>CM060888.1:94725467-95467967 GCA_030762935.1 Hymenopus coronatus
TTTGAAGCTCTAAGATAAAAAAAAGAGCATTTTTAGAAATGCTTTTGCGTGCATTTATGGAGCATAACTCAAAAAAACAAAATCTCAGATTAGCGCCCAAACTTGGCATCTTCCAGGAATGCAGGAAGATTTTCAAGAAAATCCCTCCACCTCTCATAAAAGATTTTCCTTATTTTTTATTCTCTCAAAAATGGCTCAACAGTTTGCATTAAAATATCCTGTAAGATACTTACATGACAAAATGAGCATCTTAAATTTACTGGAAATAATCTGAGACTTCTGCATAATTGTTAAACCATAAGAGATAGGCAAAAAATCTGTAAATCTGATTAAATTACACAAATTTTGTCAAAATTGTTCATTATGTTAACCATTTCTAAGATATTCTTTACTATTGGCATGAATTTTCTGCTATATTCTTAAAGTATAAAGTTTTTTTTTTACTTTCTTTACCATGTACAATGTACTTGTAGATAGAGAAGCCATTGTGTTCCATCCAAAACTTTGATACCAAAAGTTATAAGAAATGTGTTATGAGGATCCCTTACTTCCAAAAAGCATTTTTAGACAAAGGTCTGCATGTATGCAAAACAGATACAGCATGGCTAAAATTGAAAAGTCTGCGACAACCAAACTTGGTATTTTATTTTTGCATCTTAGGATGTGATACAAAGATTTTCAAGAAAATTTCCCCACCCTCAAGTACCCTTTACATGCAAAATATGTTTAAAATTCTGTTGTTTTTTTTTTCAAAAATGGTTAACAGTTTTGATTAAAACATCATGTTTTCATTACAATGAAATGTATGTATTGAATTTTCTAGGAATAGCCTCTGATGTCCATTTTGAATGACTTTTGCATAATTGGTCAACCATAAGAGATAGACAAAGTCTTACTGCACAAACAATGTAGATCTTAACAGAGCACATAATTTATGTCAATTACATTTCAGTTGTAGAGTTAACCATTTCTAAGATATTGCTTATTATTGGTTTCAATTTTCCCATGCTTACACTTTTCTCAAATGGAAAGTGATTATTCATTTTTCTTTCTGCAGGGCAGGCAAAGGGAACAGAATTTTAAAACCATCACATAGCAATCAGCTCTTTGAAGGTTTGACTAATGCATAAGCCTACCGTATTCCCTTTAAACTGTTGTATCTACAAGGAAATATGTAATAAATGTATGACTCAGAGTTCATCTCCATTGACTTGAAATGAATAGAAAAATTAACTTTCTTAAGATAAGCTTGTTGAATTACTAAAGAGAGTCATGTGAATGTACCACATTAGATTTTTTTCTTGTGGTTCATGCAAAGATTATGGCGTTTCAAAGTGATATACATTTGACTTACTTTAAGTAATGTATACTTTATACTTAAAAGGAAAATACTGCATTATGAAGGTTTATGTCTGTTATCAAGAAGTAGATAGAAAAAATAAGAGTTGTAACAATAGTTTGAAGAAGAGTACAGAAGTCGTATGGAGGGAACACATCAGATTTTTTATTCTGTACCATATACAATGTATATAGTAGTGGAGAAGGTATTACATTTCCACTAAAAATGTGACATTAGGATTTCACCAGAAGTGTATGTTTATATGACTCCTGCATCTGGAAAAAGTACTTTTAATAAAATTTCTGTGAACAGCACAACTAAAAAACAAAAAATTAGTTACATACCAAACTTTTATTTAAGTTCAGTATTTTCCACAAATGGGACACAAAAATTTTCACCTCCATTCCAAATTACCCTTTAGTTTACACAGTTTTTTCAAAATTTTTGATTTTCTCAAAAATAGCTAGTACAATTTTGATTAAAATCCCATGTATTAAGATATTTACACGTAAATAAAAAATGGTGTGCTATTTATGGATGCTCTTTAACTATTGTGGTTCTCAGCATCCCATTCTAAATTGGGCATGAAAGACCACTTAATTTTGCTCAGAGGCCTTTCTATCAGGTTTGAGGTTCTTTAACATGCTGTAAATCTACGACATGGTACCAACGGCTTTACTTCCCTTCCAAAGGAAGCCATGCTAAGGATTTTTACACCCGAAAAAATTCATCGCACTCTGCCAGGTTTGAACCCGCAACCTTGGGTATATGAAGTTAGCATGGTAACCATTACACCACGGAGGGCAACATATTTACATGACAAACGGTATATTTTAAATTTTCTGTAAATAGCCTGGGAAACACTATTTATTTTGCATAACTGTGAACTGAACAAAATTGTACTGCACATTATTATATTTTGTTAAAAGACACAATTTATGATAAATACTTTTTTTGTGAAATTAACTATTTTTGAGATATTCCTTGTTTTATATTTAAATATTGAATACAGAAAACGCCATTATTTTTTATCCTGGTCATGTAAATGGAATAGAATTTCAAGGCCATCAATAGTGTACAACTCTTAAATGATTTGACTATTGGTTTAGCCTAGTGTATCCTTTATTCTCTTGAATCTATAAGCAAATGCAAAATAAAACCACTTGTGCCAATGCTTATCTTTCTAACATAAAAGAATAAGCTTTAGTAAGAATGGTTTATTGCAGAATGGGTAGAGAAGGTCATGTGATTTTTTTTTTTTTTTTAATCATAAGTTCACAGGATAGTACAATGGTATCAGCTTGAAGATGCAGGGTATATTATTTATAAAAAAGACTAGAGCTTGTATCCTGAATTACAAGAATTTATCTGGTAAAACCAATAGATTTCTGGCTAAAAATAACAGAAGTATTAAAAATCTCCAAGAAAATATGGAGCAGTCTTGGAAGGTTTAAGATTCTTGTGGCAGGACCTTAGGTGTTTTGATCATACATGTGAATTGAGCAAGGCTTACCTTGGACTTTAAAAGCTGTGAGTCAAGTTCTTTTACTAGAAATCCAGATTAGCACAGCTTTGCATTTATGAGGGACACAAATCAAATTTGATGTACTCCACAATCTGTAATTGTGAGCAACCTGCTTGAACCATTTGTTAGAGAAGACATAGTCATCAAAATCAAACCAAACAATATTAATGAGAAAGCAATGTGTAGCTCAGCAGCATTAGAAGTCATTAGTCAGCAATAATGTAATTCTACCTGCAGTTTAAACCAGTTTTGTTTCTGGCCTAAATAAATAAAAAAAATCATAAATTAATCAAGTTGCTCTTCAGCAAATGCCATAGTCTCAAAGTTGCACGTCTCATTTTCGATTCTGGCTAATCACAGCAGTCTCTCACTTCCCCCTCTCTAGGTTGATGAATAAATTAAGACAAATTATTGGAACAGCAAACAAGGAAGCTGCCCCTGAAAAGTTGAGAGTTTGTAGAAATAGCCCTATCTCCTTACCATCACACAGCCAAAAATCTAACAAAGTTGCCCAACAAATATCCTCACCATCTCAATGACCAAGACCATACCTAGGTTTCACCATGAGCCTACCATAAAGTTGGCCAGTCAGGGGTGGACATCATTCTCCAGAAATAGAGCAACTAGAACTCTCTTCCAGAGTTCACATAACAGATAGCCGGAGAAGAGTTTCATTATTGCCACCAAGAAAACTTTAGCTCACAACGAATTAATTTTAAGTTCTGGGACTTTTCAGTTTGATTTGTGAGCTTATGGTTTTTTATGGTTGTTTCTAATTAACTGAGCTTTCTCATAAGCCATTGATGTTCTTTATTGTAAATCTCAACTTGTATGTCAGTTATGTATCTGTGAGCATCTGTAAATTATAATAGAGTTGCATTACAAAACTTAAATCGTTCAACAAAAGGATGCCCAATAGTTGCTTTTAAATTAATACGGACTATATTAATTTTATGGCTTTTCACATCTGTTCTTCACATTACAGATATTTGTATATAATTTATAGAAGATTACACAAATATAGTGATTTTTACTTTCCCTATACGCACTATGTACAGAGAAGGTATTGCACTCCACCAAAAAATTCAATACCGAGATTTCACTGGAAATATATGTTTTAGGATCCCCAATATCCAAAAAAAAGCATTTTCACAAAAAGATCCGTGTGTGTGTCAGTGTGTCCGTGTGTCTATGAACATGATAACTCAAAAACGAAAAGTCGGTAAAATATCAAATTTGGTATTTAAGTTTAGTATCTTCAAGGGATGCAACGTGAAGATTTTGAGAAAAATCCCGCCACACCTAATTATCCTTTACATGGAACTTTTTTCGAAAATTTTGATTTTCTCAAAAATGGCTCTAACGATTTTGATTAAAATTTTGTATATTAAAGATATTTACCTGACAAATAAAATGTATATCTTGAATTTTCTGGGAATAGCCTCTGAAGAGTAGTTTAATCTGGATGAATTTTACTGAATTTTGAATAACTGCTAAAGTGTAAGAGATGGACAAAAACTACCTACACAAAAAATGTAGAGCACGTTAAAACGCACAATTTATGTTATATACATTTTTTTCGTGGAGTTCGTCGTTTTTGAGACATTCCTTATTTTTGGTTTCTGCTATGAAAAGCTTACACTTTTCACATACAGGAACTTGTCAACTCCTATCCATATAAACAAAGGAACTTCATTGAAACAGCAACCAGCTTTTGACTATCACTTTAACCAATGGTTGTCCCTTATTTTGCTTTTACTTATAAGGAAGCAAGTAATAAAACTATTTCTCTAATTTTTTCTGATTAGCATAAAGTAAATAGAAGTGTAAGCTTTTTAAGAATAATTTGTTGCAGGGATATAGAGAAAGTCATGTGAATGGTACACATCAGATTTTTAATACTTATGTACCTTTTTCTCAAAAAGTATAAGCGATAGAGAACTGAAATTTTCAGTACATGTATACAACATCTACTTGAACTTTCTGAACCACAATAATAATTTTATAACATATATTAGTGATATTAAAAAAGCAATAACATTGCAAAAGTTACACATTTTTACTTTCTCTATACGCACTATGTACATAGTGTATAGAGAAGGTATTGCACTCCACCAAAAAATTCGATACCGAGATTTCACCGGAAATATATGTTTTAGGGTCCCCTTTATCTAAAAAAAGCATTTTCACAAAAAGGTCCACACGCGTGTGTGTGAGTGTCCATGTGTCTGTGAACACGATAACTCAAAAATGAAAAATCGGTAAAATACCAAACTTGGTATTTAAGTTTAGTATCTTCCAGGGATGCGTAACAAAGATTTTGGGGAAAATCCCCCAACCCCCAACTACCCTTTACATGGAACTTTTTTCAAAAATTTTTATTTTCTCAAAAAATAGCTCTACCGATTTTGATTAAAATTTTGTATATTAAAGATATTTACCTGACAAATAAAATGTATATCTCGAATTTTCTGTGAATAGCCTCTGAAGAGTAGTTTATTCTGGATGAATTTTATTGAGTTTTGAATAACTGCTAAACCGTAAGAGATGGACAAAAACTTACTGCAGAAAAAAAGTATAGCACATTAAAATACACAATTTATGTCATATACATTTTTTTCGTGGAGTTCGTCGTTTTTGAGACATTTCTTATTTTTGGTTTCTGCTATGAAAAACTTGTACTTTTCTCATACAGTAACTTGTCAACTCCTGTCCATATAAACAAAGGAACTTCATTGACTTAGCAACCATCTTTTGACTATCACTTAAACCTATGGTACTCCCTTATTTCACTTCTACTTACAAGGAAGCAAGTAATAAGACTACTTCTGCTAATTTTTTCTGATTAGCATAAAGTAAATAGAAGTATAAGCTTTTTAAGAATAATTTGTTGCAGGGATATAGAAAAAGTCATGTGAATTGTACACATCAGATTTTTACTTTCTCTACACGCACTATGTGCATTATGTATAGTGAAGGTATTGCACTCCACCCAAAAATTTGATACCAAGATTCCACCGGAAATATATGTTTTAGGGTCCCTTATATCCAAAAAAGCATTTTCACAAAAATGTCCGTGTGTCTGTGAACACAATAACTCAAAAACAAAAAGTCGGTAAAATAACAAACTTGGTATGTAAGTTTAGTATCTTCCAGGGATGCGACACGAAGGTTTTGAGAAAAATTCCCCCACCCCAAACCACCCTTTATATGGAACTTTTTTCAAAAATTTTGATTTTCGCAAAAATGGCTCTAACGATTTTGATTAAAATATCAAATATTAAAGATATTTACCTGAAAAAAAAAATGTATATCTTGAATTTCTTGGGTATAGCCTCTGAAGACTACTTTATTTGGGACAAAATTTTGCATAACTGCTAAACCGTAAGACTTACTACACAAGAAATGTAGAGCACATTATAGCACACAATTTATGATACATACTTTTTTTCGTGGAGTTGATCGTTTTTGAGACATTCATTGTTTTTGGTTTCAGCTATGAAAAACTTACTCTTCTCATATAGGAATTTGTCAACTCCTGTCCATATAAACAAAGGAACTTGTCACATAGCAACCAGCTTTTGATTATCACTTTAACCTATGGTATTCCCTTATTTCACTTCTACTTATAAGGAAACAAGTAATAAGACTATTTCTGCTAATTTGTTCTCGAGTAGCATGAAGTAAATAGAGGCATAAGCTTTTTAACAATAATTTGTTACAGAGATGTAGAGAAAGTCATGTGAATGGTACACATCAGATTTTTTGGAATAGAACTGGGAAAAGTTATTTCCAAAAATAAAGCAATAAGGCGATATTCGTTGTAGAAGGTAACCTTCCACTTTTGCTTGTGTTTCTCAGTAGATTAGTCAGTGGGTTTATTCATTCACTTTATTGATCCTGAAAATCAGAATAAGCTGTTAGTGTTAATGTAGTGGGATCAAAAATAAATAATGTTGATATATACAACAGTTAATCATAACATTATAAAAATGTATTTCTAAATTATATGATTGTCAATATTAAATCCAAAATGAAATGTATTCATATCATTATCATTATTAAATTTCAAAATAAACTTTGTCACAAAATTCCCAAATTGTATTTTACATTTCACTGTTAAAGAAATTTATCCATTGAATAGTAACAGTGATCAAACAACTGTGTTAATCAGACTGATTTAAACTCAGCGAAATGGCTTCATACTAATATGTGGAGCTTACATTTAGGAGGTTCTGGATTTAATTCCCAGCAGCCACCCACTCTGACCATGGGTTTTTTGTGGTTTCCCAGGGTCGGTAGGCAAGTGCTGGTATGGTTACTGTTCTATCATGATGTTTTTGTCCCTCATTTCTTGTATGCATCAGTTCCATCACCTTCATCTGTTTCAGAGTTGAAGGACCAGGCAATGGTGGATATGCGCTTTGTGAATTTTTCTCTGTAGCATCATTTGGACTGCTCATGGTTTGCTTCTGGATACTCTCGTTGCAGACTCCTATTCAGGAACCCCTTGAGATAAGGAGCATGGGATGTTTGAGCAGTGTCAGACGTTCAATCTGAAAATGTTTTGAGCATGCTCAGGCTTGCACTTGTCTCCTGGATCTGGTTGCCCTTTTCATCTCTCACCTCGACCCTCCCTGCCGCACAAAGGACCTCATTGTGTTTATAGGTTTTCTGCCCCAATTTCAGGGACCCCTTGGTAGTAGTACTTTTACCTAAGGCTGATTTTAAAATATGACATTTCTTTACTCACTTCAAAATGACAGAAAGTTTCTCATGCAATGTAGTACTGCCACAAATTATTCCATTTTGCAAGAGTTCTTTCTTATTTACGTCCTTTAAAGGGGTATGTTATATTTGTTGAAGAAGAAATGAGTAAAATTATACTCAAATATATACTTAGTTACCTGACATCTTTTCTGGATAAAAAAACCTTGTAACTCACGTTAACTGAGATCCAAACATGGGATCTCTTGAATGTGAGGCAGACAAGCTCTACCAATATCATGGAGATGAGGTTTGTGTTGGTTCTCATCTCACCTAAAGTGCATTGCAAAATGGTACGACCACCCCAATTTTCAACTGTAGTGCAACATGTGTACCTAAGCTTGCATAAATAGACAAACTCTACCAACATCATGGAGATGAGTTTGTGTTGGTTCTCATCTCACATAAAGTACATTGAAAATGAAACAACCACCCCAATTTTTAGCTGTAGTGCAACGTGTGTACCTAAGCTTGCATCAATATAGCCCATGTAATATATGTGTCAAACTATACAAACCTTTGACATGTTTGCAATACAATAACATGAACACAAGACCATTTGTTTGTTGCAAAATGATACAACCATCTGTCATACCCCACTCCCTGTTTTAATCGCTGGTGAAAGTACCTGTAGAGGGTGTAAGTAAATTGAGTTGATTGTTTATGTAGCTGCACATCAATAGTTGAAGTTAAAAGTGATGAAGGAAATGTTCATGATCACAGGATGTAAACCACATTATCAGGCAAGGAGAAATGGCAAATACTGCTTAAAACAATGATAGCTTTATCATCTAAAGATATAGCAAGAATAATTCACAGAACTCCCATTGGGAACAATTTTTTGAGCTGTGGGACAAAATGTGTCATCAAGAAGTCCTTTGGATGGCACAAAAATTTAACACAAAGGCAGGAGATAATTGTAATCAAAAAGTGCAGGAGGGACCTTCTTGAAGAGGATTGGCTCAAAATGCAAACTTTCACATGCTATCCTGAATGGTAGCAAGTGGTAGGGTTTTTATTATTGGAATGTTTGTTTACCTGATAAAGTGCAAAATTGTTTTCGCCCAATAATATTCATTTTCCAATTATATAATGCCTTTTCAGTAGCTTCTGTTTTGATTAATAAATTTATCTTTCTTATATGTTTGGCCAACTGGCTATTTTTAATATATTTTTTAATTTGCATGGACTCTTTTCTCAAGGCGATTCATACAAGAAGTGACTTGCTACTGAATAAACTTGTTTTATAATTTGATGATAATGCTTATTTTTACTCTCAATCTTGAATAAACAAAAATTCAGTTAATTTAACTCATATCTTCTTAAATGTATTCGTTTAAGAGTAATTATTCTCTCGATTTACAATATGTACCATCGTAGTATTCCAAAGATATTACACATATGTACATTCCTTCTCTTTCTTCTCCGTCTCCAATCAAACTTTTTCAAACAAAAACAGGAGACAATATATTACTATCTCATTTTTTCTTTCCTTAAGGAAACAAGATTATAAATATTTATATACATTTAACCATTGTTCATCATTTACACGTAGAACATTCTTTTTAACCATTAATAATACAAATTAAAAGTAATGAAATAAAATTGCAAGGTTACACAATAATTTTCCATTGCAAATGCCCTTATCTTTACATACCTTTTTATGCAATTGGTAACTTTTGTTTTAAATAAAGATAATACAATATAATTTCGATTAAATATCCTAAAAAATTTGAGTAACTAATAACATAAAAAGGATCTGAAGGTAATTCTCCTGCAAAATTCCTTTTCTATTAATAATGATTACAACACAAATAAAAGTACATTAATATACAAAACATTTCCAATAAATTATCAACATAATGTACCTAATGGTACATAACCACAAAAAGATTATATGAGCTTTATAACCTCACTTCAAAATTGTTCTTTGCCACAAAATGTTTTAGGTTATTGGCAAACTTTTTTTTAACTTAGTTTTAGCACAATTTATGGTTTCTCGCCATAAAATATTATACACAGTATAATAAATGACATCATCTGCTCTTATGTATCCATTTCTTAGATATGGCATTAAGTATTTGAGTTATTTCGTTTTTACAATTACAGGTCTTAACAATTTCTTTTATACTCGTATTGCCTTTGTCTTGCAACATCTTGAATTGAATACGGCTATTTGGTTAAGTTTGTTAATGCTTGTTTTAAAGCTCTTTAATGCTAGATGATTACAATAATATTATTTAAATTATTTTAATTCTTTACAAGGGTGAAGGTTATATTTATGGTATATACCATTATACTTTGCCATTTACATCCACAATTTCATACATATGGTTCTCAAAAAAGAATCTTGTGAACAATCAATCTCATGTGAAATCTTTTGAAACCCAAGGTATTACCGTATGTGACTCAAGTTTTATGGTTCCTGTGACACATATAAACCTTTTCTCTATTACTTCATCTGGTAGTTATCTTATAGAGTTTGGTATTGGTCGACATTTATGGGTGTATGGTTTTACTCCCTGCACAGTGAATGTATGAACATATTTTTTACATAATCCAAGTTTGTCTGTGAAAATTTCTTGATGTTTTAATAATATACATAACAAATTATTTTTCATATTTTCATCTATTCCATAGCATTTGTCTACTTTTAGTTCAGGGTTATTTTACAAATATTATTTTTAGCATTTCTCTTTCCTTTTAAATGTCTTTTTCTAGGGAGGAGTCTTCATATGCTCTCTCTTCGCAGTCAAGACAAGCTAAATTATTGCATGCGCCATTCATATATTTATTTTCATCGATTATCCTTTTAGCATCTTTTATATTTATTTTAATAATATCTGAGCTATTGTGGATAATTATCTGTTCCACAAAGAACCTTTCTTCATCCATCTTTATTTCCTAGTATTCTCTCATTATATTCTCGTAACTTTCTTCTTCCAACAATGGGAAAGAAATTTCTTTATTTTCAATATTTATAATAATTAAGCGCTACTTAAAATTGATAATATTTTTCCAATATATTAAAATATCACCCCCTAAGATAACATCAACTACTAGCATTGGAATTACAAGAGAAATTATTTAGCTTACTTGATTTCCAATTCTGAGATTTATTAAAATTTGGTATTTAACCCTTTCTTTCTTCTTTACAATAGCAACACTGCAGTAGACACTGCACTTTGGAAGAAAATTTATTTTCTGCAATTTACTGAGTTCTATGAATAAGGTCTCACATACAATCGTTGTGGTAGTCCCGTGTCGACCATAGCTTTATATTTCCTATGCCATATCTCTATATTAATATTAGGTGGATTAACTAGTTCCTTTCCACTCATTTTTGTATAATATTGGTTTTTATATATGCTTTTCTTAATGCTATTATTTTTACTCCTGGCAATCAGTTCTATAGGCTGTGTCACAGGACCGGTAATCGAAGTCACATCACGATCCCTTAGTTGTTTTCTGGTTGCAGGTGTTTGGGTGGTATGGTTCCTTCCTCACCTGCATGGGGTGGATCTATATTAGGTCTAGGTTCACTAATTCTGCAAGGCTGGGGATCCTCTTCTGGTTTCCAACATCTATCTGGCCTTAGAGAGCTCAGTTGGGATGCTCGATAATACAGTGGTTGGTAGCAATGCCTTCCTTATATGAAGATGGTTTATCCTTTGTCCTGGTGGTTGTCTTTGTTGGAATGTTGAGTTTTCTTCGAATCTCGGTCTTCGGTTTCAGTAGTTCTCTTCTAGGGTTGTGAGGGTGGTAATGATCTTGTGCCCCTCCCCCTCAAAAGTTCGACATTTCTAGCCTTTTAGAATTTTGGTATGTTGCATTGATAAGGGTTTTGGCTTTCCTGAACCTCTCTTCCCCTTTCCTGGTTTCCAGATCTAGTTATTTGGCCACCATCACTTCTTGGTTCCCCTTCCCAGTTGGTTATTTTGCCTATATTCTTCTGGCATGGATTGGGATTCCAATTCCACCAATAACTGTATTACGTCATTGACATCAATCGGCCTTGTGACAATCAAACTCTGTCTGACGTCTGGAAAGTGTCGGATTACAGCTGTCATACTTTCAAGCTCTGACAGTGGCGGATCTATCAGTCTAGCTCTGTTAACTAACCCCATGAAATAGTCAGTCAGGCTGTTGTTAGTAGCAGGGTGGTATTTCCAAGTTGCCAACTCAATTCTAATTAAATTCTGTTTTGGTGCCTTGCAAGAAACGTCCCTAAAAGCTGCGTAGCTTTGGTTACCTGTACCCGTGGACTTTAACCACTTAAGGCTTTTTCCTTTTAATGTTTTTTTTTTTTTTTTTACTATGTGCATTCTTAACTTGCTAGGTATTTTCATAATACGAAAGTAAGTTTCCAGTTCTTTGAAAAAAGTCTTAGCAACATCTCCCATTTCTTCGTTGTATGTAGGTGGGTCAATTTCATTTAAAATATTGTTATGATAACGTTTGTGGTTACACAATGGTACAGTTTCATTATATTTGTCAATGTTGGGCATTAGGTTGTCTGTATGTTGGTAGGACTGTAGCCTAAATTAGTATTATCTTTAGAGTGTAAGCTCTTCATATTTACATTCATGCTATTATTGCACTCATGATTATTTACAATTGTTTGTGATTGAAGTACAAACACTGCCTTATTCAAATCTCCTATATTTTCTTTTTCTTTTACAAAATTATTTTGCAATTCTGCATTTCATAGTGTTTAATTTTAGGCTTTGTGCTTGTACCTTGTTCACTACATTATTTACAATATCTTCATTTTTTTTTCTTACATTGTTAACTTCTTATTCTAAAGCTTCCAAAATGTTCCTGGTCAAGCAACATATTTCTGTATTGATTAATTTGCTTATTTGTAAAGCATTTTTATTTTGCGAAGCTTCTAAAGAGCATTCCCTTATTTTTTCTATTTCTAATCCTTGAGAGGTGAGTTTTTCAGCCATCTCAGTTAAGGATCTTCTACAATCTTGCCTTAAATCTTCTATTTTAGAATTGCTTTCCGAAACATATTTATTTTGCTCAGTTAAGTAATTTATTGCATTCCTACCTAGGTTAAGTTCTGAGGCTACTTGAATTTCGATTTCTGAAGTTTTATTTTCAATTTCTTTCCTAATTTCTGTTTTAATGTTATTTATTTGGGATCCTAACTGGTTCTCTACATTCTTAATTTGAGTCTTTACTTCCTTAACCTCATTTTTCATCTGATCCTGTACTTAACCACAGTTTTTATCTTAGTTCCTAACTGGTTCTCTACATTTTAATTTGAGCATATTTCCTTAACCTCAGTTTTTATCTTAGCTCCTAACTGGTTCTCTACATTATTAATTTGAACCTGTACTTCTTTAACCTCATTTGTAATATCTCCTACTTGGCTTTCAATTTTAACCTGCAATGTTTCGAACATCTTTGTGATGCTATTTAGTAAATCTTCTCTTTGAGACACAGGGTTTGGGTATTCGATGTTGTGATTTTCCCCCACCATGGCTCAAGGGGTTGCTATTATTAGGGGAATCCATCCTAACAGATCGAATGATTCTGCCACTTCTTAATGTCATAAATCGTGCCCTTTGCCCTTGAACACACTTACTTTGTGAAGTTCTCTTAATACCTTTTCCTTTGGAATTAGATGGTTGTTCACTCGTTTTCCTCCGTGTAATCTTAGGTCGTCCAGGTGTTTGACTGTGTCCTCGTGCAGATCCTGGGACTCCTGGGGATGGAATATGGATTACAGAGGCTTCGTCTCTTCCTGGGAAAGTTCCTTTTCTGACGATCTTCCAAGTGGGAAGCAGTTCTGACGTTCTCCTTCTACAAATATCCTCCAGGGTAATGTTGTCTTTGGGTAGTCCTCAAATCGAGCCTTCAAGTTGCTGCACCATCTTGGTAGGGTTTTTATTATCAGAATGGTTGTTTACCTGATAAAGTGTAAAACTGCTTTCGTTCAATAATATTCCTTTTCCAATTATATAATGCCTTTTCAGTAGCTTCCGTTTTGATTAATAAATTTATCTTTCTTATATGTGTGTCCAACTAGCTATTTTTAATATATATTTTAATTTGCATGGACTCTTTTCTTAAGGCAATTGGTACAAGGAGTGACTTGTTACTGAATAAACAAGATTTGTTTTATAATTCGATAATAATGTTTTATTTCATTCTCAATCTTGGGTAAACAAAAATTTAGTTAATTTAGCACATATCTTCTTAAATGTATTCATTTAAGAGATAAGTTATTCTCTCGAATTACAATATGTACCATCGCAGTATTCCAAAGATATTACACACATGTACATTCCTTCTCTTTCTTCTCTGTCCACAAGCAAACTTTTTCAAACAATATATTACTATCTCATTTTTTCTTTCCTTAAGGAAACAACATTATAAATATTCATATACATTGGATTCATCGTTCATCGTTTACACATAAAACATTCTTTTTAACTATTAATAATACAAATTAAAAATAATGAAGTCAAATTGCACAGTCACACAATAATTTTCCATTGCACAAAGAAGAAATTCTTTTTGGAACAATAAAAAGAAATGGTAGCCTTGGCTTACATAAATGCATAAGAAAAGACTAATATACTAGGAAAAAGTTATTCAGTTAATAAAATCATTAGCTGAAACAGATTTAACTACAGTTGGTATAAATATGTGGTTACCTAGAGAACCCAATGGAAGCAAAAAAAGTGTTAAGTGATGGGGGGGGGGGGGGGAATCAATTTAGATGGGCATGATTTGTGAAAAGTATAGCAGATATTTTCAAAGTGCCAGCAGGGAGAAGGTTTATCAATAGTTTGGGCTGGGTTTGGTGCCAATGGCTTAGACTTGCCAGATGTCCTGTATTCAAAAAGAAAGAATGGTGTCCTGTGTTACTATCATACAGGGCATAAAAATTACTGGTTTCATTCTAAATTTAAAGATTGCATTTTGAAGTAGGTGCATGTTCATTCTCTACATTGGTATTAATGCTGCTTCTGTTCATGGTCATGCTACAGTGTCATGTGGTCAAACCAAGTTTCTGGAAGACTGCAAAGAGGGAAGACTGTATAGGGCTTGTGGAGGGATTTTTTTTTTTTAATTGAAAAAATATGAATGATTCCTCCCCTAACAAAAGGCAGCTATGTCTTTATTTATAAAATTGCAATAATGAAGAAAAATATTTGTGGTTATTGCATGTGAAAAATAATTTCAAAGCGGGGTGTAACAGTTTAGCATCATGAGTTTTCTGTTACACTTTAAAACATGCCTATACATGCTATGATTGAAGTGCAGTAGAGTCTTCTAAGCAGAAAATAGCTACTTGCTTTGTGAGCAAAAATAGTAATGTAGAATAATCAGCCACAACAAGTGAAATTGCAGTATGTGTCCACAATGTTAACACAATTTGTTATAATTGTTATGTGTAGCTCATTTGGCACAAGTTTGATGACTATTCTATCAGCATAAGTAAACTACCTGTGGTAGAACCAAAGTAGAAGGTTTAGTAGGGAATCTATTAGGATAAAAAATATAAGGGGCTTCTTTTACGAATAATTTAGTGTATCTTGAGGTAGTTGAAGATCTTTGAATAGTCCAAAATTTGAAAATAAATTTAATATTTTTTCAACACGAAGGTTAAGTCATAAGGTCAGTGCTTCTGGCTCATGGCTTATGTAACTATACACAGCAAGTATTTTCAGTTTCAAACAAAAATATTGAACACTAAAAGGCGTAAATATTGTCTGAATTTTTAAGAACATGTTAAGAATGATG
Source organism: Hymenopus coronatus (assembly GCA_030762935.1). Lineage (NCBI taxonomy): Eukaryota > Metazoa > Arthropoda > Insecta > Mantodea > Hymenopodidae > Hymenopus > Hymenopus coronatus. Next base: position 94,740,863 of record CM060888.1, read on the forward strand.
CAATATTTGAACAATGCAATGAAAAGTTGAAAGTATGAAGTATGATACTCCAAAATATACTGATGACTATTATTACTGTATATTGGAGACAATTTTCTATATAGAAATAAAAAAAACATAGTGTAAAAATATTGTTTTAAAGCATATTTTTAGGTAAAATTTATCATGGGCCTTCTTTTGAAATTGTAACAAAGTAGAAATATACAATTTATGTAAGTATAGGTGTACTTTTCAAGTCTATATTTACAGTACCTGCTATGGCCTTCAAAAGCAGGTAAGAGGACAAATATCCCTTATTGTCATTCTAAAAATCTGGCAAGCTACTGTGACATAACAAACCTTACTTTGCCAACGAGTTGAATAAAAACAACTGACTATCAAGATGTACTGGATACTCATCATTTACTTTCAGGGAAACAATTTGTGGTCCATTTTGGATTTTTTGACATGACAATCTTAGTGTTCATGTTGCGAAATATACCTGGAAATGGTTTCTTCAGAATGGAGTACAAGTGATAGAATGGCCTGCAAAGTCACCAAATCTGAATCCCGTGGGGAGCCAATGGAGGGCATTATACTACTCAGTATATCACAGAGTTTAAAGCTGCCATCAGGTCTGCTTGGGAAAATATGGGGATATCCATGCTCCAAAATCGTAGTCTGCATGTGCAATCATGTATTTAAGATTGTTTTTAATCTAGGCTTCTAAAGGTGATTGTATCATTTTACAACTCCAATGATATGGTAACTATAACTAAATGCTGAACAATGCACAGTTTGTGACCTCACATACATTACAGCATGTTAAAATATGTGTACATAAATACTTAGGTTTATATTAATATAAAAATAATAGTTGCAACCAATCTTCACTTATCTTTTGGAATCCTTGCCTGGACTAGTTTAGCAACGATTTCATTGCATTATCAACATAAGATTGATATGTTGATAATGCAATGAAATCGTTGCGAAACTAGTCCAGGCAAGGAGATATGTTGATAATGCAATGAAATCGTTGCGAAACTAGTCCAGGCAAGGATTCCAAAAGATAAGTGAAGATTGGTTGCAACTATTATTTTTATATTAATATTTGTGTTATTCTTCACTGTTACTAGCTTCTTTTTACATTTAAAATTTAGGTTTATGTTGTGAATTTTGCATATTTGCCTATGTTTTCTATAACAGACAAGGTGGTTGTATCATTTGCAATGCACCTTATACCTAATATGGTTGTAAATTGTTTTTAGTGAATATGTTATCTCAAGTAAGGTGTCCCCTTGTGAAAAAAATTAACTCGGATATATGCTTTGGAGAGAAAAATGGAGAAAATGCTATGAAATGGTCCCATGTTTACTCACATAATTTGTTCTTAGCAATCTGTTTTAGCTTTAAACAGGTTATAGATGATGCACTTCTCCATAATACTATTCTATATCACATTATTCAATGAGTAAAGGCAATTCAGCATTTTTCATTGTTTAAAGATTTATTTAATTTACTAGCAATTGGAAAGCATAACAAATAGTGCTAATTTTCTTGTTAACTATGTTGATGTGTATCATATCTTATGTCTATCTGTATTCAAATACCAAGAAGTATTGTGTTGCTGATGTCATTGTTGAAGAGAGCTGTGGATTCTGAAAGCCTTATTCAGAGAGTGAAAATGCAGTATAACACTTTTCTCATCTGGTTATTTTAAAACAAATCTGAGGCTTCTCTTGTTATTTTTTAATTTATTCCACTCATAATTCTATTTGTATTCTATTCAAACTATAATGATCTACTTTAATGTGTATGGGTATCCTAGTTACAAAATGGCCACTTCTGTTTATTAAAAATGTTCATGAGAGGCAAAACTATACCACCTGCCTTCTGGATTAATTTTTTAATACCATATACCAATATTATAATCAAAATTATATTTAGTTCAGTTTTTTTCAATGATTATGCACAGTTAAGTAGAAAATCACCATTGAAATATGAAGTTGATCATGTTTGTAGCTAAAGAATGTTGTTGGTTGCTTTTGGATTTAACTGTATCCAAACTCCACTTATACCTTATAGTGATTTAATATCAAGAAATATACTCAGTTGCTAGAATTTATGATAGTTGCATTTAATGAAGACTTAAAACTCCCAGTCTGAATGAAGAATATATGATCATTTTATTAATGAGGCAAGCTTAAAAAAGTGGAACTTCTACAAATGTTACAATAGTTTTCAGTTCAATAAATTCCAACAACTTCAAAATCTCCTTGAACATTTTGATTCAGCTTGTGTGCATACCTTTGGTTTGGTGTCTTTCGTCATTAATTTCAAGCCATTTCAGTTTCCCACTTTTGTTCTATTCTCCATAATGTTTCTGAAGCAAATTTTTGAATTTTGTATTTTCAGTGGCTTTACTCTGGTGCCAGAAACTAATTAGGAGTTTTACATCTTTCAGACATTTACCTTTTTTCATAAGCTGACAAAGACTGCACAAAATTATAGCTGAGTTCCCCACTAACAGTGACTGAGTTTGACTTCCTGATAAGCACAAATCTGTTAATTTGTGAAATTTTAAAATGATATGCTATGGATCTTTCAGACATGCTTTAGCTTCAGCTTTCCAGTCAACATTATTGCAATTGGTTTGCAGGAGTTTTACTTTTCCTGTGTTTCCTAAAAACTTCATAATCTCTTCTAGTTGAACAATTTTCTCCACTTTCTTTAAATCTCTTTCATTTCTTGCAAAAATTCTTGTCTCTTGGCATGTAAGAATAGCCAGTGATGGGAAAACAATTCCCATCTTCTGAATGTTTGGTAAAGTTCGAGAAAGGCACATCGTCAAAATTTGTGTTCTAATTTTGTCCAAGGCAGCCATTGTGAAAAGACACTTATTGAATGTACCTAAATCTGCTTTAATCTGGAGCTTGTTAAATACTGTGGAAGTCACTTCATTAGATGAATTTTCATTTTGTGTTTCACCCAAGAGTATATTGCAACATTCTCTGTATTTAATTCCAGTCTCCCACAAGAATGTCCAGAAACGACAGTTAAACTGTAGGATTATAAATGTCTGGAGTAGAATGCAAATTGATCAGGTAACTTTTGTATTAGTAAATCTGTTTTGCATGTTGAATGATAGGATGTACATGCCAGGTATTTCCTATTTTAGAAGCTTGAAAAATACTTTAACCTGCATTGTGTGCAACTTCAAACTGGTCAATGGTTGTTTTACTACTCCATTTTCTTTTTCATGCTCTTTTTTTCAGCTATTTGAAAGCAAGTAGAACAAGCACCTGAGGATGGTGCTTTAAAACTGACATTAAAATCAGTGACAACAATTTTCCAGGACTGTGGTTGTTTAACTTCTAAGTGTAAGATACTGATTCTTGGTACATTTGCCTTATTTTAGCTATACTCGAGCTTGACCTAGAGTAATATGATTATTTTCCTGTAAATTCATTTCACATATAGAATTTTGCTATTACTGATACTTTAAAACTGATAAAATCAATGCCAAAATTTTCCAGAATAGTGGCTATTTAATTTCTAATCATCAGATACTGATTCCTGGTACATTTCCCACATTCTGGCTATAGTCATATTAGAGTGCACATAAATACTAGCACTTCTTGACCTCCAGTAATGTAATTCCTTGAGAACATCTTCAGCCCAATATTTTATGATGCTCTGATCCTAAAAATTATTTTCTACAAACTGGTTTTCTATTGCATGGCATGTTCTCGGTGGAATACTAAAAAATGTTGGTTTTCTCATCCCGATATCCACCATCTCGTTGATGGTAGCTGGAGGGTTGGATGTGCATTACTTCTTCATAAATGCACCTTCACTTTGCTTTGACGCTAAAACATAAAATGCTACATGGAATTGCTTTATGTCCGGCATTCTAAGGAGATGCAGTTCTTTCCTCTTTCTCCATGGATTGGAAGTACTGGTAATTTCTTCAGTGCATACTTAAACCTAAACAAATAAATTAAACAATAATACAAATTCATATTGTCATTAATAAAAGTTAGCTCTATCAATGTTGCTTTTTAAAGAAATACAAATACTAACCTCATGTATTTCTCTTTTTCATGTTTCCATTTTTCTGGTGTAGTGATTTTCTTCCTGCTTGTACAAGGAGTCATCTTCAGTATTTTCCTCCATGTCACAAATACTTTACAACAAACATCAACTTCTTCCATGATACAATGAAATTGCTGCAAATGTTAAGTGCAGCAATTATTGTTCATATCACACAATCCCAACAACAATAATCGTTCCTACTCCCAGTTCCCCTGAACACCAGTGCCAGTTAAATTGAAACTTATGATTGGTTGGAGTGGAATTGGCCAATCTTGTTACCACTGTGTTAAGGAGGTGAATACTTTTGTAACTTAGGTTGATTTTCTAATGCTAATGTTCTAGCCGATTGTGATACTAACAAACCTCAAAATCAGATTGCCTTTATTCCTTACTAATAGGTCAACTACAACCCCAATTTTTTTTAAAGAATAGAGTTGTTTATGGTTACTACCAAGTCAAATACTTTGCACAAATTGGTGTGTCCTCAAGATATGAACTTATCCATTATAATTTTTTTATAATTATTAGAAAATAATGTACAAAATTTCTAATTAACTTTTAATTAAAACTAGGATATTGGGTTTTAAAATGAAGTGACATGTCAGTTGTCTTGCTGATACTGCAGTGTAAGTTCTTACAAGTATAATTATTAGAGGAACACGTGCAAATACGTACAAAATACAAATAGAATTTGCATTTTGCTACTAACTGGTATAAATGTAGCTTTTATTTGCAAAACTAAGTTATTTATTTGCTTTAGTAAATATGTAGGGTTTTTTTTTTTCAGCATTCTTCAACTTCATTTTAAGATGAATTTTGAGGTCTTCCAAATAAAATGAGTGACTCTTGGTGCTAATGAAACCAGTAGTCTTGTTAGAGCAAAAGTATTTAGGTTCTGCCCCTTCTAAACGGGATAAAAGTATTTTCCATGTGGCAGCTTAACATATGAGCCAAAATGGACATCATTATTTCAAAGAGCTTTTACATTGAAGTACATATACTAACCTGAATGTTTAAGTGGTGTTATCATTGGCATGAACTTCATGTTTGATTATTTTCTGTTTTGAGAAATGTTAATTAAAGAAGCAAGGCATTAAAGATGGGAAATAGGGTTTATATGTTGATATTTTTATATTGTTGGTAGAACAATATCATTTTTTCTTAACATTTCTTTTTTTTATCTTTCTTAATTTTTAACTTTGACAGAGTGATTTCAGTAAAGGAAATTATGTTATACTCAATATATTAATTTTGTTATTATTGTGAGCTGAGTTAAAAAGCATGTATAAAAGCACAAACTTTGTACTCATTTTAGGGATATGAAGCATTGTGTGTTTGTTCTGCTTTCCTTAACATTCCACCTGGTTGGCACATTGATTAGAATCAAATGCAGTTATTTCTTTCATTCTCTCACACCACCATGTGTACAAGACTTTTAACCATTTGGCAGCATTATTGAAATAAAAGACTGCATAAATGATCTTATATGATGTTCAATCAGTTATTGTAGAATTTTGTTGGTTATGATGATAATAAAGAGGGAAAACCCCCAAAATTAACAGCTTTTGTTAGAGAAGCATATAATGCACATTTGTTACTTTTTGTAAAGGGTTTTCTTCTCTATTTGCTTTGTATGGTACCTGAAACTGAAAATGAGTGTGACTAGCTTGCATATCTTAGAAACAGTCTGCAAGAAGGCCTAAGTGGAAGCACATGCATGAACTTACGCATGCTAATACTAACAGTTGCACTTTTAAACTCAGAAGTTGGAGATGAGAAATGAAAGTGGAAGTATAGATTCAGTGCTTGTTTGTATCATAAATATGTGGACTGGAAAAAAAATTTGTTATGCTATAATATCGCATTATATCCCATAGCAAGCTAGTCGCAGTGTTTAGTGTGCAATATTCCTTAATTATAAGTGTGTGTGTGTGTGTGCATGTATGTACGAATGTTAATGAAGTGTGCATACTTGTGGATGTATTGGCTAGTCATGATGCGAACTCTTCTCTACATCAGTGCTGTGCCACTTGTACACTTGAATCCCAAGTACATTAATTAGTAGTGATTTGTATTCCTACAAGCCATTCTATAATAGAAATCATTAACTTAGAATTAGTGATATGCTATTAACGTACCAGTAAACTTTAGAGTCAATGTTCAATATGCTTGTATGAAAACAAAATATAAACTGTGATAATTCAATATTGAAATGAAAGGAACTTTGAAGTTGAAAAAGATGATATAATTTTATATCGTGTTTCTCCCATGTCTGTGCTAAGTATATTCATTGCAAATAAGAAATTGTTTGAAAAGACAAGTATGTTTCTCTGCAGTAGTGAGTGTAGCAAAAAGCTTTCCCACTGCTCAGCTATGTAAATCCTGTCCACCTTTGTCATTTAATAACCAAGCCGAATTACTTATAATAGGGCACAAAATATTTATGGACAAATGCAGTATTTATCTGCAGTATACAGTACTGCCAAGTGTCCTGTGCTAATGTGCCTGCTGTATTTTTATGCTGTACATTTCATACAAACGAATATTATGTATTCTCTGTTTTCACTACACAAACTGTGATTAATTGGTAACATGAAGTGTTAAGGTACAAATAATGTAATAGCTGTTCTAGTTGTAAGCAGCATTGAATTTCATTTTCTACATCCATGCTGTTTATGATATTGGCCAGTTCAAATACATTTTATATACATGAAAACACAAGATAAGTTGTGCAGAAAGTGAAATGAAAATGTTTACAAAGATTAGGCATGGAAAATGTAACTAGTAATTCTAGAAGAAATTTTGGCTAACCTAAACATCAGTCAGGAAAAACTTGTTACTTATTTAGCTTGTAATGCAGTTCAAAGAAACTTCTAGTGTCTCTCGAGCCCTAGTGCTGTTGCAAATTCTCTCAAATGTAAAGATAAGAAAATCAATATGCTTTGTGACTTTAACATATGACAGAGACTATAGCAACTATGTGTTGGTCCCATTAAATTCTTGATTTTTTTTGTTGAAGAGGTTTAAGATATATTTTTGGTTATGATTATTTATCATTATAGAGGCTCTATCAGCAAGATATTACTGAATGTGAAATAAATGATACTGGAGATGTAATTATATTGATGCTCCTAGCATGTTACAGCCATCAATTTAAGGATGCTTAAATTAGATATATTTTTTTTTAATTGAGAACTTGTTCAGGGTGTTATTTAAGGGAAAATTAAGTACTCCTATTCTAAGGAAAGCAGGTGTGGAATTTTATACAGTGCTGCTGTAAACTGAATCAAAACCTCAGAAGATGTTTTAAAGGGAAGATGGCCTGAATCAAAGGTCTCATAAATCATGCACATGTGGAGCAGATGCTTTGCAGCTGTGTGCAGTAAACTCTATAGAAAAAATTTGAGATCTATTTTCAAAAATGGACATGTCCATCTCATTAAGCCTTTTTAGAAAACCATGAAAGATGTTCTGAAATACAGTATAGAATATTGATATCATATGAGGTAAGTTCCAAAAGTTTCTGACCTGACTATCTTTTTAACAGTATAAAAATAAAACAAAGATGCTATTTTTCAACATCACCCTTTATTTCAATGCACTTTTCACATTGCTGGATTAACAATTCTATGCCTCTCAAAAAGTAATGTGGTTCTTTATTGGCAAAATGTCACATTACAGCAGCTTTCACTTCATCATTAAATTTCCTTCCCTAAACAACTTTCTTCAGTTTGGAGAAGAGGCAGTAGTTCTGGACTGTAGGGTGTGTGGTCAATCTCTTTGAAGCCACATTCCTTTACTGCAGGCTTCGCAATTGCGCAATGGCACATTGTCATAGAGAAGACAAACACCATGTGGCCTCTTTTGTTTGTTGGAGTCTGCAATTTCTGCAGAAGTGAAGCATAATATTGTACATTCACAGTGGTATTTCCTTTCTTTGAAATTAATGCGGAAAATTCTTCTAGAATCCCAGAAGATTGCCGCCGTGATCTTTTTTATGGATTGAGTGACCTTAGCCTTTCTTGGTGAAGCTTTACCCAGTTCTTACCATTCAAGAGATTCTTTTATCGACAGAGGATCATAATAAAGAATCATACTTTTATTCCTTGTAACAATGCATTCCATTGATTCTTTCTGTTTGCCACTGCAAAGCTCCAAAACCTTGGTGCAACAAGTCACGTGCTGTTTCTTCTGAACTGCAGAGAGAAGTCTGGGTACCCATCTTGCATTGATATTTTTCATGTGTAAATGATCATGAATGATCTGGAAAGCAGTTGTTTCAGATAACCCCAACCTTGCAGAGATTTCCTTGAGTTTTTGCTGCATGTCACTCAGCACTTCAGCTTTAACAATGGTAATGTTTTTCTCAGTCACTACCTCAACCGGTCAACCAACATGTGGATCATCAGTGATACTCTCTCTGCTGAGATGAAACTATTTAGGGCATTCTTTCACTGTGGAATATAAAGGAGAAGCATCACCATAAACACTGTTCAAGGGGCATTTGACTTCAGCTGGTGCAAGCCCTCCTAATGCCAGGAACTTTATCACTGCCCTATAGTTGATTTTATCATTTACCAACACTACTCAAATGAGAGCCACCACTCAACTATGGTTAATAGTTGAGGTTTTAATTCATGTGCATGCATCCTGACAGATGTCGCTAGCTCCTCCCCAATGCATTATATCTTTTGTGCTCATTTTCAGGGTCAGGCCAGAAACCTTTGGAACCCCTCGTACTTCCATATAACAAGGTTGTTTCTTGATTGTTGTTCAGCAGGAGTTTGAATGAACTCTGCTTTCCAAACAGAATTAACATTTAACCCAGTTTCTATGAAAGGTAGACTTTTACATTTTTGAAAATAGACACTCTATTTTGTATGTTTAAATACTCAAGAAGCTGAATGTTTCTGGTATAAAGATTACCAACAGTCCACTTCAGTTTATACTGCTCTATACACCAGTCAAGCATAAGTAATCACAGAGCTACAAGCTCTATTTATACCTTATAATTCTACATGCAACCACCAACCTTAACACCAGCTGACCGCGGGACTAAGGAGATAATAGCAGTTTACTTTACATTCAGCAGAAAAAAGGTTAAATATTTTTGTTTTAAAGGTAAACTGGTATCTGGGTCAAAATTTTGCAATCAGAATCAATGACAAAACCTAAATGTAGATCATAGGAACCTAACCCCCTTCCGGGAAAAAGAATGGTTCACATTAGCTAATCATTTTTCTGACTGAAGTTGACCAAACATGAATAATTTGGTTCATGTTACAGTTGTGTTTTACCATGTCTTCTCAATTATTCTGTAAATTTTAGTAATTTCTGCATTTAGATATGTTTTGCAATACTTTTCTTTTGGTCTAACCATTATTTGATGGAGTGCTGTTTTTGGTGTAATTCAGAATACTTGCCCATTCAAGTTTGGGTGTTATGCATAAATACTGTATTGTAATGTTAAAAGGCAAATTAACCACTAGGCTAATTGTTTCTGAAATGAAGACATTTCCTCACTGAATATTTGTGAACTATTGATCTATAGCTCTTTTTGCATTCACTCCAACAATTATATGGTTAAGTCATAAAGAAAATAGGTATTTTTGATGTTGAAAAATTATAATTTTTTAATTGAATGAAACAAAAACCTAAGCAACTTTATTTGTACAGAAATTTTTTCCATTCCACAATCAGTGTATCATTCTTAAATAAATACTGAATACCATTTAAAAAAATGATGTGGTATATTTTTGAAATGAAACAAACTATAATTCTAACGCAACCCAAATATATTGTTTATGAGTTTTTATAGTAGGGAAGTGTGAATTAATGGCAGTTGTTACTCAACAACATCTCTAATGGTAATTTTGGTAACTTTCGCACTATTTGGCATGCCTATCTTGTAACACTTGTTGCTATGTTTGTGGAAAAGGCTGTCAATGAGGTTACAGATTAATGTAAAATATAATATAGTAGTAATGTAATTAAATTGTTTGTGACTTTTTACTGTCTTACATTGAGCAAACAAGGAACTGATTCATGCCATAAATTTTGTTACATTGTTGTATAAATATTGTATCGAATTTTATTCATGTACATAGTCATGGCATAATATTTTATGAAAAAAACTTTTATACAAGAATGAAATTTGAACAAACTTATGCTGTAATCACTGCTATCACCATTATTTCTTTTTCTTTCTTTTGTATTGTAATAATGCCAGTGATCTCTGCATTGAGGCATTTCTTTAAATGATTATCATTTTATAAACTAATATGTTTGTCATTTGGAGAAATAAATTAGACTGCCTTTGAAACAAGGTTTATGTTTGTATCCTTTCTATAAAGGAAGCATGAAAAGTATAATTTCTTCCATCAGGTATCAGAAAGCAAAACTGTTATTTAGATAAGTATGGAATGTATCATTTGTACCATTTCACTAACAAGATACAGAACTAGGATTTGTTTACTTTCTCTAGCTTGTATGTAAGAACATACAATGTACATAGTAACTAGAGAAGGTATTGAATTCCACCCAAAATTTTGGTGTCAAGATTTCATTGGAAATATGTTTTGAGGTCCCATGAGTCCAAAAAAAAGCATTTTTAGCAAAATATGTGTGTGTTTTTATAGTGTTTAACTCCCACTTTTACTCATATGACACTGCAAACTATGATACTGATGGTAAATGGAATGAAGGTGGAGAACTGGTGGAATGCGATGGCGGAGGAAACCAGAGAACCTGCACCGCTTTGTGCATTCACAAATCCCACATGCAGTCACCTTGGTGGGAGAAAAGCAGTCTACCCACTCAGCTGCATGTATGCAGCACAGCTCAAAAATGAAAAGTCCATTAAATACCCAACTTGGTATATGTGTTTAATATCATCCAAGGATACTACAAGAAGATTTTCAAGAAAATATCCCCCACCCCAAAGTAACCTTTACATGGAAAAATGTTTAAAAATTTTGTTTTTCTTAAAAATGGCTCAAGCAATTTTTATTACATTAAAGATATTTACATCACAAGTAAAATTGAATTTTCAGGGAAAATGCTCTGAATAACACTTTATTCTGAATGAATTTTGCATAACTGGTAAACCTTAAGAGATAGAGAAAAACTTATTACATAAAAAGTATAGATGTCATTAAACAAATAATTTATATAATATACCTTTCTTTGTTTTTTGATTTTGTTTTTGTTTAGAGATGACCGTTTCCAAGATATATCTTGTTATTGTTTCAATTTTAAACTACATGAACTTTTCTCAAATGGGAAGTTACCTTTCGTTTCTTCTTTCATGTTTTACAGCAAACCAAACTCAATTGTCTCACATAGTGACCAGGTTTTAAAAGATTGGGCTATTGTTTTAGCCTAGCGTATTCCCTCATTTCCCTTCTAAAGACAATTCTGCTAATGTTTATCTTGATTAGCATTACATTACACTAATAAATGATAAAAGAATAATCTTTTTTAAGAATAGCTTACATGTGGATCAGTTAAAGAAAATCAAGTAAAATACTTCAGTTTTATATATATATAATAGATTGTGAGATCAGGTATCTGGTGTACTTTCCAGAAATGAAACAGTTTAGGCCCTCAAATTGATATTTAGGGTTGTATCCATATTTAAGTTTGAATGTGGAAGGAATGTAATGGGAGAAACAGCCACTGTGGGGATTTTAGGCTATATTTTGTTTTTCATTACATGATCCTATACATCCATATGCAGGGTGAATAGTATCAAGTATTTAATTTAACACATATGATTCACACTGTTATACTGCGGTTAGTCGCCCTCCATGGTGTAATGGTTACCATGCTAACTTCATATACCCAAGGTCACGGGCTCAAACCCAGCAGAGGACGATGGATTTTTTCGGGTGCAAATATCCTTAGCATGGCTTCCTTCGGAAGGGAAGTAAAGCTGTTGGTCCCATGTCGTAGATTTATGGCACGTAAAAGAACCTCAAGCTTGATAGAGAGGCCTCTGAGCAAAATTAAGCGGTCTTTCACGCCCAGTTTAGAATGGGATGCTGAGAAACTCAGTAGTTAAAGAGCATCCATAAATAACATGCCATTAAATTAAATTATCTTTGAAATATTTAATTCGGGATAGAGCTTTCACAAAGACTCCTTTTACTATGGAAACTAGTCTGTCTGTGGAAATTTTGATCTTTTCGCCTCCACAACTCAATGTAAAGCGTGAGCAAAGCAAGTAACATGCACCATCTTACTGTAAAATGATTTGATAGATTTCCCTACCTTTATTATGTAAGATGCTGGGTATATTACAAAAAGGAGCACATTCTCATGTTGTACACCATTAGGCCAGAGTAAACACATGTTAAAGTGAAAGTCAAGCCGAGTGTGATGTGAATGTCATCGCTCACCAGAAATAAGAAAATTCAGGAAGCGGTTGTATTTCAAGACACTGAACATCTCTACATTTTTAAAATTAAGTCTATTTCTGTTAGGAGAAAGAATGTCTTTGTAGATTCTAAAGCTTCTTTCAAGAAGAAACCAGCAGGTGCGGCAAACTTGTATTCACTTGGAATGGGAACAAGCAAATTCCTCAACAACTGGATTCTTCTGAAGACTAGACTCATGTTTGTCTTTGACAATGCCATATATCATGTGGCAGCGTGGCAAATTCCTCAGCATCTGGATTCTTCTGAAGACTAGACTCAAGCTTGTCTTTGGCAATGCCCTATATCTGCTCGCTTGCTGAAGTAAAAATATTGTTTTTCCTTTTTGAGACCTTGTTCTTCCAATTGTTCTTGTAAGCATATACACAAAATATCTGTCTGCAAATTATGCGTTTTTTCGGGTAGTAGAGTTGTTGAACCTAGGAAGTCACACCTGGATCCAATGAAAGCAAAAACTCCTTAATCTTGTCAAAATATTCATACAACATAGCAACACACTGAAACCACAATCCCCAGTGAGTAATGACTGGGAAATTAGAAAGGGCCAGCGCAGTGATTTCCTTGTAGGCAGCAATATGATTCAGAGCTTTCTGTAGAGTCTGCTTGAGGGCAGAGATGCAATCATTTGCAATGTATGCATTCGTTATGGATTCACAAAACCTGAGAGGAGTATAAACTAGGCATGTCATATGCTTTAACTTAGGGAACAAAGGCTTCAGTTGGTTAATTACTGAAACCTTGTCTATAACCACCAGAAAAAGCTTTTCAAAAGCAATAACTCTTGGCAACAGCTTTTTATAAAAGTCCATTATTGATTTCATTACTGTACTGGAATTGGCTTTCTCCCGTCCATACATTTTGAGCAATATGGTTAACTTTCTCCCATGACAGAAAAAACTCTAAACGACACGTTTCATTGAATTTGTAGTTTCATCCAACATGATTTCCAAATCATAACCAGTCACTTTCTCCTTGATTCTTTTGCGGTTTCTTAGTAAACATGCTCCATGTATTTTTTTCTTACATTACTCTCATCAGACACTGACATGTTAGTGTGTTTTTCAGGGAATCTTTTAAAGCTGGATGGATTACCTTATTCAGTGGAATTCCAGTTTATGTAAGAGCAGTACACAAATCATTGTTGATTTCCTTCAGTTTTTTAAGAACTCAGTCCAAGTGCATTTCTAATAAAGGTTGTTGGAATTTAATTTTCTGAAAACCCTTGTTCTTATTATGCTTAGAACTGGAAATATGTTGTTTGATGCAGTCTCGCTGCTGTTTTTCGTCAAACAAAATTCCTGAATTTCAAATGCTATAACATAATAGAGTTCCAACTGTTTCTGTGCAACTTGTTTGAATGCCTGAGATAGAGAAAAAATCAGGTCCTGGACACTTTTTTTTTTTTTTTTTTTTAATAGGGTTTAACGCCTGCTTTACTTGTGGCACCGCAGGCGATCTAGACACGTTTGACAAGGTAAAATCTACTAATACACACACACAGTGAAATTAAAAAGATGGAAGTGAGGGAAAGAGAATTTGCGCATATGCAATATTATTCTCCATTCTTGCAGGTCTTGATGCAATGAAATAACCATTTCCATTGTAGCGAGTTATTTAGTTCGGTAAAAGTGAGAGAAAGAGCAATTGTGCACACACAATATTAATTTCCATTGTTGCAAGTTCCAAAGTTGCTTTAACTACTGTGTTTACTGGAAGTAAGATTGATTGACTCACAAGGCACATCTTCTTGTAAATGATAAAATGCACGTTAAAGAAGGTTACACAACTCATTGAAAGTAATCATACTCCAGATGAAAGAGAAATAAACAGAAATATTCGGATTATGTTGTTTAGAAACAAGTGCTAACATACTGCTAGATGGACTTCAATTTAAATTAAAAATGACGCGTTTATTCATAATTATAACCTGTGTTTATAGTATTGGTTTAAATATGTCTTTATTATTAAATGCATGTTTAATTTCTAAATAATTATATGTTTTTTATATTTTATGTGCAGTATTAAATATTCTAAGAAACTCTTCCAATGCTACTTTTCTGCAACTACAGGAAAAGCCTAGAAGTTTGCTGCAGCATATTCTAAAAAGGAATTTTTAGAATAACTGTTTAAATACAGTCGTATAAGCTGCCATATTAATATGTGTTTCAAAGTAAAAAAGAGGACCTTGGCACAACGAGCAAAGAACTATTTGGCAAAAGGTAACTTTACGAAATGCTTAAACATGTAATTTGTCATTTTGCCAAAATGTTGAATGTGAAGGTGAGTTAATGATTAATAGTACTTCCATTGTTAAAGCATTCGATGATTGCCATTTAAACACCTTACCAAAATGTTAGATAATCTAAAAGTTAATCATAAGTTGTTTAGGTGCTATGAAGTTAAGTATCATCTATTTAGTAGCAGTAAAATGACATTACTGCAAAAACGTATGGTTATGTTTTGCCAAATAGTGTACAAAAATATTATTACAACAAAGTGAAGATCACAAATTTGTAGGGACATAAGGGTATTTGAGACAATCGCAGGGTATGAATGTTCTGTGTGGTTCTGGCAAAAAATAAATAAACCATGGTGCTGAAGATTAAGAATTCGATAAAATAGCATTGCAATTTGTTTTTTCAAAATACATAACAATTTGGCAGTAAGATATGACAAATAAATTAGCAAATGGCTCTTGAAGAGTATTAAGTGATGTATGAATGTTGCACGGGAAGACTCGTTTTTTTTTTATTGTGTTTATCGCCCGTTTTTACTACAAATGGCACACAGGCGATGACACTGATGATAGATGCAATGAAGATGGAGCACCGGTGGAATGCGATGGCGGGGGAAACCGGAAAACCCGCTCCTGCGCCACTTTGTCCACCACAAATCTCATGCGGTCGCTTGAGATCGAGCCCAGGCGAGTGGTCTAACCATGGAGCACCGGTGGAATGCGATGGCGGGGGAAACTGGAAAACTCGATCCTGCGTCGCTTTGTCCACCACAAATCTTATGCGGTCGCTTGAGATCGAGCCCGAGAGGCGAGTGGTCTAACCACTCGGCCACGGCGCGGCCAGGAAACTCTGTTGGTTTCTTAAAGAGCAGAATTATGTTCTATTAACTCAATCCAAGCTTTGCTCCAAAGTAATTGCAGCCTGCTTGTACTTGGCTTCGATATGTGTTTGCACATTCATGAAAAGGTGCACAAGCAATTTTTATTAAAAGGGAAATTATAATAAGATTATTTCATGTTCTATTTTTTATAAAATAAAACATTTCATAAAGATTGGTTTTTAAACGAAACAATAATAAAGATGATGCGATAGCTTGAATTAAAAGATAGTTCTTCTACTTTTATGTCTTTCCTCCATTATGTTGAACATAAAACTAGATAATTGACAAGCCATGATAAAGTGCCAGGCGTTTCACTTATATTCTTTAAGACAGTGGCCGCTAGAGCGCGGCAGGTAGCTTGCGCACGGTCCCTATACGCTAAGAAAGTGTCATTCTCGATTCGTGTGCAAAGTCAAGTGGGTGAGAATAAGTCCTGTTCTCATATTACTCGCCGTATGCATTTTTCTCTTCGAGATTTTTTGTTCAACTTTGTTGACTGCATTGTAATTTGTTTCTTTTGTTTTTCAGAGCTATTTTCTCCCTGTTTATTACGGACCATGTGGTCACGGAATCCTCGGGTGCAATGCACCCACGAAAGATTGTGCTGCGCAACATATTTAACCATCAGGTTTCAATATATTAACCTTAAAGCCGCCAGCACGCATATATTCACGCACCAAACTGTGATTCATCAGTTACGCAGTATTTCTACCGAAAGATTTGCAATGGATAGGGATGATGTTCACGCTGGCCTCCATGATGTGTAAAGTTCTCGATCTTCGTCTATGGATGACAACCCTGCTACTGGTTGGCAAGAACCTAAGTGCCCCATTCGATCGTCTTCTGCAGTGAAATCTAGCTTTATTTTATTTAATTACAAAATTAGCGCTCCAGTCTTCCTTTGAACGAATCATTACCATCAGTCTGCGGTTTATGAAACATCACCTCCAGGACTACCTAAATCCGGCCCTTTTTTACCCTCCCTGTCAAGAAAACATAATTTTCTTTTCTGTGTCTGCCCTTTCTTTTAAATTCAAACTCCTCTTCGTGTAAGGTACACGAGAAATGCTCACAAACTTCTTCGAGATACTTTCTCAGATTGCACTAACGTCAAGAATTTTCTCGAGCGTAAAAACTTTAGTTTTATACTTTCATTTCGAATACGGACCCTGTGCTCGATATACACCTAAAGGCCTACTTCCAAAAACCTTTTAGACACCACCCAAGAGCTGCAAAATAAAAAACAGGCGGAGAAACACTGTGGAAACCAATGTCAAGCAGCAGTGTGAAACCACCGTAAAATATCTTAAATATCTGCTTCATCTGAAAGTCAGTGTTGCTTATGCTCCACATGGAGTTTCTAAACAGTGTTACCGCTGTCAATCTTTGGTCATACGTCACATAATTGTGCACTTCAACTGCGCTACCTCAAATGCGCCGAATATCATATCTCAGTAGATTGCCACAAAGATGCTACCCTTCCTGGTACCTGAGTCAATTGCCAGGGTGCTCATACTGCCAACTATAAACAGTGTCCTCGACTGCTCTTCTACGTCAAAATAGCTTTCAACTCTTCGCAGCGTAAGCATCCTACCACCAAACCACCCTATTCTCACATTTACTAACTTTCCGGACATGAAGACTCCTACTACCACGGCTGCTCCTGCTTCTCTACTAGCGGATGACCATACTTCTGAGATTTCGTCTATTTGATACTTCGTAACTCCCCTGAAAACCATCAATTTTGCGGGATACCTTAATCAAGATCTAGCAAGCTCCGGACAATCTTACAAAAGGCATCCTACTACTTGAAGGTCAGCACTCACAATGGCGAGCAACCTTTCTAATCGTCTGTTACGTCTTCTGGCTTGGAATGCTCGTGGCCTTCCAAATAAGCTGCGGGAAAATCGAACGTTTCTTCACACCGAAACTATAGTTTTGCATCGGTACAAGAAACACATTCACGTCAGATTGGGAGCATATCTTATTAGACGTCCTATTTTCATTGTCATCCCACCCAGTGAATTGGCGGGACCTGCACCTATAGTAAACCATATATTCCTCATGTTTGTGTTCCAATACCAGCTGAGCTTAATGTCCGTTTACTATACTGCTGTTAAAATAATGATGCGATTTGCGGAGGTTCTATTGGCCAGTTTATCGTCCGCTTGTCAATTTTCTCCACGACTTGGATATTGTAACTCACTCGGGGACGTTTCTGGTCCGTGGTAAATTCAACTGCAAATGCAAGAAATGGCATGCTCGAGCGAACAACCCAGTTGGAACCATCTTATTTCATCCCTCCGAACCTGTCATCATATTATTCCCCCGAATACACTCATCGCTGTGTATTCCGGTGGTTCTGAGGACATATTCAATATTTTTATTTCTAACATGCAATCGATTTCCACATTTGTATGTGTCAATCCTGGTCTATCTTATCACCTTCCTGTTATACATAGTGGTTATAAACGCTTCCTCTCCTCGTGTGCATCCGCCAATTATTTCTATTGTGACTACTGTCTGGACTGCATATAAAATGTACATCAATGACTCTCTACCCTCTCCTTCCCACTTTGCTGACATTTCATATTTTGAACTCGACTCTGCTCTATCTACTTTTACGAACACCTTGCAAGAGGCATCGCGTCCTCTGATGATGGTCATCACAGATTTCAGCGAAAGGTTAGGGCCTACAAGTCTGGAAGACATTTTTTACTTTAAATGTACGCCGGCCGTGAAAGCCTTGGTACATACATAGGTTAAACAGTTTTAGTTCGCTTAAAATATAATTTCCTTTACCTGTAAAATGTTGAGAACGTATTCAGTTGATGTTATATGACAGCTTTTTGCTATGCACTTGCATTGGCCCTGTCGTTCAACAAATCGGAGCTATGTTTGCAAATTGTAAAATATACGCCTATAATTTCATAATGACAGAGAGAGACTATTTTTGCATATACATTTAAAAAAAACAGCAGACTAGGTGTAATATTTCCTAAGCCGTAATACACTGCTGTTTTTATATATATATATTTCAACAGCTTGTTTCAGAAAGGGATATGAGTCACTCTGACATAGTTTTGAGAGAGAGAGAGAGAGAGAAACTGTATAACGATTGTAGTTTTTCGCTCAAATTATTTTCCTTTTTCAGTATTGTTTATCTATGCATAATATGTATTGTACTATACTAAAACATACAGCACAATTATTTTACTTCTAGTATACCGTTTTTAAAATTGCTGATTGTGGTCCCTTTCTACAATAAAATCATACATTTGAAGGTAATTAAACTTTTATTTTGTATGCTTCATATGTGTACACAATATTAGACAAATGAAAGTCACTTTTAAACTTTTCTAAACAAATAGTTATAGGTAAGCCACAAATGAACTGAGACAACTATTATGGATCAAGTATTATTTTAAATCAGTTCTCGTTCACAAACATGAAGAAACATTAATTCGTCATAAACATTTTTAAAGTCATGTGGCACATATTTCAATAACTTCATAGGATATCCCATGTTAGTTCTCTTGATAGGTACACATGCCCTGGGTATGCAGAAATGTTGGGCAGATAAACAATATAATTTCCCTTCAATATTTGAAATGTGTTCCTGATTATCACAAGAGTTTGTTGCACCCTCAATATATGTGATGTCACAATGATACCTTTCCTTTCAGAGTTGTATTCAAAATAGTGACATTTTGACGAAAGAATCTGTTCTCTGTCGTTGTATTGACGACCTGCAGACTCCTGAAAACACATTTTTCTTGTAGAAAGCTGGCAACCATCTCTCATAGTCAATAATCTGCTCAGTTGTACTCAAGTTTATAGTATTTTTGTACCCATTTACAGCAATAATCAATTCACGAAGCTGCTTTAGTGTATAAGTCCGCTACAGCTTTTTATATGGCGTTTAATAATACTGGACTTCTGATCACATGGGATAAATTGAGTGTCCTCGTAAAGGGAAAAACTGTTTAATCTTCTTGAATCTATTGGTGTCTGTTAAAAGCCAGCAAGCCTCTCATGAATATGTGATTTTTTGTTCTGACCAGGGCAGTTGACAGAGAAAATGTGGAGCTCACTCACTGTTTCAGGAACATACATTTAATGCAATCAATTATAAAGTAACTTCATTACTCCCATTCTTAGTTACTCCTTCATAATAATAATATAAAATTGAGTGTGGCTAGTTTTAAAGTTAAATACAGCAAATATCTCACTGTCCATATTTTGTATAAAATCAAATACTAAACTTACAATATGTTCAATTTTTCTGGTTATGTTTTGGATTCCTGCAAAGCTTTGTAAACTCTTTTGGCACGCATTTTATACACATTCAATTTTTCAGTTTCAACTCTCTTTGTATGGTCGTTAAGTTTAGGATTTCTCAGCCTGTTACACTTTTCTTCACAAAAATTGCAAATATCACTTACGAGCCTACCAAGTAACAATGCCTGTTACCCTTTTCTTCACAAAAATTGCAAATATCACTTACTATCCTACCAAGTAACAATGTAAAGTTTTCTCTTAAATACGGGTTATATTAGTTGTATGTTATAGCTGAGTCTGGAAATTTTACTTTAAACAACCCAACATTATGTTAACGCTCAAGTCTTCACTCAAATACTTAATAATCTGTAATGTCCATATGAAACTGGGAATGATGATATGTGTTCATGTACTTTCATAACCTCATCAGTTTTGATCATAGTAACACCAAAGCATTCTCACGATTATCGCGTGGTGATTTACCCTCCATGAACAGTTTTCAAAGAGGCCTAACTCCTTTTATCAGTTATGTCTAAAATAGTCCTCTCCACTTACTTACACCTTTTCATGGTCAAGCAAACTCTGTCTTTCAACATAGAGTCTTCCTTCCGAGGCCGATCTGTTGTACATGGATCGTTCTTTGTAAATGTAGATTTTGCTCATCTTTTGTATCCACTCGCTAAAGTAAATAAAAGACCCCTGCTTTGTCAACATCCTCAAATTTGTCAAAACATCTTTCTGGCATATGAAATAATAATTACAACGATTTTAATTATAATTAATAATAAATTACAATAATGTTATAGTTATGAATTAATGATAATGCAAACAGTAATGAAAATAAAGGATTCCAGATTCACTAATATCTAATGCAAACAGAAATGTTTACAACTATGAAAAATGCCTTAACATGAATATTCTATTTCAGAATTGTTTGTTTTACTAATAGCGTTAATATGACGTAGTAAATACCTGTAATGTAATCGGGCTTGTTTTGATTGGTTTACAATTCCACCATAATCTGTACACTCTTGTCCTTGAACTCATCGCGTTTGTATTATATACATTTTATACTTTTCTAGATGTTTGTTTCCTTTTTTGCGTTTTGCGGAGAGGAATGAGGAATTACGAGAATCCATAGTAAAGCATAAATTATATGGTAATACAATATCAATTAACAACTTTTATGTATTATTTTATGAAGTGGAACTGCAGGTACACCACAGTGGGTTAAAAATTAAACATTTTGTTCAGCCAATTTAGAGAAGAAAAGTTCCCGAGTCATTGACTGAGGTACTTTCTGTAGTGCATAAAAAGCAAACATCACCAGTTTTCCCACATTGAAACATGTACTATGCATTACAATATGAGTTTACAACAATAGGATATATATATCCATCTGTTACTCAAAATTCACACAAGAAAGGGACTCGTGACCCTTTCTGCAATAAGCTGTTCATTTGCGTATTTGAGTGTTATCAGAAAGGTTTATGGTGATGTGTTAAAGCATATGTAATTATACGATTCATCATCGCATTCCTGATGGATCCGTCCAGCATGACGACGGAGTTATCATTCTCAGTACATGGTAAACGATCCAGCTGTTACTCGTACAACCATGATATGCAGTCTTTGCATGCCTAATAAATAAATAAATAATAAAGTTGTGAATTTAGGCTTACTTTATTACAACTATGATGGTGACACGCCTGATCCATCACCGTTGCTGCGATTCATTTCAGCCTCTCCGTCACTGTTTCGCACTAACTGAATTTGCTGCATCACTCTGTGACTCGCTTACAGTTTCTGTCAAATTTTGACGATGTTCCTTCTGAACTCATCAAATTTAAATCGTTGTGATAGGACGGAAGTGCCACTCGTTGGTGTCCATGCTGCCAAAATAGTGTGTCCGTTTGTATATGATTGTAACTTATGAATGTTTATCAAATTCTAGTAGTTGTGCCATCATCATGTTTCTTATACTCTATTCCATATTTGTGAGCCAGTTTTAACTACTTGTATGTATTATGTATTTGGTAGCCAATTCTCCACTACCCTGGGAAGAGGAACTGTCTATGGTCATCATCCATTAAGTGACAGGTAAGAAATAATACTTTGACCATTTAAGAAAGTTATAAGTTAGTGATAATATCCAGATTTCAGCTTGGTTTTTAAAATTAAAGTTATATTTGAAATGAAACTATTTTCTCCACTGCATGAGTGATAATGAATCGCTGTCCAGCACCTTGACTCTTTTTCACTTCAAATTCACTGCCACTCTGTTTCAACATTTACTAACTGAGGGTTAATCTAGGTATCATTAATGCAATCACAGGTTTCATGTTAGCATCAGATTTCTTATTTTGTTTCATCTTTCTTAAATAGCGACTTCATACAACTTCATAATTTTATCCAATAAATTCAGCCTTGAATTTTTTTTCATGTCTTAAAGCTGAAACCAATGTGGTTCACAGTTTTGCGGAAACTTTCCTGGCCTCATTTAAAACAAATTTCTCTGTAGTTTTTGGAAATATTTTGTTGAAACTGAGTAGCTGTTTTTCCACTGCATACATGGAATTGATTGCATTTCACAAAGCACCTTTGTAGAACTTTTCCTATTATTTCCTGGCGTCGTTATCTTGCAGCCTGCATCCCTAGCTTTTATTCCTTCTCGGCTAATCTACACAAGTGGGAACATACATGACAATGTGTTTATGCTGTAATATAATCGACTCTGATAGAAACTATCACAATGAATCAAAAATATTATCAAAGAACAAAATAATAAGTCAAAGTATCATTAAAATATAATTTGATATGCAAAGAAGTCACATAAGAGAATGGCACATCCTCGTGGGTCTGACGTCATAACTCATTACGTGAAGGTTAGCAGAAAGAATATAACAAATTTTACTATGCATCACATATTGTTTTCTCCCTCATATTTTAGTGTATGATGATGGTTGGTGTTTAAGGGCGCTCATCTATATTTACATATGTTGTAGTTAAGTGCAGTGTTTGAAGGTATGTAATAGAAACTTTTGATTTCCATCAACGTGAATTCTAATCACTTGTCGCAACAGATCATCTATAAATCGTGCATAGTTCCTCTGTGCACCAATACATTGACGAGCTACAATAAATTGTCTATTCACGTTATAGAAATTGTGAAAACGGGAATGAAAGCATTTCACATACCTAAGAAATCTCAAGAACATATCGGACAAATCTGTAATATATTGTTTATGGTTCATTATGACGTATGTAAGTTAATTTTATGTTGAAGTTCTCTCTAATGTCAAGCAATTGTAAGCATACATTTACCACTTTTAATTTCTTTACGAAAACTGTATTTAACATTTCAGATGACACTTTGTTACATATTTAATAAAATGGAATAGTAATGAATGCAATATTACCCAAAATACCATTTTCCCCGTGCTAAATTAAGATCGGGTAAAACACAAAGCTTCTCTTAATTCTATGTCAAGAAATGTACGTTTTTCTTTATCACTATCATGATTATGTTCATGTAACAAAATAAAACCTAAGTGAGTTATTTGATCCTCTTCAATGTTATGCAGAGACCATACTGAGAAGTGTTTTGGAGCTTCTTAGCATTGAATTTGGGTCTCATAGCGTCACTCTCCCCTTTTGACCTATGTTTACGTAATATAAATTGATAGGCAAAAAATTTTGCTGGTTAAATTCTGCTGGTTTAAGCCAGATACTTGAGTTAATAATTTGCTACGTCGCAAATGAGAAATCCGATTATTGTTTTCACTGTTATCATCTGAAAACTAATCAACAAAACATCTTATGCTGGATTCAAAATGGAAGTGATACTGGTATCATTGCGACACCGCATTGGTCATGGAAACTAGTGTCCATAATAGGGCAGTACACTTTCACATTACAAAGCGATTGGTGTGTATCTAAGTTAAGTGTTTATTTCAGGCTCACAGAATGTCATGACGATTTCTAACCATGCCTTATCCCTTTTCATCGTATTTTTATAAGAATTTGAACTAACTTAATATTGTTAGGGATGCAGCCTCACCATTGCAATAAGGATTTCTTCTCAAAACGAATTAACTTCCCTTGACATTGACGCTATCTGTAACAACTTTAACAAGGATTGCAGAATATCAAGCAACAGGAATTCTGTGGATGACGCCCATGCCGCGCGGTAAAAGTTAAATCTTACTCAACTTTCTTTGCACGGGCTTCGTCGCATCAATTCTGTATTCCTAGTGATCAATCATTTTGCCGCCCGTGCTGCGTCGCCAAAATCGCTCCATTGTGAATCCGGCATTAGTTTTGCAATACAAATGTTACGCTTATTCCAACTTAGCAAACTTGAAAGTATGTGAGTATGACACTTAATATTAAAATTTTAAACAAGACGTTTCTTATATATATATATATCTGCAAGCTTTACAGGGAAATTTAAGCTGGTACTCAACGATGTCAACATAATGTTGTCGCTTAGGTCAGAAGCGCTTGCGAGAATGTTTGCAAAATTGTATATTAATAGTTATTTATCATACAAGTTTGTAAAGTTGTTTTTCTTAAACAAATGTGTAAAATCGAAAAAGACTGCAGATGTGTCACATGCAATGTTTTCTCTAAGCGATATTAAAATAAATGTTAGAAAGCTTTGCCACTTTCATGGAGATATGCAACAGCTATTATTTATGTGACCATATATGTTTAAATAAACATAGAAAATAATTTAATTAAGTTGGTCATTCAATTCTACGGTCTGAAAATAATTACTCTTTGCGAGAATCCTTCCCAATGAACATTGAATAATTCAAGAAACATGGCTAAGTTAGAATATTTTACAATTTGCATTTGCAGTTCAGCGATTATAGACAATATAGTGGAACTTGCCATTGTAGATTTGTTGCCTAAAACGCCTAATGATATTTATAAATTGCATTATAGCAATTTAAAAAAAGTGGTGCTTGAAGATAATGTAAAGTTACAACTTGCTATTCTTACGCTTACGTATTATAAAACTTCACTTCATACACCGACAGCAATGCACCGAATATGCAACATAATTTTATATTAACTTGAGAATACACTATGTATTTAAAATGTTATTAGAATTCGAGCTCGTCCACATAGTCCGTTTAGAAATGGCACTAGTTGCCGCAGCTCGCTGTATAGAATGCCTTTACCTAGCTACGAATTGCTATATTAGTCACTTGATACATGGTATCTAATACAAATTTTAGGAAGAGAAATGAAGAAAAAGGAAAACATATCTTCCCAAAATATAAAAGTCAAAACGATTTGGGTGAGATCAATAAATGATACTATTTACCGCCTCGGAAAACACAACTCCATAAACTTAGTGACAATTTATTTTCTGGTAACTGACCGCTGTTCATTGCATAATGCTTACCTCAAACATCACAACTAATAGGAGAAGATGGCAGATAGTAAGTAAATCGAATATTTTCCCCTTGCAGAGTTACGAGACGGTGGTGGCGATGTTGGTGTTGTTGTTTTTGTTTTTGTGGTATAGTGCAGATGGGTTATTTTAATAACTCAGTAGAAGTAATTTGAAGAATTTGTCCGTGTAAAAGTTTCAGTAACCTAAATTTGCGCACCAGTTTCACTAAACGAAATGTGTTTGAGACCATCATGAGTTTTAACACATGTAAAATGCCAGACAGTGAGATAACGCCTAAAAACAATCGAAGCTGCTTATTGCAATAATTATACAACTTGAGGTACAAGTTTTGCAATACAAATTATGTATATATTTTGCTTCATTTCTGCTAGTGTATTATGCGTTATAACAGTTTAAGTGTTCACATTTCCTTTTAAATCCTTTATTACACTCAGCTTCAGTTCCTAAGTCAGTATTTTTGCAACATTAATAGAAGTAGTTATGAACTAAAAACGTAATTGATATTTTTATAATACCGTGTAACATCATATGTTGTGATCGGACATTTCCAAATATTAATGTTCAGTATCTTTGATTGCTTCTAGTTTAATCAGTAGCTTGTCTGTGGTTCTAGTGCAGAATGAAAAGCATGTAAAGAAAACCAACCGAAGGATTATGTCTTATAGTCATGGACGTATATTAGAAATTTACTTGATAATAACATTCAGTGATCGATATCTTTGGGGTTCCAACAAAATAAAATTAAATTACATAAAATAGACTTCATATAGATAATCATGGTTTATATTAAAAAGAATACTTAATGTATCTGTCACCGACACACAGACAATGTAAATATTTTAAACCTCTTGTGAACAATGTAGATTTCTGTGAACTGAATAGTTTTGTTAAGTTATTAATATTATGATTATATATAGTAAACACCCGCATATTAATATACATACAGAATCAAATTTTCTTAATGTAATTTATTAATATAGTTTGTCATGGACGCACAAAAATGTCACGGACTCACACGTTGTGCTAATAAATTGACACCTTATTACAATATGTAATGTCAAATGCAAATAAAATAATAGTAAATACACAGTACTACAGTATTTTAAAAATACTTTCCATCTGTTGATATTGGCATATTAAGAACACATTATAATGCAAAAAACAAGAATTCAAGAGCTTAATAAAATAATTACATTTAAATATGATATACAAGTTGATAGTCAATTTAGGTTCATTTTAATTAGGGCACTTTCCAACCACCATTATGAAATAAATGCTTTCATGGATTTCCTATACAGTTGATCTTTAATTATAAATGTAACTTAAATTCACAGCGATTTTCATGAATTTCAACATTACCAGTTCCCTTCAATAAAGCCAGGTTCTATAAGTTTAGCAACAATATGTTTTTAAAAAATAACAACATGCTACCATATGAAATACATTGTTACCAACATTAAGTCTTAACCATTAAATACTAAAATCATATCCTTGGAACATTATGGATGTCAAAACAATTTTGCATGATTTTTTTTTATGTGACACAACAACATAGCCTCCTGCTTTGAGGAAGGGTGGACTTGGTTGCTTCCGCAATGCATATTTAAACTTCACGGTCATCTGATGTTGGAAATTTAAAATTGGATATTCCGTTTGACTCAACTCAGTGAAACTGTCAAGACTGGGTATTTGTTGAATGGTTTCCCATGTATCATTTAAAGATGGTTTAGCTACTTCAATTTTCTCCTTTGGAATATATATGGCATTTCTATAAGACATTTTAAGACCCTCAGCGATTGCAATCTTCTGCAGAGAATATCAGCAATTGACCAGCATATTCTTTGTACCATACCAAGTGATTCAGTAACCCAGATATTCCACACACTTTATCCTTTCTATGAGAACTGGTGAGGTAGTACATTTCATCTACTCATGTATAGTCATGCAGCTGAGACAATTTTTGCTTAAAAGACTGGGCAGCATTTGAAAGTATGTGATTTTGTCTTACATGGGCTGCTTGGCAGGTTTCTCTTTAAGCATTTTTAAACGTTTCCCCAACTATTTTTTAGATGTGTAGAGGTGAAGCAAAAACTGTAAAATCTTCCACTGGGTTGCTGCCTTAAAATATTTTGTTCCCTTTGTTCTTTAGCCGAATTAAGCGTTTATCTTCTTACACTTTTTTCTATCTTGCTTGCCACATTTTTCTATGGTGTTCTTTTCGCGGACTGCACACGATGTAGATTTTTTTTTTTTTTTTAGAAAAATGCTGGTTCACCACACGCACGCGCGGGCACGCATACATTGTTCTAAAACATTTTCCTCTCTGTATCCAATTAGTCGTTGTCGTAAGATGACTGTTCTAAGGGGGTGGTCATTTCCATCAGCTCCACTGCCAAAGAAAATAGGCAGCACACGTTTCGGCACTCGAACTCCACAGCATTAGTAAGAACAAGTTATACTTTAGAATAGCGTAACAGATCCCAATTACAAAATTCAAAAAAAAAAAAAAGGAGGTATATGACACAACTAAAAATGCTAATATGAAATTTATACAAATGAAATTCAATGCAGCGAACAATTAAGCTTTATTCAAATGGTCAGTTAAAACAGAGCAAATGAGCAAAATGCAATTCAGTCATGAATATAGAAAAGTACGATCACTATATTTCACAGACATACAAAACATCACACACGAAATGGCGACACACATTCAACTCAAAGCGGATAATCGACGATAACACTTGTAATGACCAGCTGGAAATATATTTGTAAAAAATTAAATTCTGCAGAATATTAAATAAACACAGCAAAGAGCGCCTTTTCACTCACAGACTCACACATTACAATTGTGTGCCGGTACAAGTATCATGATACTGACATATTTAATTGAAAATGAATGCCACTACTCAAAAAGTGTACTATAGGCAAACATATTTCAAGTCATGCAAACACCCTATAAGCATAAATTACTGTACAGCTATGTATAAACTATCCTGCATGCACAGATCTAAGCACTCATAATCCTTCAGGATAACGGATGAAGTCACCATACTACCTGTAGCACAAAAAAAAAAAAAAAAAAAGAAGTAGCAGAACATACCAAGAAAATTTATGCTATACATTTAAGAAGCACACTAAAAGATAGGAATACAAAATATATGTGAGCAATAACAATTCTTCAAAACGAAACGCCACTTTTAGCTACAAACTGGCAACAACAATAGGAACGAAATATTACTGTAAGGCTGTAAAAACAAAGTATGAACACACATTATTGTATCATAGTATCTACACAAGGAGAGTCATCAAATCTGGATCTTACAATGACAGGCACCTTGCAGCAAATCTGTCAAAAGTAAAATAGTATCTGCAAAAGATCAGCGTGTCACAATAACAAATAATTTCCAACCCAACATCCACAGTACGCTACGGCATCTTCCTTTACACATTTTGCAACTTAGCACATAACCTGCAGAAAGAACACTTGAAATTTAACACCGTCTGGGGTACTATACATCAGATCCACCGAATTAAGTCTGGAAAATAGTACACGAACCGCATAGATATCAAATCTCATATCAACATCATCAAAAGAATACACTACGGTAATCCCATCAGTGCAGCGCAGTGCATCATAAGTAACAATTAAAGTATGCGCAACAATGCTGAAAAGCACATGTGAAATATAAAGCAACTTAAGCTACATGGTTAGGGAACGGCACCAGTATGTAATTATTATCACTGGAATTAAATATCACATAGCTTCATATAATCTGAACAAAAATAGCAAAGTGAAGTAATATGATATCAAACATAAACAAAACGCAGTAAACACAGTGTACAAATAACAATTAAGCCTTTTGTATCACTATGGGTAAAGTGTAGTATTTAAATCTATAGGGGCCCACAGGATTACAATATGGGTATATTCGGGAGACATGAACACTTTGAGCCGATCAACAAGGTATCTATCAGGAGTGAGCTGATGGATAATCGGAAAAAGGACAAAAATATAGGTGCAAAAGCTTAGCCTTTTTACGAAAGGGACTGAAGATTTTCACAAGCTGTCCCACATTGAATGCAATATTTCCGTTCTTAATGTCATACAAAGCCTCTTATTTGCGCTGCTGTTGATTTATATTAGCAATAGGAACCTTTCGTGCTTTTTGAAGGACCTGAAAAGTTTGTTTCACGAACAATAATTGTGGACCTGGTGCGGAAAGGGTTTTCAATCATAGCTTAAAAGAAGAAGAAGAAAGGTAAGTATTTAGTCGACTCTTGGACACAGAATTTATAAGAAAAGATCCACGTGGAATAGAGCTTCCCAATTCTTTCGACTGTCGTCCAAAACCCATAATTCCCTTCCTTCCTCTTCCTATGCTCATTCTCCTTTATAATATGAGATTTCTTGCTAGTTCGGTATGCTTTGAGAAGAGCCACAGTCTAGTTACAGCTTCTTCTGTATTGGTAATACCAAAAATTCATTTTTAAGGTACCTATCATAATCTTCAGACAGAGAATTAACATTACAGACCTTTGCATTTTGACCTTCATATTGTTCTTACATTTGCAGCTTATTTTCTATGCTTTCTGATTTCCCTCGTCCCTAGGACACGAATGAAATGCGCTTGCTCTTTGTTCCTTTCATTATTTTTGCATGTCGATACGTCACAATTGTTATGATTATACATTTTAATAAAAACAATAAAAGAACTCAGTCATAGATTGGTGAATTATTACTCATTAACTTCTTCATAACAGCTCCACAAGAAAAGCAAAAGCAACCAAATGTATATTAAAATACACGTGCTAAGTACGGCAAGAGAGAAACGCTTCGTGCGGAGACCTCAAAGAGAGCCAGGGTTGCCAGTTGGGGGGATTTTCTCCGCAAATGGGAGTAATTTATCCTCTGTGGGGGGGGGGGGGAAGAGTAGTAGTGGAGTAATTGTTGGGAAATTCAGTGCAACAACGGCGTGTTTTGGGGAGCAATACTTATTTCGCAATAAAATGAATGAACACCGTGACAAAAGAATTGCAGGTTTATCAAGAATTTAGACTTTTTCGCCGCACTGACAATGTGAATCGTTGTCTCTACTCATAATGAAGCTATCAACAAACAACAACATCTATCAAAGTAATGCGCATATGAATGGCCATTTGTTAAAAGGGCAGATGTCAAATTTTTTTAGTTTTTTTTTTTTTTTTTTTTTTTTTTTTACTTTTTCCCTTATTATGAAACTACATGGGTAGATACACAATTCTATGTTGAAAAGCCAGTATCATCATACCTGTAAGTACCTTAAAATGCAGCTATTTTTCCGCCTTTTTAACAAGTTTCTAGTATGGTTGAGTTGGCAATACAAGCCAACAATATTAAACTAATCGTTGTGCTTAGAGGGAATTGCATTGTTGTGGATTGTAAGTCTTGAATAACATCTTTAAGAATCATGAGTTCTTCAGATGAAGGTGAATGTTTTCGTAGAGGAAAAAGAAAAGCCAATTCTCAAACTTATAAGAGAAGAAGCAAGAAGTTCTATGCTGCACTCAAGGAAGAATTCCTGGATGAACAAGGAGAGCTCAATAAGAATGTACTTTTCTTGTCACTCGATTACATGATGAACATTTCACTTCAAAAAGTTTCTGTCCAAGAACTATTTTATCTCAGACAGCTAACTGTTAACGTATTCTGCATTCATGATATAAATAAAAACAGAGCTGTGTGATTTATATCACGAGGTACAAGCTAGGAAAAGTCCCGACGAAGTGTGTTCTTTTTTGTGGGATTATTCACAACATTATGTACCTACTCATATTGAAGATATCAGTTTGTTCAGCGACAACTGTGCAAGACAAAATAAAAATCACCCTTTTTCCAAGTTCCTTCTAGCATTAACTGACACAAAAAAGTTAAAAAAATGCAGCACTTCTTTCCCATAAGGAGGCATAGTTTCGTCCCTTGTGATCGTGATTTTAGTATTATAAAGAGAAAGCTAAGGAGAACTGATAAAATTTATTCTGTACATCAATTAATAGAACGTATTATTGGAAGTAGCATCACAAATAAATTTATAGTCAAAGAAGTAGATAATTCCACTGAACTTTTTCATTTCAAAGATTGGTGGACTCAGTTCAATAAGATATCAGCTGTCTGCATCGAAAGTTCATCAAAACCAAGAGATGAGAGAATTCAGTTTAGATTCACATCTCCGCCTGCGGTGCCATTAGTAGTTAAAGCGGGCGTTAAACACTACCAAAAAAAAAAAAAAAAAAGATTCACATCTCTGTATCACTTCGTATATGGCTCAAGTGAACGTGGTTATGTTGTGGCAATACCATTCATCAACAGTCTAATGAAACATACATTCAATCTTAGTCTAAGAACCAATGTTGAACTACCTAAAAATATAAGCTATCCTGCTGGCAAGGTATACTTAAAAAAGGAAAAAAATGGAGAACCTTCGCAAAATTATGCTGTATGTTCATGACAGTCACCAGGAATTTTATATTGACATTCTTCAGAGTCCTACTCTCATCAACGAAGAGGCAACGGTACAGGACGTCTTGCTGTAAATTATGAGAACTAAGGAAATTGTACATTTGTTATGGATCTCTTTAACTCATAAGTTTAATCTTTAAGTAATTAATATTGAGTGGTTGTTGTACATAATACAACAATAAATAAAATGAGAAACGTCTTTTGATTTGCAATATTTTCCAACATTTGTTAAAGGGGTAGATGTCTGGAGTTTTAAATTGACAATAACATTTAAAATTATTAAATTTAGGAGATTTTAAGTGACAGGTCAATATCAGAAAGCTTAATACTTTATTTTGAATTAGAAAAGAAAACATAAACTCGTAACTTATTCATAGAAACAAGTTTTTTGTTAATACTGAAAAGTTTAGTCAATTGGACCCCTGCCCTTTCAACAAATGGTCATTCATATGTCTGCAGCAAAACTTAAACTTTCTATGTCAACTCAACAACAATGTGGCCCTTGCTGCTTAGCAGATGTGTTTTAGTGCACATGCAGTGAGGCGTCTTGGCAGGCAATATCAGTGTGTACTGCTGTCTAAAATACCAGAAACGTGTGAAAGGAAATACAGTAAAGCATCGGAGACAGGAATATAAAACTGAATGATCCCATGTGTTGCAAACTTAAGGATTTAAAGTTAAAAAATTACACACGAGTATCTTTAACAATTTAATGAAGGCCCATCACTTTTATAGCTAACCATCGGCACCTATTTTAGCGTTTAATATGATATCACTGTGCGCCAATTCATGAATAGGTGCATCAATAGCTCTAGAAATTAATTTAATCTCCTTCATTCCATTGTTATCTGTCAATAAAATATATATACTCCACCGAATAGCTGACTGTCATAGTATTTAGTATTAGTAGTATTTAGTGGTGGTGGTCGTGGCGGCGGCGGTGGCGTTGGCGGCGGTGGTAAACTTGGGGCAATTGGTGAAAAAATATCCCAGATATAGAGATTAATCAATGTGATTGGTGAAGCAAGTTTTTGTTAAACCACAATATTATTGTAGTTATAAACATTGGAGCTAAGAATGGTTTTTGTTTGTTAAATGTTCGACCATTGTCAATCCGCCATATAGTGACTATAAACATTATAGGTGTCTTTGCAATATTTCTCTAATTCCTCATGTTTCGTTCTACTTTCCTGATTAGAGCTTTCTATCGTTGAGTTTAACTTAAGTTTAAGATTTGCGAGTTTTTCACTCCAGTCAGAAATGTGGACCTTATTCATTATCGCTGTATCTACCTTTTTATCTAAAGGACAAATATCACCACTTAAGCTTGTGTAAATTAGCGACATTTCATCTTTACAATCATTGATTTTTTTCTATATCTGGTTTGCCTGTTTTATTAAAGCAAGGGGTCTACCTGTCCTAAAATTTGACCTTCTTTTTGCAGAATTTTGCTCTCTAGTCCACTAATTTTTTCTTCAACTTAAGAGCTAATTCGTTATTACTTTTCTCTAATTCCCTTTTTCTTTTCTTTTTTTTTTATTTTGGAAATTAGCCTGAATTTCCCTTTGAAGTGACTGCATTCCTCCTTGAAAAGACTGATTCCCCCTTGAAAAGATTAAATTCCCCCTTGAAGTGACTGCATTTCAGTTTTAAACATAGCAAATAAATCAGCTAAACTCTGTGGATTCGGTTGTTTCTCTCACAACTGATTCATCTAACGGGTTTTCTACCCGCCTCTGGACATTGTTCCTAAACATTTCTCCCACTTCCCCTGAAGTGTAAGACATGGTTAGATTTGAAGCACCGTCTCTTGACATGCTGTTTACTTCTGTAGCTATTATTTTCCCCTTGGGCTTGTTATTCTAGGTTTTGTTCCTGTTCCACATTTCCTATTACGACATTTTGAGTGACCCCTTCCTCAATATTATAAGTTTCCGTTTTTACAAAAATCACCCTTTTACTTCTTAATAACGTGGATAGTGACAAAAATAAAACTTTTCCCCTCCAAAATATCTATATTAAAATTACTAAAAACGGTATTTTGACCTTATTGTTTTTGTGGTTGGTTTAATACTTTTTCTTTTACTAAGGTGGTGATTTTTAATACTTTACAGAAAGGCAGGATTGACGTTCTGGGTGTTCTCGTTGTCATTTCTGATGCTCGAAGTTGGTTGGTTACGTCGCCGAGGAACCCCTTCTCTCGAAACTTTTGGTTACAGTCTAAATTTTCTATGAATTTATTGTTTTTGCACAAGTGTAGCACTTAGTTATTTCATTATTACGTTTCTTGTCATTATTTATCCATATTTCTCCACATTGGGCTCTAATATGTCGCATCTCTTTCGTCTACTTTGGAGCCGGTCTGAAGTAGTACCAGTGAAATACTTTAAACAAGCGTGTACATACCTCTTTGACGTTCCATGATGCACCCGATATGTTCATCAATGTAGAACGCAGAAATTTGACTCTCACTAAGGGGAGAAAGAATGATTGGGGCATGTCACAGTAGATAAACTCACAAGCAGAGGTACCTCACTTTAAATTCCTCAGAATTGAAGTTTATTGATACTTGTTACTATTGAGGCACTAATCCGTCGAGCGACTCCCGACATAGTGTTTATAGATGTAGAAATATATTCTTATAACTAGTGCTATTCCCGCGGCCTACAGCGTTTCTCAATTCTGCAATCGTCAATAGTTACTACTTACTTCCCTATTACCGACATATCAATTCCTGCGGTTACTGCAATATTTCGAGTAAGAATGTCACCTAATCGAGCACCAACACTACAGCATCCACGTACATACAACATACAGCCTACAGCACACAGTCTATTTTCTTGTGTGCACACCGCTTATTTATCTAAAATATCCAAGCTTAGGACTCATTTCTGATATGTTGCAAAGTACCGCGAAAATGAAGTTGTCACGTAGTTAATTTTGGAAGTTAATTGTATTTCACTCACTTGACCGCTCTTTATGATGTTAATCGCCCTCCATGGTGTAATGGTTACCATGCTGACTTCATATACCCAAAGTTGCGGGTTCAAACCCGGCGGAGGACGATGGATTTTTTCGGTCGTAAAAATCCTTAGAATGGCTTCCTTCGGAAGTAAAGTCGTGGGTCCCGTGTCGTAGATTTATCTCAAGCCTGATAGAGAGTACTCTGAGCAAAATTAAGTGGTCTTTCACACCCAATTTAGAATGGGGCGCTGAGAACCACAGCAGTTAAAGAGCGTCCATAAATAAAACGCAATTTCACTTTTGTTTTATGATGGAAGAATCCCGAGCTACTAACTTTTAGGGAAAAGACCTGTCTATAAAACTCCCTGATACTTGGACCTCTAATACGCTAAAACCTTGCTCTCACAAAAGCATTTTTGTATCTGAATTGACAAAAGAGGAAACCCCGGCACATACAATAACAACTTCTCATCCTAATGTTTTGTGTTCTGGAATCAGCTCAGTCTTAGCTACTAAAGCAGATATATTTCCTATTTTAAACCTGTGCAAAATAATAATTAAAATTATAAAATACAAAGCGTGCTCATATACTGTTGCAATGGCTTTTGTGGGTTAAATGTGCGACCAAACAATAAAATTTTGTGATGTTAATTTTAATTAAGCAGTTCATTTAGACTGTAGGTTTTAAAACAGTATAATGGTAAATACCAGTGTGGTGTTTAGTTGTAGTTTCTCGTATAGCAGAAGAAACTACAAGGAAAAGGAAATGTTTTAATACATAGGTATATAAATACCCCAACTTATTTAAGTTATTTTTAGTGTAAAATGCTCAATAAAGTAGTACATTTAAAGTGTAAGTGGTAAACCATTATAATGACCAATATGTTTGCGATGTATGTTGTGGTTTTTCGTATAGCAGAAGAAAAGGACAAGGAAAAGGTCATGTTATAATACAACGGTTAGGGTACATATTTTAGTGATTTTGTGGTGTTAAATGCTCAATTACGCAGTAAATTTAGAATATAAAATTTAAACCAATATAATGATAATACGTGTGTGGTATTTGGTTGTAGTTTCTCTAATAGCAGAAGAAAAAACATGGAAAGGGAAATTCGTGGACAATATTGGCAACCAGCTACGATTTATAAGAAACCTCTTGCTAATTCGCCCTTTTAGCAGCTATCGTGAGAATTAATTGCCATCAAATTATTCACTTATAATACCAGAATCGTGAAAAAAGCGGCGTGTTCCTCGGACTCGGAATGCAATACATGCAGTCCGGAGTGTGTTATGTGTCATAGTTTTTGGGATAATCTCTGAATCGTATCACCTTCCTTTTGCTGTGCACTTAAAAATTATTCCAAGCTATTCCCAAAATGGTGTGTGTGTGTGTGTGTGTGTGTGTGTGTGTGTGTGTGTGTGTGTGTGTGTGTGTGTGTGTGTGTGTGTGTGTGTGTGTGGAAAACGTTAATTTAACAGATGTTGCGAATGGTATATACATATAGTGCCATGTGAATAACCACAGGATGACGACTAGACACTAAACGTGTTTAAGCAAAACGCTAGCATTTCTGCTCTGTGAAAATATGGACAACCTGGGAGATTTTGTACTCCGTTGGAGGAAATGTAATTTTTTTACCTAGTGACTAGGAGAGCAGGGATAGTAGAGATCTTAGGTAGAGATTCAACCTTAAGTTACGGGTCAAGATGCGTTCTAGCCGCGAGTGGAGCACACGCGATTCCAAGTTAATTGCGCGAAATATTGTGTGTGTGAAGCTGGAGTGGGTGTTGGGTTGATACCCCGTGTGTGGTTTACACCTCTGCTTTTTCTTTCTTCTTCTTTAGATAATTAGTAGTGGAGTAAAATAAATGACGCGCTATTTATGTACGCCCTTTAATTGCTGTGGTTCTCAGCATCTCATTCTAAATTGGGCTTGAAAGGCCGCTTAATTTTGCTCAGAGGCCTCTGTATTAGGCTTAAGGTTCTTTTACGTGCCGTAAATCTACGAAGCCATAGGAAGCCATACTAAGGATTTTTACACCCGAAAATAAAATACTTTGTCCTTCACCGCGTTTGAACCCATATGTCAAAACCCGTGCCGCTCTCGCTCCTTACTCGTAAACCACGCCAATCTTGAGAGTGTAGCAACGAGAGTCTCGTGTATCGAGAATAGTGCTCACGAGCGAGTCGGCTCGAGAATTCTCGTAACTACAGACGGAGTAGTTGACGTATGTCCGTGGAATAAATTGGTATCGTAATAACTAGGGACCAGATTTTTTGGATTTAACCTATTCCACCCCCCTCCTGAAATTAAAAAGCTTCAAAGTAGTTTTCTGTTTCAAGCGGTTAGGGTGCTAGTCTTATTCAGCCTTAAAAAGCTAAATAGGACTTTAAGACCTAAAATTCGCAAAACTTAATTTTTTTTTCTTTCTTCAGTTCATTTGAACCAATAATTTTTGTTGGCAATTCGTTTGGTTTTGTTTTGAGTGTACATATGGGGTTATCCAGGGAAAGAATCCTCTTGGTATAGAAATTGTGCGAATGAAGTACGCGCCACTGACATCTTGCTATGTTAAATGATTTTTTTGCCTATAGAAACATATTAAAAAACAACAGAAAATTTGCAAATTTGGCTGATTATGTATCGCAACAGTTCTACAAGGGAACTTTATTTTATGTGAGGGCTAGATATGAAAAACTTGTGCTTGATATGTTAATTACAATGTTCTAGCATGCGTTTACTATGAAATACAATGTTTTAAATTACTGTACACATTAATAGCGTGCTTCTGTGAAGTAAAACAGTTTTCATATTTTTATCTATATAAGGTTTAAAAAAACTTTTGTTGTAGACTTACTTAAATACCTATGAAAAAGGCAGGAACATTGTTTAAAAGCCTAGAGAAAGCTAGCAAATTGTTTATAAACCTAAAGAGTTTAAAAGAAGATGATATAAGGCTAAAACTGCATTTATAAAAAGATAAAACTCCGGGCCCTATTAATAACACAAGATGACTCATCGTTTAACAGCACATATGTATATAGAAACGCGTTTACGCGCTTGAATCAGCGACATTAATGTTATTGACACACCTTTCATTTGTTTTGCTATGTATATAACTTATACTGAAATTTCAGATAAAACAGAAAACAGAATTACTTCATGCAACATAAACTTCTTAGGAGTAATAAAATATTTAAATACTTATTTGTAGTAAAAGTGGACGCCACGTACATTTATAACTGCAGATTTTATCGATACCTCACATACTCGTTCTCTAGAATGCGTTATTTAAATGTCATCCTGTCTT
Source organism: Hymenopus coronatus (assembly GCA_030762935.1). Lineage (NCBI taxonomy): Eukaryota > Metazoa > Arthropoda > Insecta > Mantodea > Hymenopodidae > Hymenopus > Hymenopus coronatus. The sequence continues at coordinate 94,778,970 of CM060888.1, forward strand.
GGTACGCTATTTAGATCTGAAATCATTTAAACAGATAAAATAATAGAAGTCACAGGTCTTAGGCAAATATTGCTTTAGTATATGTTCTTTTCGTTTAGATAAACATGCATAATTTTATCAATTTTTAGCCCATTTTAAATATTTTATAGACGATTTCCTAATCACCTGAAGGAATGCTATAGTTTTGTCATCACTTTTGGTATGTTATGTCTTGATGCTGCGTTGGCTTGCACCCGTCAACACAGTTCGTAAGTATCAGTTTCGCATATTTCTGCAGCTGCTGTGATCTTGAATAAAATGAAAATGTCTAGCGTTGCGATTTATAAACGGAATAGCACTTCTTCATCCTATACAAAAGCTTTAGTGAGCAGCAGGGTTGCCAAGTTATATGACAGGCAAAATTTAGTTTTCACGGATGACGGATATTATTAGCAATTGTTAAGTAATATTATATTGACTTTCTTTACTAAAAACTGTCACGGATGTAAATCTTTGTGTACCTACAAGACAGTATCTGTTAAGCAATTTAATAGTTTTCTTTTATTTAGAGCTAACAGCAACAAACTTCTCGGATGATTAAACAACTCTGCAAACATGACAGTGTGGTATATGGCCACATGTGTTTTTCAGAGTGGTTTCTGAATTCAGCATAGTGAATGCAGTGCTTATGCGTTCTTTCTTCTTCTTCTTTTTTAAATTACCTAATTGAACAGAAGGATTTGCGGTAGGTACGACATTTTGGAAAAGAATGGTTAAATAATGAATAATTAAAGGAATGTTTATTTGATTGATTGCTTTTTTCACACATGCTGTGTGTATGGCAGGAGTTGGATAGTTAGAGTACACTGAAAACTTCAATACCATATCCGGGATTTGAACCACGGATTTCCCGATCTCTAGCCGGTTGCTCTGCCACTGAGCTACAATGGCAACATGCCGGCACAGCATTGAATTTCTCAACTGACTCTTATGTTTTCCGGTAAACCACAAGGTGTTTTCAAATTATAGAAAACAAAACCGGGCTTGTAGGCCGTGGTCCACTGGGCTTCTCCCTTCGTTCCCCAAACGTTTCGCCTGCGTCTGCGGCAGGCATCATCAGTGGCGTGTACATCTCCGTGGTCTCTCAGTAGCGACTACTGGTACGTTGTTTTTTTTTTTTTTTTTTTTTTTTTTTCGAGTGGAGTGGAAAAACCCAATCTACAGGCGACAGAGGGGATAGCTCTGCCAAGTGTGGGGGTCGCCCTAAACTGACAATACCCACTAAAAAACCACTCCACCGGAGAGAATTCGGGTGTAGGAATGCTGCAGTACCGCATGTTGCACCTGCGGATTCAAGGAGCGGGTGTTATGGCTAGCCAAAGGCCATAGCCAGGAGAGAGTGAGGGCCAGGACGCAAACATGGCCGGAGCCCTGATTGCGCCCTTGGAAGATTTGTGGTGAGGAATGAGTACATATTGTGTGTGCATATATCTGCAGCCCTGTAACAAAAGGACGTAGTCAGTATAACATTTTCTGCCCTGTCGGGAAAAGTCGTTGGTACATTTCGTATGTCTGCAGCCCTGTAACATAGGACATAGTCATTTAGATATTTCAATTTGGTATAAATTCTAAGCTAGTTATATTTTTTACAACTACTGCTGCCCTGTCTGGCGAAGTCATTAGTTATTAGTTGTGTTTAACCCTCTAACTAGAGAGGGCGTTGTCATTTAGCAGAGACATCATTGGTTTCTCATGGACTTAGTGGTCACCCATCCAAGTGTTGGCCATGCCCAATGCTGCTTTACCTGTAATAAAACACTTATTCTTAATACTTACATTCTATCTTATCTAAATACCAGAGAATGTCCGTTAGTGGTCTGCCAGGTCGTTGTAGAGTGGGGGTCCCTCAAACCCCCGGATCCGCCTTGACTCAGAAAGTAAGGACTTCAAGGGCCACCAAACTAATGTCGTAGACACATTCATGGGTAATTTTATTATGGAATTCTTACTAGCGATTCTAGATATTCTTGTATATTTAAATCGGGTTCCCCCAGGCCGAGTGTTCTGTCAAATAGCGAGAGCGGTCTCTTGTGTTTGTTATTTTCTGCTTCATAGGTGCCTAATTCTTGTATTAGTTCATTGTTGTTTCTTGCTTTACGCTTATACAGGTTGTAACTTTGGCTTTTTATGAACTGCTCAATTGAATGCAGTTTTAGCTCCTCATGAAGGAGATAAGCCGGCGCTACCGGGGGTTGTTTGGCAATTATTCTAATTATTCTATTCTGGAGTGTTTGTAATTTACGTATGTGCGTTTTTGCAGCGTAGCCCCATACAGGGGATGCGTACGTAATGATCGTTCTTATTAGCGTTTTATATAGGGTAATTCCCATGTTTAATTTTAATTGACTGTTGAGATTGATGATGGGATATAGTCTGTTTAGTTGACCATTAGCCTTGGCTCTGACCTTAGCTATATGCCTACTCCAGGTTAGGCCTTGGTCCATGACAAGACCTAAGTAGGTCACTTGGTCTTTCCACTCGATAATTTCGCCTTGGTAGTTAAGTGGTTGTAGCAAGTTTCTGCCTTTACGGTGCTGTATTCTTTTAGTGAAGACTATAGCCTGTGTCTTCCTCGCATTTACTTTAATTCTCCACTTCTTGAACCTGCGTCTGCGTCTGCGGCAGGCATCATCAGTGGCGTGTACATCTCCGTGGTCTCTCAGTAGCGACTACTGGTACGTTGTCCGGAGCGCTCGGCTTATATAGTGTGGGAGGTACCGCCCTCGCATGACCTGATTGGTCCGGATTGCGGTCCCCTGTGTCCGTGCTGTTTCTGATTGGTGTACGTGCTTTCTTGGTTAGTCTGTTCTGTAGGGCTGGGTGCCAAGTTTTATTTAGTCTGAATGTTTCTTCTTTCCTATTGAAATTGTTGGCATGTTTATAGATCTCAATAGCTTCACGGTGCAAACGTGTGTAGTAATGAATAGTGGAAGAGAGGATGTCAGTTTCGTCGTAACGGATCACATGTTCCCCTTCTGCTTCTAGAGCATGAAGTGCTACCGCCAGCTTCAGCTCTAGATGATTTCCTTTGCTACATTAACAGCATAAATTCACACATACAATTCACCATGGAGAAAGAAAATTGTGATAGTCTTCCTTTCTTAGACGTTCTCGTAACCAAAAAAAGTGATGGCACTTTGGGACATAAGGTCTACCGCAAATCCACACACACTAATCGCTATCTCCATAAAAATTCCAATCATCATCCGAGACAAAAGAGAGCCATGATAAAAACATTAGTGGACAGAGCAACCAGAGTATGTGAACCACAACATCTTCGCCAGGAACTACAGCTCTTAGAACAGGCCCTACATGGTAATGGGTACTCGAAAAACGAATTAAGACGAGCCTTACATCCAAAAATACAGTCTAAAACACAAACACAGCAACAAAATCCCAAAAACAAAGGAGTGGTTTATCTCCCCTTCTTTAAACGCATCACAGACCGTATTTCCAAGGTGCTCAAGACCCACAACATAGACACCATTTTCAAACCAACAAAACAAATACGAAGTTTCCTTCGCTCAGCCAAAGATCCCAGAGACCCATTTACTTCGGCAGGCGTGTATCGGATCCCCTGTTCATGTGGCGCAGTCTACGTGGGGACCACACAACGGAGCATCAACACCAGACTTACAGAACATCGTAGACATTGCCGTTTGGGTCAACCAGAAAAATCGGCGGTAGCACTTCATGCTCTAGAAGCAGAAGGGGAACATGTGATCCGTTACGACGAAACTGACATCCTCTCTTCCACTATTCATTACTACACACGTTTGCACCGTGAAGCTTTTGAGATCTATAAACATGCCAACAATTTCAATAGGAAAGAAGAAACATTCAGACTAAATAAAACTTGGCACCCAGCCCTACAGAACAGACTAACCAAGAAAGCACGTACACCAATCAGAAACAGCACGGACACAGGGGACCGCAATCCGGACCAATCAGGTCATGCGAGGGCGGTACCTCCCACACTATATAAGCCGAGCGCTCCGGACAACGTACCAGTAGTCGCTACTGAGAGACCACGGAGATGTACACGCCACTGATGATGCCTGCCGCAGACGCAGGCGAAACGTTTGGGGAACGAAGGGAGAAGCCCAGTGGACCACGGCCTACAAGCCCGGTTTTGTTTTCTATAAGTGATTCTAACACCGGCCGTGAAAGCCTTCGAACTTTAATGTTTTCAAATTACTTTGTGATGACAAACTCCAATAAAATGGCGTGTTATTCATGGCCGCTCTTTAACTACTGTGGTTCTCAGCGTCCCATTCTAAATTTGGCGTGAAAGACCGCTTAATGTTGCTTAGAGGCCTCTCTTTCAGGCTTGAGATTCTTTTATGTGCCGTAAATCTACGACTCAGGACGAATGGCTTTACTTCCCTTTCGAAGGAAGCCATGCATCGTCCTCCGCCGGGTTTGAACCCGCGACCTTGAGCATATGTAGTTAGCATTGTAACCATTACACCACGGAGGGCGACTACAACTCCAATGACGACTTACAATGTTGCAAGTACTTAAGTCCCAGGATTGATAGTATAGCCAACTATTAGGGTCAATTGGTATTGGATTAATTACTTTTTTTCTTCACACAAGCCGTGTGTACGACAGGATAGGGCAACTAAAATCACGTTTAGGGTGCAACAATTACCTCCCCATGTACATTTGTATTTACAATGTTTTCCTGTGAAAAAAGTCATACTTTGTCGGAATTGTGGCTAGTTTAACCTTGGAGAGAAGTTTTGTAGAAATGAAAAGAAATGTTTACAGTGCGGTCAAGTGCATCTGGTCGGTCAGTTAGAATGTTTTACAGACGCTTTACAGTGTATCAATTGCCAGAAGGTATACTCCGCACTAAATGCGAAATATTGTCCGGCTTATGCATTGGAAAGCCACATAAATGCCAAAATAAAGGAGTTGCCGGTATCGCGGTATGAGGCACGGCAATTACTTACAGGTAGACAATCGTACGCATAATTCATGCTAGTAACACAGCTCTTTCCGAAATCCCAGTAAAGGATTTTGGGGGTGGAGGGATTTCGGCTACAGTAGACCAACTGCCTAGGCGACAGGGAGAGAAGTCTCCGCCAAGTAAACGCAAGATGACGCAACGTGAATTGGTCGAAGTCCATAATCCGGGGGGAACAGAACCTGGGTAGGGAGGTTGAGGTGGTGACAACTGGTAAAGGGATGGGCAAAGATAGGGGTCATCTTTTGGTGATATCTGAGCAATAGAGCCATGATGTATCTCTTGGTACACCAGCGATAACATTTTCAGGGTCAAGAACCTCGAGAGGTTCACGAAGTAATTGAAACTATTTCACAACTAGCAAGTATTGCACCGGCTTACCTATGTCAATCTTTGAAGGCTTGGAACAAGAAATTGCTCCGAATGTGAGGGGATGACCCCGACTAGACAACTTCATATCTTATGCCGGAATGCTTGTAGCATAGCTCCAAAACGGGAAGAACTGCAGTGTTTCCATGCCCAAGTAAAACTACATGTCTTTATCATGGTAGAAACCTGGTTGGGATTGCACATGCATTTTCTCTCCCCGATTATCATATTTTTGGAATGGTCGTGAGGGGGTGTACTCACTGGAAGTACATCTTAATTTTAAGGTACAGGATTGGGATACTCATTTGCGGATACCTCCGGATCTAGAAACGATTTGTATTCGCAGTGGTAGGTTGATGGCTATGGGGTTTATACTACCTGACCCTTTCAGACGTGACATGGCAGAATATATTAACACTAGTGACAAAATTATCTTAATTGTGGTGACTTTAACATTTCTAATTTTTAAAATTCTTTTCTCGCAATTATATCGTACGGGTTTGGGCGCTCCGCATCAGCAGAACACGTCATCAGACCTTATCTTTGTGAATCAAACTTAACTTCTCAAACGTTCATTAGGAGATGTCCAGATACAAGGGCAGTGTCGATTTCCCTTTTTTTCTTACCTTTCAATCGCACTATCTTGCTCAATGGTGACTGCATACGATGTCAATGATTTGGACGGCCGTGACGGGGCTTACTTCAGGGTTTTTTCACTTGCATTTAGAGTGTTTCGTAGATGACGAAGTTACCTATTAATCGCTGTAGAACGTCGTCCAGGAATACTACGACACTTGTCATACACCGATGAGGCAGAGATATTTTGGAATCGGAAACCGCTGTGGTAGAATGTTGCATGTGCCGAGGCTGTGGCGGAAAGACGATTGGCGTATACTCGTTATCGGCAGCTTCGGACTTATGAGTTTTTTCATAACACCAGGAGGACTGAAGCTCGCACGAAACGTCACTGAAAAAACAACGTCGCCACGCGTGGTCTCAGTATTCTGCCATTGTCACTGTTGCTGAAGTCCGGCGAAACCTATCTTGGTACAAGAAATCTCTGTGGTCCACTACCTTACCACACTTATATGGAGACCGGGAACTTGAGGATGATTATCTACGACATTTGACTCCGTGCAAGGTCCCTTTATCACCCCTACCGACGTTACCTGATACGGCGCCTTTGAATGTGACCACGGAACCTATTTGACTGACGGAAATTCATCAAATCTTGAACATTGAGACGCGACGATTCGCTCCAGGTCATGACAGTTTGACGTATGACTTATTACGACTGCTTCCAGACCGTTGGTTTCGACGCTTGGCTCAGCGTTTTTCCGACATTCTTCACAGGGTCATATTCCAGATACCTGAAAATTTGTGATTATTCAACTGTGATTATAAACCATGCCGTTTAGGGCGAAATACTTCCAGTTATCGCCCTATATCGTCGCTTACAACCATTCATAAACTCTTTGAAAATTTTTCGCAAGATCGACTTGCCTTTTTCTGCAACGTTTTGGGCCTTGGCTGGCGACACAATATGGTTTCGGAAAGGGCTTCGGCACTTACTTTAATTTGAACACACTTCATATTGACAGTAATATTGCATTTCACACCCACACATATGCTAGCATTATTTTTTGGACATCTCCAATGCACGTGACGCAGTGCATGTTCCAAATCTTCTTAAGAAACTCCGTGACTTGTGCTTACCATCGGTTGTGATTAACATTATGCACCAACTCTTGACTGATTGACGATTAATTTAACTGAACGTTGTAATAATAGGACGACCAGTTTGACTTCGTTGTCGACTGCCTCAGGGGTCCTCACTCAATCCGTTATTATATGCGAGATATGCAGGGGACCTACAGTAAGAAACTCACACCTCGTTGCGTACACTTTAATATGCGGATGATGTGCTTTTATATATACAGTGCAGATCCGGAAGCCAACGCTCCCCATCCAAATTGAACGCGATCGCCACGGTGTCATACACTGTTTGGAGGATCTCAATTCGGAGGACGCAATTTATCCGATTTCAGCGCAGTATACAACGGTCACATCAGACCTTTACATTACAATGATACGTTCTTCCGGCCTCTATGATCATTTGTTTCTTTACTGTTTCCCTACAACAAATTTAGGATTTACTGTCAATTCTCGCCGTATTTTATATTCGCTTCGACCCGTTATGAATCTGTATTGGGCTATGTTGTGCAGACATTGGGAGTCCGATCCGGAGATTTTACCCCGTTTACTAATAGCTTTAGTTTTCTCGCGTTTGACTATGGAAGACTAATGACCGGAGATTTGTCAGACACGATGTCTACGAAACTGGATTCTTATTTTTACCAATTATTCAAAATTATTTTTCGTGTGAACGGAAACCCCACGCGGATTCAGTTCGCCAATTTTGTTTCCCGATGTTTCATCACCTGTTACCTGAATATATCCGTAAGTGGCTGGCGTGCTTATTTACCCAGGATCGAAATGTGTTATTACCACGGTTACGCCGATTACAGCACCTTTGGGAAGACACCTGTAGTGGCGGTAATGTTGTGCAGGATCCTTTGCTGCGTGTTCTCGAGGCGTTAAGTATGGTTCCGACGATAAATGAGACGCCGGTGCGATCGATCTATTTGATGGACAGGGATTTTTAGTTTCACGATCAACATTTGAATATCGATGTGGACACTTTTCGTAAGGCCCCGGACTGACGATTCTGGCTTTCGTCCGTAGACGATTTACGTTTGACGCCTGCACTACCTTAGCTACACCTACTATTTACGGATGGCTCGAAAACGGAGACTGTCGTTTTTGCTGGTTTTTAATATTGGAGCACTGGCACAACTAATACGTGGATAGCCTATCCACAACGTATTATTATTGTTGATTTTGTTGTTATTATTATTATTATTATTATTATTAGTATTTTATTCATACAGCTGGAACCGTAGCCATTTATCAGGTCATTAAATACTCCTTTCGTTTGCGGGTCTCTGGTGTTTTATACCATTTACGGACAGTATGAGCGTCCTACAATCCTTACGGAAATCCTGTTTGGACACTACACAGCAAATTTATACCGTTCTAGTAAAGAACGTTCTCCGTACTTCATTTGCCTCATCTGCTTTGTATCTGGTCTAGGTACTCAGCCATTGTGGCCTAAGCGGTAGTGACATCGTGGATGCCGCGGTCAAGTATGCTACTACTTCTGAATGTGTATCGGCGGAATTTTCGGTACCTCCACATGATGTGCTATCCTCACTCTGTAACACTTGATACTCCCAATGTCGCGGGGGAATTCTTATGGCATAGTTTGTATTGTGTGTATGTGTGTGTGTGTGTGTGTGTGTGTGTGTGTGTGTGTGTGTGTGTGTGTGTGTGTGTGTAAAGCATTGTTTAGATTCACAGTTAAAACTAAAATGGAAAAATGAATATCCATTCCATCCACCTCCTATATTATTACATCGCATCTTTCGTCTACTTTATTAAATTATGGTTGACTTCTACGTATCCTTCATGCAAATGTTGTTTCAATATTTTTTGTTTGTATTTATTTACAAATACATTTTATTACTAATACAGAAAACTCCCCCAATTTAACATGGGAACGGCTGGCGACATACGATGGTTCTACCATCTAGTCTACGGTGTAGAGTATTCACATCAGTTGATCGAAATCAATAGAAATAATGCTGCTACACTAGTCGTGATTTCTATTAAAATCAGAATAAATACGCTAATGTAACATTTTCTGAGTAAGCCACAAACAAGGAAGCAAGCTTTGATATATTTCAAGTGTGGGTTGAGTTATCCGTTACAGATCACATAATAAAATTGTTTATTTAACCTTCATTTAGGCGTACATTACTGGGAGGAATATGAACTGTAATACATTTAACATATGTTCTGAAGCGAATTTTTAAATTATTTATATATTTTCGGTGCTGCGAATAAAATCTAATTCTAGCACAATTTTTTGAGCCGAAAATCAGAAACTCCCAAGCGTATTTTGGAGAAAATACAATTTCGACTCACAGAATCTGTCAAAGTTCGAAGAACCTGTTTGAACGTGGGTAATATAGAATTTACTTTACTCTGCTCCTCAGCAGCATGGAGCTAATGGATTAAATAATACTAGATTTTCAGCAATAGTCATTTTGGATAGTAACCGTGCAAAAGAAAATTGTATCTTGTGTTACTTTAGGTTGCTTCTAAACTATGATATACATACATACATATATATATATATATATATATATATTTGAGAGTTAACTTAAACCAATATTTCCTTTAGTTAGCAATTATATATTCAAGTGTATTAACCCCCACTTAATTTCACACGCAATCCGGATTTTGTTATTCTGCCATGACAATCCTTTTGCAACTACTGGTCTATTGCGCACTTTTAGAGCCTTATGACGAACATGTAGATATAGCAGATTTCTAATCTGGATGCGTTATACTTTTCAACACTTTAAAATCCGGATCTCATGTGATGTTTCACCTAACATTTTCTATAAGAGAAAACAAGCCTCAACCAATGTATTTAGCCACAACTATTGCGCATTACATATGTATTATTACTCCAATAATTGTTGTGATTATGCAGTTTTGAATATTTTCTTAATGTCCTTTATATTTATGACTTTAGCTAAATGTAACCTCGCGGAGTATCACTAAACCTGTGAATTAAATCGGTCCTTACTTATACTTATATCGAGGAAATTTAAAGAAAGAGAAGGCTTTATTTTGCCAGGTATATTAATGGCAGTACAACACTGAAAATACTTTCCCGTCGTTGAAGATTTTCATTGCCTAAAGTCGGAAAAAGTACATCTAAACACCTCTTACACCGTACAAAAATACTCAAAACCGCTACACTAGTTCGCTGGTGTTCCTTGTCTCCAATCTTCTGACCAGATCCTGACCGACTTTCCTGTTTTGAAGGGTGTTTGACTTTACTTTCTGGACGCAGTAGCCCACCCAGCTTTACAGAGGCGATACAAAATCAAGAAGAAGAAGAAGAAGAAGAAGAAATTATGATTAAAAGTGTAATAAAATATCTTATTGTTACATGTTGTTGTCGCTTTAAGACCGTGTAGTAAGGCGTCGTTAAATAAAATTATACCTAAGAAGAAGAAGAAGAAAATGAAAATGTGTTTCTTATCATTGCAGATTCTACTTCAGCGTAGATTGATTGTACGATTGGTCGATTGAACAATGGGGGATCATCTTCCAGCAGACCTAATGACCGGAAGATTATACATTTCGCATTGGAAAGCAGAACCGACCCACCTATACGTTTAATTTCGGTCCAGTTCATTTACTTAACCTAATCTAACGTAGCCTAACCTCGACGAAATCTCGAAAACTTTTCGTCAGCTTTCACGTAGCCATATTGTTTCGATAACCAATAGGAAAGGTTCAGGAAGGAGTTTTAGTGTAAAACTGGATTAGAATGTGCAATCTCTTAATTTAGCATATTAAGCTTACAACAACTAGTACAATTTTTGATGGCAAATGGACATATGGTGCGTGATTTTTCGAAAATATTCCCATGTTCAAAAGTAAAAGAAAGGTGTGAAAAAGTAATTGTAGTTAAAGAACACAAACAGTAAGCGTTTTGTATATATATAAAAATAATATTTTTCTTCGTTCATCGTTGAGTGGAAGGAAAATGCTAGCTGAGCGAAAGAAGAAAGTGAAATGGACACTTAACCCTCGTGGAAATTCCTGGTCTAAAGGTAGACTTACATGCGGAAAAAATGTGTGTCAAGACAAGCTCTAAAGCAACATTATCGATGGGCTGATTCCTCTGCTATAGCTATTTTCTTTTAGGGAGAATGTGGAATTGAGTTAGTTAATACCAAAAGTCTGATGTGATTAGTAGCTTCCTCTTTCTGTAACCTTCAACCATTTTGGTGCATGCTTCCTTATACTTCTCATTCTCTTCCTGTCTTTATTTTTTTCTTTAACTCTTTGTTTATACTTCTCTATACGTATTCTATATTTTTATATGGAAAAGATGGCTGCTTTCTTATTTCTTCCATTAGATTCATCATTAACTATTCATTTATTTCATTCTTATAGTATACACATAACACAGTGTTACAGTAGACCACTTGGAGAAAGGTAGATTAACAATATTAAAAGTACAAAATAATGAGATAATAAAACAATACAAAAGGCTTTCAATACCACAACCAACAAGACATTAAATAAAAAAGCAACTATTACATACTTCTTTATAAAAACAGTGAGTTAGTAAATACATTTTAAGCTCCTTTTTAAAAATGGTTATACCTGACACTGACTTCAGTCATGTTGGTAATGTATTGAAGTATTTTAATCCAGCATTATCTCATAAACTAATTTCCACTAATGGCTGAATTTTTTTTTTCCACATATTGTACGTAAATAGGCTTTATTTTAATGAAAAAGTTTTTATGTATATGAATTAGTTATTTTTTTATAAATTTAAAAATCATCATTTTTCAAAAAAAAATTTAAAAGCTCTTTTAAAATCAAATCATACCTTTCCTTCTAATCAACAGAAATATTATATTTTTCTTCAGTCAACAGTAAAGGTATTGCTGAACATACTTAAAAAATTTAGCTCATTAGCTTAAATAGTTGTTGAGATAATGGGTCAAACTTTTAGCATTAGCAAGATAAAGCATTTCGACTCCCCTTAAATCAATAGAGGCAAAGTATTTTACAGTAGCCTTCATTCTGAATGTTGTGTATGGTTAGTTTAGAGAATTAATTAAAAACTGATAAATATACTAGTACTTTTTGACACTACTGAATGATTTTAATCTTGCTCTCATTATTCATGTAACTACAATTACACATATCAGCTACATGTATTGATAACTGATATTTCTATGAATCAAATAAAGGCTGAAATTATAGAGTCAAATATTTCTGAACACAACAGACATGATGAAAAAAAACATCTGCCATACAGTTCATGATAAATCTTGGTATCCTGCTTTAGCTACGGCTTAAACAGGAAAGCTGGGATGAAACTGTAAATGATGTGAAAAATTTTAAAACATGTTAAATTATTACATTGTCATGGTTTTCCCATATAATTGTAAAACCTCTGGTCAGCTTACTATAGCTTAAAATGGATTATTAAAGGAAAATATATAAATTCCAAAACTATGATTATTTATTAACTGAAATGGAAAGAACATCAGGCTGTCAAAAATTGAAAGATTATGTTAAAAAGTATATAATGAAGTATTTAAAAAAACTAAATTGTTCTATAATAAAAAATTCTGTGGGTTCAAAAAATAAGGCTAAAGCAGCATGGGACCTTGTCAATAAAATTAGAGGGAAATTTCTACCTCTGTGGATAGCTTGTGAATAAAAAGCTACTGGATGATACAAGAGATAGCTGAATTTCTTTACTCTTACTATGTAAAAGTGATAAAAAATATCTGATGTGTTGCACTTGCTGATTTTCTCTAGCTGCTCTACAAACAAACTTCTTATAAAATATTCTTCTTTCTTCACAATGTTAATCGAGATAAACATTAGCAGGATGTTCTTATTACTTAGCTCCTTATAAGTAGAAGGGAACTAAAGGAATGCGCTATGCTAAATAGTCAAATGTTTTAAAAGTTATTCTGAGTTATTACAAATCGCTTCTTTGCTTGGCCAGGAGTAGAACAAAAGAAAAATAGACACTTCCTGTATGAGTAAAATATAAGTACTTTACAACTGACACCAATAACAGGGAATATCTCGTAAAAGGTTACCTCCACAAGGAACATATTGTGTGTTTTGACAAGATCTACACTTTTTGTGCAGTAAATTCTTGCCTATCTCTTATGGTTTAGCAATTAAGCAAAATTCATCCAGAATAAAGAGGTCTTCAGAGGCTAATCCCAAAAAATGTAAGATAAACGTTTTTTTGCTTACAAGGAAGCAAGTAATATGACAATTTCTGCTAATGTTTATCTAGATTAGCAATGATGTAGATAAATGAATACTCTTTTGTAAGAATAGTTTGTTTTCCAGAACAGTGGAGTGTGAGTGGAACATAGCAGATTTTTACTTTCTCTATATGTACTATGTACATAGTGTATAGAGAAAGTATTGCCCTCCACCCAAAAGTTTGATACCGAGATTTCACCGGAAATATGTGTCTTAGGGTCCCCTGTATCCTAAAAAAAGCATTTTCAGCATGTGTGTGTCCGAAAAGTTGGTAAAATACCAAACTTGGTATTTAAGTTTAGTATCTTCCAGGGATGCGACACAAAGATTTTGAGAAAAATCCCATCCCCAACTACCCTTTACATGGAACTTTTTTCGAAAATTTTGATTTTCTCAAAAATGTTTCTAACGATTTTGATTAAAATATTGTATATTAAAGATGTTTATCTGACAAATAAAACGTATATCTTGAATTTTCTGGGAATAGCCTCTGAAGGCTACTTTATTCTGGATGAATTTTACGGTATTTGGCATAACTGCTAAATTGCGAGAGATGGACAAAAACTTGTTGCATAAAAAAACACAATTTATGTTATGTGCATTTTTTTCATGGAGTTGATTGTTTTTGAGATATTCCTTGTTTTTGGTTTCAGCTTTGAAAAATTTATACTTTTCTCATACAGGAATTTGTCAACTCCTATCCGTACAAACAAAGGAACTTCAGTCACAGAGCAACCACCTTTTGACTATCATTTTAACTTATGGTACTTCCCTTCTACTTACAAAGAAGCAAGTAATAAGACTATTTCTGCTAATTTTTTTCTTGATTAGCATGAAGTAAATGGAAGCATAAGCTTTTTAAAAATAATTTGTTGCGGAGATGAGAAGAAAGTCATGTGAATGGAACACATCAGATTTTTATCATATATAAATCACTTGCCGATCATCTTACAACAAAAGGTACAAATGTCACCATATAGATGATACTATTTTACTTAGTTCAGCACAAAAAGAGCAGCTGAATAGTGAATATACTGAGGTGCTATTAAATTTAGAAAAATACTTTCATCATGCAGGAATGTAAGACTGAGTTTGATATACACTCTCAGGAAAAAAACATACACCACCATCAAGGAGTGCTTAACTTGAAAGAAGAGGTACATACAAGATAATACATCATGATAACATCATCTGATAACAAAACCATCACAATGCAAGCATGCATGTCACAAGAGAGCGTGTCACAATAGTCACATTAATATTTGGTGTAACCCCCCTCGGGGAACGATAGACACTGTTCGTGCTTGCAGACGATCGTACAGGTGGCAAATGGCTTGCTTCTATACACTGTCTCAAGCATCCTGCACCTGTTGTCACAGTTTGACAATGGTTCTGGCTTGCCAAGCAGACCCAGTCAGTTTCTTTCCCATCATGTCCCATGCAAATTCAATGGATCTCTCATTTACAATGAGCGTGCCTCTATGAAAGTTGTACCAAAATGAGCGGGAGACTCCAAATATTCATCTGCAATTAAAACCTGAAAATAGAAAAAAATTATGAAAATCCCATTTAGACTCCCCTTAATTGTTTTTTCACACAAGCCATTTGTAGGACAGGAGCTGGATTGGTAAAGGCGGACTGAAAAATTCAATGCCATAGCCAGGATTTGAACGATGGATCTTCCGGTCTCTAGCCGGTTGCTCTGTCACTGAGCTACCATGGCAACATGCCAGAATAGCATTGAGTTTCTCAACTGACATGTTTCCCGGTAAACCATAAGGTGATCTCAAATTATTTTGAGATGACAATCCCAATGGTAGCTTAGAATGTTGTAAATATTTTAAGTCTCAGGATTCATAGTATAGTCAACTATTATGGTCAATTGGTATTGATTTAATTTTTTTTTTTTTTTTTTTTTTTTTTTTTTTTTTTTTTTTTTTTTTTTTTTTTTCTCTCACACAAGCCGTGTGTAGGACAGTAGTTTCATCTCAAAATAATTTGAGATCACCTTTTGGTTTACCGGGAAACATGCGAGTCAGTTGAGAAATTCAATGCTATGCCGGCATGTTGCCATGGTAGCTCAGTTACAGAGCAACTGGCTAGAGACCGGGAGATCCGTGGCTCAAATCCAAGCAATGGCATTGAATTTTTCAGTCTGACTCTACCTATCCAACTTTGCCTCTAATTTGTGTTGACCAGTTATACCAGTTTTCAGGATTCTAGATTCTCCAATTTTCAACTAATTATATCACTTAATATATCGTTTTTTTATTTCAAAATATCTTATGTATATAAAAAAATTCAATGAGTGGTCATGATATTTTCACAGAATGAAGTAACTTTTTCAGACATCACATTCTAAATGTCCTGTGCATCACAGCTTAAAATAATTAATGTAAATTTGATAATTATTCATAAAAATAAATTATTATAATCATAAATTTACCTCATTGTCTATTTTTAACACACTTCACAGAAAAACAAAAATAAAATCTGCAATTTAATCAAATCCCATACACTTTGTGCCAAATTTTGACCAGTTCTGAGAATTGAATTAATAACTTTTTTGGAATATGGGGGGCCTGGTATCACTTATTTCTTCAAAGATTCTACCATACAAATATTTTGTTTCAGATACAAATAAATTTGGTCAACGCATGTTGGAAAAGATGGGATGGAAAAGTGGAGAAGGTCTTGGTGTTAATAAGCAAGGTATTACAGAGCACGTAAAAGTTGCATACAAAAATGATAACAAATGTAAGTATAATAAGAACCTTATTAAATTAGTGTTAAATGTTAATTAAAGGAAGAATGAAGAGCATGCTAGAGGTACAAGTATCATAACTGTTTTGTTTCTACAATGCATTGTATAGTCTTTCTTTACCCACTACATAGTTCATCAATATGCCCTACTACCCTACACTCTAGTGTTTGAATATGGAAGACCAGATAATAAATGTTAATTATTTGATATGAAAGTTTTGTTTTGTGTTGCACATAGCAGTGATAGTGAATTAGTATAATAATAAATTTATATACATCAAAACTGATTGTTAGACATGAAAGAACATGCAGGACATTCAAAATCAAGAATGATTCATCTAAAGAAATGCTTGCATCTATCAAAGGATCTTATGGCAATTTTAAAAATGTCATATGTATGCCAACAATATAAAAATTTATAAACTGCATATTTTTATCCTTAATGTGTTATTTATTTTGTTTACTATTTACCTTATTACCATCTGTGAAATTTTTTATGCATTTATGCTTTTGTTACATTAATTTTTACTATGGTCTGGGGGTAACATGCCGGCCTCTGGTTCCCAAGGTCATGGGTTCAAACCTGGTGGAGGGCGTTGGATTTTTTTCAGGCGTAAAACTCATTAGCATGGTTGCTTCAGAAGGGAAGTAAGGCTTGTGGTCCCATGTCGTAGATTTATCGATGCAAGTCCAAATATGTATAATTTTCAAACAATTATCGCCAGGTTACTCATCCTAATCAAGACTCAAACCCAGGATCTATATAGAATGTGAGGCAACCATGCTACCCAATACCGTGAAAGAGACTGTTAAAATGATTTAAATATCTAAAAGGAGGACTGAACTAAAAATTCAGATGACTTTTTATTTAATAGTGTGCAAGATTTTGGGTTGTACATAATAATGGGAAAAAGTGCAACAATGTACGACTTACTGTTCAGCTTCTGCATTGTATTTTCTACATCAGCAGCATATTGTGATGACATATGGCTAGCCAGCATTCTTGAAGCAGGTATCTCCTTGCCAAAGCACTTGATTCAGTCATTTATAGCATAAAGTTTCAATTAGAATGTTTAGCACCTTAAATTGCCTTTGTTTGAAAATTATGCATATTTGGACTTGCATCGATATTTATATTTTATTCATTTCACTACTTTCTTTATTATGTAAATTTGGGGAAGTATTGCATTCCATCCAAAAATTTGATGCCAAGATATTACTGGAAATATAAGTTATAAGGTTCTCTTAATCTAATAAAAAATTATATTTAGAAAATGATATTCATGTGTGTGTTTGTATGCAGCATAACTCAAAAAGGAAAGGTGCCCATCCAAATTGTAATTTTTAATTTTCTCAAAAATGACTAACGATTTTTATTAAAATACTTTATATTGAACGTTTTACATAACAAATAAAATGTATATCCTGAATTTCTGGAGAATAGCTTTTGAAATCTCCTTCATTCTGAATGATTTTATATATCTGGTAAACCATAAGAGATAGACAAAAGCTTACTATATAAAAATGTGCATCTTGTCAATGTGCAACACGCAATTTATGTTGTACACATTTTTGTTGTGAAGCTAACCATTCCTGAAATATATTTTGTAATTGGTTTCAGTTTAAAATACTTATATTTTTTTTTCAAACAGGAAGTAGTCACCAATTTTTCTTTTGTTTACTCCTGGCTCTGCAAAGAGGAACCAATTTCAATGTCAATTACATAGCAACAGCTTTTAAAATATTTTACTATTGCTGTAGCCTAATGTGTTCCCTTATTTCTGTTAATGTTTATTTTGATTAACATGAAATAGACAGAAGTATAATCTTTTAAGCTAATGATTTCAAGGAACAAGTTTGTATACTTCAGAAGGAAAATGAAGATTTAAGAAAAAAGATAACTGACTAGGACAGTTATGCTACAGTTGTTAGAAATAAAGCTTCACGACGAATGTCTATGCTACCTCGAGGCGCTAATTTCATCAGCTCCAACAGATACGAAGTACTGGATCAACAGAAAAATACAGACATGGTAGCGAAAAGGAAGGATCCTGTAAACAATAATATGCCAAACACACAATTTAAGGATAAAAAAGTGCTTGTGGCCGGTGACTCTATATTAAAATTCTCTGGTGAAGTGTGCATAAAAAAAGGTTATAAGGTGCATTGTTTCCCGGGCATTAAGGTACGTGAACTACAAGAAAAAATGGAATGCATGAACCTTAAAGAAAACAAATCTGAGGTGGTGCTGCTGCATGCTGGCACAAATAACATTGGTTATAGGGTAAGTGGGGAAGAAATCATGGGTGATACTATGGACTTAGTCAATGCTATCAGATCCCAAGTACCAGACGTGAAAATTATAGTAAGTGGTGTCCTGCGTAGACGCAATGTCGGGATTAGAAGAACAATGAGAATTAATCGGGAGCTCAACTGGTTATGTGATGTAAAAAACTGTGTAATGTTAGACGGTAATTTTTGGTTGTGTGACGATGATTTTGGTAAAAATAGGATCCACCTGAATCGAAGAGGTTCTTTCAAGTTTGGCGACCTACTCACTGATGTAATAACTTCAGTTTTGCAGGAAAACTAGAAACTAAAGTGGTGGATGAAATAGTAAATATAAATTCAGTGCAGTCAGCAAGTTATGAGATACCTCTCTCCTGTTCAAATGACATTAATCAGATTATGCTGCAAAATATACAGTGCATGAAAAATAAATTGATAGATCTCGACCTAATGTTAAACCAGGAATATACAAATGTAGATATAGTATGTATGATGGAACACTGGCTCAAAGATGATGAATGTGCATTGTATACAATTCCTAACTATTGCATGGTAAATGCATACTGTAGGTTAGATCGTAAAAATGGGGGTGTAGGTATTATTCTAAGATCTGATCTGCAATACAAAAATATTAATCATACATCATATTTAAATGAAGAAATTAATTTTGAACATGTTGTATGTGAAATCATATACCCTAATTTTAAATTCCTGGTCATCTGTATATATAGATCTCCTGATGGTAATATTGATACATTCTTAGATAAGCTTGATATGATGTTGGGTATCTTATAAAATATAAAGATTCCTATAATATTGTGTGGAGATTTTAATATAGATTTTTTACTTGATTACCCTCTAAGAATGAAAATACTCATGGTTACTGACTCCTATAACCTCAAGTTACTAATACAAAATGCAACGCGTATCACTAGCTCTTCAAAAACTTGCTTAGATCAGGTCTTTGCCAGCTGCAATTTTCCTTATTGTACAATCAATAACATTAATACAGGAATCTCTGATCATAACTCAATATTTGTAAGCCCGGAACTACCGGAGAAGAGTAATAAAATTTCATCTAAGGAAAACAAAACCATTTACAAGCGGGTATTTAATGAGCAAAATATAGACTATTTTAAGCATCTTTTAAGTATAGAGTCTTGGGATACTTTAGATAATAATTGCGTTAACAAAAAAGCAGCAGATTTTTTTAACATAATCTCCCATTATCGGGACGTAGCATTTCCATTAAAGAAAGTGAGACCCTACTCTAATTTCTCGTCTAATTGTAAAAGTTGGCTAACAAAAGGAATTATTTTATCATGTAAAAGAAAGAGGATGCTTAGGGAAGTTAATA
Organism: Hymenopus coronatus; assembly: GCA_030762935.1. Taxonomy (NCBI): domain Eukaryota; kingdom Metazoa; phylum Arthropoda; class Insecta; order Mantodea; family Hymenopodidae; genus Hymenopus; species Hymenopus coronatus. The sequence continues at coordinate 94,798,718 of CM060888.1, forward strand.
AAATGACAGAGGATCCCAAATTTAAAGAATATTTTAAAAATAGTGTAACACTTTATATAAAGTTGTAATTGCAGCAAAGAAATTACATAATGACAATTATATTAATAGTCACCAGAATAAGGGCAAGGCTATTTGGAACATAGTAAAAAAAGAAACTAATAGTAAACAAAAAAATGATAAAATAACATTAACTGTGAATAACAACACAATAGTAAATAAAAAAACAATCACTGACAGATATAATAATTACTTTGCAGTAGTGGCTAAGAATTTAACTAAAACCATGCCTCCACTATCTGATAATATAACCTCACCACAGATTATAAATAATTATGCCTCACTTTATTTATTTCCAACTACAGAAAAAGAAATAGAACAAACTATTAATAGTCTAAAAAATAAAAAATGTAGTGGATATGACGATATACCTGATGCTCTTGTAAAGGAATGTGGAACTTATTTACTCAAACCATTATCAGATATCTGCAATATATCCCTTACTACCGGCTGCTTTCCGGATGTTTTCAAAATTGCTAAAATTGTGCCCATTTATAAGAAAGGTAATAAAACCTGTGTTGAAAATTATAGACCCATTTCTTTACTCTGTGTGTTTGCTAAAATACTCGAAAAAATAATGTACAATAGATTAGTACCATTTTTATTAAAGTACAATATAATATCTGAATCACAGTTTAGGTTTCAAAAGGGTAAGTCAATAAATATAGCTATTTTCTCCTTTTTAGAAGAAATATTTAGTGCAAAAGACAAGAATGAACATGCCTTAGGGTTTATTAATATAAAAATAATAATTGCAACCAATCTTCACTTATCTTTTGGAATCAATTATTATTTTTATATTAATATTTGTGTTATTCTTCACTGTTACTAGCTTCTTTTTACATTTAAAATGCCTTAGGGTTGTTTGTCAATCTATCTAAGGCATTCAACACAGTAAACCACAACATTTTATTAAATAAGCTTGAAAATTATGGCATCAGAGGAGTTGCTAACGACTGGTTTAGATCATACCTTACAAATAGAGCCCATTTAGTCGAAATTGATGGTATGCGGTCAAATTTACAAATAGGGCCAGTTCTCTTCCTTATTTATATAAATGACTTACCATTACACATGACTCCCGTTAATACTGTTCTTTTTGCAGATGATGCAAACTTTGTGTTCAAAAGTCATTGCCAAAATTCGCTATAACGGACTCAATGTCAAAATTGTGTAACTGGTTAAATTATAATAAATTATTGTTAAATGTTAATAAATCAAGCTACTTAAATTTTTAAAAGTATCCAAACCTCACAAATCAATTCCAAATACTTGTAGAAAATAGCCCAATAAGTCACCAACATTCTACTAAATTCCTTGGTATTACAATTGACAACACATTAACATGGAAAGATCACATTCCCATTCTCAGTAATAAATTGAATTGTTTAACTTACGCAATAAGAGTGTTAAGCAAAGTTTGTAGTAAAGAGGTAATGAGAGTGGTATACTTTGGATGTATACATTCAATAATTTCATTTGGAATACTCTTTTGGGGGAACTCTACCCAATCAAATATAGTATTTAAAATACAAAAGAAAATATTAAGAATAATGAATCAGGAACCACCCCATGCTCCAAGTAAACCTATCTTTGAAGAGCTTAACATACTCCCTGTACCATGTATATATATCCTAGAAACAGTCTCCTTCATTCATAATAATATGCAATGTTTTAAGAGAAACAAGGATTATCATGCCCATAATACCCGAACAGCTGAAGCAATACATCTACAGTGTCATCGACTTAATAAAACTCTCAATAGTGTATCCCACAAAGGAATAATTTTATATAATAAGATACCCAAATCTTTAAAAGCTGTGCCAGGAAAATTCTTTAAATCTAAAATGTATAAATGGTTATTAAAACACAACTTTTATAGCATAAATGAATTTCTTAACTTAGATATTTAACTACTTAACTGTATTCTGTCACACCTGTATATTGTATATTTATATTTCTTGTAATAATTAGTTGTAAGTCTTGACGAAGCCATATGTACAAATTGTATATCCTCGGTGAATAAAAAATTGAATTGAATTGAATTTTGTAAGAATAGCTTGTTTGCAAAACAGGTAGAAAAAATGAAGTGAATAGAACATGTCAGTGTTTTTTTTTGTTTTTTTTTCACTGCCTTCTCACAAAGGTAATTCAAACCGAGAGAAGTACTAATTCTCCATTTCTTGCTTATTAGGTTTAATTTTATGAGGTGACCAATATTTGAAAGGTATGTCACTCAGGTGGTACAACATACTCATATTAAATTTGTGTTCATTTAAATTGAATTAATTAATGTGATAAGTATTAACACACACTTTACTTACTTTTATTGTGCAGGACAATTGTTTCGCGGACCATTGCCACAGTGGTTCAGCAGCTGAGGATGCTTGCAACACTCCTTGAAACAATTGTCCTGCACAATAAAAGTAAGTGTGTGTTAATACTTACTACATTAATGAATTCAATTTGATTATGCCTTCACTGTAAGTAGCTTCAAAATTATACAACTTGTGTTCATTTGCTTCACTCACTAAAAATAGAAACTTCTAAGTAAAAGAGAAATGGGTTGGGAAAGTAAAGGAAATAAGAAGTCAAGAAAATTACAAATAGGGCAAATGAGGAGGGAAGTAGAGTTTAAGGTAGCTACCCAGTTAAGCCAAAAGGCCAGGATGCCAGGCAAACTGAGGTAACAATAATATTAGGGTCAATAAATTTGAAGAAGTACAAAGAGAATTTTAATTACAATGTAAGAAAAGATGTACAAATAAATTTAACACTTCATTCACACTTCACTCACTTCCATTCCACTCATAAGTTTTTTCTCATACTTCTTTTTAAAGTCTCCAGCCAATTTAAAATATTCAATACCCACTTCTTTCTTCCCATAGTGAAAATTGTGATCTAGAGCAGCTATCATTGATCTGAGGTACATATCTAATGTTTTGGGACATACTTCAAGTATTCATTGTAATAGGATTCAAGGGCTCCCATATGATGAAATGATTGATATGCATGTCACTTAGAAATCTTACATTCTTAATGATACTAAATAAATAAATCATTGTAGTCTTTGGATTTCTTATATAGCCAATTTGTGTTTTAATTTTTTCTCACTTAGTATATCATGAACGCAGGAATAATGTGAATTTTACCCTTAGGAGTATGCTGTCACATTCACAAATAGCATATGCCCACCACAGATGATTATGAATACATAGAATGCTTCCATTCATGAAGGACTGATGATTTATTTTCTAAGCAATATAGCAAATGGAAATTTCTTTTTCATCAAAGCTCTAATAGTCGTGTGTCTGTCTGTCAGAGACAGTTTTTTGAGCATGTTTTCATTCATTGAAGTCAGTATGCTTTCACAAGCAGCTTTCTCAAGATCACTACTTATAGTTTCTCTCTGTACAATTATGAAGTCCAATATTTTATTTGTTGACAAATTTGTTATGGGATATATTACATATTTAGCAGAAAATCCAAAGGAATCATACTGTCCATCCTTACATAGACATAAATTTGAATCGTCCATGGCAATAGCAATTTTTTTTTTAATGATTTTTAGCTAATATGTGCAGAAGGGAAAATAAAAGTTTTACATTTTTTACAAGCCTGTAAAAGAAAAAAGAGAAAAAAAGATTCAGAGAGTTAATAGTTTTATTGCTTTTGAAAATGCTAAGAAACAAGTTTAATGTCATTCCACAAGGCATGCTAGGCACACATTACCTTTCAGGCTTCCATTTTCACCTCTAGAACACCACTCATAAGTGTGTCCATTTATAGAGTGAGTTATAGTTTGCATTAATACTCCACATGTGTTACATTTTCTTTTACTGACAGGCGCATCACATGTGCAACAACTACTGAATAGTGCAAGGAGATCATTTACACATACAAAGGAATATTTTCTTCATGTTTTGCTCCATCTTCACTGCATTTTCTCAAATTCAAGTTTGTGTTTGGATTATAATCTGCATCATTTACAGGGGAAGATTCTTCTTCATCAGTAAAATTTTGGTGCAGATTAGTGTCTTTATAGCATTAATATTTTGTTTCTGAACTTATTTTAGCTTCAACCTTCAATTCCACCAGTAAAGACTCAGACACTTGTTAGTTTCTCTTTCTTACTGAAAATTGCTTACTGAATATTCAACTAGTTGTAAAACTTGCTTTCTGTTAAAACAATTTGAGGGTTTTTTTTTGGGGGGGGGATTCTTCTACACTTTAAATCTTCAAAGGCATTACATCATCATTCAGTGTAGGGCTTTAGAACTAATTATTCTTCATTATCATTTTTATAACATGACTTAGAATCACTTTCTTTGAAATGCATACTCTAGCATTTTTGGTTAGCACATAGTTTTTGTGCTTCATTGCTGCAACACATTTGTTATACAGATGTAAATTCTTATCCTTCAGGAAATGAATAATAACCAACATTTCTGTTTATAGTCAAATTATTTTTTACAACTGTAAGCATTGCACTTGCATTCTTGATCTTATACCTCACAGAGAACTTGGAAAAGAAATTTTGCTAACAAAATAAAGCAGCAATTAAATGCAACATAAGGCTGACAATCAATGAAAAGGACTGAGCAGCATGGTGCAAGTGCAATCCTGGTTAGCTGTATGATGTCACACCTAAATGAGCATTAAACATAAAACTGCTTCCAGAATGAAAACCAAAGGTCATAGAAGAAAGTAGTTTTTAATATTGTGCTCACAATTGCTTATATTTTATTATTAGAAGTCGTTAAAAAAATGAGTTCAATCTTCCTTTAAACAAAGAAATGTTAAAATTCTCATCACTCTTTCAAATCCATATAGGTCTTGGATATAAAGACAACGGTGAAGAATGGGTGGAACATCAGTCACAATTTGAAAGTCTGCTAGCAGAACTAAGTAGTTCTCATTCTACTATTGCTACTGTAGATTCAGGCAAAGACAAGATTTCACAAATTGAGACCTTAGAACAGCGTTCACGTCACTCTCGCACACGTGTACAGTAAGTATCCCATTACCTGTTAAGTTTAACATAAGCAGCCTTAAATTAATGATAACATTACTGTCTATGGCTAGAAAAACAGTTGCTGGGATTAGCAGCTACTTTACTTGGTTAAACATAAATTGATAGGTTGCCTGAATAACAGTGATCCTATAATGGCAGTTTTTGAAAAGTATAATAAATACATTTTTAAGATGTTATACTACAGCTCTGCCTTGTCTGGAGAGGATTATTTAGATACTCCTTGTATTATACATACATGTCTTGAATTGATATACTTGTGGTTTTGGGAAGAATATTCATAAGTGAAGCTGAAAACATTGGGGAAAACAAAGATAAAATAATCAGTTGAAATGTTCAAAAGTCTCATACAGCTGCATAATATAAGCAAAAGCAAAATTCAATTCATTAAAAATATATATTTGTTGTTTTAATAAGTACTGGACTAAGATAATTAAGAAAACACCTTCTTCATGGTCACTTTATTTTTCACATATTAATGTCTTGTTTATAAAAACCATACAGTCTCTATGGTGTTACTTAATGGTTCTTCCACTCATATTGTGTGTACACCAAAGCTAGAAAAGTAGAATCAAAGTGAAAAATTCAATGCCATAGCCAAGACCTGAACGTTAGAATTTCAGCTTATTATGTCATGCTCTAATCAATTGAATTACCGCAGCAACAATTATGACATGGCACTAAATTCTCCAGCTGATTCACATTTTTCTTGATAAATTGCCAGGCATTGGTTGTTTTTTACTTTCTCTAGCCCCGTATGTACAATGTACATAGGGATAGAGAAGGTATTGCACTTCACCCAAAAATTCGATACTGAGATTTCACCGGAAATATATGTTTTAGGGTCCCCTGTATCCAAAAAAAGCATTTTCAGAAAAAGGTCTGCGTGTGTGTGTCTGTGAACACGATAACTTAAAAACGAAAAGTTGGTAAAATACCAAACTTGGTATTTAAAAGATAAAAATGGCAAATAAAATGTATATCTTGAATTTTCTGGGAATGGCCTCTGAAGACTACTTTATTCTGAATGAATTTTACGGAATTGTGCATAACTGCTGAACCGTAAGAGATGGACAAAAACTTACTACATGAAAAATGTAGAGCGCGTTAAAACACACAGTTTGTGATACACATTTTTTTTCGTGGAGTTGGTCATTTTTAAGATATTCTTGGTTTTTCGTTTCTGCTTTGAAAAACATATTTTTCTCATACAGGAATTTGTTAACTCCTGCCCATACAAACCATGGAACTTCAGTTACATAACAACCAGCTTTTGGCTATCGTTTTAGCTATAGTACTCTCTCATTTCGCTTCTACTTACAAGGAAGCAAATAATAAGACTATTTCTGCTAATGTTTCTCGATTAGCATGAAGTAAATAGAAGCATAAGTTTTTTAACTACAATTTGTTGCAGAGATATAGAGAAAGTCATGTGAATGGTACACATCAGATTTTTAGATATGATACCACAGTCACAATTTACAATCTCTTAAGCATTATAACTCCTGGGCTTCATAATTAGTCACTATTAAATCAATCAGTATTATTTTCCTCCACACATCCCATGTGTCTGCTGAATTTGGGATCAGTTAACCCAATACTTAAATCAGTGGTTGAAATCTTGGCAATGGCATTGAAAACTTCTCAGTCTGATTTTTTTATGGTGTTAAATGCCCGTTTTTACTATAAATGGATCCACAGGCGATGACATTGATAATACATAAAATTAAGATGAAGCACCGGTGGAATGCAATGGCGGTGAAAACTGAAGAAAACCCACCCTTGCATCCATAAAACTCCACATGAGATCACTTGGGATCAAACCTGGGCCGCCTAGGTGAGAGACGAGAACTTGGCCACGATGTGGCCATTCAGTCTGAATCTACATTATGATGGTAATATAATATAGAGTACCTTTTACTTTTATAAACATGAGTTCTAACAAACACATTGTAAGCTTCTAAACTTTCAAATCTCAAAACTATATATATATATATACAATTTTTTTTATATAGACCCTCATGTAGACAAATTTGCATTGGTTTTCTTTTAGGACATAGGAAATGAGTGTTTATTAAAAAGTTAAAAGTAAAAGTCTTCCTTCTGCCAGAAATTAAATAATGGACCAATCAGTGTAACAAAAAAAAATTATCAAGTTTCTTCATTAAAAATGTGTATTCATACAAACATGTTATTAAGATTCTGTTCAATTAAGATATAGTTGAGATCCTACAAGGAAGTATTTGTGTGTCATGTGATAGCATGTGTAACATCAAAATAGTATGACTTTTTCACTATTTTAAGAGACATTTTAGTTAAATAATTTGGAACAGATTAGTTTCAATTTAAGGGCTCAGTTCAATTAATTTAAGGTATATAAGTAATAGCATTTTATTTCTAAGGATTTCAATATGGATTAAAATGCAATTAGTTAAAATAATCCCCAAAATCTCAGGTCCAATAAATTGTTACATAGCACTGTGTCATTGTGCTAATGGGGATTCACTTTTTAAAAGCAAAATTCTTATTTTCTCCTAAGTTTGTGCACTTTGAATGTCTGTTAGTTGGTAATTAATTTTTTTTTTTTTTTTTCCACACAAGTCATATTTAGATTAACAGTTGGAAAGGTATAGTCAGGCTAAAACTTTCAATGACATAGCAAAGAAAACCTTAGATCTTGATCTCCCTCTGTTAGTTGCTTTTGAAAGTTTAAAACCTAAGAGGTTAATTTGACTTATCTCTGGATTCCATGTCTCAAATTATTTGGATGCAACTATACATATGGAGTACAAATATATAATTGTTCTTTAACATCCTATGCATCAATATTTCTGCAATTCCTATTCTGTAATATGACATAATTAACTTATTAATTCAAGCATTTTGTGTTCCTTTATAGCTACCAGAAATTCACAAGAGGGAAGGATTTAAGCAAATACAGTGAAAAAGATCTTAAATGCATCTTATTAAGCAAGCAAAAGGCAAATAGTGGTAATGAAGAAAATGAAGATAATGATGGAAGTAATGACCATTTCAATGGTTTCTATGGTATTAAGACAATAAATAAAGGGTGTATGAGTGATTATTTTAAAAAGTTTACAAATTCACAAAATTATTCAGGCACTTCCCATTTAGATGTACACTTTGAGGAAATAGGTGAGAGTGAAAAGTGCAATGATGTCAGGGAACAGTGTGATATGAAAGTGAAGAAACAGAAAAGAAGAAAAGCAGAAATGCAGGTGTCTGACACTGAACACAGTAACACAGACTCTAATGACACATCAAGTATAAAACAGCTTAAAAAGAGGAAACCATGTAAAGTTTTTAAACATTTGGACAATATAAATGATGATTGCTCATATACTGATTATGAAAATATAACCTTTTCCAATAAAGGACTCCAAAGGTACAATATTACTGTTCCTAAGGGAACCAGTATAAATGGTATTTGTAATGAAAAATTACACTGTGATGAAATATGTAAAGATAAGAAGCTTAAAAAGTGGAAAAATTGGAGCATTCAAGATAGAGAAAGTGAAATAATGGAAGTAAAGAATGAAATAGATGACAAGCAGGTGAAGAAAAAATCCCAAAAGAAAAATTCTGAGTTAATAAATGAAGATACTGAGATTTCATTTGTGCCAACAGAAGATCTTTCAAGTAAATCAAAAAATTCTGAAGTTGCTGAGTGTTTAACACATGAAGCAGAAGTCAGACAAGCAAAGAAAGCATCTAGAAAAAAACATCCTATGTTACCTAGTGAAGAAAACACTTTACTTGTGCCAGTAGAATGTGTTTCACATGACTCAAAAATTGCAGAAAATACTGAACTACATTTAATAGCGGAATTACATGAAGCAAAGTGTAAACAAAAGCAGAAAAAGTGTAAAAAGAAAAAACAGGATTTTACAGGTGATGAAGAGATTTCAGTCATGCCAGTGGAGGATGTTTCACATGGGTTGGAAAATTCAAAAGAAGTTCACCATTTATTAATAGAAATAAAAGGTAAACAATTAAAGAAAAAGTCCAAAAAAAAAAAAAAGCATGGTTTCCTAAGTGAAAGTAGAGAGATTTCAGTACTGCCAGCAGAGGATGTTACGTATACGTTGGAAAACATGAAAGATACAGAACAATATTTAGCAATTGAAGTTGCTGATGAAATAGAAGGGAAACAATTAAACCAAAAAATTAAAACAAGAAAAAATGAAGATGGAGAGACTTCAGTTGTGCCAGTAAAGGACGTTGCACGAATGTTTGAAAATTCAGAAAATAGTGATGGGTATTTAATGCATAAAGATGAAGGAAGGCTATCAAAAGGCACTAATGATATTCACATTTCTCCTGAAAATAATCTCAAGGCTGCAGACGTTAATAGATTGAATCATGTTGCCAGCAATGATAATGAAGACAAGTCAAATGAGGAAACTGCAGAAGATGTAGTACCTATCAAAAAGAAGAAAAAAATTAATGCAAAAATGAGTGATGTTGAAAACTCAGTAGCAAATGACATCTCCGAATATGAAAGCATTTCTGCAAAGAAAAGAAAGTACAAGAGAAAACAAGATGAAAATGAAGTTGATGGACAAAGTGAGCAGACAGAGCATGTAATGAAAGAAGATAAAAGAGCAAGTGTGGAAGAAGAGTTGAATGTGGCAAATAGCATCCATGGTACCACTCAGTCTATTGTAAATGAAAAAATAGCTAAGCAATTGAACATTGGTTGTTTAGAATCACCTGCAAAGCTCCATAAAAAATATTCAGTAGATGAAATAAAAAACATGAAATTATCTCTCTTTGCACAGTTAATAGATCCAAATTTAGTTGAATTCAAAGGTTCTAATTTGCGTACAATAGCAGGTTATGGCAAATGGTAATTAAGATGTTGCTTAACTGTATTGCCAAACATTGTTTTTAAAAAGTAATTTCCATACTACTAATGTAGACAAAAGAATGTCATAAAAATAATATACTAGCAAATGAGAAGAAATGTTTGCTGATTACCTTTCAGTCATTCTCTCTCTAGTCCAAATATTACAACTGAGAACAATAGTGTTGCCATACCACTGGTGTGAATGTGTAGTAACGAAATGCCTGTGAGCAGTGCATCCTTTGTAAATGCACTTTGTTTTAAGAATAAGAATAGTCCAGTGCATGTAAGAAACCACTTCTAACTGGTAATACAATGAAAAGCTGGTCAAGTGATTGCACAGTGCAGTAGGTGAAAGATACATATTGAGAGGAAAGATGAGTATCACTAACAGATAATATCCTTGATGCAATGTTTTCAATAACTATTGTTATTGAAAACATTGCTAGTAATTGAGCAGTTGTGCTGATTTAATATTTATACCTTCATTTTTGCAAAATTTAAAGGGGTAATTTCTCTCATAGGTTGACAACCTCTCTCTTTAACTTTATGAAAATTTGGGACTAGACACAGAGTGGTAAAATTATCTCATGCACAGACTTTATTCTCATTGTAGACAACAAGGATCTTCATATAATCTCTGAATAGCCAAAAATGTCAATGCAGCCATTTTCTAAAGGTAATATCTGCCCATTTTGCACCTCCCTCTATATCTTTATCTACACACACACACACACACGCACGCACACACACACACACACACACACACACACACACACACACACACACACACGTGTATTACAGACAGGTGCAAAATGGGCATATATATATATAAAACGTATGAATCACACCCATATCACTAACATTATTTATATGTTTTAACAATCATTATTGTTTCCTTACATAAAAAAACTGGAGTGTAAGAGAACAAATTACTTCATTGCCATCTGTACATTACATATCAATCAATATTATTATTGTGTTTGTCTAACAATTATTCACCCCATCAGTCATATACTGTATTCCCATTTATTTATCTGTGATGGTCAGGGTTGCATTTGAAATGCGATGATGGACTGGAAGGTATCTATTTCATCAATTTTTTCTGCTGTGGAAATAACTCTTAATTATTCTAGTCATTTTTATTATGTTTAAAAATTTCAGTTAATGTATATGTTTTGTTTAAAAATGAATCAATTTTACCTTCTCAATCACGTGGTTTTATATATATATATATATCTTGCTGTTCAAAGCATGGCAGCATCTGCTCACCTTGTAGTTTAGAAAAGGAATATTTCAAGTGATCATTGTGAACCAATGAGTAAATATTGCAAATTCTATTTTGACTGCCTGTGCTAAACAACGGAAGTGTCTGAATAGGAATCAAAATCTGATGTGTTCCATTCACATAGCTTTCTCTACACCTTTGCAATAAATTATTGTTAAAAAGCTTATTCTTCTATTTACTTAATGGTAATCAAGAAAAATTTAGCAGAAATGGTCTTATTACTTACTTCTTTGTAAGTAAAAGGGAAATAAGGGAGTACCATAGGCAGGGCAAACCAGGCAACTTCCCAGGGTGACACATTTTAGGAGGCGGCAAAATTACTGGAAAGTCGCATAAAAAATAAGCATAGACATGAAACGTCAAGTTCATTTAAATTTTCCGCTCGCATGTTGGCTATGCTGATTAGTTTGCACACTATGCGCACGTAGGGGAGACAAAGCAAAGCGCATTCCAATAGAATTGATTAACACACGCAAAAAATTGTAAGATCAAGAAGTGCGTGTTGTTATTCATTAACGTTAATTTTCTATATATTGTTAGTTGAGGTAATGAACAGTAATTTTTATTATTGTAATTATATTGAGTTCTTTTATATTTAATGAGCCAGCATCTGGCATAATGAAGTAGTAGGTTATGTTTGAATCGTTTAAGTTTTTCAAATGTTTATCATATTTTCTTTCGTTTTGTCAGTTTCATTGTTGATTGTCACTGAATAAAGTGACAAGAAGAAAGAGACTTAGTGGGGCTCAGTATCATTCATTGGCGAAAGATGAAAGAAAAAGAGAAGAAGACACATTGAGAAAAGTTCCACGCTTTGATGTGTTTATAAAATCGATCCCTAGGAGTACATGCCCTCGCCAAGTGAAGCTGTTGAAGACTATGGGGAAACAAGTACCCCAAATAAATCTAAAGATGGAAAAAAAAACTTTTATCAAACGAAAGTGAAGGCGGAACTTCCATCGTTGCTGATGAACCCTTTACAATTAGTGCTGATCCTTTTCTTTAGGAAAAAACAGATAAAACATGGGACTATATTGCAATGAACGGGCTAAAACAAAATAAACAAGGTGACTTTTCTAAGTCAAAACATCAGTTTACAGATGGTGCCACAAAACTTTGTACTAGTGCATTTTTTCAGAGAAAACTGGTGAACAATGAAATTATTAACAGAGATTATTTAGCATATTCTGAAAGTCAGGGAACATTATTTTGTGCACCATGTACTCTCTTTGGAGGAACATCAGACTTGGCAGAACGTCGTGGTTTCTCAAATTGGAAACATCCAGAGGTAATTGCAACTCATGAAAACGGTTCAGGGCACCAAGACTGTCTTCTTACTTTAAAAAACAGAAGTTCTATTTTGACAAGGATAGAGGAAAATTATTCTCTCAACTTGAAAATGAGGTTCAGTACTGGCACAATGTCTTACAAAGGGTTGTTGCTGTTGTGAAGAAACTTTCCTCTCAAGGACTGCCTCTCTTGGCAATGAAATTCTTGAAAGTTTTCATAATGGTAACTTTTTAATGTGCATGGAACTTATTGCCAAATTTGATCCATTTCTTGCTAGTCACATGTCACTATATAAGGATTCTGGAAGTGGAAAAACTTCATATTTGTCTTTTGCTATATATGTGCAAATAATCAAAATCATGGGGAAGAGAGTTGTTGAAGAAATAGTGGCACAAGTTACTGCGGCAAAATACTACTCTATAATTGTTGACTCCAGCCCTGATATTGCACATAATGACCAATTAAGTTTTGTCTTGCGTTATGTCAACAAAGAGGGGCTAGCTGAAGTGCAGTTTGTTGAATTTGTGCCAAATCCAGGACATGGTGGCCAGGATCTGTCAAATGCAGTGATAAACTGTCTTGAGAGACATGGATTAGGCATAGGTAACTGCAGAGGACAGAGTTACGACAATGCACCAAATATATCAGGTATTTATTCAGGCTTGCAAACTACAATCAGAGCTCTCTCTCCTTATGCTTACTATATTCCTTGTTCAGTGCACACTCTGAATTTAGTGAGTTCAAGTGCAGCAAGAAGTAATCAAGCAACTTATTTTTTTGACATTTTGCAAGAAATATTTAATTTTTTCAGTGCTTCTAGTCATCGATGGAATCACTTGAGCACATTTTTCAGTAAAGAGAACTTGAGTGTCAAGTCCCTCTACATAACCCGATGGTTGCTAGAGAAGAAGCTTGCAGAAGTTTGAACAAAGATGGCGAGGCACTCATTAGAGTGGTGTTGTCAATAATAGGGAATGAAAATGAGAAGTCTTTGGTGAAATCTGAAGCTAAAGGCATAATGAAGTTGTGTAGTCTTGAGACATCTTTTATGACTGTAGTTTGGAAATCCATTCTTGAAAGTTTCAGTGTTGTAAGTAAGCAGTTACAAACAGCAGACATGGAAGTAACCACTGTTTGTAATTTGTATAGTTCTTTGGTTGGTTTCTTGGAAGAAATGAAAACGGGATATGAAGTTTTCAAGAATCTAGGACAGAAAAAATTTGAATCTCTTTGTAACATTACTACAATTGATCAGGATAAGAAATGCATTAAGAAAAAGAGATGATGAATCTGATTCAGACTCTGAAGGAAATGATGATTCAGATGACTTACAGATGTCTTTCCTTTTGATTCTGGATAAATTGATAGAAGACCTGAACAACAGAGTTTCTTCCTACAAGGAATTCAGTGAATCATTTTTCTTTTTGATAAATCTGAAAATGCTTAGTCCACTTGAAATTAAGGAAGTATCATCCAGACTTCAGAAAGTCTACAGTTCAGAGCTTGAAGATTCAGCATTTGTACTTGAATGCTTACACTTCAAAAGCTACATAGAAAAGAATGAAAATGCGTCGCATTCTCTTAGACAGCTGTGCAAGATGTTAAAAGGTAACTGTCTAGAGAGTATTTACCCAAACTTAAACATAGCGCTACAAATATACTTGAGCACTCCTGCTTCCAACTGCTCAACTGAGAGATCATTTTCTGCTCTAAGACGCATTAATAATTATTTAAGAACATCACAAGTGAAGAATCCTCTTAGCTATATAGGTGCTCTTGCAATTGAATCTGACTTAACAGTGAAAAGAGACTATGACAAACTCGTAAACTTGTTTGCTAATGACAGGGCAAGGAGGAAGCCTCTTGTTATTTAAACAGTATATGTTTTGACATCTAATATGGGGTGATGCCTCTTTAGTGTAAGCTCTTTCTATTAAGATGTTTCTACTTAAATTTTAAAAAACTCACTGATGGTGTTGCCACTCATACTTAAGTATCCAAACTAGTGAAACCATTCTCTATATTTTGAAAATTTAAGTAATATATGTATTGCAAGTTGGGGGGGGGCAGCAAATTTATTTATTTATTTATTTTTGTTTTCCCCGGGGGCTTCAGAGGTCCTAAATCCGGGCCTGACCATAGGCTAAATTGATAGTCACATTTTTTAATTGCTGTATGGTTGAAGTTCCTTTGTATGAACAGGAGTTGACAAATTCCCGTTTGAGAAAAGTATAAGTATTTTAAAGTTGAAACTAACAACAAGGAATATCTCAAAAACTCCATGAAAAAAATGTATATAACATAGATTGTGTGTTTTAACGAGATCTACATTTTTTGTGCAGTAAGGTTTTGTCTGTCTCTTATGGTTTACCAGTTGGGTAAACTTCCACAAAATTCGTCCAGAATAAACATGTCTTCAGGGGCTGTTCCAGAAAATAGAAATACATTTTATTTGTCACATAAATATCTTAAATAAAAGAGATTTTAATCAAAATCGTTTTTTGAGAAAGTCAAAATTTTCAAAATTGTTTGCATGTAAAAGGGTAGTATGAGGTGGGGGGATTTTCTTGAAAATCTTCATGTTGCATCTTTGGAAGATACTGAACTTAAATTTCAAGTTTGATATTTAACAGACTTTTCGTTTCTCAGTCATAAAACACACACACACCTAAAATGCTTTTTTCTTTCTTTTTTTTATTCAGGGGGTTCCAAAACATGTATTTCAGATGAAATCTTGGAATCAAATTTTTCGGTGCAGTACAATACCTTCTCTGTATACTGTGTACCTAGTACATGTAGAGAAAGTAAAAATTACAACTCCATTAGAGTAGCAAATTGCAGGGCTAGTTTTATTTTGCATAGCACCCACCATGGTACATATGCAGCAGTGCCATTGATATTTTACATCTGAATGCTTCATAAAATGTTAATTGCAAATTTTACAACTGAATGCTTTAATTGCAAAGGCTGCAAATATAATAAATTGCCTAACTCAACTATCAGTTACTCCTTCCAAATTAATAATACATTGCTTTAAATACTAGCATTCAAAGCCATCTCTATAAATCATGAATACTATTACCAATTTAAAGAAACTTTATTTCATGTACAAAGTATTATTTGTTGTCCCAATTCTTTAAAATTAACAAGCTCATTAGCTAATGATTCTTCTTGGAAGCTGAAAATGGCAGAGAATTGACTGGTCCCGGTAGTATGTTTTAGATTAACATACCTGTTGCAGATGTTGAGGTTATGTGGTACATGAGCTGGCTAAAGTTGGTTTCATCAGAACATGAACATACCCCTGTCACCATCACATTGCAATTGCGGTGCTCAACTTGATCAACTAATATTTTGGATTAAATGGATAAATTTAATACACAGGGTTACTATCAAATAAAAACAGCAAGCCTCCTTGCTTTCCCATATTATTCATTGCATGTTTCAGCATTTCCCCACTACCCTAATGGTGTGCTGCCTTCTTTCCTTTTCCCAACTTCAATATTATTGTAGAATTGTTATAGGTTTTCCTTACAAACCAACAAAGGGATAAAAAATTAAGTTTTATTATTGTGCTTCTCATACATTGTCATCAGTGCCATACATTTCCATTACATTCCAAGCTAAATTGCATGAATTTGATATGGACAACATGACTCATTTAAATGCTTATCTTTCTTGTTTTCAAACACTTCATATTTTGTAACTCAGTTGCATCTAAGTTAACTACGGCACTGGTTGCATCTTCGCTGTCATCAAAGCTGAAAACTGGATTTCAATTGACAGTTCTTTAAACATTGATGGTAAAATAGTCCTCTGACAAACTTGTAATAACCGATGAAATCTCAAATTGAACAGCATTTACGAATATTAGGAATAAACAACAGGTTTCTTCAAAGAAACAAGTACTACTTTTGCAGGAGTAGCCTAATAGCGAATTTTACAAAGAACTGTGCACGGCATTGGCTGCAGGGAGTGTACCCTGGAACGAACTTGTGGTACCTAAATTTAAACATTTCTTACATAAATATTGCAACCACAGCATTCCTGAGTCCAATCTCAGGAGAAATTACTTGGATTCTTGTTATGTTGAAATATTAGAAAAATATTAAGACTGACATAGGCATATCAGCTATATGGATTTCTGCTGATAAGATGACAGAATGTTGTAGGCAGCATTACTAATCTAACTGTGGGTTAGTTAGTCCCTTGAGGCTGCATCTAACCACTATTTAATGTATTGTAAACCTTTGAGGTAACAAATATTTCAACAAATTGATATATTAATGAATTTACAGTACTATGGACAGGTGGCGTAAAAGAAAAGAGGATCTTATTAATGTACACAAATGCAGCTCCTTGTGGGTTGAAAGTGGGGAAATTAGTTAATGTATTTTAACCAAACTTGTGCATTATACATGTGCAGCTCTTGCACAGCAATGAGTGACAGAGACAGACATAAATTCCCAGAAATAAATGTCCTGATATCTGCAACAAAGAAGGTTTTCTTAAAATGTCCTTATTGTGTACAACGCTACCAGCAGCAGCTACCTGATGTACCCCTGCCTGTGGAGCTATGATAACAAGGTGGGCAACATGGATTAATCCTGTGGTGTTCTGTAGTAAACACTTTGAAGCTTCACTCCAGTGATGGAGAACTTTTCCTCTGATCGTGCAGTGTCTGTGAGTGAATCCTTGTTAGCATTTATTCACAGTTCTAAAGTTCTCAGTTCAGTTTCATACATCGCAACTCACTTCAGCTGGCTTCCTGATAGTATCAAGAAACTGGGGACTTATAGTATGCCTCTCCAAGTAGCTGTGGGAATAACAGAAAATGCAGATCAAAAGGTCAGGTTGTATCATGTAAATAGGTTCTACTAAACTGCAATCTCTGCTGAATAAGAATCCTGGACACTCAAGTCTTGTTATTTTTGACTCGCTTACTTAGTGGTGAAATTGTAAAACCCCCTGAAAATATTACTCCTAACAATCCCTCTGTATAAATATGCACTGCTGACTTCTTCTGAGGCTGAGCGATATTTCTCTAACATAATATGCATTATGTTAGTAGACTGTATGGCAACAGAACATTTGGAAAATAATAATATAATTAATTGTGCATCCCATTCCAATGTCACTTAAATGCTTGAATGTGATGTACATATTTCTTAACTTGTTATTACATAAAATCTGGTCCCTATTGATTACCCACCCCCACTATACTCTGCCTTCAAGAACGTTTTTAAGTAGTATCACATTTCAAAACAATTACTTCAATTGCCATTTCTAGCATTTAAAAGTGCTTTTGATGTAAGTTCCACTTTTTTTTTGTCTTGCAAACTTTACATTTCATTACACCAGATTATAGCACTCTAATTATTTGAATTCTTCAGTTAATTTTTTAAGAACATCACCTTCTAAAAGGTTATTTTCATTATAGTTTCTGAAAATTACAGGAAGTAGTCTTAACAGAAATTGCTATTTCATAAACTTTAAGCCAGGCTGAATATTAACAGCTATAGAAGCAATGTGTGTTACCTTGGTGGTGTAATGATCAATTTAAGATTCTCATTTGCAAAACATGGGTTCAAGACTAAAATACATTCCTAATCCCTATTCAATATAATAATACCAATGATTGTTTTTTTTTTCTTTTATAAATGTTTGATAAGATGAATGATTATGAGTGCTTGAAATAAACAAATTAAAGCATAATGCAAACCTGAAAAATAAGGAGTTGCCAATTCATTGCCAATAAGAGTCCATTTTGACTTCTAGTTTTGCAAAGCACCACTCTGCTGCTACATTAAAGTGAAGGGTTTTATTATTCAGATATTATTAAACTATAATACAGGTTAGGTATATCATTCATATTTAACCCTCCATCATGTATGAACATGAAACCAAAGTATTCAAATGTCTATTATGGACAACATGTAATAACTATTGTTTTACGCCTTCAGCTTCATTTGTCAATCATTAAAAAAAAAGCAACTAAAGGAACTGATATCTCACACTGAACACTGTGATATTCATGTTTGTTTTAGACAATCTTCTCTTTTCATCCCTTAAATATGTAAATAAATATCTAGAAACAAAAACAAAATACTTCATTTCTCAGGGTGCTACAAAATTTCCCCTTTGCAATGAAATTTGTTGTCAAGTTAGGGCCAAATAAAACTTAATACCTGAATAAAGCGTAAATTAACTGAGGAATAGGCGAGGTTGTTGCATTGCTATCAATAGAAACCTAAAGTACCAGTTGTTGGTGCTGGATCCTACCCTCCCATATTCTTATTTTCTGAAATGGAACTTTAAGAAACCTGTTTCATTCATCAAGATTATCTATTATTGTCAGGGATGCAGAATCAGGATAAATGCACTTTTCTACATTCATTTAATGGGACATGGCAACATTGTATAGTGCTTGGAAATAAAGAAAATGGCAATGCTGCTAGTTGCAAAGTTTGCTTCGCTTCATGTACAACTAATCTACAACTGTATTGCATTCTGTTTAATATATCAATGATTAATTTATTCATGGCATCTGGTACTTTAAACAATGAACACTTTTTAACATAATACTACCTTTTGTACTATTAAATGCTTTCCTATTGTGTGTAATCTATTAAATTAATTTGTTTTCAACCTCGAGACCTATGATAAATGTTGTATCCTTCTGGAAAATTTTTCACAAAGATTGAAGACTTAATTAAAATCCAAAAGTACATTCAACAGCACAAGGATTTACATAAGGAAATCGTTTCTTGGCTAACTGAACATGAAAATGATACAGAATATGAACAATGAAATCATTTAACATAGATGAAAACAGTATTGGTATTATATTTATAAACAGGTTTACAATGTATAAACATCTTCCTGTAAACATGAATGACAAATTCCCATTTGGGGAAAGTTTATTTCAAAATTGAAGCCAATAACAAGTAATATCTCAACTCTTAATTTTTGTTTGGGCTTTTAGCAGGTAAGTATATGGATTGACTACATTTCGAAGATGTGCTTCATCTTTGTCTTCAGGGTAATTGATGACTTGCAAGTCCGGATTCATGCATGTATAGTGCCAGGGTGAAGCTAGCATCTTATTGGTTCGCATGATATTTTTTTGGCTGTGAAGCATTTTTATTCGAGAGGGGAAAAATTCACCTTAAGAACTAACCTAAGCTGGAGAGCCTGGAGTTTCTGGGTATCCCAGAGTAGCCATACCGACTAAAAAAAACCCTACACCAGTAGTGACAGGTGAGGAATGCTGTGCACCCACGCAGTCTTAGAGAAGGTGAACTTGCCCGCTGTGTGGTCACCAGTGGGTTCACTGGCTAGTAGAATGGCTTACCATGTCCCCCTTGCAAAGTGGCTGGTGAGGATGAGCGTCGATTCTGATGGATGTGAGGTAGGCTTGGAGTGCAGGGAGAGTGCCATTCTGTTCCTGTGGTTTCTTGGCGGTATTTACTGAAGACTGTTTTGTAAAAAGAGGCACAGTTCTAGCATCGTTATCGGCGGTGTGTCCTAGATTCCATTCCTTATGCATGTGAACGGGTTCTGCCGTGTGTGGGCAAGTCTTTCTGCTTGGGGCTCCATCAAATACCTGGAATGAAATTTAATGCTAGAGTTATGCTTACAATACTAGTGTAAATATTGTGATTATTGGTGTAGTTGCAGCCTATCGGCCTCTGCAGTTACTTTTCTGGTTGGCCTGTTGCAATCTTGGTTGTGTAGAGCGCATATGCGGGGGGACCCTCATGCCCTGGAGTCGCCCTTGGCTGGGCAAACACAAGGACTTAAAGGGCTGTTGAAAAAAAAAAAGAAATGTAAATGTGTAGGAGGTAGTTGAGGAGTGTTGTATTTTCTGCCGGTCGACTCTTATTCCCTAATTTGGTTGTCTAGGTATTCGTGGATATTGATTTCTGGCTCTTCTAAACCATTATTCCGGTCAAAGAGCAACAGAGGGCAGAGGTACTTGTCGTAGCTGGTGTCATATTCGCCTAGTCCTTGAATGAATTTGTTGTGATTCTTAGTTTTACGCTTATAGATATTAAATGCCAGCTGTTTTGTAAAAGTGGCTATCAAGCAGATTTTGAGCTCCTCGTGCAGTTCAAAGGTGGGAACTACTTCGGGCATTTGTGTAATAATTCACAATATGAGATTCTGGAGCGCTTGAAATCTCTTGCCCTGGGTTTTAGCCGCATATCCCCATATGGGGTCAGCGTATGTCAGAATGGGTCAAATTAGCATTTTATAAAGGTTAATCCCATGCTCAGTATTAAGTGGTTGTTTGTATTAATACAGTAGTGTCGTTAATTCTGGACACTTTAATGAATTTTGTTAAACACTTCTTTCAGCTTCTGAATTTAACTTTAATTTTACTGCTTATTTATATCAAAGTTACAAGAAAACTAGAATAACAGTTTTTAATATGCAAGGTTCCAAAAATAATGCAAAATGAATTAAAATTGCAGCTTAATCACTAATCAAAATTATGACTATAAATGGTCACTTCTGTACATACTCATATAGATTAGGTAGTGTATCAGTTTTGGTCAATATTTTATTGGATATCCATTTGATTTAATTGCTGCCTCGTTTCTTCATGGCATTGAGTCCACAAACATTGGACATTCTCTGGTGTTACCAGTCTAAACCACGATTGAATAATGGCCTCTAGCAACTCCCTCTTGTTACTGGGATTCCGACATGATACCAAAACTTTCAGCCTTGTCAACAAGTTTTCAATTGGGTTCAGGTCAGGACTGTTCCCTGGCCAAGGAAGGATGATAATATGATTATCTCTGAACCATTTCTGATTGATTCGAGCAGTATGACATTTAGGACCATCCTGCTGAAAGATGTACCTCTAAATAAATCACAAATAGTAGGCAGTGGTTTTAACTATAAGACCTCTTCTTGGTATTTGCTGGTGTTAATGATGCCTTCTAACACTGCTAGGCATCCAACACCTTGCCTTGTCCTGCCGTGCTTTCCCACACCAGGATGCTGACAGGATGCTTCATAGTGGTACCTCAGGTGACATCTTCTCACCTTTTCGGCGACACAAAACCTGATGCCATCACTTCCAAAGATGCTGATCTTGGTTTCATGGCTACAAATAACTTGACCCTCTTCTTGCGTCCACTCCCTGTGTGCTAAAGCCTACTCCATACTCTTTTGCTTCTGCTTTGGATTGAGATAAGACTGCTTTCTTGGGGTTCTTGCTCGTAGACCATTTTACAAAGTTTCTGTCTTATAGTTTGATCTGAAACTTAAACGACCAAATGTTCTCAAGATGACATTTATGTCTTTTGCTGTACGTCTGCGATCTTTTAGAGAAAGGCGTCAGATTCTGCGACAGTCCTGAGCAGAAAGGCGTCAGATTCTGCGGCAGTCCTGAGCCACTTGGTTTTCTGCCACTTGTTGGAGACTTTTTGTGCTCTTAGTTACTTCATATCACTTACACACTTTCCTAACGCCTGATTTTGTAGCGCCACTACCCAACCTTTTTGCTATTTTTTTTATATGAATAGCCTTCCTCTTGAAGTGTTACTCCTTTTACTTGGTGACCAATCAGCTCTTTTTGTCTAAGGGACCATTATTTCAATTACATGATCACTTTTAAACTCATCCTTAAAGATGTTCTCTTCACAAATGTTTGCTGTCAAGTGATATACAACAATAGTGATCTCATTTGACTTTAGATACTGAGGAAATACCACAATGGAACACATGCGCTCTGTTGGTTGAAAACAACATTTAGACAATCGTGTGTCTGCTGCACTAAGACAAAATTATTGAAGCCACTGAATTATGTTACTTCAACTCTTTCTAATGTCTATACAGAATATAGGATGTTCTACCTTTCTTAAAGACAATACATATATATACTAATGCCATAGACCAAATAAAAACATAATTTGAAGTTTTAGCAAAACACAATCTTGGTATATCTTGTTAAGAACATAAAAATGTGTCCAGAAGTAATGTTACTACTGTAATTGGGTAGAGTGTTGAACTGTCCATTTGCTTTAGTTCTTACCGTGTCGATGTGTTGCTTCCACGGGAAGCCTTCGGCCATCCTTACCGCTAGGTAAGTGTCTGTGCTCTGCCCCTCAATCGGCTTTTGCCGGTAGATAAGCGGCGGAAGGGCGCGCCTTCGTCGCCTATGATTGTGGCGCTTGGTGAAAACAATTGCTTGGCATTTTCTGGCATTGGGTTTTACTCTCCATTTTTTTAACCACGGTTCCGGTGCATTCTGGAGTCTGAGGTATGATCCGTGGATTGTGTAACTAGGGCGGTATCATCCGCGTAGATGTACTTCTCTACCCGGGTAAGTGGCGGAAGATTATTAATGTGTGTATTGAAGGGAGAGTGCCCCAGTAAACTGCCTTGGGGGAACGCCAACTCTAATGGGTCGGAGTGTTGACTCCGCCTCCCCCACTGTAGCTTTAAACGTTCTATCATTCAGATAGTCTTTGATGAGGGCGAGCATAGACATGAATTCTATATGTTGTGGGTTTGTTCAGTCGGCCTGCATAACATACCCTGTCGAAGGCGCGTTGTATATCGAGGAATACCGCACCGGTGGAGCGGTTATATCCTTTGGTGATGTTTTCCGTGATACACAATATTTGAGCGTGTTGTACGGTGATTGGCTCTGAAGCTGAATTACTTGTTTGTGAGTATATTATTTTATTTAAGAAGGCGTTCAGACGCTTGAGAATTTTCTTCAGAAGTTTACTCATGGTATTGAGCAGACTGATGGGTCTATAGTATATTGGCTGCGACAGGTCTTTGTGCTGTTTAGGGAACAGCAAAAATTTGGTCTTCCATTGGAGAAGAAATCTACCATGTTCGATGGCGTGATTAAATATGTCCGCGAGCAGTGTTATTGCCCTGGCCGGGAAATGTTTCAAAAACAGATTCGGAATTTTGTCTGGTCCCGGTGTTTTGCGCGTCGGAAGGTGCCTGAATAACCAATTGACTTCGTCGGCGCTTGTTTTCTCTAGTTGTATTGTGTGTGCTTGAGCAATATCAATAAGGTTCGCTTGTGCTTCCGTATCTGATGCAAAGTTCAGATTGCACGTGTCTGCATTCGGTTGGAATTTGTGTTCAAGTTTGTCTGCGAATTCTTCGGCGTTCTCTTCATTTGTTTCCGCTATGCGGCCCCGGTGTGGGGTGGGAGAGTGTTCGTTCGCGACCTGGTGAGAGACTTCGCATCCTCCATATCGTATGATGTGAACGATGCTCTTAAGAGTTCCGTTACATTGGTTGCGCGTAAAGTCGGCAATGTGTGTGTTTGCTCATACGGTGTCATACTCATTACGGTGAATTATGTGACGACTCCGTTGCTATTTGCGTCTGACTTTGTTCCGTTCGCGGATGATCTGCCTGTATCAGGGGGAAGTAAAACTGTTATTCTGGTATGGGCGTTTAAGTGGAACGTGTTGCTCCGTCGCTCGTATATTGGGTTTTTGAGGCAAATAAAAATGTAAATGGGGTGTTATTTATGGACGCTCTTTAACTACTGTGGTTCTCAGCCATTCTATATTGGGTGTGAAAGGCCGTTTAATTTTGCTCAGAGGCCTCTCTATGAGGCTTGAGGTTCTTTTACGTGCCGTAAATCTACGACACGGGACCAACGGCTTTACTTCCCTTCCGAAGGAAACCATTCTAAGGAGTTTTACACCCGAAAAAAAAAAATCCATCGTCCTCCGCCGAGTTTGAACCCGCGACCTTGGGCATATGAAGTTAACATGATATCCATTACACCATGGAGGACGGTGTCTTTGAGGCAGTCTATAGCCTGATCTTGTGTCTCATGAAACCTGACCGCTATTTTATCTAGCCTTGTATCTATGGATGCCTCGAAAGATCGCCGATCAGCTTGTCTGTAATTGGGCCTGACTGGTTCCAGTCTAAAGATCACTGGAGCGGTTACTTCCAGTATTACCGGTATGAAATGTCTTTTGTCAGAACTATATATAGAATATCTGGTGCATGATTTCTTATTGGAATAAACGTGGATTCCTCCGGACCTGTCAGGAATATATTGGAAATGTTTATGTAGGTTAGTAATTTATCTCCGTCGTGGTATCAGACCTGAAAGCAAATTTCTTTACTGTGGAAGGGGGAAATGCATTGTTGCATTCGACCCCCAGCGGAAGTGCAATGGCTGGGAAGATATGTGGAGCTCTCCGCTCCACTGCGGCATACCGTCGCCCTCCGTGGTGTAATGGTTACCATGCTGACTTCATATACCCAAGGTCGCGGGTTCAAACCCGGCGGAGGACGATGGATTTTTTCGGGTGTAAACATCCTTAGCATGGCTTCCTTCGGAAGGGAAGTAAAGCCGTTGGTCCCGTGTCGTAGATTTACGGCACGTAAAAGAACCTCAAGCCTGATAGAGAGGCCTCTGAGCAAAATTAAGCGGTCTTTCACGCCCAATATAGAATGGGACGCTGAGAACCACAGCAGTTAAAGAGCGTCCATAAATAACACGTCATTTTTTTGCGGCATACCCACTAAAAATCTCTCCACATAAATTACCCGTGCTGTTTTAGCATAGCGACCGCATTAGTAAGACGAAAGATGGAATGCTGCCGCACAATGTGGAGTAGCAGGTGATAGTTGCTAATAGGCTTCAGCCACGAAACTTGACTGAAGCCTAGGGGAGTTGAAGGTGATATTGGAAAGGGATAGGTCGAGAAGGATTTGTCGTACCAGTAATTCAGCTATAAATCTGACGACTCATTAACTCCTGGCAGAAGGTTGTCCTCCCTAATCCTGGCGATTGCGACTCGCTGGACAGGAGGGTCCCGTAGATCAGCTGCCTGTGAGTGCCCCCTCAGCCTGGGCAGGAGGAGGGGCGGAGTTGAGCTGCTGTCAATGTATTCTTGTATTTCGTCTGCATTTTGCGCGTTGCTTAAGTTACGGTAATACATCGAGTGGTCTATTGTGTTTGTAATTATGTAAGGTTTGGATAGCAGGTTGTGATAAGACTTAACATTCTGATAATAAATAACTAAACAATAAGAAACTAAACCGTCTCATCCTAATAAAATTCTAATTAGTTTTGCATAGATGTATGTTAGCTTTTTAATGAATTATTCTATCGGGTGTATTTTGAGCTCGTGTAATATGTCTGAAGGTGCTACTATAGGAATTTTTGCTATTATACGCAAGATTTTGTTTTGGAACTATTGTAGTTTTTAAGTGTGTTGCTGCGGCGTAATTCTATAGCGGAGCTGCTTATGTGAGTATTGGTCTGTGTTTTCTACAAAGTCAGCCTTATGTTGATAGCTAACGCATTGTTGAGATTTATAAGCGGGTATAGTCTGCACAGTAGGGCATTGGCCTTGTTCCTAAGATGGTAGATGTGTTTTCTTCATGTTAGGCCTTGGTCCATTTTCGTTCCCAGCCATGTCACCGTGTCCGTCCAGGTAATTTCCTGCCCAAAGAGCAGCACTGGTCGGAGGTTGTGTCCGAGGTGCCGGTAGTTTCTTCTTTTGGTGAAGATTATTGCCTAACTTTTGGGGGCGTTTATTTTTAGTCTCCAATTGGTCAGTCACAGTTCCACAGTGCCTTAAGTGCATTCTGGAGTCTGTTGTGTATTAATTATGGTGTGCCAGATTGTGTCATTGTTGTATCATCCGCGTATATGTTCCTTGTGGCATTTGTCTTGACATGTCGTTTATATAGATGTTAAAGAGCGTCGGCTCCAGTATACTTCCTTGGGGTACTCCAGCTTTTTTTGGCCGTTGCGTGAAGAGACTGGTGCTTACTAATGACTGAAATTTGCGATCTCTGAGAAAATTCGCTATTAATTTATTTTAGTGTGTCAGGTGCGTATAGGGCTTGCAGTTTCTTAAGTAGGCCTGCATGCCATACTTTGTCAAAAGTCCGCTCAATATCCACAATTAACCCTCCGGTGGTTTTGTTAATGTTGAGTCTATGCGTTATGCTTTCTCTTGCTCTAAATAGTTGTAGAGCAGTCGAGTGCTTTGCTCGAAACCCGAACTGTTCCGGAATAAGCAGATTGTTCTTTATCAGGAATTTATTTAGCCTCTTGCGTTTTGAAAAGTAGCCGTGTATTAATATTTAACTATATATTGTTGCATCATTCGGTAGGCTTTTAAGAATTATGTTCGGTATTTTGTCGGGCCCGGTGGCCTTTCTTTTGTGCAAGTGTTTTCTCAGCCACTTTATTTCTGATAGGCACGTCTTGCATATCTGGGAGTGCGTTGTTATCTCGTGTATGTTTTCCGTTTCCCTTTTTATGTTTTCAGTAAAACGTTGACGCGAGGGGTTACATTTCTTCGAATGCGTCCGCTAGTGCATTAGCTTTTTCTTGTGATGCAACGGGAGGATTTGTATTCTATTTTTAGCTGGACAACGTGCAATGCGTAATACCATGTTTGTTTCGTGTCGAGATTGTATAAAGTGTTTTGCCACATTGGGTCAGGAATTGGCTAGTTATTGCCTTCGCTTGTTGGTTCAAGCTTAGGCATATTTGGTGGGCTAGCAACTGAACTGTTGCTATTTCCTGGCTCTGTTTCGCTTTGACGTAAGGGCTTTTAAATCTGCGCGAAGCTTGAGACCGAATTGTTTCGGGCGCTGTAGCGGTACAGCTATGTTTGTGGCAAATTTGATTGCCTGTTCCAACTGTCCTACTGCATCATTTAGCTTGTGTGTGTTTATATTCACTGACGGGAGATTTGCCGGCAATGTGCGTTCAATTAGTTCCCAGTTGACTGTTATAATTGTGTCGTACAGTGGATTGTGTCTGCTCTATTGAGCCTTGAATGTGATGATTAGAGGGAGGTGATCCAAAGAGAGTTCATTTTTGACGTTTTGAGTTCTATTCTTTGGGTTAATTGTCTCGTTATAGCAATGTCAAGAATGTCCGGCCGTTGATTCCTTTTAAAGGGAACGAAGGTTGGTTGGTTGGCATGTGAGTGACGTAGTCTTGAGTTGTTTTCATGTTAGATGAGTGCGATATCTACTGCATTTGTTAAGTTGCAGTTCCAAAGTTGGTATTTTGCATTGAAATCTCCCGCTTTGATAATTCGCCTGTTCAGTTGCAAAAGTGTATCTAAATCTGCCGTGTCTAAGATGCCTGGAGGGCTATACATTGCCACAACAAGCACATGACATTGTTTAGTGTTAGATAGGCTCCTGCTTCCATTGTATTTAATTGTGGGATAAGTGCTTGGTTGAGTAGAGTATATCGTTTAATTAATATGATGTTCTTCACCTCCCCCCTCCGGCTGTCCTTGGCTTTTCGATATGTTATGTACCCCTTAATGTTTAACCTGCCTGTGTTATTGATGAGAGTTTCTATAATAAGTGCAATGTGTATTTTATATTAGGTTAGAAGGTCTGGTAGCTCTGAATTGCGTCTTTTGATGCGTCGGGCGTACCATGTTATAAAGTAGTATGCTATCTAAGGTCCATTGAAAAAGTCTGGGTCTGCTAACATTTGAAAGAGCCGGTGTACGTCGAGAGGACTGAGAAAGCTTCCCGGGAGTTGCCGACAATCCTCGAATATGTGTCTGCACTATCCACGGTGTCTCTTGGTGCCGTGCCCAATCGTCGGATCTTCTCGTAGATGCTGCGCTGGTACTGGCGCTTGGGATCCTCGCGTCGGTTTTTCTGGACGGCAGATTTTGCCCCAGAAGCCGCGGCTTCCACCGCAGGATCGACGCCAACCACCTTGGGTCCACAGACCGCTGATGGAGCCGGACCTCTAGGCTTCGGCGGTTGTGCACTCTCCCGGGCAGGAACCGCAGTCGGCTGGTCCCCGGCACGCCCAGCACAACCTGGAAGTCGTGCATCAGGGCAAGCTGCCTCTCAGGGAGCGGGACGGCGCAGTTAGCAGAGCGGTGGGGCCCCATAACTTGTAGCACACTTCCACTCTGGCCATACATCTGGCAGTCGGATGCCCCAGCCGCTTGCACCGGTTGCACTGGACCGGGATGAGTGGATGCCTGTAAGGTTCCATCCGAACCCTGGAATACAATACCGACGTCGCATGTTGCAGCACCATCAAACCCTGCTCCGTGTCCAGCTCCACCAGGTACATCGGAAGAAGCATCCGCTCTCTGTTGAACCTTCTCATCTATGTCACCTTTAGAGCTGAGATTCCGGCGGACCTCCGCTGGTCCAGGATGGCAGATTCGGCGCCATCATAGCCTTATGACGGCACGGAAGGTTTGGTTTTGGGGTTGGGAACAGCTGAAAACTCGCCCCCTTTCCACGCAGGAACACTACATATTCCTCGTTGAGGTGCTGGTTATCGAAAGCGTACAGAAACCTGAAAAGATTTAGAAAGTGTTTGGAAACATATATGTTGAGTTGTCGTCTGTTGGGTCCGTCGAGTTCGGGCGGACGGGGGGCCGGGCTGTGATGGGCAGGTAGAATCGAAAGGGTTGCGACGGTTTTGGTGGGAATCTGGGATGGGGGAGGAGGAGGGCAGCATCAGTGAGCTTCAAGGAGGACCGGAAGTGGTAGAAGAGAAGCAGGAAGGAGGGATCTGGGTATTCTGGAGCGAAGGATGGGCAGCTGGTGAGGGAGCAGGGGCAGGAAGGAGAGGTTTTGGGAGTCGTCCGCTTAGGTTGATTTGCCCTGCAGCTAGCCGCCGTGGACTTTGAGGACAAGGTTAGATTTGGTGTCCCCGAGAAATCCAAGTTGTTCTTCTGGACTGTACGTCTTGTCCGTATCTCAGTCGGAGAGCGTCCAGTTTTGTCCTTGGGCATTCTGTAAACAAACCAAAATAACACTAACAAAACTGAAATATAATATGCAACTGTGAAAAGAGAAGAGGACGTTCTTCAGTACCAGCCTAAAGCAAAGCTTTAGAGGGGACCTTAAAATCTAACAGAAAGAGGAAAATAGAATAGAGAGAAAGAGCAGCTAAACGGCTCTAAAAAGCCCGAGAAGCAGAGTTCTACCCGAAGGTGCTTTATAGGTTCCAGTCAGGGACTATTAACTGAGAAGGTGCTTCCCTACCCAATTAGACTGTTAAAGATTTACATGCAAGCCTGTTTGTCTTCGGCGTTTATGCCTCGGTTTTGATGGGCTGATCCAGCGATGGTAGCTTCTTTGCTACTGACGGCTTCCGCGGGAGCTGTCTCGGAGTCGCTTGGCTACTGCTGCCAGTAGTAAAGAGGTGGATTAGACCAAACCGGAAATGGACAAGGACCAATATGGTGAAAACCAAAGGCTTTATCCCTTGGACCACTCTCGAAGGACCAGAGAGTTTTAAGGACCATTGGGATGTAGCCAATGTTTTTCGAGATTGGCGCTAGTGTCGACTTTCGGTTTTTGGTCTAATCCACCTGTTTATTTTCTTTAATGATAAAATGTAATACATGTCTATTGAACAGAAAAATGATTATTCACAATATATAATTTATTGTACAAATATTATTTTAAAAAAAGGTAATACATGAATCTTGCTTCTCTTCATCGGTTTGACAGGTAAAGGAGATGTGGGAGAAGTTGATGTTTGGATTGAAAGAGGGTATGCACACCGGAGCAAGGAGAGTAGCAGAGTTGGAGGCTGAGACGGTTTCGTTTGCGACGGATATGCTCCATCTGGGATCTCCGTCTATTTCTGAAGATATTTTTGAAGTGATGAATTGCATTTGGATGATGGCGGCGTCGGATATGTTGAGTTTGATGGTGACCGACTTGATGGATCCAAATCGATCAATATTGGTGGAAACCAGGTGAAATGGTTGATGATCTACGAAGCTCCCATTTACGTCAATGTCTGCAAACACCGAAAACCTGAGGGTGGCCATGAGGTTATGACCTAAAAATAAAAATAAACATTTGAAAAAATAAAAAAGAAGATAAACAAATATATGTTTGAGGACGGGTGTACTTAAGAATGTCGAAGTAATCCGTGGTGCACGTCATTCCGAATGGGGTACTTCGCTGAATGTCAATATGTATTTTTGGTAATCGTTGGTGTTTGGAACGCGCTCAATTCCTTTATAGATGATGGTGAAAGGAGCAGCTTTGAGTTAGCTTAGGGAATCTTCGTCTAGGTCGCTGTAGGCCGATGGTAGGCGGTAATGGATTGGGAGGGGAATGAGGGGGTTAAGATAAGCGTTGAAACGAGGTTTCCCCGCAGAACTCAAAAGTTATAGAATTGAGAGTTGGGAAAGTGGGTTTAGGAAGTTGTGGGTTTTCTAATAATTATAGTAGTTTAAGTTCAATTTGGGTGCAAACATCCACAATATCTAAGGAAAAGTCACCATTCATAACTTTGAAATAAAATAGCCGCATTATTTCGACGAAATAGAAGATTGTTTTTAGATTGTTCCATTCTTGGTTCTTAAGAGCAAGACCAGCAGGTTTGAAGACAATGGCGGGTTTGCCAAATAGTTGTTTCAAATGAAGCGAAATGGAATCTGATATGATTTCGTTTGAAGACGGTTGTTTTGAGGTAATGTGAGCGTCAATGTTTGTGCCCAGGTCCTTGACGAAATGCGACCACTTTTCCGAAGAGAGTGTTACAGACGAAGGTTTACCGCAGCTGGCGATGGTGGCGGAGAACTGCGGCGAGGAGTTTGTAGAGAGGTACTTGGTGCGAGAATCGTTGAGGAAATGCACGGATTCCCTGAAAAAATAAAAAACAGTTACATGCATTTAAAGAGAAGCACACAAAAAACGATGGAGAGAAGAGTACTTACATGGTCGAAGGTTCGATGACAAGTGAGAAACCTGTATGATACCTTATAAGAGGGGTCGACAGATTTGTGCAGAGGAGGAAGAAGAATACCTAGCGGAATGCGATTGCGCAATGAGATTATCGTTGAAATGGTAATTTTGAGAAAAAGATGAATGGTGACACATTGCAACAGCGATAGGAGAGGTATGCTGTTACATAATGTCCACACGAAGAGGAATGGTCACCCTGCAACCTGCGCGTATTGTAGTGCCAATTAGATCCGCAGTAGGCAAGAAGAAAATGAAGTATGGAGAGGAGAAGAGGAGGTAAAGCGTAACTATCGAAATATTAGTCATATCCATTTTTGGAAACGAAAATGCAAACCCAATGTTTACCTGGCTTCGAACTGGGGTCGGTGTTGATGGCCTTGGCTATGGGAGGTGGCGATACTAGCAAAGGGTTGGGTAATTCGTCAGAAGCAAATACGCCGATAAATGGCGGGTATTTGCGTAAACAGGAATAAATCTGATTGGTATACATGTCACGAGGATGGATCTATTGAAATCAATTTGAACGGTTCTGTAAAATTCTGATATAACGTGAAGGCAAACGGGTTCGGTGAGAGGTTTTTTAAACTCCAGTTTTATACCAATATTTCCGTGATGAAGACCCGAAATGTAATTGTGGTCGGCCGTCATATCCGCCGTGAGGCCAAATGAGAAAACTGTGTATCCGTTAGCGTATTCTGATCTTGATATGTTGATCGCTCTGTTTTTAAATACCTTAGCCAAAGCAAGAATGAGTGATTGATAACCTTGAAGAAAGAAGTTTTGATCAAAGTCGAGAACAATAGGATAGGAGGGGAATCGATGTTGAAATGTTGAAAGTTGAAAGGATTTTTAGAGATATGACCGGAATGAGCCTTATCGGATGTCATACCCAGAGTGATGCGCCTGGGAATCTTTCCGACTAGAATGTTTGAAAATGAGGCAGACGATATTCCTGAAGCTAAGCTAAGAACTTGATAGTCGACGGCCTTGAAGGGCATGTTGATGTTGGCCTTGGCAAGCACACCCTGATGGGCAGCTTTAATGGATGGCGTGGGACGCGCGCTCTTAATGTAGAGATGGGCAGCATGAATTTTGGTATAACCTTTAAAGTCTGGTTTGCCGCATATGAGATGAAATTCGGGGGGAGAAGGCGTTAGAGTGATGGTGAGGTCTACGTTATTGACCAGCAGTAAATCTTGATTAAAGAAACAGTGAGAAAGACAACTGATGAGTTGTACCGTCTTGCTGCCTTTGGTGTGCTTAAGACGCAGTTTTAGTCCTGTGTTATTGGCCACATCGTCAAACTTTCCAGCATCGTCCTTGGACTATAGGGACGATTGTAAGCGGTTATTCATGACATCGGAAGAGTAGTTGATGAGAGACTTTCAAGATACGTTCTATACGTATAACCTTGCTGGGGCATGGAGATCCTGACGTTGAGGGAAACGTTAACTTGCCTAAACAGAGCATTCAGGGAATTTACAATTTGAACGAAAACTTCGAGAACCACATATGATAGGTCTAGATAGTCTTCGGCATTAGAAGAGTAGTGAAACGTAATGGGTTAATTTTTAGAAATTGCATTTTGAGGATTGAGTTGAACTATTTCAGATTCTTCGATATAGGTCTGAATGGGAAGTTCTTTGAAGAAGTCTAATTCCCAGTTCATGAAAACGGTTCCATTCATGATGTGAAGATGTCCGTACGTTGAACGCGTCTGGTTTTAGACAGCCTCTTACTTGACCTTCGCTTTCTTTTTATCTTGCGGATCTTTTTGGGATTGCGAGATTTCTTAGCCTTCCGCATGCGTTTTAGGCGCTTTCTACCGGACCCCACCATGGTATCGATTTTGGCCTGCGCTTTACGTTTTAAATTGCTTCCCGCTTCTCTCAAACGGGTTTTGAGTGCCTCCTGTGGCGTAGCAGAAGATGTGGCAATGTCTTCAAGAATGTTGGAACCT
This sequence comes from Hymenopus coronatus, assembly GCA_030762935.1. NCBI lineage: Eukaryota > Metazoa > Arthropoda > Insecta > Mantodea > Hymenopodidae > Hymenopus > Hymenopus coronatus. The sequence continues at coordinate 94,831,953 of CM060888.1, forward strand.
ATTTTTAAAGCTTCTTTACCGAGCGCCATGGCCCCACTCTTGATAATGGGAAATAGAGTTCGAAACAAACCGCCAAGAGCACTGAATAAGCCACTACCTTTTTGAAACTGAGAGCCTTTATAAAGAAGAAAATCGCGATCGTTGGAACCGTGCCCTGCCTGATTTAAGTAGTAGCGAAGAACAAGGTTATCGCTTGTGGTCATGGTTTTCGTCTAAAAGACAGAACTAAAGCAGAAGAAAAGCCGTCGGCAAATGGAATGAAATTGCCAAACCCGTCCCTGAAATCGATGTTAATGACGTTAATATCCTACCGAAGCAAAGGAACCCAATTTTGAGGAACGAAAGAGCTTTCAATGGATAGACGGTTAGAGTCTTCGGTTTCGACTTCGATAGCGGTACTGTCTATAACTTGGAAAAAGGAATTACCAACGCATTGGGGAGAGACGATATTGCAATAGACGAAAACTTCGTAAGGAAACCCCATAAAGGGTTCCATCAAGTAGGTGGCCTTTGGAGAGCGGATCAAGTCGGTACCAGGTAAGTAACCAAGCATGCGAGCTATCATTGGCGATAGAACTGCGCGCGTGACAACGCGCCTTAGCGGGGTTATTCTAGGAAGTTGATTTTTGTTTACTTCGGCGGAGCTAGATGCAGGTTCTGAAGGTTTTTCTTGGGCGGAGCTAGATGCATGTTCTGAAAGTTTTCCTTCGGTGAATTCAGGTACATGTTCGGGAGTTTTTTCCTCGGTGGATTCAGATGCATGATCAATTTGTTTGGACGTTTCGGCACTTGACGATTCATCGCTTACAAGTTCATTAACGAACACTCTTTTGTGAAGCGTTACGTTTTCTACAACCTCCATGCTGTTATTTTGAAGATCCTGATTTTGTATTTCGGAGGGTGATTCATACGGCTGAATTTCGGCGACGGCTTGGTTCACGCATACCCTACCTTCCTTGGCATAGAAAAGGACGTTTTGGACGTTTATATAAGTACGAATGGCTTTGTTGATGGTGGCTAAAAGCGCAGCGCTGTTCTTCTCGTTAACATTCTGAAAAAACACGCCAAAAGGTTGAAGCAACGCGCGACCGTCCGAGAGATAGGTCTTGTGAGTTCCTTTGAGACAGCAGGTGGTACTTAGATTGTAAAAACGAATCGGATATCTGAATTTAGTATTGGCCACCTCCCACTCTCCTTGCAACACCAATGGCTCAGGTAAGTAATTGGAGAATCGTGCTGTCGTATTGTCCGGAAAGCGATCCTTGGACGCACTGCTGGTTAGTGTGATAGAAAATGGATCTCGACAAATCATAGCATCCGACGCTTTAACCCAGGAATTGAATTTGTTAGGATAACCTTTCCACTTGACGAAAAACTCCTTTTTGACACCACGACCTCTGGTGGCAAGAATTTTATCCACCTTGTAAGTGAGAAGAAGACTAAAGCGTTGCAGCTCGTGTGGATAAAAGAATCCTTCGATGGGTTCGCCCGCCAAATCTCGAATTCGGTAAACGACGGGGGAGCTGCAAACTTCCTTGTGGATTTCAAAAATTTCATCGGTCCAATTTTGTTCGTATCCTTTATCGAAGATCATTTTTCTTTGGAAATGCGAACGTGATCGCCTACCTTAAATTTTGAATAGGATATTGGGGAAGGATGATGCAGGTATGATATACCTCGAGAATACTGTTTTCGGAAACGTCTTTTGGTGCCATTTTAATGGATCGATGATAGGAGCTGTTGTAAGATTGAACCAGCTTATGCAGGACGTCTACGTACTTATAAGTATTTTTGTGCGTAAAGTATCTCCACATTGGGTCTTTAGGGTTCTGTTGAAGCGTTCCTCTACGGCAGCCTTAACCTTATTATTGATCGTGTAATGGGATGTGTTATGTTTTTTGAGAAATTGCTGAAAGGTTCTGTTTTTAAATTCGGTGCCCTTATCCGTTCGCAAAACTTTTGGAAATCGTCTGCTTTCTGAAAAGATGTGGCGAAAAGCCTTCACCAGTTCCTCTCCCGTTTTGACTACTAAGGGACGCGCCCAAGCAAATTTGGAAAACACGTCGATTTTACTTAAAATATACTTGTATGGAGCATTATGAACCTTGAGGGTATCCAAAACGTTAAGATCGGCTTCCCAAAGATTGTCTATATTGGTTACGTCATATTGTTTCGTAGGGTAGCGCTTTTTCGTCGGTTTATGCAGAGTGTAACTCTCCTTGGGACGAAGAAAGTTTTCTATTCTAGATTTTGGAAGACCGGTAGCATTGCGCAGCTTATCGGCTGTCCCTAATCCGGCATAGTGCTGAATTTGATTGTAGATGCATTCTATGGCAGCGTCTCCCATTTTAGGTCTCTTGGTGATTTTGCCCGGGAGCGAAGCCCGTAGCGACTGGAAACGTAGGTTGCGTTGCGAGCTTTTTTAGTTCTTTTCTTTTTGGAGGTTCCTGGTTCGATACTTGTTAGGTTCTGCTGAGGTTCGGTTTTTGCAGGTAGCGATTTAGTAACCGACAACTCCTGCTTATGCTTTTCAACTTCATTTGGTTGTAAGGTGTCGGGGTGCCTTAGTTTGGAAACAATATCGTAATAATGAGCCAGTTTATATTTTACAATGTTCCATTTATCTTCCGGCTTCATTTTAGCTCCCAAAATTCCTGAAATATCGTTGGAAAGGTGAGAAATGGCCGAATCGATAACGCGTAAACGTGTGGCACTTTTAGGTTCAGAGCGAACCATAAAACTTGCTTAGCATGTTTCACGCTTAAGTAAATTTAGAAACTAAGGCACTAGCTATGGACCCTAAATTGGAAGAAGAAATGCGGGTAAAAAGCCTCCTTTTTGCACAAGAATATTTCGCTTCTCCAGCGGTATCTTCTTATCGACTAATCTTCTCCAACAAATCTTGTGTCTTTTTAAACGTTTCTTACACGAAGGAGATATGCGCACATTTCCATTGCAAACGTTGTGTACGCATTCCGAAATGGCCTTTATGGTGGTTGGTTTAGCTTTTTTCAGAAGTTTCTTCCTGAGTTTCAATTTGGCTTTGCTCAAAGCCACCAAGTTCTCATATTCGTCGGCAATGAGAGAAGTGAGCTATCGTATCTTTGCCTTCATAATGATTGAGGTTTAGATTGAGAAATGAGTATTTATACCGGAACAAAGCACGAAGGCGTATCATTGGGAAGAATACCAGTTCGATATCGGTATGAATCGGGCATGTACTGAGTGCAATCGAGAACTAGGTAACCATGAGTTGTTTCCGTTGCTTTTTGGAAGGCCTCTAATAAAATCTTGGAATTTCGAGGTTCTATTTGCTGAAATAATCTTTCAATTTGCATCTTGTCTCTATTCTTAAACACCACTATGTAATTGGCATTAAGGGAAATGGTCCGAAACTTTTTCCCCTGGGGAAACACATTCTGCAGAATTTATATGACGCCAAAATTTCGGTGGTGGGAATCTTTAGTGAAAAAATTGGATACTTCAGTGGAATCACTTTCACACATGAGATCATCCACAACGATAACATCAGCCTCCCTTATGAACTCTAGGGGTGGAATTCCCGCGTGGGTGTGTACGTTAAATGTACAGTGATTAAACGTGTTTCCCAGGTCTGGTGGATACTCTGGAGGGTGGCACCAAACGACTCTACCGATAGGTTTGTCAAACATCTGATCAGATTTGGCAAGGAGGCGCTTCACAAAGGTGGAGTTTCCGCATCGAGAGGGCCAGCAACCTGCATAGTGCTGGGAAAAGTGAATTTGGGGACATCGGGGATGTTACTGGTAAACGTGTCACCTGGTAACATATCTACTTGACTACCCGCGCTAACGCGCTTAAATTTCTTACCCAAATCCGAAATCACTTCGCCTTGTGAGAGGTCCTTCATTTCCACGATTTTTCCGGGGTTAACCCGCTTAACGTTTTTACCCGTGTCAGAAATGATTTCGCCTCGAGAAAGATCCTCCATCTCGATAAGTTTACTGGGAGGGGCGCGTTTAAATTTTCCCTTATCAAAAATGACTTCGCCTCGAGAAAGATCCTCCATCTCGATCAGTTTGCTGGGAGAGGCGCGCTTAAAATTTTCCTTATCAAAAATAACTTCGCCTCGAGAAAGATCCTCCATCTTGATATGTTTGCTGGGAGGGGCGCGCTTAAATTTTTTTCCTTTATCAAAAATGACTTCGCTCTTTCGCTTCGGAATAACACTCTGTAACAAGTTAAAGGGTAAAGTGCTACCTTGCAACAGACCCTTTGGTTTTGCCGCTTTTTAGAAACTTTTATGTAATTTTTGCTCATCCTTTTCGAAAGGGTTAATTTGTTGTTTTTCTTATAGTCAAGAACGCGCATTTTTATTTTGGTGGATCCAAAAAGATATATTTCTAGGGTAACGCTTGTGCGGCAGAAGCGCATGCCTATTGACGGGTTTCATGCTCTAACCGGGAATCAAGGCATGCCACGGTACGTACTCTTTCTTCTTAATCTTTCTATTTTTTTTTTTTAAAGATTTTGGTCTTCAGTAATGTGCCATTTTAGCAAAGGAGAGTTTTCAAGGGGGTCGTTCACTGACCGTTTGCGCGGAAGTAAAGCATGCAAATTGATGAGTTTCATGGATTGTCCCTGAAGTAGTGCGTACCAGCGCACGATGGGATGTTTGACTCCTTTTCGTCTTCTCCATGCTTCTAAGCGCGACAGTCGTGGTGCTCTAGGGGTTTCATCTACTTTCACCTTTTTGACACTAATAGGAAAAGCCTCTTCCTCCAATCCTCGAGAAACCTTTGGAATATCGGGTTTGAATTTTTTGTAGGCTATCGTTTCATCTTCTGCAAAATTGCGAGATGCTTTACCAGAGCTAGGACTTGCTTCCACATCTTCAACCTGTAATTCTCTTTTGAGCGACATATGTGACTTTGATTTCATTTTAGGCGAAGCTTTTTATACCCATAGGGATATGAATCGTAATCGTTCGTTAACACGCGCTTATTAACTACCATTCGAAATGTTTTCGTATAGGGCTCTGTAGCCACAATCCATAATGATTTTCTAGCAATATGTCTTCCTTCCAGTGTGACAGATTTGGAAGGAGTATTTACAGCAACGTCTTTTAAAACGTCAGCATTAACAAAGTTTAAATTTCCCGAATTTAATTTGATTCCCAGAACGAATTTAGCATTAATTTGGCCAGTTCACGTTTTCCTGGGTTGTGTTCAATGCTTTGCCTATCCACTTGCACGCCTTCTCTCTTTAAAAAAATGCTTAATATATTCTCTTTTTACCTGTTCCTTGTGCAGTTGGAAGGCCACCCGAAGCTTCGGTCTTCAGTTTCAGAAACTGGTTGACGTAATCTTCAAAGAGCCCTTTCCTATTCGTGTTTGGATCGTATTGTACCATTCCCATATTTTGTCTATGGTTTCAATTTGATATCTCGTTTGCAATGCAACTTTCAGGTGGTAGGACCGTGCACTTTATCATACCGCCTGAAACAATTTCCACATTCGACGTGAATTTTGGGGTGCCCTACCGGATACGGCTTGGTCTTATTCACATAGGGGTAGAGGCTACATATGTCGAAATAAAAAACATTTCCGTCGCCTTGCACCTCGCGATAAATTTTGGTGCAGTTGGTGCGACCTCCAAATAAAACATGTTTGGGGTTTAGAGGTTCGGGAAAAACTTTCCAAAACGTCTTGATGCGGTTCGCCAAATTTTCATTCTCTCGAATAGTGGCATTAAATTCACACTCCCACATTTCCGTGACATTATGTCCTGCATCACTCAGTTTCTTGGTCACTTTCTGTGTGCTTTCGAAGCGAGAGGCCATGGTTTCGCCGCTTGTGGCGTGTATTTCTGAATGTCGAACTGGAAAATACTTCTCGCATCCATGATAGAAGCAACCATGAAAGAAATAAACCGACCGGTCTTATCTATATCCATCAACTCTGTGCCCCAAAACCTTAATTTCTCTACCCTTATAGGCATGAATGATGAGATTTTGTTATTCCATCCACGACAACCAAATGCACGGCATGCGCGATTGAGTATCACCTAAGCAATACCCACCTTGTGGTATTAGTGCAATTTTATCGACAGGCGTAAGTTTTTTCCTGTACACTTCATGCACGTATTGCCTATAGTTACACATTCTCTAAAAGGGTCTATATCATTTTCCTCTAAAAATTGCTTGCAAAGTGTAGTAGCTCCCATATACAATAGCTGAACATCCATTTGGCAATATATTATCATTTCATCTTTCATGCTAAACAAGTATTTTGCTGTTATCTGTTTGTGGTACCACTACTCAAAGGCGTTACGTTCAGTTTCGGCCATATTGTCTGGGCAATAATATTTTGGTTCAGGTATAGGACCAACTTAGTTTTGGTTTTCTTTGGTATTAAACAGGTACGGAAAGTATCCTTTTGATTCCTGCAGCTGAAAGGTTTTAGAAAACCGCGAAAGGGCCATGGGAATGAAATTGAGCGTATCCAAAAACGTAACGTTTTCGTGTTTTATTCTGTATATTCTGTTTCCGTTCATAATCAGTTCTGGTTCCCATTTCAAAGTTTGTACCTTGCGCTTTAAAATGATAATTGATCTCATGCTATGTGCCAATATAATTACATCCCATGTTTTGAACCTTGATTGGGTAGCATGCTCCAAAAGCTTATTTACAGGGTCTTGATCGTTCACCTACTCTTTCATTCCACATTGGGCACAATAAGATAGTTGGTTAGATTGTGTAATGCACGCCGAACATGACTGATACAAAACACATAAGTGGTTCATGCACCCGAATTTCTGGATTTTTGTCATACAAAGTGTCCTGAGTACATTCAAAATCAATAAACATAAATATAAACGGTTTTCTAGATGTTGAAACCTTATAAGTTTGAATAAAGCAAACAAGGTTTCCCTCTACATGTAGCTTACAATTTGTGCAATATTTCTCACCGCCATGATGCTGCGTCCTTCTGTATCTTGTATTATAAAGTTTATCACACGTTAAACATGTTTTTTCAACATCGCACACCGATAAGGTCTTAAAATAATATCCTCCTTTCCTTAGGTGGTTTTCATAGCATTCTTGTCCATTAAATTTTCGGTGACACATATTGCAGGATAGGTAGGTGGAAAAAGCTGGGTGTACGTTTAGATGACACTTGGTACATTTTTTATCGCACTTGTGCTTTTCTTGTTCTACTTTACATGGAAAATTGCAGTATCGACAGTACCATTTACATCTGAAAGCTTTATGTAAATTTACAATGGCATTAAAGTGCCCTTCGTGATACATCAGATCAATATATTTGTTATAAACTCCGGCGGATTTTAGTAATACGTTTGTTCCTGTATGATCACCAAACACGGTAATGCAATATTCTGACAAAAAGTCATCAAAGGCTGTCACATCGCTTAGGGCACATGCCTCATTCATTTTACCTATGCTCTGGCACAAAGCTGTGGCCCTCTCCCTTTGCAAATATTCTGTACGTCGAATAGTACGATAATCTTTATCTTTGTTCACTTTAGCCTTGCACACGCTTATAGCTCTAGGCCGACACATTTTGTCTGCGTTCCGAATCTCAATGATAACTCTATTACTTTTGCATAATTCGCACTTTTGGAAACATGAACCTCCTTAGTCCAAACACAGTTTATTTTCAGAGGACCGTTCATTAAAAACTCCTGGTTACTCTGTACAACTCTCAATTGACCGCAAAATAACATCTGGGTCCACCTGTTCGAATTTCCGAATGCTCATTAAAAGGTTTGTCAGGATGTCTAGCATCGGAAATCGAGATCCCCATCCAACCCGGTGAATTTTGTAAAAGATTTTCATTGACAAAATTTAGAAATTGCGTAAACATATTAGATACCCTCCCTTTAGGGTCTGTTCTTTCAGGTAAAGGCTTTACTATGATATCAGTTTCGGAAAACTCCGAAAATGGCTTTTTCATCGATCTTTGCCTATGTTCAATAATGTTAAATTGCGGTTTCTCGCTTACCTCATCTTCCTCCTTGGGTAGCACATCCTCAGGTATTGAAATATCATCCCCACCTTCAAACAACCATGACGGGTGCTCCTCCTCTAATCTGCATTTACCTGAAGCTCTACCCCAAATGAAAAACTGCGTAAAAGGTGGTCAATGCAGGATTCGGATTTCAAACTTGGCGCCGGAGTTTCAAATCTCCTGGCACAGTAATTTGATGTGCGCGCCTCACTTTTTCAAACTTGCCGCTGTATTATAACATTTCCCGGCGCAGTAATTTGAACTACGCGCCTCACTTTTTCAAACTTTCCGCTGGATTATCAAATTTCCGGGCGCAGTAATTTGAACTGCGCGCCTCACTTTTTCAAACTTGCCGCCGTATTATCAAATTTCCCGGCGCAGTAATTTGAACTGTGCGCCTAACTTTTTCAAACCACCAACGGATTATCAAATTTCCTGGCGTAGTAATTTTAACTGCGCGCCTCACTTTTTCAAACTTGCCGCACGGATTATGAAATTTCCCGGAACTGTAATTTGAACTGCACGCCTCACTTTCAAACTTGCCGGCAGAGCACAATTTGATGTACGCGCCGCACACACCGACTTTTATATCCTAAGTTTTCTTGCAAGCGCTTCCCCACTCCTTCAGAAAGTACCCCCACCTACCCTCTCCAACTTTTCTGCAGCAAGCTCGTCCATGTTACACGATGGCGTATTAGGCGGCCTCTGCTAACCGCAAAATCGCCTGAAAGATGTATCTCTCCCATGCTAACCGGAGCGCGCTGCCCCACTCCTTCAGAAAGTACCCCCACCTACCCTCTCCAACCTTTCTGCAGCAAGTTCGTCCATATTACACGATGACGTTCTAGGCTGCCGGAGTTAACCGCAAAACCGGCTGTAAGATGTATCTCTCCCATGCTAAACGGAACGTGCTTCCCCACTCCTTTGGAAAGTACCCCCAACTACCCTCTCCAACATTTCTGCAGCCAGCTAGTCCATGTTACACGATGACGTGCTAGGCTGCCTGAGTTAACCGCAAAACCAGCTGTAAGATGTATCTCTCCCATGCTAAACGGAGTGCGTTTCCCCACTCCTTCGGAAAGTACCCCCACCTACCCTCTCCAGCTAGCTCGTCAGTGCTTCAGGATGCTGCATTGCAAATTCTGCGCAGTGAGCTTTTTTTGCACACGACACTAAAAAACCACAAATTTCCGTTCTAAGGGCTATATAAACCCATGATTTTCAGTCCAAGGCACCCAGCTTCCCGAGTGCTACCGGAATATGTGCTGGTAAGCACTCGGTTCCCCAAGAGCGAGTGGAAACCTGACGTTGCCTACGAAGCTTCTCTTGATCCTAAAAATGTTTGGAAGTGGAAACCTGACGGTGCCAACGGAGCTTCCAAAATCAATCTTCCTTTACCTAGAGCGGGTGGAAACCTAACGGTGCCAACGAAGCCCCTCTTCCTCCTTTGATTTTTGGAAGTGGAAACCTGACGGTGCCAACGAAAATTCCAAAATCAATCTTCCTTTACCTAAAGTGGGTGGAAACCTAACGGTTCCAACGAAGCCCCTCTTGCTCCTATGATTTTTGGAAGTGGAAACCTGACGGTGCCAACGAAGCTTACAAAACTAATCTTCATAAATGATTTTTTATTGTGTATTTTTTTTAATTTCTTGTATTTTATGCTTATATTTAATTTGTTTCTATTTTAGGTATTTAACGTCATTTAAAATGGTATTTTAACGTTTTTTTCAGATCTCTCAACTGCTATACAAAACTTTACAAATTTTTTAAAAAACCTCTTTTTGAAAAAAGACTAAGTTGCTTTTTGCATTTTTGTATTTTTATGAATTTATTGTATCTTATGCTTATATTTAATTTGTTTCTATTTTAGATATAAAACAAAATTAATTTATTATGAATTTCTTGTATCTTATGCTTATTTTTTTTAATTTGCTTCTATTTTACGTATAAAACAAACTTTATTTTTAATGAATTTATTGCATTTTATACTTATTTTTTAATTTGACTCTTTGTAGGTTTAAACATATTTATTTTATATATTTCTTGTATGTTATGCTTATTTTTTTAATGCGTTTCTATTTTAGATATAAATCAAAATTAAATTTTTATGAATTTCTTATATCTTATGCTTATTTTTTTAATTTGGTTCTATTTTACGTATAAAACAAACTTTATTTTTTATGAATTTATTGTATTTTATGCTTAGTTTTCAATTTGTCTCTATTTTTAGGTTTAAACAAATTTATTTTATATATTTCTTGTATGTTATGCTTATTTTTAATACGTTTCTCTTTTAGATATACATAAAAATTAATTCTTTTATGTATTTTTGTATCTTATGCGTATTTTTAAATTTGTTTCTATCACAGATATTAAACAAAAGTTATTGCTTATTTAAGATGTACGCTGATATAGTAACTCCTTGTCTTTCTATCTCCTGTTTACTTTGCGGGTCTCAAATCTGTGCCGACTACGCTTTTGTTAATATGCTTGAAGCTTATCCTCTTTCTTGTGTTTTCGAAAAAACAAATTCGTTCAACATTTAATGCCCTATATATAAAATGTTATTTTTGTTTTCCCCTAAAAATGTTAAATGCACACCATTAGATTTAAACTTACCTTTATGGAAACGTAAGTTTGAGAGTTTTTTGTAAAACCCACCTGTTTGGTGATCATAGCTCTTTGGTATTCTTTCTACCATTTCAGTAGCATTTACCTTTTGTGCTGCAAAAAAAAAAAAAAAAAAACTGTGCTATCTTTCTATGATGATTTAACCCTAAACCTTTCCCTTTGGTACTATCATTCCTATTCGGAAGACATAATTAATATATCAAAGAATTCTTTGATCGTGATTAATATTTCGTTGTGTTTTAGGGTTCAACATATCACTCGTTGATACAACGCTTTCCTTCCTTTGATTTACTCCTCTCTTTCACCCCAACCGTTTTTCCAGATCACTGGCCTGCTCTGGCACTTCTGCTTCATTCTCTTGCTTTAGACAATATTTCTGCTGTTGTAGCTGGTGAGTATTGCACTACCCTAGCTCCACAATTCAATGCTCATCCACCAAATGTTCCCCCTGCTTGTGCTATCCCCACTATTAACATTTATCTATCTCCGTATAACGACATTTCAAATTCATTTCTCTCACATTTTATTACACCGTGTGGTTCACATGGTTTTTATGGTGTCGTCGATTCTTGTTTCCAGTTTCAAAACCTTTCTTTTGAATGGATTTTTTTTTTTGTTGATCTTGGCTATAATACCTTTATGGTTTCTTTTCAGAATTCTTCAACTCAAAAAATTAGTTTTGAACTAAATTTTCATATTGCTATCATGGAGGTTTCTTTTCCCCTTCTACATTCCTCCGTGTGGTTTGATGTTCTTCTCGACGTGTTGTCGTGCATGACTGTGCCCTATTACCTGTTTGGTATTGTGGGCAACTTAAATTCTTCGGTGTCCTTTAGATTCCGATTCATTCATCACATTTCCGCTCTTTCATTTGCGTGGCACTTTGATCATACTTTCATGCATGGTTTAAAACAACTATCAGAATTCGACTGCCGTTCCAATTCCTGTGAATGCTTTCTGTGCAAAATTTCTCCACCTTCCTTAAAACATCTGGCGTATGCTTCACTCAACCCAAAATCGCTGCAATGAAGTTTTTCATCTCTGCATCTGTTTTTTGCTGTAAGTACTTTGCTTCTTCCTCTTTTTCATGATTTTTTAATCTTTACGGTATATTCTTCTTCTTTTTTCATTTTTTTGTTATTCCGTTTTTTCAGATGGAGTATGAAGCAGTAGAGGTCGACCTTCAAAATGTCCAATTTATTAATTGGAATCCGATGTACCCGGGGGCAATTCCTCCCGGCATGGCTCTTAATGGGGAGCTCATCTTGTATGCCCCTTGATTTCTAGATGTAATCGGGGGCGAACTACTTAACATCGACACTAATATAAAAATAGAGGTACCCCCGGGTACCATCTGAGAATTTCGCAAATTCCCGCTCTTCTGAAGAAAGAGGTGGTGGCCAGAAGAGTGTACCAAGGACCAATAACACAATTCGAGTGGTCTTATGCAACTACATCATTCATAGGGGAGGTGTCATTTGTAGCATTCAGTTGCTAAAACTACCTCAATTGGTTCCAATGGAAAATTGGGATATCTGATATAATGTATTTTTGCATATATGTTTTTTGAAATTTATAATAATGTTTTTTTGTTTGTCATGTGTTCTTATTTCTATTCCCTAATATCTGCCCCTCATTCCATGTCATCTTTTTATTTGTAAGTCTGATATTTCATTTAGTACTATAGTTATATTAATCTTACCTGGATATTTTTTGTAATTTATTTCGTATTCAGGTGTATCCTCTTCCTCAACAGGTTCTTCGTCGTCGTATGAGTCAGCGTAGTTCTCCATCTCCAAATTATCCTTTCCCTCCTCACCTTCACATGCCTTGTTTAATTTAAATATTAGTTGCTTCAAATTCTCAAACCCATTTTGCATTTTATCTACATTCACTTTAATTTTGTTTACCAACTCATATTGTTTACTCATGTTCCCTTTCCTTTCTTTCATCTCTCTCCTCACTTCCTACATCTCCATTTCATTCATTCTCGCTTCGGAGGCCTCCTTGTCTGCCTTTGCTACCTCTAATTCCCTACCCTTTAACTTTATCTTCCCTTCGCATTCTTTTCTCGTCTTTCCCTTCATCGCATTCATCTCTTTTTTATATTTATCCATTGCAGCTTTCCTAATACTTCCTACAGAAACCCGCTTTCCGTCTCCGTTCGATTCCCGCCCTGCACATTCGGAACTTACCCTCAAATTACCCTCTGCACTCCATCTAGAGCCCCTTTTCACTCTGCCCACTACCCTTCTTCCTCCAAAGTCTTGAGTTCCATTCCCCGTTTTCGCATTCTCCAAACATATACATGTAGTGTTCCGAAAAATAACTATTAACCTCATTTAAAATATTATAGGCCAAAATTAATTCCATCTCCTCAGGTGTTATCTTCCAATTCATACCCATTCCATCTGGCAAATTAAACACTTCTAACAAGCTGCTACAATCCATTAATTCTAACTTCACACTTACATTACCTCCCGTATACTTTTTTATTGGAGTTCCAAAAAACTCACATTTTTCACCCTTCCTCCTCCCCTTTATGCGTTCACATTTTTCGTTAACTTCGTACCCTTCGGGACATTCCATTTTCCCCATATCCAACGTATTGTGAAATGACAACCCACTACGGTGCCCTCCGCCGCACCACGTTACTGGTTTCAAACAATCATGTACATGCTTTAACCCCTTTATATTCAGTATCGTAGAATTAAACCTACATTCGGCTCCTTTTACATGCACACAACTGCAATTTGCCGTTAAATTGTGATTCTTTTGACACATGGTTGCACTTTTCAGTAAACCTGTTTCGTCATCTACCCTAAATCCACATCTTCCAAAATTCAGGGGCCGAGTGGTTAGACCACTTGCCTCTCACCTAGACGACCGGGGTTCGATCCCAAGCGACCGCATGTGAGATTTGTGGTGGACAAAGCGGCGCTGGGTACTCCGGTTTCCCCCGCCATCGCATTCCACCGGGGCTCCATCATCATTCATGTATCATCAGTGCCATAAGTAGTTAAAGCGGGCGTTAAACACTACCAAAAAAAATTCCAAAACTCACACAGTTATCCTCTGCCAACGTCACCACCACCAGGCATACCATCCCAATTAACACCCTCTGAATGTTTGATCTCTTTTTTCCTTTCTACCCCGCTTTTATGCCCTTGCTCAGCTCATTTTTTTTCTTTCTTTCTCAGCTATGGCCGACATCATGTGCAAATACCTTGATGTTTTCCGCTGCCTCCAGCCCCTGTCCGATGACGAACGTCTAGTAATAGCTCGCCTCAACCCGATTTATTTGGAAAAATATCCACCTCACGATGTTGACCGTGTTTGGAACTCTCTAAATTCGGAATGTAAATTTCCTTTTTCAAAATTTAAAAGATGCAAACTTCACTGGAATCAAACATGGCAGCGCCTCCCCATTGATGGCCCTGCACCATTTGTTAGCCATTGTCAATTGTGTTCGCTAGATATGGTTCATCAATAAAATTCATTTCTTCACTCATTCATGTGCTCATTTTCCCCCTATACATTTCCCTTTTTCACGCTTTTTTACTCCTTTTTAGGCATGGCCCACATTATGTGCAAATACATCAAGGCCAATTGCAACCTTTGGACCTTACTCCCATGAACGTACTATCATCACCGATTTGTGCGATCACCTGTTGGACTTCCCTCCGAAGGATGTCGACCAAGTTTGGGAGCAACTCACACCAGACTGCAAAATATGTTCGACAAATGGAGAAGATGCACTGAGCACTATCATAAAGTTTGGTACTCCAATTGCCTTCCTCCATAAAAAGGGTATCTTACGTCTCTAAATTGTTGACATCTTCCTCCATTTCGTATAGACTGCATTCAGTGCTACGACGACTATGAGGGGTATTATAGAATGGTGGGAGAACGCATTTACTACCCTAATACTGTTAATTTTCCTAACACAGCTTCAGGACACCCATTTATTCCAACAAGAGAATATTAGTATCCGAAAAAGCAAACCTATTAATGTAATTCTGTAAATGTCAATACACCCATTTATATACCTTAAAGAGTATCAATAAAAACAGTTATATAAGTTAAAAAATCGTTTTTTCTTCACCTATTCATGCATCCAAATCCTTATCCGCACACTTCTACATCAATAAAGAAAAAGCATGTGGATCGGACAAAAAAAAAAAAAAAAAACCGAAAGTCGACACTAGCGCCAATCTCGGAAAACATTGGCTACATCCCAATAGTCCTTAAAACTCTCTGGCCTTTCGAGAGTGGTCCAAGGGATCAAGCCTTTGGTTTTCACCATATTGATCCTTGTCCATTTCCGGTTTGGTCTAATCCACCTCTTTACTACCACTGCCTCTAGAGGCCCTTTCCCTGCCAAAAAAAATGTTTCCCCTTTTTTTTAACCATGAAGGGGAAAATGCATTCTGCATTCGACCCCCTAGCCTAAGTGCACTGGATAGGAGGATATGTGGAGCTCCCCGCTTGCGCGGTATATCCACTAAAAAACCCCTCTACTTGCTAATCGTTATACAGAGTAATTTCGTGCATACATGCACTAGTCGGGTCCCGCATAGCACCCCGATGAGTAACTGAAAGCTACTTAGCTGGCATGCATTGCATGCGAGCGCGTTAATGCTACTTACTGGGATCGCCCATGAAACCTGGACAATACTAGTGGATAATCATGCGAAAATTTTATGTGTGTTTTATTCGTTCATTGCTGTTTTACTTCTGCAGGGTGTGTCTGCTTTTCATGTATTGTCTCTAAGTAAAGTGTTACTCTTCATGCATTGAGTTTAGACTTATAGTATATGATTAGATTTAAGATTTATATATTTGTAGTTATGCTTCTGCGCTGGTGATTCGTGAGATTTCTCCGCTCGTCAGTGGTTGCGCAGCCGCTCGTAGACGTTCCGGGCTTTTAGGCCTTCGTCATCTCTTACTGGGTAGTTGCCAAGGTCGTCTAAGTGATTGACTCCAATATGCTGCTGTCCGAAGTTCGCTGTCCACGTCGATGGGAGGACTTTTCCCCGGTCCTTTTCAGTTGTAGCTGAGGGTTCTGCGACGGGCTGGTACTGAAACGTAGAAGAAGAGAGAGATAATAAAGATGTGTGTTGGAGGTTTTAGGGGAGAGGAGAGGTTTTAGGAAAGGAGGTTTGTAATGTATTGTATTTCGTCTGGAGTGGTGTCTAGTGTTACCGTCCTGTAGAAAAGTGATAAAGGTCTGTTGTGTTTGTGTACGTAGTTCCCTAGCGTTTCTATTAAAGGGTTGTGATGTGCATTTAGTTTTTGATACGTGTCATAGGATATCTTTTAAATGAATTGTTCTATTGTGTGTATTTTGAGTTCTTCGTGAAGTATGACAGCTGGAGCTGTGTGTGGTACTTTGGATACTAAGCGTAGAATTCTATTTTGGAACCTTTGTAAGATTTTGTTGTGGTTTATGGCGGCATACCCCATACTTGTGACGCGTAAGTAATTATAGGTCGGATTATTGTTTTGTAGGGTGTGAGTCCTATGTTTTTTTATAGTGTATAATGCTCGCTTTAACTACTTATGGCACCTGCAGGCGGTGACACTAATGCTACATGAATGAAGATGGAGCTCCGGTGGAATGCGATGGCGGGAGAAACCGGAGAACCCAGAGAAAACCCGCCCCTGCGCCACCTTGTCCACCACAAATTTCATGCGGTTGCTTGCGATCGAACACGCGGCCGTCTAGGTGAGAGGCGAGTGGTCTAACCACTCGGTCACGGCGCGGTCTAGACCCATGTTGGTGCTTAGCTGGGAGCCCAGGTTGATGAGCGGGTAGAGCCTGCCCAATTGAGCATTTACTTTTCCATGGGTCTGGGTAATATGCTTTTTCCATGTTAGACCCTGATCCATTTTGAGTCTTGCCAAGTTGCCGTGTCTGTCCATCAAATGTGTTCACCGAATATGGTAACTGGTGTTAGGCGGTGTCTGGGAAATCTGTGATTGATGCGTTTTGTGAATATGATTGCTCGAATTTTTGGTGCATTTACTTTGATTCGCCATTTTGTAAGTCAATCCTCAAGGTTATTGAGGGCGCTGTGAAATCTGCTGTGTATGAATTCCGTTTTACCTGATTGGATCATTATTGCCGTGTCATCCGCGTAAATGTATGTCTGTATTTTCGGTTTTTGGGATGTCATTTATATGAATATTAAATAGAGTTGGTCCGAGTATGCCGCCTTGTGGCACTTCGGCTTTGATTGGGCGTTCGGATGACAGGTGATTGTTCACTCTGGATTGAAATTTGCGATCGCTTATGAGTGAGTCGTGTATATTTATTGTCTTGAGCTTCCATCATGCCATACTGTGTAAAAGGCTCTTTCAACATCTAGCAATAAAGCCGCTGTAGATTTGTTGAAGTTGAAGGCGTGCGTTATAGTTTCGGTTGCCCTGATTAGTTGAAGTGTTGAGTGTTTTGCTCGGAATCCAAATTGTTCTGGAATTAAAATGTTTTGCTTGCTGGGAGTCGAGAAGTTTTCCGATTGTGCTTAGTAGACCTAATTGGTCTGTAATTGTGCGGCTTGAACAACTTTTTCCAAAAATATCCATCTGTTCTAGTAAGACTGAGGCTTAGGCACAGACGATATATAGCGGTTATACACCTAATGTTTTGAACTTGAGCATGGACCTGTTAGATTATAGTTTATAGCACATACATGTTTTTAAGCACAATTTGTTATAAGAATGCGGTGAAGTTTTCTAAAGTATTGGGTGACAGCAGTTGGGAATTAGGTGTTAAGGCTCTTTATCGTTGGTGCCCTTGAGGTACTTAGCTGTAAGGTTTTTTTTTTACCTGCTTTACCAGTAGCTCGAACACTTCGCCACCATCCTGGTGTTGGTAAAATGGGCCCTGTGACTGTTTTCAATACAATGGTCGCTCATTCCAGATTTTTCGGGTTGCATGAGCCTAATGGTTCTTTGGTGTTCATTGACGCGCGTGGCAGTAATGTCCTGTTTGACCGATGTACCCTGCGCCACATTCGCAAGGAATATACCAGTACCCTTAAAACTATAATATGTTTACCAGCCTGACCAAACTTCTGATTTTAGACGGTGGCTCATATATGCTTTTGGTGCCTACTTATCTTTCCAGAAAAAATGTCTATAAGTGGTATGTAGGTATAGCGGCTGGCCCATCTTTCCCTTGAGAGCTTTTAATAGTTTAATAATAAAACATTGGTCTTGTAAACCAAAATCAAGTATTACTTTTAAAACTCATTGTTGGGGGTTGTGTTTTGTTTGGCTCTTCTTAAAACAAGCTGCATATCTATTCTGTTGGAGTGTGAATTTTAGGTGTTGAAATGCAGTGGGAACGTTATGTTGATCTGATATAGAAACTTCTCTGTGTAACAATGTGTTGAGAATGGTCATTTGTTGCAATTTATGAAATGTTTGCATTGAGGTATAGATTGGTTTATGTAGTTTGCGTAGACAGTTTAAATGAGAGTACCATCCATTTTTCTGGAAACCAGAATGTCCAGGTAAGTGAGGGAGGCGTCTCTCTCAACTTCCATAGTGAACTGTATTTGTAATCGGGAGCTATTTAAGAAAGTCTGGAAGAGCGTGGAGTCCATGCGGCCAGTTCACAAATATGTCATCTACATATCTGAAAAAAATGCGTACGCTTTAATGAGGCTCTGTTAAATATTTCATGCTCCAGAAACTCCAAGTACAAATTGGGAATAACTGGTAAGAGTGGAGAGTGCATGGTAACATCATCTGTTTGTTCATACTAAGTATTGTCACACAGAAAATGAGTAGAGAGGTAAGTGTGTGTTTAAACAGCTCAGTAAATCCAGGAGGAAAGTGGTCTTAGAGTAGCTGTATTGTTTCCGTTAAGTGGACTCTGGTGGAGAGAAATATGACAACGAAACTGACTAGCACATCTGATGGTTTCCCTTTGATGCTGTCCAGAATTGCAACCAAGTGTGTAGAAGTTTTCACATAGTGATGGTTGTAGCAGATTTGCCAGATGACGAGGAAATCAATAGCATCCACCAAGGGCCTTAGAGGTAACCAGGTTTATGGATTTTCGGGAGATCATACAATCTGGGAGATATAGAGGCAGATGGTGAGACCGTCTTCTGAACATCAGGAGGAAGGTGTATTTCTTAATTAACTGGGTGATGCATCTAGAGCCGGTCTAAACCCCTGCCACTCTCGCTCGTTACTCGTAAGCCACTCTCGAGAGTGTGGCAACAAGAGTCTCGTGTACAGCCTGTTGAAATGAAAATTAATTCGTTACCAGGGCTAAAAGTAGTAAAAAAAAATTAAATGTTTGAGAAAAACAATGGTTTTCAAACGCTTGTAAAGTTATTCAAATCATGGAAGATAAACGGGTAGTAATTTAGGGTGTATGAATGTTAGTGATATTTCTTTGTTTAAATATGTATGCCTGACACTCTATGAAGTGGAAAGAATATAAGATGTTAAGACTTTTGTTGTCCACTGCAATTTTGAGGTAACGTGCTAGGAGCTGCAATCCATCTCTTATTTCTATGAACTTAAGTAAAGGACTTTAAAAATGTTACCAAATTTTTAACAGTTTTAGCTCTATTTTCTTCTTTTAGTAGCACAGAAAAGTAAATATGCTTATTTTGTACCACATAAAAATTCTCTGTTAGTTATTAATATTATGTAGTTATTAATATATATATTAAATTTTAGAAATCAGCACAACGAATAACAAAAACAAAGGAACAACTTTAATGCTTGTTTTTATGAACTGTACACCAAAATATTGAACAGAAAAGAAGCTTTTTTTTTTTTTTTTTTTTTTTTTTGGTTTTGTTTTTGTTGTAGCTGGTGACACAAAACTGATAAGAAAGAATGATTATACTGGCTGTTAATGAATAACAGCACACAAATTTTACTGGTAATAGTTCAGAGGCAGTCTGTTTGAGCAGTAAACCCATGGGTTAGAAATTACACAGTAGTGCTTTAAAATTGCTAGGACATGTGCATGCCTTTGATCATGTCCTCATCAACTGAAAAGAATGACAGGTAAAAAGTGGAAGAATTCAGAGCCCGTGTGTTTAGCGTAATGGCTATGTTTTGAGGATGGCAAAGGTGTACATCACAGGGCGGAAATGTCTAGCGTTTTGCTGAAACACGTTTGGTGGCCATCCGTCATCTTGCGATATATATCTATACGCAACATTGTCAAGTTAAAGTTTTTGAAGCAAAAACAAAGGACAGTGGAAGGGGAGATATCTCTAGTTAAAGGAATATTTAATACAATCTAATTTTTCGACCTATCAGAAGTTATTATTGATAAATTGGTATTACTTCAGTAAATATCGCGGCCTGGTCATAACAATTTTATTCTAATGTCTTAGTCTACAACTGAAGGAAAACATAATATTAGATTTTGACCAAACTTTAGTGTTTGTCTCATGCCTATAGCCATTAACTCCGCATGGACTTAAAAATAAGTGCACACCAAAAAACAAATGGTGACAAGTAAAAGTGATCATCCCAAAGATTATCACTCACTGTGGACTGTATGTATTGCATTCAGAGTCCGAGACGCACGCCCCCTATTCTCAGGGTTCTGGTATCATACGCACATCATTTGACAGTAATTATTTCTCGCGCTAGCTGTTAAATGGGCAAATTAGCAAACGTTTTCTTTTAAGCCGGAGTAGGCTATTAATTTTGTCTGCGAATTATCTTTACTCAAGTTTCTCAACGGTCTTTCTGAGTTGGAAATCTAAAATCTAACAAACATTACAGAAATGTTTTGTTGATAATGTATAATATATTTCACTAAGCATATCACTGAAAAAAAACACTTATATAGGTACACTAAAATCAGAGAGATCCATAGTGATCCCTCACAGTTGCCTTACCTCGTGGTCACTCTGTTGCCACTTCGTCCCGTCCATAGCTACAGCACCAATCCTCTCAGTCGCTTGACAGGGGCTCTTCCCCTAAATCATCTTCATCGTTGCTTCTAAAATCAATGTCACTGTCATCATTGCTTATATTTACAATTACAGTGGGATTACTCGGCGCCAACTGGGGCTGCATTGAGGAATGTTTGTTATATCTTGCACCAAGGATGACACCATTGCTTACGTAGCATGAATCTATTGGCAGAAAGGTACACACCTCTTATCAGCTGAGACAGCGCGCTCGCTGTTAGGAATCACTATAAATCTCCCCGAGTTTTATGTATTGAAATACATTTCTCTTTCATTGTTTATGAACTGCTCTTTGAGAACTACAACCAAACACCACACATATAGTAACCATTATACTGGTTTAAAACTTTCAATCTAAATGTACTAGTTGAGATTTTAACACCACAAAATCATTTAAATAAGTACCGTAACCTATGTCACAGAATATACAGAAGAAAAAAAAACTCAACTGTAATCCGTGTGCTAAAATTAGTAATATACATTTTGTTAAAGCTATCAATTGTTTAGTTTAGCTTATGTTCTACTCAATAGTTCATACGCTGTACAAGTTGTAGATGTGAGTAGTAAACAAAACAGTCTAAAAAATCTGATGTGTTCCGTTCACATGACTTTCTCTAAATCTCTGCAATAAATTATTTTTAAAAAGCTTATGCTTCTATTTAGTTTCTGCTAATCGAGAAAAAATTAGCAGAAATAGTCTTATTTCTTGCTTCCTTGTAAGTAGAAGCGAAATAAGGGAGTACCATAGGTTAAAGTGATGGTCAAAAGCTGGTTGCTATGTGACTGAAATTCCTTTGTTTGTATGGACACAAGTTCACAAAGTCCTGTATGAGAAAAGTGTGTGTTTTATAGCTGTAACCAAAAACAAGGAATATCTCAAAAGCAATCAACTTCACGAAAAAAATGTTTATAACATCAATTGTGTGTTTTAAAGTGCTCTACATTTGTTGTATGGTAAGTTTTGTCCATCTCTTACGGTTTAGCAGATGCAAAATTCCGTAAAATTGACCCCGAATAAAGTAGTCTTCAAGGCTATTCCCAGAAAATTCAAAATATACATTTTATTTTTCAGGTAAAGATCTTTAATATACGATATTTTAATCAAAATCGTTAGAGCAAATTTTAGAAAATCAACAATTTCGAAAAAAGTTCCATGTAAGGAGTAGTTTGGCGTGGGGGAATTTTTCTCAAAATCCTCGTGTCGCATCCCTGGAAGATACTAAACAATACCAATTTTGGTATTTTGCCGACTTTTCGTTTTTGAGTTATCGTGTTCACAGACACACGGACACACACACACGGATCTTTTTTCTGTAAATACTTTTTTTTGGATACGGGACCCTAAAACATACATTTCCGCTGAAATCTCGGTATCGAATTTTTGGTAGAGTGCAATGCCTTCTCTATACACTATATACATAGTGCGTATAGAGAAAGTAAAATCTGATTTGATCCATTCACATGACTTTCTCTAGCTGTTCCACAAACAAGCTTATCTTAAAAATATTATTCTTTTGTGTACATAATGCTAATCAAGATAAACAATACCTAAATTAGTCTTATTACTTTCTTCTTTGTAAGTAGAAGAGAAATACGAGAGTGAACAGGCAAAGCGCTAGTCATTTCTTTTAAAAGCCGGTCACTATGTGAAACAGTTGAAATTCGGTTCTCTGTGCCTGCTAGGAATGCCTTGCCGTTTGAAAAAAGTAGCTTAAACTGAAACCAACAATTCGGTTTATCTCTAAAAGAGTTAACTCTAAATAAAATAAACAAATAAATAAAGTATATATTTTGTGTTTTAATGAGATATACATGTTTTGTGTAGTAAGTTTTTGTTTATTTCTTACGGTTTACCAGTTATATAAAAGTCATGCAGAATGAAGAGATCTTCAGAGGCTATTCCCAGAAAATTCAAGGTATACATTTCCTTTAATATAAAAATATCTTAACATGACATTTTAATCAAAATCGTTAGTTATTTTTGATAAAATCAACATTTTGAAAAATGCTCCATGTAAAGGGTAGTTGGAGGTGGGGAATTCTCTTAAAAATCTTTGGAAGTTACTGAACTTAAGTACCAAGTTTGATGTTTAACCGACTTTTCGTTTTTGAGCTGTACTGTTCACAGACACACCCTTTTTCTATAAGTGCTTTTTCGGAATCAGGGACCGTAAAAAAAAACATTTCCGGCGAAATCTCTATATTGAATTTTTGGGTGAAATACAATATCTTATTTATCCTCTTCGTTAATTGCATATATGGGCTAGAAAAAGTAAAAATTTCTCCAACGATTTTTATTAAAATACCATATGTGTAGAGGTTTACGTGACAAATGAAATGTATATTTTGAATTTTCTGGACAAGAGCTTTGAAGTGCTCCACAACCTGAATGAATTTTTTATAACTGGTAAGCCGTAAGAGATAGATAAAAATCTTACTACAAAAGATATGTATATTCTGTTAAAGCCCACAATTTGCTATGTACATTTCTTGTGGAGTTAACCGTTGTCGAGATACCCCCTGTTATTGATTAAAACGTTCAAACAAATGCACATTTTTTACGTGAAAATTACATTTCAGGCTTTCCTCTTTTATTTTTTCAAGTTCTTGCAAATAGAATGGGATTTCAAAGCATCGCATAATGGCTATCGTTGAAAAGAATTGACTATCGTTTATACCTATGACCAAATGGGACACTAAAATTTATCATTATTAACACGAAACAGAGGAATAAGCAGCCCAAATAGTTTGTAAGAGAGCATGCAGAGAAGGTATGTGTTTACCACACATAAGATTTTTATTACATATGTTGGCGCTTTATTATTTTAAACGTTTTAGTTTTCCTAAAATTGCGTGTAATCATTAGCTTTCGCTTTCCGTTTACTAGATATCAATATGACGTATAGCGCAGTGCTTGGCTAAATGCACATCAAAGGAGCCGCCTTCAAATTTTCTTTATGTATACTCTATGTTCTGTGCCTGTGTATGAAATACTTTTCCATTTCCTTGTTGTTGCTTCCGCCATTCCAGAAACTATAACCAAACACCACACACGTATTCGCCATTATACTGGTTTTGTACTGCTTACTTAACATTTAACATCACAAAATGTAATTTTTGAGTATACATTTAACCCACAAAAGCAGTACTCATTTCAGATGTGTGGATTCAAAATATAGCGGCTTGACAAAGACGTGCTTCACTAACAGCAATGCATAAGGATAGGGCATGTGCTACTTACCTATTCTCTCTATATCTGTGTCACAGGGCAGAAATGAAACACGTTTTGCGTCCAGCCGGCTTCTTGTGATTTTTCACATTACCATACGCAACATCTGTCAAATTAATTGCTTTTCCAAGTTTTTGAAGTAAACAACAAAGGACAATGGAAGGGAAGATATCTCTCGTTGAAGGAATATTTAATACAATCGCATTTTTGGTCTGTCAGAATTTGTTATTGATAAATAAGGCGGCAAGGTGATAACTTTATTTTGTTCTAATTTCTTGGTCTAAATCCTATATATAGGGTGCATGTACGTTAACACACTGACACACACATATATGTTTGGAAAAGGCTTGGTATCAGTTTTAAGTCAACACCTAAAAAAATGGTAACAAGTGTCAGCGATTATATCAAAGATTATAATGGCTTTCACTGTGGACTGCATGTATTGCATTCAGAGTGTGAGGAACATGCACCTTATTCTCACGATTCTGGTATTATAAACACATAATTTGATAGTAATTATTTCTCGCGATAGCTGCTAAATGGGCGAATAGCTAAAGGTATTTATGAACCGCAGTAGGTTGCCATTTTAATTTGCAAATCCCCCATTCCTTATTTTTGCATCTTCTATTCGAGAAACTACAACTAAACATCACACACGTATTGACCGTTATTCCGATTTAAAACTTACACTCTAATTTCACTGCTTAATTGAACATTTAACACCGCAAAATCACTTAAATAAGTAACCTTACCTATGTATTGAACCATTTCTTTTTCCTTGTTTTTTTTTTCTTTCTTTCTTTCTTCTATTCGAAAAACTATAACCAAGCACCACACACGCATTCACGTTACATGGTTTAAAACTTACAATCTAAATTTACTGCTTAATTGAATATTTAACTCCACACAATTTCTTAAATAAATACCCTAACCTCTGTACTGAAATATTTCCTTTACCTTATGCTGTTCTTCTGCTATACGAGAAACACCAAACACTTATTCACAATTATACTGGTTTAAAACCTAGAGTCCAAATGTACTGCTAAATTGACATTTAACACCACAAAATATTATCTTTGGGTGCACATTTAGCCCACAATAGCCGTACTCATCGCAGAAGTGGGAGGCTCAAATATGGCGACTTGACAAAAGCGTACTTCTCCATTCACAATGCATTATGATAAAACATTTCCTATGTATATTTTTTTCAATATCTGTGATTTACATGTATTAAAACGATTGATTATATTCTCTATGGTCATTGAATTATTGTGTTCTTTGTGATTTTTTTTACTTAGTTGAATGCGATTTATAGGGAATATTTGTGTTGTGTTATAATTTTTCATTTAACCAATACTTAAGATTTTAATTCATTTTTTTAAAAATGTCTTTTATACTTTCATGATCTAAGTTATAGTTATACACACTGGAAATTTAAATCGAGTATATGTTAAAATAAGAACTGAAGCTTTCCTGGCGACGTATTAATTTAAAATCTTCTCGGGCTTCTAGCCAGGCTAGAAGCCCGAGAAGATTTTGAACGAGTATATGTTAATTAAATTAACTGGTTCAAATTCTGCTGACAGCTTACAAAAATCCAAATAAGTAATACATGCTGAATGATCCAATTGTAGCTGAATTATTAAATAAATAAGTTGCTGGGAATATGTGTGTGTGTGTGTGTGTGTGTGAGAGAGAGAGAGAGAGAGAGAGAGAGAGAGAGAGAGGCGCGAGACAGTGAAAAATGTTTCCAACTCCGATGGTTCTCCAATGCGCATATACAAGGAAGAAAAAATCCAGTGTCACATTCACAGGGCGTTAATGCCAGCATTTTACTGAAGTAATTCTTGCGTGCAGCCGCCATCTTGTGACATTACATTACACTATACTACAATATACAACATAAGCAACATCTGTCAAATTAATTGTTTTTTAACTAAGGACGATGGAAAGGAAGAGATCTGTAGTTGAAGGAATATGTAATACAATTACAATTTTTGGCCTGTCAGATTATTATTAATAAATTGGTATATTGCAGTAAAATTGCGGCAAAGTCTTAGCTTAATTTTGTTCTAAAATCTTGGTCAAAACTCTCTTATCGAAACAAAGGCTGAATCATATATTACAGCATTTGCTGAAGGTTTTAGTAAAATGTGTGATATTAATCAATATCATACATTTGGAATATTGCGATAATTACCATTGAATTTCATTGATCAAGTCTACATATCCTATAATTTAAATTTCTGAATAATCTAGCAATTTCTTTTTCTTTTTTTTTTCAACTGCAGCATTAATTTTCTTTTTCTTGGGCTTTGCAGTACAACAGTGTTGTTAGTATCAGTTTGCTGGATGGCCCTTTCAGTTTCTGTTTCACAAAGAATTGGGGTACTTCCATTATTTGGCGCTCTACGTCAAGATGTAGAACGTTGCTGCAAATAAGAGGATAAGCAAGAAACACAGATGGAATATCTCCTTCTCCTAGACTCCTGGTTTGCCCTGTTAAGTACAAATCGTCGGATGTAAAGTGTTGTGGACACGCAGAAGAAACCGGAGTAACTCACCAATTTTGTCTGCGAATTGCATTTACCCAAGTTTCTCTAAAATCTTTCGGAATTGGAAATCTAAAATTAACAAACAATATTGAAGCGTTTTGTTGATAATGTATAACGTATTTCACTAATCATACCACCGAAAAATCACTCAAGTACATAGGTACACTAACCTGTGTATTGAAACGTTTCCTTTTCCTTGTGTTTTGCTTCTACTATTCGAGAAAATACAACCAAATACCTCACAGTTTAAAACTTAGTCTAAATTTACTGCTTTATTGAACATTCAACATCACAAAATATTATTTGTGTGTGCACATTTAAACTACTATCTTGCAAAAACCTATTTGGAAATCGAATTTCATTTGTTCTCGACGCTTGCGTACAATACACACAGCGATTGGCGGAGTTCATCTTTCATATGTAAGATATCTAAATGTTAAATATTTATTGTATATCTACTTGTCGCAGAAAAAATTATGAATGCAAATCTCATATAATGGTTATTAGAATACTCGTGGGGGTTTTCGACGCTCACCTCGTTCGCGTCTAAACTTACCTCTTACTCATATCCTAATAACTACCATTATAAGATCGTTGCATA
The DNA here is from genome assembly GCA_030762935.1 of Hymenopus coronatus. Classification (NCBI taxonomy): domain Eukaryota; kingdom Metazoa; phylum Arthropoda; class Insecta; order Mantodea; family Hymenopodidae; genus Hymenopus; species Hymenopus coronatus. The sequence continues at coordinate 94,858,946 of CM060888.1, forward strand.
AATAACTATTGTGCATTTCATGTGCAAACCGTTTGAAAAATCAAATATGTGTTAAAAGCTTTACTAGTTTTTCTAAAAGAAAAGTTTCCAGGCGTCCAGAAAAACGTATCCATCTCTATATTCAAGCTAGAATAATTTTTAGAAGAACACATTTAAATTTAAACAATAGGCAACAAGTACTAAATAAATACGCAAAAGGAAGCATAAGCAGTGGGCCGCATCATCTTCCAAAACACTATAAATCAACACTAGTGGCAAGTAAATTTTAATCGTTTGCGGTAAAAATATGTATCTATTTAACGTATTCTTAGAGTAGTTGTAAATTATCCTTTAAGAAATGCATGTCTTAAATTTCTTGTAGTACCTACATCTTACAAGCCATGCTGTTAAATATTAAATCTGGCAACAGTGGCGTTTGCCAAATAGGTAACCTATCCCATGTGTCACATTCACGAAATTGAAGCTAATCCATGGCGAGTAGATACAAAAAATGTAATGCAGCAAAAATCACGATCTTGTGAGTTGCTAAAATATATTTAGAGCCTGAAGACTAAACTGCTGAACATCGGAGCTTGGAGTTCAAACCAACCATATACCCAACGTAATTTGTGCAATTTCGAACATTCACATTATTTGTGTATTTAAAGCAATGGTATGTTAAATGCTTTTGTGTTGGTAATGTTATTAGGAATCTTTGCTAATATTACAGATGCTATTTCTACTAAACGAACTCTGTAATTTGCTAGTTAAACCATAAACGAATATATGTTGACTAAATAGTAACGACAGATATTCTTCCATACTTGTCACATCCAATAATACTTGGTTGCTTTAGTATTTGTGCCAGTAGTTGACAATTCGAGCGCCTGTAATCATCTTTTCTTTTACAGAAAATAACTGCAAGAATCGATAAATACATAAAATGTAATAATTTGGGTCAATTCAGTATTATACTAAATAAGGTATATTTGAATTAAACATGCAACCAGTAAGATTGCTAATCTGTCACATTTATAATTAATGTCTAATTAACTTTTCCAATTTGCAACTACAGTACATGGGTGCTACAGGAACATTAATTTTTTCACAAACAATAATTAACCCCAAACCTACTTTCTCGGAGCAAATAACAAAAATGGCAGAGCATTATTCTTCCCTTGATAGTCGGTGATTGATTACCTACCAACAATCTTCCCTCCGTATCTGCAAGTCTATAAGAAGTTTTTAATTTCTGAGTAATAGTGCTAGTTGCATATTTTATCATAATTTTGCAATTACATTTGTTTAAATTTGCATTTTGTTATGGATTAATTTCTTAGGATTAAGGACTATTACCTGGCCATTATATGAATGCACTTGAAGGAGGGCACCAATGTTTTATTTACATTGTCAAAGCTAGGGATCCAACAGGACTGAGGGGTAATGTGATACATAGAATGACTTGAATATGAAAAAAAGGCTAAATTGCTGACCTTCACATTAACTCTCAGAATCCGAAGAAGCATGCTCATTCATTATTCACAACGAGGTGATACATTTACACACATTACCAGCAAATACAAGTTTGAACTGCAGATGTTTTATTTACCTGGCTCCATTTCCGATGTTTTGTCCACATGTTTGACAAATGCTTAGTTTCTGTTTCAACTCAGTGCATCCATATTTTGGCCGACTAGGCAAATGATACACAAAAATACTGCAACAGTGTTTGTAATTTTTTTATTTATTTTTTGCTATTCCTATATTTCAAATGTATGTATTTGCAGTAACCGTTTAGAATAATGTTCGCAAAACTGGCAATAATCTTGTCAATAGCAACTACAATATTATACCCGAAATGCATATTATTTATAACTTATGCAATCCAGCTTCCAGGCTATATTTGGTTAACTGGACCAATATTTCTCTTTGATCACTATGCATTGAAAACCTTTCTTCCATGGGAGAAGAAGTCAAAATATATTCTAAAATGCGACACAAATGCCTGTAAATTCTTTTCACCAGGTCTGAAGGGACTTTAAGTCCTCCTCTTTGCAGATAACCAAAACATGTATGCTTCTACTGATTCATCTACATGCACATTTATCAAGAAATCTGAATCTAAAACTGGAAGATAGTGGGCAATTTTTTTGTTTTTCTTAACAGTGTTTAACGCCCGCTTTAACTACTTGTGGCACCGCAGGCAATGGCACTGCGGATATATGAAATGGAAATGGAGCACCAGTGGAATGCGATGGCGGGGGAAACCGGAGAAAACCCGCCCTTGCGTCGCTTTGTCCACCACAAATCTCGCATGCGGTCGCTTGGGATCAAACCCGGGCGTCTAGGTAGTGGGCAATATCACAAGATTTACTAGATGAAGCGGCATTATTAAAACTGATGATATCCTACATGTGCAATTTGCTTTCCTATACCATTTGATCACCTGCGGTGCCATTAATAGTAAAAGCGGGCGTTAAACACTACAAAATAAAAATTACCATTTGAAAAAAATTCTTCTAAGTCTCATTTTTCCCCATGATTCTAATCTTGAAAAGAAACATTGTAACATACATCGTTACTGCCCAAACCTTTCTTCCAGTTTATCGGCGTGGAATTTTACAGACAACACATATCTCACCGGAAGAGTTAACACAGACCATTCACTGATGTACTTTCTATGGTTAAAACTGTGTCTGCACTTAATCCACTTATATTAAGAATTTTCCACCGCAATATCTACCCCACAAATTGCCTTAAAACAATTTTGTATCGATAATATCAACAGGACCTGCATATTCATTTATTTTACATACACCCTTTAACACACTTTTTCTATTCACAATATCCCAACAAGTTCTAATTATTTCCAGGAATGAATATGTGTCTCGATATCCAGGTACTGTTTTCAAAGCTGCAATGGTGCTATGGTGGAATATGTTGTCTACAGGAACTACGTTTTGTCTTTCCAAATTATTAGGAAATAAACTCTTCCTGTTTAGTTTATGTGCATTCTTTAAAGGGTAATGTTCCTCACTATAGTAGAATGTCCTCAAGTGAACATATCATGCATTTGTTTAGTATCACCATTGAAATCTGTGTGTAAAAAGAAGTTTTCACAACCATTAGCATTAACCAATCATTTTTATATTTTTAAAAAGATGTACAAAATCATAGGTAAGGAGCATCTCTGAGCCTAGATCCGGGTAACAGTGGTAGGTGAAAGCAGTTTTTACATGTTCTGATTAATCCTGTTGTCTGTTATTACTCTGAGACCACAACCCTGTACAAAGGTTATCTCTGAGAGTTATATATCGCAACTCTTCCCCTGAAAAACTGTTGACTGGAACTAGTTTTGCTACTTCCTTGAAATTACCAAAGCAAGAAGTAATTTTGAATTCGAGTACAGTTTTAGAATCACCAATACAATTTTCTGCAACACCTACCACTGATTGCCCTTTAAAACTGAAGCTACTGTTAACATACATCTCATCTATTTGAAGAGCAATTATTTTCTCCCTGTTATCTAATGTTTTAGAAATTTTAGCTAGATAATGAGAGATACCTGATGGCCCAGATTCTGGAGATACATTTAATGATGACGCAAGTTGCTGCAAATACCGTTTATAAGGCAAAACGAAATATGCCCTGAAATATTGGTATGCATTAGCAGAAAGGGAATAAGCTAAGAAAGAAAAGAGAACCGTAGCAGGGTGGTGCACAGGTTTTGCTAGCATTAGCAACAAAACGTATTCTAAAATTAGACCTATTTTAGCAATGGTGGCTCTTCCTTCCTCATAACCTGTACTATAAGATTGTTTCAAAACCCCATGAGCTTTTTCTAGGTAACTATTTGTCTCTAGGTTACATGACTGACCTTCAAAGATTATATTTTTGCGCCTTGCCAACAAGTTTTCTAGATTTGACCACTTTGAACGTTTGAGGTTAGGAGGTGAAACCCAAAATAAATAATGTGCTGGGATTTCAGCCTTCTTATAGTGAATGTTGATCACCATATCACTATTGATAACTATGCTGCAGACAACTTCTAAAGGATGTCTTACAAATTCACCCTCACCAGAAATATCATTTAAAACATATAGATACAGATTACCTTTCACTATTTTTAATCTATGATTGACTTATCTATGTGCTCGAGAAATTCACTCACCAACTTTTCAAAGTTACCATAATGATCACTATTTATAAATTGCTAATTTTTTATTCTTCCTTTTGTATCTGTTCTGGCGTATCTGTTCTGGTTCTTTCTTGGGCAATGGCACCGGTATGCTAAGGTAAGCTGACGCATTTTTGGAAAGTTTGTGGTACTACATCATGCATCAGCTTTGGATACATTAGGAGCAGGTCTTGAACAATACCATCAGGGCGTTTGTATTTCTGGTACCTAATGACATCCGGCTCTGCAAAGTGTTTTATACAAACAGCAGCATTTTGTGAAGGTGTCCAGTCCTCTCAAGGAATTGCTTGAAGCCACAATTTTCTTCTGATTTCATCTCTCGGAAACCTAAATGTTGAAATTGGGGTCCCTTCCCTAGTGTACTGTCGTAGTTTGATTTACAACCGGGAACAGAGCGGCGTCTCGGCACCTGAAGGTGATAATGTAAATTGTTCATTGGGGTTAAGGTAACAAAACTGTGAACTGTGTGAAACATTATAGTTATTAGGAAGATGACGATAGTTATAAGCCAAGATGAATATGCTTTTAAACACTTCTGGTAAATAATACAATTAAAATGGCATCCTCAACAGCTCTCTAGAACAGAATTACTACTATTTGGCTTTTCTGTTATTATATTTCGTTATTATACAATAAATTGAGCGAGCAAAATCATAGCTTTTAGACAGTGAAGTAAAAAAAAAAAAAAAAAAACATTGCGTAACATAATCCAAAGGCCGTGGAATTATATTACCCAGACTCACCGCTGGCGCTGGTGTTGCTGTCGGTATCTGAAACCTCTCGCACATATTTAGCTGGAGGGCAAATGCGCTTTTTACCGTATGTTCAGTACGCTTGAAGGGCTTTAAAAGTGAGGTGGTTTAAGGGTATTTGGGTTTAACAATTAACATGGTGCACTTTTATGCTGCATAACTGTACCAACCACCGGAAACATGATTCCGAGACCACTTTAGAATAAATTGTAACAAATACATTCCGATTTATTCCCGCGGGCTTCCTCGTTCTGTAAACGAATGATAATTTATTTTAGGTTTCGAATACATATACTAGAATTTTTAATTAAGTCGTTAGCTGACCTGCGACGTAACAAATTTGTGCCATCGATATATCACAGACTCTATTCAATGCATTTTGCGAAAAATTGTTTCCATGAGAATAAAGGCAAGATGTGGCTAAACCCTGACACATTCCCTTCAACATTTAGTTTCCCTTCTAATCTGATACAGGTAATGAGAATGCTAATTTCATTCTTATTACCATTTTGTAAATGTTTCATTAGCATTAGAAAGTATTGATAAATTATTATATTCAATGTTATAATATGTCCGAAATTCAAAAAGTTACCCGAATTCTCGATTAAGTTAATTTTTCAAATCTGTAATTTGAGGCTGAAACATAACACCACTGTGTGCTAAAGGAATTTAGCAAAACTGTTAGAACATAAATAATATTAAGTAAGAATAGATTCTAATTTTAGACTTGTTTATAAATTATTTCAGGAAGCACAGATCCTAGTCTCCTGTGGGGCACACATTAATATACCTATCTTATCTATCTAACTCAAATATACCACAAATACTGATAGAAAACGTTTACTTAACGGCTTGAATATAGTTTAGTGAAAGAGAACACAGTACCTAATTTCTCGTTTATTTTATTTTATTTTTATACTGTACATACTATCTCTGAAAATCCAGTATAGCATTTTTTTTTTTTTTGTCTTATGCTAAATCATTATATTTGTTTGTTTTTATTTACTTACATACCGCCTTAGGTAATATCGGCGTATTACCACTTTGTCCTTCTATAACAACCGCTTACATGTTTGAGGCGTACATTAAAACTGTACTCCTAGATTAACTTAATACCCATTTAGAATCGCATTTATATTTCCAGGATCTTGAGATGGTGAATAAGAATAACTTATTCAGCCTAGAATTGAACCCAGCATATTTTTAATTTTTAATTCAGCATTTTGACCACTTTACTGCAGAGATACTCTTTATAAGCCCTCTTTGTAATTCTTGTTGAAGACTTTGAAGATATTCAAGTTGAATGATAATATTTACTTCTGTTTTTTTTCAGTTGTGGGATGAAATTTCATCTAGTCAATAAAGTGATTTTATTTAACTCCCAACAGGATATTCAAGGTCTAAACCCTATACAAAGATGTTGACGATCATGGGCAACGTGTTGTTGCAATTATTTCCAACACAGATATCGTTATGACGTAATTATAGCTGTTTTAAATTTCGCTGTTTTCTCATTACAACCAATGTATTGCGCGCAACCTTGGAGGTTGATTTGCCCTCCGGTTCCTGTCTTTCAATTCACGACATGTACAATCACGATCAAAAGAATCAAATGGCGCTGGTGTCAATGTTTAGATACGACACATGCCTACTGCAGAGACACCCGAGGGCGCCTTATGACCTAACAGGGACATGCTCCGGTAGCTCAATGCAAGCACAAACCCAATATTATAAACCTGATGACAGATGGTCCAAATCAGATGAGGAAAACTCTTTTCCCAATTGAAGCAGGACAGTCAACATGTTTACGCTAGATTCTGAATATATCTTCTCGGTTAAAGGTGTTACGGTAATGGAATACATACTCTCTTATGTTTTCTCAACTCTACCACTTTCAACAGTGCTTTAATACATAAAGGTTATAAAACAAAACTCATGCTCAAATTGAAAAACCGGAAAAGAAAAACCAGATTTTCACATTTCATTAACAATAATCATATTCTCACCCACATTTTCATTGTTAAGGCCAACACTGCGTACCGGGTGAATATGGCACCTTGTATGCGAGTGCGAGAGTCTGAACTGCGATAGATACGGAACTTTATCCGTTCACATTTATCTTTTGATTTCATACCAATTATTTTAAAACTTCATCCCACCCATCTGGCCGCGCTACTGTAGTTTTATGCTGCCAGAAATTCTCCAAGCTGTTTCACTATTACAGAGATGGAGTGGAAAACAACACTGCTGGGCAAAAGTTCCACATCGGAATCAACAATGCAACTAACTAAATTTCATTTTATTCCACTCAGAAGTTGAATTTGTTTAACTTGCACTAAATTTACTAAGTATATTCTGGAACCAGCACTGAATTTTGTTTAGTTACATTTAAAATGTTTCTAATACACACGGCGCTGGAACCAGCACTAAAGTTTGGTTAGTTATACATCTTTGTATTAGACATACAACGGCGCTTGATATATAGCATTACATGATCATAGGGGTTTTTCCATATTTGATTTTTCATAACTTTAGCAAATACTACGATCCCCTTTACCACACATGTTCGGATTTTTCACAAAGGTAAATACCCATGTTATGTTAGGAGCGTGCGAAGGGCGTTCTTGCAGAGAGGGTACGAGAATAACATTTGTCATTGCTATGCTCCTTTGCTGTTCAGAGCTAATGGCAGCTATCCGCCCAACTCACAGAGCCCACCTCAGCAATCATTGTAACCTAATGGGTAAATATTATAAAAGCTATTTCAATACCTCTGTACAAATAGAGCTGATATTGTGTTTCGGTTAAGTAGTGTAGCAGAAGTAAGAACGACTCCAGTGTTGAGTACTCTACTTATAAATGCAACCTTAATTAGCAAGGATACATACATCTGATTAGGATAGCTGAAGTCATTGAAAACAAAATATCTAAAATATCTAATCCATTTCTCAGAGTGCTACGAACTTTCCGCCTTGCAATTAAATTTGTTGCTCAGTTAGGGGCAGATTGATTCTTACTATCAACGAAAAGAAAGCACCGCTACCAACTGAAGAATAGGCGACGAGGTTGCGTGGCTATCCGTTGAATTCAACAGCGCCGTCTGTCGCGTGTTGAAATCTTGTGTCCAGCATGGTTAGTTTCTGACATTGAACAATAACATCTATTTAATGCTTCCAGATTGTTATTATCAGAAATGGAGAATCAGGTTAAAGACGCTATTCTAGACATTCAGTTAATTACAACTCCGTTATGCTCTATTTAATATACCATTTAATACTTTATTCACTGGTGTCCAGTACTTTTAGGAGTTTTTTAACCATTAATGTCGTCTTTTATTTATTTCGTGTCTATGTTATGTAAAGTAAAAAAAATCAGGTGCTTTGAATACCATGGGTCCTATTCTCACATGGTGTTCTATATGTGTTGCACTTCTGCATAGTTAACTATATAAGGGATGTAATCATGCTGAGTTCGCTCAAAATTTCTAAAATAATGGTTTTCGTGTATTGTGCCTGAAACATTAGAATTTCCTTCTTATTGAGCCTGACTTTCTAAATTTGCTAAGATTTACTGTAGGTTAATGTAAACATTACCAGTGCATGATTAAAGTATTTATTTAACAGGGTAATAGAATTCGAGATCTATTCAGATCTGCTGAATGTGGATATTGAAAGAAAATATTGTTAATTTTGGGATGAATGATTGACGGTTGAGGTAGATGTATTTTCCTGTTTTGTTTGCAGCATTTGCAATTAATATTTTATAAAACATTCAGTTGTAAAATATCAACGGCATTGAATCGTTTGTATGTAAGAGGACGGCAATATTACAACGCTATGCGAACTAAAATGCCTTGTAATTTGCTACTATAAAGTTGTTTCTCTTATCAGAATGAGGTTCCATTAAGCTGTAAAATGTTAAATTTTGCATAAATTACATAAATATCGCAGTTTAGTTAAAAAATAAGAAAAAAAATTCTACTCAAAGATATTCGATCCAGTTTCCGACGCTTTCGATGTTTACTAGTGTCCTGTTTCAACGACTTCAGCTATCCTAATCAGCTGCTAATTATGGTTGCGTTTTTAAGTAACACTTGAGTCGTTCTTACTTCTGCTAATTACTTAACCGAATCACAATACCAGGTCTATTTGTACAGATGCATTGATATCGCATTTATATTTTCCCATTAGTTTACAATGATTGCTAAGGTGGGCTCTGTGAGTTGGGCGGATAGCCGCCATTAGTTCTGAACAGCAAAGGAGCATAGCAATAGTTCCATTAGATATTCCCTCGACCCGCGATACAAATGGATCCGACTGTACACTGGTCTGCGCAGCTGTTAACTGTCTAGCCTTAGTTCACCGGTAATGTAAACAAAAGCAACAGGTTTTCATGGCTATGATTGGTTGCTGAACGTTTTACTGCTTTTCTCTATAAAACATAGTTCCTCTTATTTGGTAAAAGAAGTACACAAGTATCATATTAAACTATGCAATGTAGTCGAAATAAAATAGCAATAGTTATTGATAAACAGAAATTGATTCAGTTTAATCATTATTCCTTACAGAACAATACACATGTGATATGACGTTCAAAATCGAAACGGCTGATTCAGGTACCACGTGGAAAGCGTAATACACGTATGTAAGCAATGGCGGAGTCGTATGATACCTGTGCAGTGAGACGTAAGCGAGAAAACGTCTAAAAAGTGTCGAGAAAACAATTGTTTTTAACGTATACAATAACATGTGTGAAGAATACCGCAATCTTGCATGAAACAATATTCTAAGTTTAACGGTCGAATTGACTGGTGTTTGTGAAGAGCAAACAACGGGGGATTTGGAGGGAATGGTCGACAATGTCGTTGACCGAAAAATTATCGGGTAATGATTCAGACAGTTCTATGGCATTTGCAACAGATGACTCGGATCTTAAAGGCGTGGAACCTCTTCCATGTTCAGATTAACTCTGCTGGGTAAGTTATTCTATTATTACAGAATCCGCCTGCGGTGCCATTAGTAGTTAAAGCGGGCGTTAAACACTACCAAAAAAAAAAAAAAAAAAAATACAGAATATTAAAGTAAAGAGCAGTGTATTAATGTGCAGTATGCACACACACACACACACACACACACACACACACAAAAGATATTGGCAGTTGGAGTGATGGACGCATGAAATACTCCTAGGAACAGCATGCCTGCATTTTGCCAGAGAATTTCACCTTTCTCAGAGAAGAACAACTCGTCTATTCGTTTTATTTTATTTATTTATTTATTTATTTATTTATTTTTTTTTTTTTTGATTTACTGATTCTCATAGCTTTAATTAATATGTGAAAAGTGAAATTAGATAGGTATTTACTTCCAGCTATTATGAAAAATAGGCGTGCGTTTTATGTAATTGTGCAGGTGACGAACATAGCTAAGCTTCACGTGGTCCGTACGCATGCGTTAGCGGAATAATACATTCTGATTTGTTGACGTCGTTGGTGAATTGAGTTTGGACAGACAATAGGAGAGTATGGTCTTTTGCGAATCACAATCGTTGTGTCTCCTATGTTGTCAGATTTCAAACCGCTTGTAAGATGCAGGAGGTAGTGACCTACAGTTTACGCTCCCATACTCTTTATTCTATTAGTTAGACATTACTAATATAATGCAGTTTTCAGTCAGTTTGATTTGCGGTATATGTCCACAATGTACTTGAAATATATGCCTTTTAAAAAACAGACAAAATGTGTTTTAATAGTGAGGAATTAGTGCGTTCACTGCTCTCCATTCCGTACGCTCGATTCATGCTTAGCTACGTCACAGGCAGGCAGCCAATGGCAGCTGGTCAACTCGGAGAGGCTGCTAGTTCTCTAGCCAAATTGAGAATGAATGATGAGATTGGAAGCTAAGAAATGAATGTATGGATTGATAACTGAAAGCGAAATTTAAACGTACACTGTTTTGTAACGTGAATTTTATTACGGATCTAGGTATAAAGGTAAAATGAGAATTTGATATTTTGATGAGTTTTCTTTGAGATGTACGTTTGAATAAAGGTGTAGCTACAGATGACTTCCAATAAATTTCTCTGTGGCAAGGTTTAGGATGGGTTCCCAATGCGCAAATTTTGCCAATAGTCGTACAGTGTACAGCACAGGAATTTTAATAATAATTTAATGCATTGAAGAGGTGGAACAGGTTAATCCTCTGTTCACAGCAAGAATTGCCTATCCACAGCTATAATCTACATGGATACCATTCATGAACTGTCATTCCACTGATATATAATAACGCTTTTAATAAAACATGAGTTAAACAAAATTACCTAATCAGCGAGCCCTGTTGATAAAATTATTCTTATTAATTCTAATTGTCACATTTTATATGTGCCCAAGCTGATTCCTACGGAACGACAGCGAGGCGGAGGGGCTTATTAACTCTCGAACAGCAGCGAGGTGCAGTTTTGCTACCAGTTTTTATTTGAATACTAAATCTTTCTCCAAAATATAAAGCATATGAAACTTAAGATACTCAAATGTATATTTCACTAGGAACACTGTACAGATTTGGACATTAATAACATCATTCTACAATATAACGTAAAGAAACAATAATCATAGGGGTAAAGCGCACAAATGCACAATAATTATATAAGAACACAATATATACCATGTATGACTGCTGATAGATCTATAATAATGCAGCACAGTTCTGTTGTTTACTTAATTATATATGAAAACTAACATTTACTTGCTAAATAGAAAGCAACACACGACCAATGTTCACTCAGACTCATCATTTTCTGCCTCATGTTTATGGTTATTACATATAGTCGTTGAGCTCGAGTGGTCTGTATACACAAAAAGTTTGCAAGTACTGCATTTCACAGGTGTAAATTTATTCTTCGATCGGTCACATATCACACATCTTCCTCGTTTTTTTGACTGAAGTGATGAATCTGCTTGTAGAACTTCCTGAAGTTTATACTTGCTCAAAGTTGCCTTAATATCAAGAGGTAATGACACAATGGCTGATCTAGTGACTAGTTGTGGTTGTATCAGTTTTAGGGTTAGATTTTTGAAAAATAGTCTTCTACTAACTGGTTTGTTTCCATGATTTCCTTTGTAAATTATATAGGCATTTATACCTGCAATGTTGAGCAAGGCAAAGAAAATTGCTAATGGCCATCTCCTTGTCACACCTCTTGCAGTTTCCTTTACTCCAGGAAAAGTTTTTATAATCTTTTTCTTCATTTTGGAAAGCGTTTTGTATGGAGTCTTACTCCAAACAGTAATATAATCTTTGCCTTAATAGAAGTTATCATTGTCATCTAGACATAATTCAGTATCACTGCCTTCCTGCTCAGAATTGGAACTATGAGTAGCATCATCTTGAAGAATTTCTTCGTTTTCATCCGAGGAGTCACTCAGATTCAACTCATCATTATCATCTGCATCACTTTCGCAAAACAATAGTTTCTGAACTTCAGCATCGCTCACTCCCTTTCTATTCCAAGACCAAAGGAATTTAGCAAAAGAAATAAACAATTTCAAAGTATGCCACTGAGTTACATTTTACATTATAGTAAAATAATTCAGATATAGTAATTTTTTTGTTGCCTTCTAATAAATCGCATTAGTGGCTTTGATTTGAGAAACAATCACATGATATTCACTTGTTTATATTTGGTGATTATTATCAGGTTATACTAACTTTGCTTTTTATACATTTATGTACAATCTCATTTGTATTTCTAAATAAAAGGGGATAAAATAATCCATGCTAACAAAAAATTTCTCCCCACAGCTAGAAATTGAACCCAGGTGCTGTAAAGTTAGCGGTCAACTTGTTTCATAATAAAAACGTATCATATACAATTAATGCAATATTAGTTACGTGACCAGCAGCGCGTTGCAAATTTGCTCCAAACTCTACGTTGTAACAAAACCTTGTTGTTAGATGCACAACTATACATTGTGAAGTCAAAAATGTGACTGAAGGTATTGTTAAGGACTGATAGAAGATTAGCTAAAGCTACAGTGTGGTATGGTCATTTTTGCAACTATAATAAAGAAAACAAACTCGTTGGTAGCAGATTTGTACTAGTGCTGCCGCTTGAGGGTTAAGCTAAACTCCAATGATCAGTTGGAATTTAGCGTTCATATAGGTTGGCACCAAAGTTCCACATGCATATTTTGTACATATTGGACACCTTTCCACACATTTTTCGTTATAAGAAACTGTCTTATTTTGGGAGTTGGATGGAAACATTAACTTTCAATGCTTTAACATATATTTACAAATGCATGAACTGCCCATATTCTATGACTGCATGAGTATTTATTATATTCCAATTTGATCACATATTGAGCATTTTAAAAAAATTGGATTTAACAGGAATATGGTGTTAAAATTGACGTCTTGGGAAAATCACTATGTTAGAGTTTGACATTTATGTTCATTAGTAAAAATATTCTAGAATAGTTAAAAATATTTGTGTTGCAGAGTCCATCACACAGAATGTCTCAGATAATTTCAGCAGTAAGACGAACAACAAGACAATCCACAAGTAACTATGAGGATCTTGATGATAGTTCTGGGCAAGCACTTGCAGAAACAAGCAGTACTCTCAGAGCTTTGGATCATCATTATGAAAGCCGTATTATTACTGATGAAATAGAGATGACATCTGTATCAGTGGTACCTGATGGTGAGTGGATAACTACGTGAACTAAAGGCAAGACTTCATATAAAGTTTACATTTTTAACTCTTTAAGTGCTGTCTTAAATTTTAATCTAAATGATACTGTAAAATGTCATGAGACTACCTTAATTGCATTCAAAAGAAATAAGAAACCATTTTAATGTAGTAGCTACTTTATTTTTTTATTTTATTTGTTTAGTTGTGTTTAACTATACATAAGTTCTTATCATGTCCACCCACATCATTACTACACACATTTTAGTTCTTTAAAACTATCAAAACATTAATAACTAAAATAAAATTATGAAAGCTATAATTCTCTTTGCACAGACCAGTTCCATTTTTCTTAACTCTGCTTAAAAACTGATGTAAGCTTCTGTCATCCTTTCTAAATCTTCCTCCTCCACTTTTTTGCTCGTTATTCATTTTGTTCCAGGAATTCTTTCCTCTATAAATCCATTCTTTTGCATTCAAATACTATATGCTCTAGAACTTTCTTTCCTCCACAAATGGGGCACTGGTTCTGTATGATGCCTTTTCTTATCCCTGTTAATCTCCCAATGCCTGTTCTTAACCATGCTATTCCCTCCCTTTGTTTGCTATTTGCCTTATCAACGTATGTCACCCTTTTCCATGTTTCCTTCATTGATTTGTAGTATACCAGAGTTGTTTTTTCCATTATCCCACCAAAAATTTTTTGGTTTTCTAAGTCTTTAAATCTCTTCCTTATTATTTTCCAAAATATATTGTGATTATTTTCTCCTATCCTCCAGTATTCCCCTATCCCATTCATTTCCAGGTTCATTTGGATGCCAGTAGTCCATCTAGAGTTTTAAAACTTTTCCTGATTTGCCACACACCACCTTAACAAATTATTCTTATCTAAATTCAGGATCCTAAACTATATTTTATTGCTCTTTCTATAATCATATTTTTCTTCTGCAGTCTTTCCATATCCATCTTGATACTTCTTTTATAGCTGTACTTGGTAGACCAATGCTTCCCTAAAAAACATCCAATATATCAATGGTTCCTCCCCATCCAGTCCTCATTGCTATTCCATATCATTTTTGATTCCACCACCATATTATAAATTTTATCCAACCATTTAACTTCAATGTTTGGTACTCTGTACTTACAACTTCTTATTGCTGCCATGGTTCCTTTTCCTTTTGTTAGTTCTACTTATGTAGTGCTTAAATGTTAATCTTTGTAATTTTTACTACTTGAAATTTGATTGAGAAAAAATCACAAGAGCGAATGTGTGTGCATGCATGCACAGAGTTTTATTTTTTACACATATACATGGTTTAGTTTTCTTTTAGCTTCTGTAATATTTTCTTTTACTAGTGAATAAAGAGAGTTTGTATATGATGACTTACTTTTTAATTTAATTGGCTATTTAGTTTTAAAATGATAGAATTTTTTTATTCTGTTTCAAAATATAGTTCTAAGAAATAACTAAACATGTGTATAATATTTACAAATATAACATTTACATAATTATTAATAGATATTAGAGAGTATTGCTGAAGTTGTATCAAGTCAATTGAATTGATGAAAGTGCAAAATGCATCTGAGAATTTTGTAACTAGTTCGCTATTTGTTGTTGGCCAGTTCCCTCTTCTGTCCCTATGTACTGTTTCAAAATTTTCCGCTTGTTTCCCAGGATTTTTCAATGGTTAAGTAGGTGTTCTGTGGTTTGTTCTCATTCCAATAGCAAGCTGGACTTTGTTAGTTTGAATCTGTGCAGGTATGATTTTGTTATCCCATGTCCTGTGACTATTGTTGTAAGCTATGATGTAGTTGAAAATTAGTTTTAAATGTTCAATAATTGGAAAGAATGTTTGGCAGGTTGCTCCTTTACTTATATGTTCCCAATGCCATTACCCGTTAGAGAGTGTTTACTTTTTGAGCTCGGTTGAAACTGTTGTTATGGGTATCCTGTTGTAATATCCTGATATATGGTGGACTTTGAGACAGTGATGTGTTTTAACAATTAAAATTTAGTTGAGTCGATTTTGTAACACTACATCACTTACTTTTTTATTTCGGAAAACATGTTTCAGAAGCCATGTGCTTCCATTGTCAATTCCTTTGGTCGACTACCGGTATTGCTTGCTGTGGTGGTTGTCTCTGTCCCTGGTGGTGGTTTGATGAACTTCTGGATGAGTAGATCGCCTGGCGGGATTTCAAAATTGAAAACCCGGTTCTTGTTTTTCCAAATATATATGTTTTCCCAAACTTTTAATTCTGTCTTCCTTGTGATGTTTTTGAGGATTTTTGGACTTCTATTTATAGTGTGTTTCTCTTTCCAAAAATGCCAAGCTACTGCAGATTTTTCTTCTTGTTTGAGTTTAATATTTCTGTGGTGTTCTTTTGCCCTGGTTTTTATATTTCTTTTTGTTTGGCCGATGTAGATTTTTTCACAGTCATTACAGCTGAACTGATATATTCCTGGTTTGTTTTCTTGTGGGATATCATCTTTTAATTTGGAATTTAAAATGTTTTTTATAGAGTAATTGTTTTTAGGGGCTAGAATGATGTTATGTCTTTTGAAGATCCTCTGGAATTTGTAGAAAGTTGTAGGGTGGTATGTAAACTTCTTGTAGATCTTGTTTTCTTTCTGGTTTTGAGTGAGTGTGCTGACTTCTTTAATTCTCTTTCTATTTTTGGCTTTATTAACTTTTTTGTACACCAGTTCTGCCCGAAATCCATTCTCTGTAGCTATGTCTAAAATTTTATTAAGTTCACATTGGTATTCTGTTTTTCCCATTGGTACATTTACCAATCTGTGTGTAAGGCTGTTGAGTAAAGCATGCTGATGGGGAATGGGATTGTAACTCTTCTGTTTTATATAGCTGTTGGTGTGGGTAGGTTTTCTGTAGATGCCAAATGTAAGGTGATTATCAGTTTTTATGATTTTTAGGTCGAGGAATGGTAGTTGTCCATCACATTCCTTCTCCATTGTGAAATTTATAGACTTTTCTTGCATATTTAGGAGTTTTAGAGCATCTTCTAGGTGTCTTTCTGGGACTATTGCAAAGATGCCGTCTACATAGCGGTACCATATTTTGAACATCCAGGGGAATGCCTTTTTAATCCTAGTTTCCATAGTGCTCATGAAGAGATCTGCTAATATAGGTGACAGCGGGCTGCCCATAGCTAAACCAGATGTTTGTTTGTAATATTTCCCGTTAAATGTGAAAAAATTTTGATTTATGCACAGATTCGTTAATATGATGTATTCTCACACTTCTTCTGTTGTTTTTCCTATTGCAAGTAACCAATTTTTGATGTGGGATTGTATGCTTTCTGTAGGTAACAGAGCAGTAACATCAAAGGAAACTAACATATCGGTTTTTTCCAATTTTATGTCTTTAATTTTTTCGATCAGATCTAGAGAGTTTTTTATACTTGCAGTTTCAAATTTAGGGAAGGAAGAGAATCTGTTTGTTAACCATTTTGCTAGATTATAAGTAGGTGCACTTATATTGTTTATAATTGGTCTCATTGCATTTCCCGGCTTATGTATTTTTGGAAGGCCATAAATTCTGGGCAGAACTGGATCATCAACTTTAATTTTGCATTTTTCTTTTTTGTCTATTAGTTTACATTCTTGAATACTGGCATTTAATTTAACTATACATTAAATGCCAGTATTCAAGAATGTAAACTAATAGACAAAAAAGAAAAATGCAAAATTAAAGTTGATAATCCAGTTCTGCCCAGAATTTATGGCCTTCCAAAAATACATAAGCCAGGAAATGCAATGAGACCAATTATAAACAATATAAGTGCACCTACTTATAATCTAGCAAAATGGTTAACAAACAGATTCTCTTCCTTCCCTAAATTTGAAACTGCAAGTATAAAAAACTCTCTAGATCTGATCGAAAAAATTAAAGACATAAAATTGGAAAAAACCGATATGTTAGTTTCCTTTGATGTTACTGCTCTGTTACCTACAGAAAGCATACAATCCCACATCAAAAATTGGTTACTTGCAATAGGAAAAACAACAGAAGAAGTGCGAGAATACATCATATTAACGAATCTGTGCATAAATCAAAATTTTTTCACATTTAACGGGAAATATTACAAACAAACATCTGGTTTAGCTATGGGCAGCCCGCTGTCACCTATATTAGCAGATCTCTTCATGAGCACTATGGAAACTAGGATTAAAAAGGCATTCCCCTGGATGTTCAAAATATGGTACCGCTATGTAGACGACATCTTTGCAATAGTCCCAGAAAGACACCTAAAAGATGCTCTAAAACTCCTAAATATGCAAGAAAAGTCTATAAATTTCACAATGGAGAAGGAATGTGATGGACAACTACCATTCCTCGACCTAAAAATCATAAAAACTGATAATCACCTTACATTTGGCATCTACAGAAAACCTACCCACACCAACAGCTATATAAAACAAAAGAGTTACAATCCCATTCCCCATCAGCATGCTTTACTCAACAGCCTTACACACAGATTGGTAAATGTACCAATGGGAAAAACAGAATACCAATGTGAACTTAATAAAATTTTGGACATAGCTACAGAGAATGGATTTCGGGCAGAACTGGTGTACAAAAAAGTTAATAAAGCCAAAAATAGAAAGAGAATTAAAGAAGTCAGCACACTCACTCAAAACCAGAAAGAAAACAAGATCTACAAGAAGTTTACATACCACCCTACAACTTTCTACAAATTCCAGAGGATCTTCAAAAGACATAACATCATTCTAGCCCCTAAAAACAATTACTCTATAAAAAACATTTTAAATTCCAAATTAAAAGATGATATCCCACAAGAAAACAAACCAGGAATATATCAGTTCAGCTGTAATGACTGTGAAAAAATCTACATCGGCCAAACAAAAAGAAATATAAAAACCAGGGCAAAAGAACACCACAGAAATATTAAACTCAAACAAGAAGAAAAATCTGCAGTAGCTTGGCATTTTTGGAAAGAGAAACACACTATAAATAGAAGTCCAAAAATCCTCAAAAACATCACAAGGAAGACAGAATTAAAAGTTTGGGAAAACATATATATTTGGAAAAACAAGAACCGGGTTTTCAATTTTGAAATCCCGCCAGGCGATCTACTCATCCAGAAGTTCATCAAACCACCACCAGGGACAGAGACAACCACCACAGCAAGCAATACCGGTAGTCGACCAAAGGAATTGACAATGGAAGCACATGGCTTCTGAAACATGTTTTCCGAAATAAAAAAGTAAGTGATGTAGTGTTACAAAATCGACTCAACTAAATTTTAATCCTGTTGTAAACTATGTGCAAGCTTTCATCCTCGGCTGCTCCTTTGGCAAGCTTGTCAGTTAACTTGTTACCCTTTATTCCTATGTGTGCCTCAATCCATCTGAAATGGATTGTCCATCTATTAGTTATCCAACTTTTTCTGTTATATTTTCGATTACTGTAATGAATGCAAGGGTTTCCTTAAAGATGCAAGGGTAACTTTACTGACACTATGGATAGCTGCTATTCTTTTGTTGGTATGTTCTGAGAAGGACTGTAGTTGTTCCAGAGCTTTTAGAATTGCAATTTCTTCAGTTTGGTTGTTGGAGCAGTGGCTGTGTAATCTATATTTGTTTTGTTTGATAGTTGTTTTCTCTGTATATATTGACTCGTGCACCAACTTGTACTCTAATTTTGCTCCCATCAATTGGATATGTAGAGAAATCATTTGTATTGCTGAGGGTTAACTCACGAGCTGGATAGGGCCATTCTTTCACGAGAGAATTGTCATACTATAGTTCATTTTGTTCCAAGTTGTGCTTAATTTGGTAGAGTTTTACTATTTCTTTGATTAACATTTCTATTGGTGGTACCCCAACCATTATGCAGGAAACTTTGCAAGATATGGTTCTATAGGCTTTTGTTATTTTAATTTTATCAATCTGTATTCTCTGCAGCTTTTTTTGGTTTTTCCTTCTTCATAGACCTTATATCCAAATTGGTGCTCTATAAATTATTAGGGGAATTAAAGCTCCTTTGCAAATAGTTTTGAATGCGTTATGACCTAGGTGAAATTAAAGTTAGGCAGATCTTTCCAGCATGTGAATAAGTGTTGCAGATTTTTCAGATATTTGCTCAATGTGTCTTTCAAAATTTGGCTTGTCAAAATAGATGCCCAAGTATTTAATTTCATTGAGTTTTTCCAGTCACCTATTGTTAAAATTTATGTCAATATTTTCCACTTTGTTTTTTCTTAATATACCTAAGCATTACTTTAGGTTCATTCAACTCCATTTTGTTTTGATTAGCCCATCTTTGGATTTTTAGCTAGATATACATTAGCATTTGCCTCTGCTTCAGATGGAGATCTACCATGTATCATCACAGCAAGATCATTTGAAAGCTATTACCTTAGTGAGTTTTGAATATGCTATGCTCAAAAGGTCATTGTTCATCATGTACAATAGCCCTGGGCCGCAACAAGATCCCTGAGGACAACTTTTATTCACTTTTGTTACTGTTTGATGTGTGTTGACACGAAGGACTGCAGCTCTATCATTAAAGTAAATTTGAATAAGTTCTTGGGGCACTGTAGTTTGTGCAAATTGTTGAGAATACTGGGCCACCAAGCAGCATCGAATGCCCCTTTCATGTCTAAACTGATGCGTGTGTGGGTATGGGGGTGGATGGGTGCGTATGTGTGCAAGCTTTCTGCTAGGAATGAAACTGTTTAACATATATTGGTTATTTATGGTGATAAAGTGGAATTAATTTGAAATTTGTGTACTTTTTAGCATTTGTCATTATATGTGTACATGTAGTAAATAACATTTCAGATAAAGGCATTTTGTTGCTGTAATTAGCCTGGATTTACCACGTTCTTCTCCATACAGCAAGGTAAGTACAAGTAACATTCGATTACTCACTTTATTCATTTATATAGCACATTGTAAAAAAGTTATGGCATAAATAATTAATTCCATCCTTTTTCTGCCTGCAGAAAGTGCTGTGTTCCTGTATGTAGGAGCAATTATGACAGCTCTAAAGAGGAGAGTTATGTAACTACTTTTTGATTTCTAGCTAATTCTGAGATGAAAGAAAAGTGGTTACAAAGCATCCACTGGGATCAATGGAAGCCAAATAAAAGTTCAGTAGTGCGCATTAAGCATTTCTCCAAAGACAGCTTTGCAACAGGGGAAATATTTTCTGATAGTCGCAGTAATTTGATAACACTACCACCAAAATGGAACGAACTGCTGCCAGATGCCTATCTGATTGTATTTTTAGGGCTGCCCACATACTTCCCAAAACGTGAAAGTATTAAAAGAAAAGACCCTGAGCAAAGAATGTAGAAATTGTAAATAGAGAAGTAAGAAGAGAGATTCTACATGGGAGTCTCAAGCAGGCAGATTTAATAAATGCATTATCAGACATTAAGTTGCATACTAGTAATTATGTGGATACTTCTGTGTGGCAGATAAGTGATAATAACTAATGTGTTTGTATATTTAAATTACATTTTTATAACTTTCCAAATTTAAGTCATCTTGTTATAATAGACAATGACTTGAAAGTTGGAGGTTATGTGCTGCATGCCCTGATCAAAAAATGGTGCAATAAAAACGTGGTGTACATTTAAAAAATTCTTGCTGTGATCAAATGCAGAACCAATTTCGATGAAGACATTGTTAAGTAATGCAGTGTAAATAATAGATAACCTGATAGAAATTTGTCATGTAAATGAGTGTGGTATATCATCAAACCTTTGTTTATTAAGGAGCAGTTACAGCTAGCTACTAGTGAAACAAAAGTCAATTCCAAAGAGATTCTTATCGACTTTAGAGCATTCATAAAACATCTTAAACAAAAGATCACTAATGATGAGTACTTTGAGTCTTCAGAGAGGAGGGTTTATTGTTCCATCCTATTTAGTAATTCGTTTGTGCATTACTATACTAAGCATTATCTGTATGCTAATATCAGATGCATACAGAGACAAATTTCTTATGTGCACAAAACATCAGGAATTTCTTACACAATTGAACACATCATATTTAGAAATGGATGAAAATAAGCAGATTTGGTTGGAATCAAACTTATGAAACCATGAAAATAGCATGATTATTGACAAATTACTATCAATTTTCTCCAATATAATCTTAAAAATAATTACACAAAAAATATTGCAAACAAATCTAACTAGTAATGTACTGAACAGTAACTTGCAGAGAAAAATTAAAAATTCAGAGTAAACTAAAGATATAAATCCTCATGAAATGTTTGCATGCAGATATTTGTATTTTAATGTGTGAGTTTATAGATCAAATAATACAATTGCATACCATAAACATTTTATTTTGGTAATTACTTTCTTCCAGCTAGGGCATACCATCCTGCTCCCATGCATGCAGTAGGGAGTGAAGATGCTGTAAATAATTGTAATAATGTATTTACTGAGGCTCTTAATTGCTAAGATTATATTAACATCATCTGTGTACCAGAATTTTGTCCCTCAAAAGCTTTTACATGCTAGTAAATGTAATTTTTAAGAATAATTTTAAACTGTCAGCTTGTTTAGATTTGAAACCTTGACCTTAAGCACAAAGGCCTTGCAGATTTGGTTGGAAACAAACTTCTGTAACCATGAAAATAACATGGTCATGGACAAATTACTATCAATTTTCTCCCATGTAATGTTAAATAATTACACAAAGAAGATTGCAAACATAAATCCAACTAATAATGAAGTGAACAGTAACTAACAGGAAAATTTAAAAATTCAGAGCAAACTAATGATATATCTCATGAAATATTTGAACATAATTATTTGTATTTTAATATGAGAGTTTATAAATCAAATATTACAATTGTATACCACAAACATTTTATTTGGCAGTTACTTTCTTCCTGCTAGGGCATCCATCCTTGTTCGCGTGCATGCAGTAGGGTGTGAAGAGGCTGTCAATAATTGTAATAATGTAATTTTGCGCTGAACCAAATAAGCTCAGACTTGCATGAATGCTGCTAATTTTTTTCAGGGCTATGCAATTTAGGGCATTGCTAAGTATCGGCAAACAGTTGCTCATACTGAAGGCAGATATAATTTTTTGTTTTGTTTTTGTTTCTCAATGTAATTATTCATAACTTAGAATTCTAAAGAGAAAATGAAAGTGCTTCTGAACAGAAGTTTTTCTTTTGAATTTTCATTTCATGATGCCTATATAACATGACCTAACTTGCTTTGAAATATCGAGTGGAAATCCTAATCATCTAGAGTGTTATGCCAAAAGAAGGTAACTCAATACTATGGTATTTGTTTTTGTGCATACATGTTGCTCATATTTATAACTTTACAGTAAAATTAACAAAATTGTATAAAAAAATTAGAAAAATATCTAAGTGTTGGGCTGCTTTATGTACACACCATTAGAAAAACAAAGTCAACTGCTTCAAAATAAACAAAATGCAGGTTACGTACCTCCTTTTGGCACAAGAGTTTCAGTAAAGATATTTCAAATTTTATAATTGTTTTAAAAGTAGAATCTATGAAGAGTGTCCAGAAAAGCTCTAACCATAGCAATAGCGAAAAGTGCAAAATTATTTCACAGAAACTGCTAAATTTATTTTTTCCATTATGCTATTAGATACTATAGGCCTCCAGTTGACAATTCTGAACAGCATTGCCAAATGTACGCTCCAGCTTGTAACTACAGACGGCTCTGTTTGTACTTTTCCTTGTGGACCTTAATTTAATTCTTATTGTGAATGCTCAATTTTTTCCTAGTTAGGGTGTCTTTTGTTTTATTTGTCTTACATATATTTGTAATATATACTTAATATAATTTCACTATTTAAGTTACATTTTAATCTTCCATAATAAGATCACTCTCATTAATACTTTATATAACTTTTGTTTGCAATTCTTACTGGCAGTAAATTTATATAGATTTGTAGTGTAATATTTTTCTTGTCTCACCTGTCTTGAATTTGTATGTAAGATTATTTACTTTCCAAATGATACTACTGTCCATGATATTATTTTTTCAAACTTGATGAATTCTTCTTGATTATGTATAATGCATTAATGAATTTTCAAAAACCTAATATTTGTATTTCAAACATTTGTTTGCATCCAAAAGTTTTTTCTTGTGTTAAGGCTTACCTGGACCCTACTAGTTGTGATAGTTCTAGATTCTGCTGCTGCATCCTTTGCCACTCAGAAAGATCCTAGCCTTTCATATCTTTTGCCTTAGGGCATGTTGGATGTCTGGTATGTTCAAATGCTATTCCATTTGTTGTACTGTCAAATCATGGCTCAATGATTTCATAAACACTTTTCTGGACCCTAAATTTTAATTGTTTTGCAAATTTATGGATGCAATAAATAATACCTGCATTTACAAAAGCAATATTTAGCATTTCACAGAATATACATAATGGCTACCTTTTGGTTTTCCTGTTGCAAGACATGTTTCTAAACATTTGCTCTAACATGTCAACTGCATCTTTGTGCCACTGTATGTTAGGGGAGAAAAAGCAGTGCTTGTGTGACATCACCTCAAACTGCTTGCACTGAAGAGCTTAGCGTGTGATGTTATTACACTTGGTACTGCTACCACAATGAAAGAAAAGTAGTTTGAGGTGTGCAGGATGTAACAATGTAGGAAAGATAAAAACCAGATCTGTTGTTAATAACAAAACTGGTGTCTTGGCTAAAATAATGTTAATGCTGACTGTTTCAATAACATAATTGGTCACAGATTTATAAACAATTATTATTTGGATTTGTGCTTTCAGTAGACATAGGTATAACAATTATAGTTTGTGTAAAGGACAGTCATGTTATAAAGTAAATAAAAGAGAACATAATACAATTTCCCTTATAAAATTAGAAGAGGCCAATGCAATAAAAGTTGTGTGGACAATTTCCAATACTTTCTGCTTTGTTTTTCTTGAACTTCTTTTATCAATGTTAGGTTGTACTGTCTGGTAAATTTGTAATCGAAGACTGCATGTTAAGTTGTGATCTGACAGCATACTTCAGGATTTGAGCTTAAATATTTCATAATTTTTGCACATGTATGTTGAATTGAACATACGAGGGCCGTTCAGAAAGTAGCCTCCGGTTGATTGCAAGAAATTCACCAAGTTAAATAAAAATATTTTAATATATACATCTTACAACTACATCTTTGCACTATTTTTCTACATAGTCTCCATAACGATTGAGGCACTTATTGTATCTGTTCACAAGCTTTGAAATTCCTTCTGCATAAAAATCACCCGCTTGTGCCTGGAGCCAGCCTGTGACCGCATCTTTGAGCTCTTCGTCGTCATCAAACCGCTGGGACCCGAGCCATTTCTTCATATGCATGAAGAGGTGATAATCGCTTGGCGCCAGATCTGGGCTGTAAGGTGGATGGTTGACAACGTCCCACTTGAAGGACTCAAGAAGGGCTGTTGTTCTGCGAGCAGAGTGAGGACGGGCGTTATCGTGCAAAAAAACGATACCGGAAGTCAGCATACCACGGCGTTTGTTCTGTATAGCCCGTCGTAATTGTTTTAGTGTTTCACAGTACACGTCTTGATTAATGGTCGTCCCACGTTCCATGAATTCAACCAACAACACCCCTTTTGCATCCCAAAACACCGTTGCCATCAATTTTCGGGCAGAAAAATCTTGCCGGGCTTTTATTGGTTTGGTAGGCGAATTTGAATGTGCCTACATCTTTGATTGTTCTTTTGCCTCAGGGTTCACGTACTTGATCCAGGTTTCGTCCCCGGTCACGATTCTGTTTAACAATGGTTCACCTTCGGCCTCATAACGTGACAGAAAATCTAATGCAGAGGCCATTCTTTGAGTTTTGTGGTGGTCGGTAAGAATTTTGGGCACCCATCGTGCACAGAACTTACGGTAACCCAATCTTGCTGTCACTATCTCGTACAAGAGAGTCTTAGAAATCTGTCGAAAATCAGTAGACAACTCCGACATTGTGAAACGTCGGTTTTCACGAACTTTTGCATCAACTGTCTGAACGAGTTCGTCCGTGACCAATGATGGTCTACCACTCCTCTCTTCATCATGAACGTTTTCTCGTCCACTTTTAAATAAACGTACCCATTCACGGACCACTCCTTCACTCATAACTCTTGGTCCGTACACGGCACAAAGCTCACGATGAATAGCTGCTGCAGAATATCCTTTGGCTGTAAAAAACCTTATAACAGCACGCACTTCACATTTGGCGGGGTTTTCAAACGGCCACAAACACTAAACTAGCGCAGGTACGACTTTCACTCGACCACGGCTTGATGCCGACTGACCTGCTGAGTGCGTGAATGCACAGATGGCGTCGCTACTCCCCCCACTACCCGCACACCGATCGGAGGCTACTTTCTGAATGGCCCTCGTATATAACACCCATGCACCAAGTGCATACAATCTTGGAAAATATGTTTTAGAGAACATTCTCTTAGAAATCAGCTGAGTTTTCCTTGTGTGTATATTGCACATTGTAAATTTGGCAATTCCATTTGGTGCCTGGTAGGACCATTGTTGACATCCATTAAATGGGGAGTTGTAAAGAGTTGAAACATCTTGAAAGCTGGACTCAAATTGCTAAAGAAAATTATGTAGAATTTGCATGTGTTCTTCAGAGAGACTAATATCAGAAGCACACATGTGATAACTTTGGAAAATAAACAATGGTTCCAGCCAGCAGTTGATTCATCTACAAATCCAATGCCATTTTGAAGACTAATTCTATAGTACACATCTGTTATGATGAGGCCTTTGTCTTGGAGTAGGTATTTAAATCAGCAGTGAAGTAACAAATTCAGGCATTTGCTTGCAATTGAGTAACAGGAAGAGTGTGAGCAGTCATGAATAATGCTATTTCATCTCTCAATTCAAAGAAACGATATAATACCTTATCCCTGTTCAACCAGTGAGGCACATAGAATAATTATGTTGTCAATTACATTCCTTAATATTCTGTACTGCTTTGTTACACACTAAACACGTTTCACCTTCAACACGTTGCACAAATATAAAAAAAGAATGTCCCATTTAGATAGGAGCACTGGCAGCCATGTTTTAATAGTACCTGCCATGCTATTGTCATCGAGAGCATTACAGCTGACTGAACCCTCCAGTTCCATCCTCACACGGCCATTTTTCAGGGCAACATGATTACACAGCTCTCGTCTGATGTCATACAGGCTTGCTTTTCATTCCGAAATGTCATATCGCTTGAAGCTGTCTTCCCCTGTTGTATGTCAATATCATATTATTAGAGTTCTTAGCATTGTGATCCAAATCCATATTTTCAGGAGCTGTTGATAACACTACACTTTTTGCTTTTTAGTTTGCACAAAACAGGAGTTTTCTCATACTCAAAACAGAACATTGAGTTTCCTAATAGTCTGGGTATAAGTTCAACAATTCAGGAGTCTCTCCTTTATTAGTACAAAGTGTTGCAAGAAGTATGAGCTTGAACAATGGTGTTAACAACTCATCGGCCAGTGAAGACTTGTGAACCAATATATCCACTGTTACATTCCTATCTGAACCATGGATATGTTTATTTAGTTTTTTTACAAAATATCCTGCTTGTGGCAATTCATTAGTTACCCAATATATGGGGTTGCATTGAATATATATTCTGTAGCCAAATCACAAGCCATAGCAAATTTATGCCATATTTAACTGGCTTATTAGGTATATTGATTCTAAATGGTCATTTTCTGCATAATCCAATCAATTTTCATGCATAGTTATAAAGGATCATGGTTTGTAATGAGTTTTGCAATTTTCAATGAAAACATCCCATATTTCTCTGATTCGTGTGAAGCTATCTCCATTTTTTTATCTTGAGTATCAAGATTGACTCAAGACAGTTTAGGATAAATTCAAATCCGTCATCTCATGACAGAAATGGTAAGCAAGCTTATAATTAAAAGCTACTAAAAGAATTTTCTCGTTTGTGAATTTGGTAAAAATATCAGTGATGTTATCATCTGTAAACAAAAAAAACAGTCTTTTAATGAGTTATCAGTTTTGTCACTTTAAAAAACACCTGGACAAAAACATACTGTGTTTTGTGCTGCTGTGCTAACTCTTCTATTTTTTAGCATTTGTGGACCAAATATGCCCCGATAAACTTCTTTGGCAAAACTGTTTTAGAATCCAAAGCTAATTCACCATTTTCAAAACCAGAATCTCGCTTCTTGGGTGGTTAATTCTGGGTGCTTTGGTTGAGGACATGTTCACTTTCTTCCATGGACAATCAGGGATTCTTCTTCCGATTTCTCATTTACATTTTATTTTATTTTCTAAATTCTCCATGTCTTTGTACCTTTATCATCTTCTGCAAATAAACCACCCAGTAAATTTCAGTCAAAATCAAACTCTGCAACATTTGCTAATTGCAGTAGTGAAAGACTAGATTAGCACTGAAGCCACTGTTTTATAAATTAGAACTCTGCTAATTGTGACTGTTGTTTCACCTAAGATGCCACATTAAATAATATAAATATGTGGACTATTATAAATGTAATAAATGAATGAATATTTATTTATACAAGTTCATTTACATAGCTTTTATATTTTTCTTACTCTAACTGAAACTATGTACACATTTTAATTGCCTTATTGCTACCTCATTTTGCATGGCACCCAGGCCATTAGCCTCCCGAGTAGCTCTTGTCAACCCTTCCTTCTTTATCTTAGTTATCCCTCTCCTCCACTGTGTCTTCTACTTTTGCACTGTTTACTTTTCTTGCCCATTTTTCCCTTGATTTCTGCAAGAACCTACTTATGCTTCTCATCTTCTTTTCTTCCTTTCCTGCTAACATTTTTATAGCTTCAATTTTCCCCTCTCTTTTTTTCGCAAACCTTGTTTCTCCATATGTCTATCAAATAATGTTCTATACTTTCTTTCTCACCATACATATCAAATACTCCTTTTTCATTGCTTCTTATCCCTCTTAGAAATATTATTCCTGTTCTCATCCAAGCTAGTCCTTCTTTTTCTTGGCTGTTACTGCAACCTACATATGATTCTCATAAACTTCCCCATATCTCCTACCCTTCAATGTCTTCTACCCAGCATTTTACTACTTTATCTACATTATTTTCGTTACTTCAAGTTTCCATATATTTCCCTTTCCTATTTTCTCTATAATTTTTCCAACCCTTGCCCACCAACTATTTGTGCTCTCTAGATTTTTTTTGTTGCCTCATTCATAGCTTTAAGATTTCTCCATCTTCTTTTACCAAACATTTATACCAAAGTTTTATTATTCTCTCCATTATTATTCCATTCCTCCTTGTTTACCCAAGTTGGTGCTGATCTCGGTAACACAAATAATTTTTGGCTAAACATTCTATACACGTGATCCACCTTCTTATTTATGTCTGAGGCCCCCCAGATCTACACTACATAAAGGATCCTTGATTCCACTAACACCTCATACATTCTTTCCAGCCTCTTGGTTGTATTTTTAACTTGTATTTGCAAATTCTAAATTCTGACATTGCAGCCCTCCCTTTTGCTTCTATTTTTCTTCCATGTGCCTCCCATTCCCCTCTGTTATTCAGCCTCACTCCCAAGTATTCAAATTACTTGACCACTTCTAATCTTTTCCCATTTAATACCCACATCTCCTCTTTTCTCATTTTAGGTCCTTTTTTGAAAACCATAACTGTAGTCTTGCTTATATTTATTTTTATTCCCCATTCCTCACAAAATTTTTGAAACTCGTTTATTGCCCTTTGTAATCCGACAATTGATATGGATCCTACCTAATCAGTTATAGCAATCCTGGAATTTCCTTATTCGCTATTACTGGACAGTGTTGATTTTCTCTTTGGATTTTTTCTATTTTATCATCTATGAATATATTAAATAATATTGGACTCAGCTTACATCCTTGTCTCAGACCAATTGTTTGTTCTTCATTTCCATGATTTCATTTTTTTATTATCTTATACAGAACTTTACCCTGTTATATATTTTTTCCACTTCTTTTATGTAGTTTTTACTCACCCCTTTTCTCCATAATTTCCATGATAAAGCTTTTCTGTTTATTGTATCAAATGCCTTCTCAAAATCTACAAAGAACATGTATACCCTTCCTCATTTTTACTTAAACATTTATTTGTTATTATCTGTATTAAAAACACATTATTTATTGTTTGCTTCCCTTTTCTGAAGCCTGCTTGAAATTCTGAAAGCTTTCTTGCCTGTTCTGCCTATATCCCAGTGTAAATGTTTCCTAATTATAGACAGCAAACTTATTCCTCTGCAGTTTACTGGTTTATTTGGTCTCTCTTTCCCTTTATATGGACTTTTATGTGGACTATTAGAAAGTGGACAGGTCGTTATTAAACAATCGTAATGTTAAGAACATTCATTGTTAATCTTTCTTATGAAGCTACTCAAGAGCTAATCAAGTCATATTGCTCTCATGTCCAAAATGGCAGGAACCTCAAAGGGATACCAAGTGCAATCAGAATTTTATGAGGGCTTCACAACTAAACAGATCTGGAACCTTAATTGAAAATTTAAAGCTATTTGTCTATTAAACTGAGATTTTACCTGCATCAGCTTGGCACTGCCTTTGTTATCAGTAAAATCAAGCAAGCAAGCAAATCAAATAAATTCTGTCACAGTTAATTACGTATGTGTGAAGTTTTAACTGTATTAAACGTGAGAAAGCTATTAAATTAATTTGCATTTAAATGCAAATAATTAAGGGTTAAGTGGTACTGAACAAATTGTGTATCTATATATCGTTTTTCCTATCATTTAAATTTCAGTGGCATTTTATGTCAAAACTGAAATGTCCAGGATGTCCTCCACGTTTTACATGCTTCTTGCATTAATGTGTAAGTGTGCATGGGTTCCTGGTCATATTGGCTTGCCGGAAAACAAACTGGCGAATTTGGCAGCAAAGATGCCAATCACAGAACCCAGTGCTGCAATCTTTGTGTAACAGAAGATTTTTGGCTTGATGTGCAGAGAGTGGTACTTTTGTGTTGGCATGAAGAATGGCCAGCTCTCCACATAAACAAGCATAGTATAATGAAGGACCTTCAATAAACTGGGTAACTTTGTCTCATACATCTTGATGCAAGGAAGTGATATTGGCTTGATTGCATATTGGCCACTGCATTTTTACATAGATACCTTTTTAAGAGGAAATCTGTTCCTAACTCTGCTATGCACAGAAGATTTATCAGTCTGCCATGTGTTGGAGTGTGTTCCTCTAATACATATTTGGGAATCTTTGCAACTACTGGTCAGTCTTGGTGGATGATAACCGAGAAGTAGATAAGATTTTATCAAAGGTAACTTTTCAAATGAGGATTTAGTTATATACCTTATTTTCATATCATTTTTCGAAGTAGAGTTCTAAATTCATCTGTGTTTGGCTTTCGCCATAGTTAGAATTTTATATCTAACTTTTGCTGTTTGTGGATTTATTTATTTTGATATTGATTTTTACTTTCTCTGCACATACTATGTACATAGTGTATAGAGAAGGTATTGCACTCCATCAAAAAATTTGATACCGAGATTTCACCAGAAATGTATGTTTTAGGGTCCCCTGTATCCAAAAAAAGTATTTTTAGAAAAAAGTATGTGTGTGTGTCTGTGAACATGATAACTCAAAAACAAAGAGTCTGTAAAATACCAAATATGGTATTTAACACATTGAAGCCCGGATGTTTCGGTGGTAGAAGTGCCAAGAAACCGAGCTACTTTGAGTTATTATTTACAGTACATCAATTATATCTGCCAAAAAGTATTGAGACAATCTAAAAGTATGACATTCAAGGATTTCTCAATAAGTAAGAAAGAAAATGGTCATAACTTCCATATTAGTATTTTATTTTAATTTACAATAAGTATCAAATATGAGTTTGAAAAAAACTGTGTAAAGTTGCTTACACTCCATTTATTCAAAGTTCAAAAAACTCTCCCTCGGAATCAAAATTTTCCACAGCTTCATTTTTATCCGGAATTTCAGCTTCAGTTCACAGAAATCGAGGAAAATGCAGTATTTTAACATTTAAGAGCACAAACATAACAAACAGAACACCACTTTCACAGAAAATGGCGTGACGGCCCGAGAGCAGCCAATATCACTAAATCTCCTAAAATTCCTAATAGATGACTAAGGATAGATGACAGCACAAATCAGGCAACTAAAAGATAACTGATATATGTTCTTTGCTGCATTGCCCAAGACCGAGTTAAGGCCATGGAATTGCATTAAAAGCTATGCTCGGGCATGGGTCTCATGAACATTATGATGGTCCAAGCTATAATCAGGCTTGGGCTCCAATGTGTTAACTTCCAGGGATGCAATACGAAGATTTAGAGAAAAATCCCCCCACCCCAAACTACCCTTTACATGGAACTTTCTTCGAAAATGTTGATTTTTTCAAAAATGGCTCTAATGATTTTGATTAAAATATCATAAATTAAAGATATTTTCCTGACAAATAAAATGTATATTTTGAATTTTTTAGGAATAGTCTCTGAAGATTACTTTATTCTGGGTGAATTTTATGGAATTTTGCATAACTGCTAAACCGTAAGAGATGGACAAAAACTTACCACACAAAAATGTAGAGCACATTAAAACACACAATTTATGTTGTATACATTTTTTTCTTAGAGTTGATTGTTTTTGAGATATTCCTTGTTTTTGGTTTCAGCTTTGAAAACCTTATACTTATCTCATACAGGAATTTGTCTACTCCTGTTCTTACAAACAAAGGAACTTCAGTCACATAGCAAGCAGCTTTTGACTATCACTTTAACCCATGGTATTCCCTTATTTCACTTCTATTTACAAGGAAGCAAGTAATAAGACTATTTCTACTAATTTTTTTTTCGATTAGCATGAAATAAATATAAGCATAAGCTTTTTAACAATAATTTGTTGCAGAAATGTAGAGAAAGTCATGTGAATGGAACACATCAGATTTTTATCTCTGGATTTTGCAATGATGTGTTTTATAGGGGTGCTAATGATCTTAAACACCAACCACCATCATCATCATTGGTGTACGTACATCCTCATCATTGGTCTATGTACATCAATTAACATTATTAACACAATTGCCAAGCTCCTATATTAGTTATCGTGTAGAAATTTTGTGAACAAAGCTTATCCGAAATGGTAAAATGACTATCTAGAAAACTCTGAAAGTGAAAGTACTAGCAACTTTTCAAATCTCCTTTGAGATATGTCTCTAATACTTCAAATATGTATTTGATTCAGTTTAATGTATGCTTAATGCAATGGCAGCTCAAGCAATAAGAGTATAAGCACAGAGAATGAAATATATTTGAAATCTGGAAATTTTCAAGAAATGCTTGATCCATGTTCTATTTAGTTTTTCATTTTAATTCCCATATTTGAAAAAGTTGATTAAGATGTCATATAACTGTTCTTTAAGGGTTTAGGTATGTTGTTATTCAAAAGTTTAGTAGTTATTGATCCAGTCATTCTTGAGAATCCCAGTAGTGCATTGACCAGCTCTCCTGATAAAAGGAGCAGATTCGGTTCCTGACTAAGATAGGTTTTTCATTGCATAGTATAGCTTCATTCTCATGCTTTTCAAAATCAATGGAATATACTGCATAGTACACATGTTTGACTAGTAGACCTTTAGGTAAATGCAAATCATTTTTTAAAAGTTAATGTACACATATTATTCATATAAAGGATTTTGAAATTAATTGACATTATGCAACTTTATAAATTTTAACATATATAGATTATACGAAATCAACAGAAACATTAAGTTAAAGTTATACTGTATATAAAAATGTATTTATTAATGTTGAGTCACTTTCACGTGTTATTCTGTTTGCAGATACATTTACAGTGACTCAAGCAGTGAATGCATTTGGCTTTGGTCGTTTCCAAGTGAAACTGTCTTTGTTCACGGGTTTGTGTTGGATGGCTGACAGCATGGAAATGACTATTCTTAGTATCTTGTCTCCAGCGCTTCATTGTGATTGGCACATAACTCGTTACCAACAAGCCTTGATCACTACAGTAAGTTTTATAAATTACATTTAAAATCTTAAAAGTTTTTTTGAAATTTTATCCTCTTTAATGTTTAAGAAAACAATCAGTTAAAATCTCTGTTGGCTGCATCTAACTAGCAGGTGACACAGCAATTTGTTTAAAATATACTTAAAGATATGAACAGCATTTCTTTTATTTTGTTCCTTGTTTTCTTCATTTTGTGTTATTTGTTCTGCAATTCCATTTAGAGTAATACTCGGGGATAATATTGTATAACAGCATCACCGATTAGTTATGTAAAACAAAATTGAGCGCTAACTAATTTCCTTTTAAAACTTTGCGTATCTGATGGATTTCACTGGAACTGCGCTTGCTGCAGGTTATTGGAATACTACAGTTTACGATGATGCTGTAAACTTTATTTAGGGCTATCTAGAAAGCAAAATATCAATTAAGCTTGTCATACACACTTCAGCAATGTTTATTAAAGATGGAGAGGAAATACTGCTGCACATACCCATATCAGTAAATACAGTATTAGACAGAGGATCAGCAAATCTAGGACTTCTTTGGAGAGGTGTTTGAAAAATTGGCTGATCCTGATGAATATCCAGATGCAGCAGGATTGGGCATGGCATTTGTTAGTATTGACAGATGGCTCCAATAACAAGAAATGTTTTGTCTACCGACTACAAAACGATGGATGTTGACGAGACGGGCGGTGGTGTTACAGACGTAACAAGAACTTCAGATCACCTTGTATAACATGCAACAACCCCAACCATTGCCAAAGAAAGGCGGCAGGAGATGGTGACTGCACACGAGAGAAATGATATTCATATTAACATCGCAGAACTTCCAGCATGGTACACATCAGCAGGAAGACATAACTTTCGAATTTTCAACCAAGAGGTAATGTTCTATATTGGAAACACCTCGAGCTGGATGAGGATATTTACATAAATTTGTTCCATACTTCAGGTTGTAAATAGAAATTGATAATTAAATTGGATGCCTTTTTAATTAAAAGGTGTGTGATAGCCAGCAATTTTGTGACACTTGTTTTAAATATCATGTATCATACAAATGGATGGTAGAGGTAGTAACGACCAAACCCGAAAAGCAACAATTTTACGTTCCAGGATAAAACCTGACTATATGCACGCTCTGGTGGTTTATACCGAATTGTACATTGAAAAAGAACAGCAAAAACACATATTGTCAAGGTACTGCTGGGTTGCAGTTTGGAAAGGGGAAATAATTTGGGGTGGACTTAAATCTCTAAATGATTGTAACAATGTTTCTGAAGCATTTATTGAGGAAATAATTACTTATATTTAAAAGTAGTTTTGGAATTGAAACTATAAGTTGCAGTATTTGTGGCAACAAAATTAATATAGTGGACAAAAGAATCACAGGTAGGAAAAATTACATTGACAGTCGTCTAGGATCATATCATATCATATTACCTGAGAATGGTACCTGAGAATACCTGCCCTGTATACTTCCATAACTCTCAAAGGTTATAACAGTCACCACATTATTCAAAGATTTGGTACAGATGTTAAAACTCTGTGCAAGAATTTTGAAAAGTTTGATGTTGTAAGTGTTAATAATGGCAAACAAGGTATGCCTTCTAGATACCTTTAATTACTTAAGTTCATCTTTGTGTCAATTAACCTTGACAGTCACACATTTCAAGTATGCACTATCAGACGCTAAAGAGAAAGCACCATTTCCAGATGAATGGTTCGATAGTAAAGAAAAAATGAATGACTTACTTCCAAGTAATCGAGAGGCTGGTACTCTCATTTGCATGATAGCCTTCAAGATAAAAACCATGCTTTAGCCATTTGGCAGCAGAAAGGTTTTACCAAATTTGTGGAATATCACAATTACTACCTGAAAATGGACATGCTCTTGCTGGTGGACATCTTTGAATTATTTAGAAAAAATGCATTTTATGGCTACAAAACCGATCCAGGAGCAGGGATTCAAGGAGCATCAGGATTCACATTACAATTGGGTCTTAAGCAAAGTCCGGTCACATTCAAAATCATACAAAATAAATTTCCCTATACATTAATTCAAAATCAGATATGGGATGACATATCAATGCATTAAGTGTTATACAAAGGTCAATAACATTGATAAAGATCATATTTTATACCTGGATGTTAATGCATTATACGCCAAGGTAATGTTAAATAAAGTACCATGCAAACTGGTTTGCAGCAGACCTGACCTACCTCCAGACTTTGACCTACCTCCAGACCTTCGAGCGATCATTGCTTCTTAGCCTTGATGGACCTAACTTATTCCACTAATCTTCACGATGCATATGTGGAGTTTCCATTGGCCCCACACCGGTTATTCACAACGTTCTTACCCAAGATCCAATATCTGGTACATAATCAAAATTCACAGCATTACTTGCAAATAGGTCTTAAATTTGAAAAGGAGTACAATGTGTGGATTTTCCAACAAGCACCGATATTGCGTCAATACATAATAAAAATGTTTGCAACAGAAAACTGCATAGGAATAATAAACCGTTATCTAATACATACAAGTTGATGACAAATAGTTTATTTGGAAAGATAGAGTAAATTCATTTTGCTATAAAAAGTTAGCCATCACTAAGGCAGCGAAGAGGGTCGACTCAAGTGCAGAAATGCAGTTTTGGCTACAATAAACAATTTTGTTGAAGTTGACAGACATTTTTTGAGCGAATATTCTCACAATAGGGTGCTTTTGAACAAACCAGCTCAAATTGGGTTTACCATTTTGGAACTGGCAAAGTTAGAGGTATATTGGTTTTTCTATGATTTAAAATCAAAGTTTTGTGATGCTCTAAATTTATGATACCACGATACAGATCACTAATAATGCACTTTCAAAATTGCGAGGTCCACCGATTATGGCATCGGAACCACAGCTATTGTGTTATCCAGATTTTGAAAAGGCTCCAGAAAATTATATTATACATACAGAGGATACAGATAATGTGCCAGGTTTATGGGCAGATGAGACCGGCTATCGTCAAATCTTGGAATTTGTGGGTCTTAGGGCAAAAACATGTTTTAAAGTTTGAAGATGGAGATTCCCTTATGAGAAACAAGGGAGTTACAGAAACTGTGTTGTTCATCTTTGATAGATTTTTAGCAAATTATGCTCATCAAGAGATGACAACATGTAATGAGAGCTCTTTGAAATTGTCATGTTGGTTATAGATAACTCTTTTACTGTCACATATTTTTTACATGGAGAAACCTATTTACAGCTCTGTGATCTTATAAACAAATGTAACTAATATCTGTTGTAACATTTTTAAATGATACATTTTGTAAACTTCTTTCCAGTGGCTCTTACTTCAGATGAGTGCTGAGTGGACACATTTCTTAGGGCTGTTTCATTTAGTTTAATTCATATTTTAATAGAAATGTTTCTTATTTTGTTTTATATTTCTTACTTTTGGCAATTTTCATAATGCCTGGTAAGAAACAACCAGCTTTAATTTTAATGTTAAGTAGTCTGTTTCTGTTAAACTGACTATAGTGTTTCCTGGTTCGCTTAGCCAAAATAATGATAATAAAACATACTTCTGTAAGAACAATTTGTTACAGATTAGGTAGAGAAAGTCACGTGAATGGATCACCTCAGAATTTTTTATTTAAGTTCTGCATCATTTAACCGCTTGAGCAATGGCCATTTAAACACTGCATGTCTGGTAATGAATACCCAATAAATAATTCAAGGCATTTAAATTGTTAAATGTAGGTAAATGTGCTTTGCACATAAACATCCGTATCTTTGGTATTTATTAAGATATTTGAATGAAACAAACCTGGCTTAAAGCTCATTAAAGACACTATACATCTATCGCAGAAACAAAGAGAGACTGTATTAACAAAAGTTTAAATATCACTAATTTTTTTCTTTGTAGCAAAAGTCATTCTGTACGTCGAACGCACCTAATTTGTGAGTCAGGCTTGTGTTATGTGCACACGAATGTATATATGTATAGCTAGCTAAGCATAATGTTCTCGACTTCAAGGGTTTATCATTCTGTTTAATACTACGACACAATTACGTGTGTGTGTTTGTGAGGAACATCCAAGCTGCAAAGAAATGAAATCTCTCTGTCAGCATTTCTATTTATGCCTTAGAATAAATGTACAGCAGAGACTTATGGTAGAGCTATGTAGCTACGGGGTTCACAGTTTTTTGTTTTAGCTATCAGACAAGCACATTCGAAAATGTTATATCTCAGTTCTAACCATGGCTTCCACTAGCAATGTAGATAACAAATTAGCTCGTGTAGGCAGTGAACAGGCTTCAGGTAATGTGGGGGATTTTTTGCTATATGACAGTGACTTTGATATTGACGGCGAGTTTTCAGATTTTGAGGGGGACGTCGAGGATATACGTAACAATGAGGAAGAAAGTGACTCTCTTCCTTCAGGTGTTCGTGAAGAAGCAACATTGTGGGGCAGTCAAAATAACTCCAAAACAACTAGACATATCTTCATGAGCACAGCCTCTGGTGTACAACCCCAAGCTCAGCTGACTTCTGACAGCCAACCAATTGACATTTTCACAACATTTTTTACTGCTGACTTAGTGTCTCTTATTGTTACAGAAACAAATTTATGTCTGAGTAAGGTGAAGGAAGACCTGGCTTCTAAAGGCAATTTAGGGGCTAAGAGTAGAATTCAGAAGTGGACAGAAGTAACACTGAATGAGATTTACAAGCTAATTGGTCTAATTGTGCTCATGGGTGTTGTTCGTAAACCAACTTTAGACATGTACTGGTCTACAGATGACATGCTAGCTACTCCATTTTTTGGGAAATGCATGTCAAATAACAGGTTTACTTCCATTTTGCGGTTCCTTTATTTCACCAGCACTGAAAATGTGAATGATAAACTACACAAAATTAGGTTGTTTTTTTAATATTTTGTTTCAAAATTCAAAGAAAATTATGTGCCTGGTGATAAGGTCACTGTAGATGAAAGCCTAATGTTTTGGAAGGGCCGCTTAGGTTGGAAGCAATACATCAAAACAAAAAGAGCCAGATTTGGCATAAAGAATTTTGATCTTTGTGAAAGTAAAATGGGATATCTTTACTATAGCTGCATTTACACTGATCAAGGAACTGATAATACTAGAGAGAAAGATTTGGGGTTATCTGGCTCCATAGTAATGCACCTGATGGAACCTATACTTGACCAGGGTAGGACTATGTTTAGATAATTTGTCCAGCTCCCCTAAATTATCATGGCCTTATAAAAGGAAAACAAATGCAATTGGAACAGTATGTTCAAACCATATTGATTTGCCAAAGAATGTGAATACAAAGACTCTAAGGAGAGGAGAAATGCAGGTGCGTCAGCTCCCACCCTTGAAGACGGTACTTGGCAAGATAGGAGGGTGGTGGTTATGGCATTGTCCAATTGCAGCCCTAAGATTTTAATGATTGACACTGGAAAAATGGATGTTCACACCAAAATGTCAATTTTCAAGCCTGATGTTATCCAGGAATACAATATGCATATGGGTGGTGTGGATCTGGTAGATCAGGTATTGCAATCATATCCTTCTTTATGAAAAACAGTTAAATGGTATAAAAAGGTATTTTTGCACCAGCTGGATGAGACCATATACAATTGTTTAGTAGTTTGGAGAACTCTAAACCCACGCAAGACGATGACCTACCTGGACTTCCGCATATCAATAGCTCGTAGCCTAATTGAGCACTATAACTTTCCGAGGCCTCTTCATACAGGGGGTAAGAAATCTACAACCTCTGCACCCCTCAGACTTGAAGGAAAACAGTTTCCTAAAAAGATACCACTGACAACAAAAAAGTCGTGTCCATTTCGAAGGTGCTTGGTGTGCCTCAAAAAAGGAGTTCATAATGGGACTAACATGATATGCCATGAATGTGGAGATGTGCCCTTATATGCCTATCCATGTTTTGAGATGTACCATTCAAAAAGCAACCTTTCAAGGCAAGACTTTATTTATTCCAGAATTTATTTAAATTTATTATAAAAGACAAAAATTAAAATAATTAGGGTTAAATAAGCATTAAATGCATGTATGCACAGGACGTTCTCTTGCATTTCAAAATTGACATCATATGACGTCCATGTCCGCGAGAAGGTTAAGAATGCACACAGAGATTTTCAAGAAAATCCCCCACTCCTATCTACCCTATACATGGAATATTTTTTGCAAATTTTGATTTCTCAAAATGGCTCTTAATAATTTTGATTAAAATACCGTATATTTTGTGACAAAGAACTGTATATCATGAATTTCTGGGAAAAGCCTCTGAAGTCCTCTTCATTCTGAATGACTTTAACATAGCTGGTAAAACATAAGAGATAGTTAAAACTTACTAGAGTTTTGTCAAAACATACAATTTAAGTCAAATAAACTTTTTTTTGGAGTTAACCTTTCCAAGATATTCCTTATTTGTTTCAATTTTTCTATAATTTTCATCAAATGGGAAGCTTGTTATTCTTTTTACTCTCTTTATACATGATATGGACATAGTGCATAGAGAAGGTATTGTACCCAAAAATTCGATACCGAGTTTTCACCAGAAATGTGTGTTTTGAGACCCTCTGAATCCAAAAAAAGCATTTTTAGAAAAATGTCCATCTGTCTTTCTGTGATTGTGGGCAGCATAGCTCAAAAACAAAGTTGATTAAATACCAAACTTGGTATTAAGTTGAGTATCTTCCGAGGATGCGACACAAAGATTATCAAGTAAATTAAATCCCCCCAACCCCAAACTACCCATTACATGGAACAATTTTTGAAAATATTGTTTTTCTCAAAAATGATTTTCTCTAATGGTTTTGATTAAAATACTGTATATTAAAGTTATTTACAACAGAATAAAATGTATATTTTCAATTTTCTGGGAGTAGCCTCTGAAGAGCACTTTATTCTGGTTGATTTTTGCAGAATTTTTCATAATGGTTAAACCATAGTGAGTAGAATGAAATAGTGTGATGACTTGAGTTGTTTTGCATGTTCCTCTCCCTATGCAGCATTAATATCACACAGTTTGCCGGCTTCCCCAGCAGCTGATTCTTATCCGCTATGGCTGATTGTAAGTACAAAGATGTTAAACTAATGTTTTACAGTATATTAATCATAAATAGTACATTACAGTGTCATAATCCTCCTGTGTATGCTGTCTCTAATGATGCAGTTTGTGCTGATATATTGGCGTAAATAACTAAACTACAGTAAACAATGTGCTTTTGTGATAGCAGCAATTCATGTATTTGTTTTAATTTTCCTGCATTAAATGTTATTTTATTTCAATTTAATGTTATTTTTTTTCTTCTCAACACCATTTAACGAATAATCAAAATAAAAGTGATTTACAGTGGTGTAATTTTCTTGTGTATGTTGTCTCTAGGCATGCAGTTTGTGTTTATTTATTCACGTAAAATAAACTTGTGCTGCTCTGAAAACAGCAATTCATGGATATTTTAGCAAGTGTTATTTTTTGCTTCTCAATGCCATTTAATGAACAATCAAGATAAAAATGTAGGTTGATGAAGCGTAGCTATAATATGCATTGGTATTTAGTAAACAAAAAGTGAATTAAAGTATGTCTTCCTTTTTAACACTCTAATTTAACTTGTGAAATCAACATTGGTAGGAATGCTTTATTCATTGTGCTGTAACCGCAATCACATTAGGAAAAATTCATGTTAAAACAGCAGCGAAAATTATATCTATATTACATTCAGTATCAGTTAAAGATTGTTTAGCACATTATGCCAAACAAATATCTTCATACAAATGATGATTAATTATTGACCTAGATTTACTCATCTATGCTTTTATTGGTATCAGTTAATAAAGTCAGAAAATTTGCTTCACAAAATGTCATTATGCAGGTAAATTGACTAATACAATATTCTTCAAAAGTGTACTGTCATGTTAAATGCTTGCATTTTAAGTATATATCACAAAGTAATCTGTGAAAGTTGTCTTGTTGGATTCGTTTTTGTTAGATATTTCAGAAGATTTGGAAATATATATGGTACTGCTATAGGCCCCAGTGCACACATGGGAGTTCAACTTTTTCATGTCGAGTGCAAAACTTGTCAGGTTGTTTATTAAATCAGCTGCAAAGATGCGGGTTTTGTTGTTTAGTGACAAACCTTTTCCAGGAATAGCTATGGACCATTTATGGAATAACTGCTTGTCATTGGTGGTAAAAGAAATATTTTGCTCTAGTTTTGTCCTTATCGTACCCTGATTTGCATTACAGAATGAAACTGTGTGCCAGTATTTTCGCATACATTCACTTAATTGTTTTGTGACACAAAACTAACTTGGTATTTCTAATTCTGATATACCTATTCAACTCAAGTTGAAACTAAATAACAGTTTGCGAACATCACAAAACAAACAAACTCGAAAAATTGATGTTCACGTGCTGTTGTTTACATACAAGACTTCTGAAACCACAGGCCACATTGGAACAGTGGCGCTTCAAGCGGCCAAGAACATAGATGGTATAGTTATTAGCATGCAACCACGAAGAAGTCGTCACAGTTGTAAGTTGTATCTGCAATGGTTAAACTGTAAGAGATAGACAAAAACTTTGTGCACAAAAAATGTAGATCTCGTTAAAACATACAATTTGTGTCATGCATTTTTGTTGCAGAGCTGACCATTTCCAAGATATTCATTGTTTTTGCTTTCAGTTTTTATATACCCACACTTTTCTTTTGTTCTATTCCCAGCCAGGCAAAGAAGCCAATTTCAATGACAATCACTTAGCGATAGCTTTTGAGACATTTGACTATTGCTTTAGTATAGCGCATTCCTTTAGTTCCCTCCTTCTTATGAGGAATTAAGAAATGAGTACATTCTACTAATGCTTATCTCGATTAGCATGATGCAGAAGAAGAATAGAATTTGTCTGTCTGTCTGTGTATGTGTGTGTGTACAGCATAGCTCAAAATTGAAAAGTTGGTTAAATACCAAACTTGGTATTTAAGTTCAGTATCTTCCAAGGTTGTGATACAAAGATTCTTAAGAAAATCCAGAAAATGTAGATCTCGCATAATTTATGTCAGATACATTTTTCTTGTAGAGTTTCTTATGTCTCTTTGTTTTAGATATATTTTTTGTTATTGATTAATATTTTGAACTAATTCAACTTTTCTCAAATGGGGCCATGCAAAGTGAACCAAACGTCAATCGTTTCACATGCAACCAGCTTTAGCCTAAGTATTCCCTTATTTTCCTTCTACTTAAAAGGAAGTAAGTAATAAAACCAATTCTGCTAATGTTTATCTAGATTAGCAGACTAGATAAAAAATAATCTTTTGTAAGAAAAATTTGTTCATGGAACGGCTAGAGAAAGTTATGTGAATGGAACACATCATATTTTTAAAATTAATTATAGTTTGTTATTTGTTTTTCTTTTTGCCGGTCAAGCTAAGGGAACGTATTTTCAAAGCCATCATATAGTGACCAGCTCTTTAAAGATTTGACTAATTCTTAAGCCTAACATATTTCCCTAATCCGAGGGAAGTATTATCTATGAGGAAGTATTAAAGTATTTCTGCAGACGTTTATCTAGATTAACATGATGTATATAGAAGAATAAGT
Organism: Hymenopus coronatus; assembly: GCA_030762935.1. NCBI lineage: Eukaryota > Metazoa > Arthropoda > Insecta > Mantodea > Hymenopodidae > Hymenopus > Hymenopus coronatus. The sequence goes on from CM060888.1 coordinate 94,902,274, forward strand.
TTTTTAAAAAAAATAATTTGTTTAAGAATGGGTAGAGAAAGTCATGTGAATGCAATACAACATTTTTAATGCTCTTTCTCAATTGAATGGACAATATAATCAGGCTAACTTAATCTGGAAGAATAATTAAAATTTTTTGCTGTGTATGTTCAATACCACCAGCAACTTCTATTACTTTCTATGTACTATGTATATAATGTATAGAGAAGGTATTGCATTGTACCCAAAAATTTGATATTGAGATTTCACCTGAAATATGTTTTGAGACCCCCTGAATCCAAAAAAAAGTATGTTTAGAAAAATGTGTCTGTGCATGCGTGCATTTTTTTTATATGATTTTTTGTGGGGGGATTTAGGGGTCTCAAAACCTATATTTCTGGTGAAATATTTACATTTGTGAGTCAAATTGTAACAAATTATTATTCAGTGTATAACAACTTCCAGTCAGGGAGCTAGTTGAGATGCTTTCCTCTTTAGTATTGCTCACAGTAATATGTAGTATTATTATGCCTCAAGTCATGGCCTTGAGGGAGATAATTCATTTCAAGTAATATAATATTTATAAATATTACACTGGTATCGCTGGTAGATGTTCTTTTATATTCTTGGATATTACTTGATACAATAATTATTAAAACTGCAGGATTGCACAGATAAATGAAGATTGCATTCTACAGCATGCATTCCCATAGGACGTTACCCTGGTGCCAAGCAATGATGTGCACACCAAGACTGACCAATAGTGAATGCACACAGTGCTTATATAGGCTCAAAACTTATTTTATATGTTTTCCCTTGTTAAACATTCTTTGAGGAAGTATATAATACAAACTTCCTTTTAGTGATTAATAAATTACTTTTGATACATATAATATTTATTTCATAAGCTATTTGTGCTTAGTGAAAATTTAAATACGGGTATACAACGCTTGAGGATGCGGTATTCTAGAAAGAACAACTTCCTTTTTCATGCACGTGGCAATGCAATTATCATTGTTGAATTTTTTAAAATAATTATTTTTGATCACAAATGAAATAATACTTAAAATACACATTACATTCAATATTCTGATATTCACAGAACACTTACAGGCTAATTAATTTTTTCTTTACCACATAATCAATCAATTTATATGGCATCAATTTCCTTCCATTAATATAAAATGAACACTTGATATGAAAACACTTGGCTCACATATATTGTCTCAAATTAGTTGCTGAATTGGGCCATGTCCATGCCTTACATTACTCAGAGTACATGAAGAATTGCTCTTAATTGACCCCTGAATTTGGTTTACTAAAAATAAATAAAAAATAGAAGAAAAAAAATTTATAATTGTACAAAAAGCAAAACGGAATATAATGTACATATATAAAAGAAATAAAATATCAAAGTAAAATAGCTGCTAGACCTACAGTTTCAGTTTATGTGATATACAAAGGATGCAGAAAAAAAACTTACCATTCGAAATGTTGTCTTCATCAAAGAAGATCATCACTTCACTTCACTGAAAAAGATCGCCTACTAATATATTGTCTGTTAAGTTGTGAAAGATACCTAGTATTTCCTCTGGCTTCAAACCATGAGACATTTTGCAAGCAGAAATTCATGTTCACTGCTATAATGAATATCTGGCGCAAAAACCTTCAACAATTGAATATCTGCATAGAAAAACATTGCAAGCACCAAAAGTTAAATAGAATATTTTTGAGTTGGTTTGTAACACTTTAAGTATCACTTACATATTGTTTTGCCACACCGATTTTGAAACCATGTGGGCTCCATTGTCGATTGTTTCCAACTGAATTTTTACAGGATGTTCTATGTTGAGGTGTGTCAGTCTCTGGTGACTGTTTGATGAACTTCCACAATGTGTTTTGTGGTGGCAATTCAAGATTGAATGTGTGGCATTGGTTTTTAACAATGTGTATTTTCTCCCAAACGTCAAGCTCTGCTGCGTATCTGGTGGGTTTTATAAGGTATATGTTTGGTGCTATTTCATGGTTTGTAGACCAAAAGTGGTGAGCAACAGCTCATTTGTCAGTTTGTTTATATTTTACTGCTCTCAAGCGTTCTTTTAGTCAAGTTTCAAGGTGTCTTTTTGTTTTTCCAATGTAAAATTTATTTCAATCTGCACAAGTTATTCTGTAGATTCCTGATTTTTTGTGTTCTGGGATTTGGTCTTTTAAGTTGTTGCAGAGCATTTTTTGTAGGCTGAACTTATTTTGGGGGGCAAGTGTGATTTTATATTTTTTGAATATTTTTTGAAATCTGTGGTGTACTTTTGGATAATAAGTGAACTTTTTGAACCAAGGTTTATCTATTGGTGAGCTCAATTTTGTGATGTCTGTGATTAGTTTCTGTTGTTTAAATTTTTCATGAAAATTACTTCATTCATAAACAAAACTGAATTTTACTGTCAAGATACCGATCCCGGTGGCCGCGCTCACTAAAGTGTCTCGCTTTGGCGCTTCGTGGTGCACAGGATCGTGGGTTCGAGTTCCGCCTTGGGCATGGGTGTTTTTGTGTTTGTAAATGTGCCTATGTTTGTGTATGTATATGTAAAAGGAAAATGTTAATTAAAAAAAAAAAAAAAAGATTACATTTTTACTTTCTCTATACATACTCCACCCAAAAATTTGATACCGAGGTTTCACTGGAAATATTTGTTTTAGGGTCCCCTGTAACCAAAAGAAGCATTTTCAGAAAAAGGTCAGTGTGTGTGTGTGTGTCTGTCTGTCTGTCTGTCTGTCTGTCTGTCTGTGAACATGATAACTTAAAAACGAAAAGTTGATAAAATAGCAAACTTGGTATTTAAGTTTAGTATCTTCCAGGGGTACAACACGAAGATTTTGAGAAAAATGCCCCCATCCCAAACTACCCTTTACATGGAACTTTTTTCAAAATTTTTTATTTTCTTAAAAAAAATACCATATATTAAAGATATTTACCTAACAAATAGAATGTATGTCTTGAATTTTTTGGAAATAGCCTCTGAAGACTACTTTATTCTGGATGTGTTGTAAGGAATTCTGCATAACTGCTAAACGGTACGAGGTGGACAAAAATTACCACATAAAAAAATGTAGAGCAAGTTAAAGCATATAATTTATGTTATATGCATTATAACATAATGTTGATCGTTTTTGTGATATTTCTTGTTTTTTGTTTCACCTTTAAAAAACATACTTTTCTCGTACAGGAATTTGTCAACTCCTGTCCATACAAACAAAGGAACTTCAGTCACATAGCAACCAGGGAAGCAAGTAATAATACTATTTCTGTTAATTTTTTCTCATTTTGCATAAAGTAAATAGATGCATAAGCTTTTTAACAATAATTTGTTGCAGAGAGCTAGAGAAAGTCAAGTGAATGGAACACATCCGATTTTTAGTTAATAAATTGCAGGTTTTAGCATATTATTTGTATTTTGTTTTCTTTACAGTGGAAAAGTGTTGCAAAAGACACACCAACATGCACAATTGCTATATTAATATTGTACTAAAAACCTGAAATAGTTACACTTTTGCACAGTATGTCGACATCAGTCACAGGACAAATTCTCATAAAATAATCTACAATCATGTGGTAAATACTAAGTCATTTTTATGAGATCTTGCTTCTTCCCGTTTGTCATGTTAGTAATCTTTGTGGCTTAGGAAGAATACCAATGGAATGCAGATTTGCAGGATTGTGGACTTATTTCTTCTTCAGTACGTCGTGAACTCCGATTTTTCAATAACGTTATGGGACCTCTGTATTCTCAAGACTGTAAGATTGTCTGATGTGATTGTATCCATCTTGACTGAGTCAAAGATATAGTTTTGTAGCTTTCTTAATGATTTGCTTTTTGATTGCAGATCAACAATCACCCTGATTCATTACCATCACTTCAAAATATTTATGTCTTCTCACGTTAGCAACCATTTCTAACACATTCCTTGGTTGATAGAGCTTACTCATCCTTTTTACTTTCTCTATTAAAGTGAAATCCCAGTCACAAGGCAAAAAGCAGTATCCTAATATGAGGAACTTCTGGTTTACCTCAATGAAATAATTTTGGCAAACTAAATAATGCAGTAAAGTTATCATTTTCCAGTTGTTCTGGCCTACACATCTGTCTGACCAGATAATCAGACTGCATTCTTCATGAGGTTGTAATTTAGAGTACTTAGATATTGCATATCTTAAAATGCAAGACCTGATTTCAGAAGAACCTCTCTTTGCTATAACTTCGTGCTACAGACACATTGTAAGATTCTCTGTGCCCATATTGTGAATTCCAAAATATTAATGTTCAGAACTGGAAGATCGTCTTGCATTCGCATATATATTTTCCAAATACCATGTGGGGAAAAGTTAACTTCAAACTTTGCTGGTGAAGCCTGGGGATTTTCATCATTGTTGCAACTAACCTGCTGCCGCCATCACCAAACACAGACATACCGGTACATTTTCGATCTCCCTTCTTATCTCTCTCCTGCTTGCAAAGTGGATTTCTGCGCATATTCAAATTAGGTAAAAAAAATGCTTGCAACATTTTTCCATGAAAATAATCAATTGTTGACATTCAAACTTGTAACAATGAGTAACACCACTGAAAATGTGACTGTGGAAAATCATAATAAAATAATGCAGCATTCAAAATGACCATATACAGGGTTCATGGCAATAATTGTAATAACAGCTATGTAATTGACAGGCTGAAAAACATTATGTTATATAGTACAGCATATTATATGGTTGATATTAGGAAAAAAACCAAGCTTCGTTTTAAAAAATTTACTGAGTTAAAGGAATTTAAATTCCAAGAATGGTCAAAATGACTACTAATGGAGTTCTAGTGTTAACCTTCTAACATTTTTTTTGTGCGTTAGTATTGATGTCAACTGTTTCAATTGCTGTCCTCCTATGTTAATTTTGTGCATAAGTGTGTGATTCATTTTTGTTTATTGTGTCATTCTGTTTTGGGTTTTATATTTTAAGTGTTTTATAGTAAGAAATTCTATAAAACATTCAAAAAGATCTATCAGCTTGGCTCGTAGTATTCCTGTATAAATCATGGCTGGGAAATGTGTAATGATATAATAACTGCTGTCCAGTTTTCCCTAACAAGTCGTACCAGAAAGGATTAGTACATCAACAAACACCTGTACTCCACAACACAGCATCATCGAAGGTAAGAAAAGATTATACATACACACACTTCAACATAGACTTTGATAAACAAAACATCAAAACGTATCTACAACTGGAAGAAAAAAGAAAAAAACATGTGAGCGGACAATCGCTTCATCAATTTCTGCATGTCATGCCAAATAATGCCCAACTTTGTAAGAAGAATCGTTAAATTCAGTAACAACTCTCTCCAACAAAAATTAGAAGATAAAAAAGTAATACTCCTTGAACAAAACAAACACTACGCAAAGTTACACACTTTGACCTACAAGCATACAAACTTCAATTAAAATTAAAAATACCCTCAGATACCTTGCATGACAAAATTTACTTACTAACTTCCTACCAATTTTAAGCAAGAAAATAAGCAAGAAAAAACAAAAACTGAAGAAGAAACTAAATAATCTGTATTTACAGCAAAACAAAACTTTGACACCTGACCTCCAAAAGAAAACTTACCATATACAAAACACTCCATCTAACCATGTTGTATACATGTCCACTTAAACATTCTTCAACAAAGAGATTTCATTACTTAACCAAGGCCTAAGATCATGTACATATAATCTACTCCAACCAGGTAGAAGACCTAATTACAAACATAGAAATAGCATGTGTAGATTTAGAAAGATAAAAACAGCCATTAAAAATGAATGTGAAACTGTACTAAAGCATCATAACCATACCAGAAATAACTTTTCAAATAAAAAAGTCCTCAAGAACCTAAAATCCAAACATGTAATATATGCTAAAGCAAATAAAAACAGCACAACATTAATATTATACCCCCGCCACTGAATCCTTGCACTTGACATTTTGGGTGGTTTCACGTAAGGTTGGTTATGCTGCCTTTGCGGTGTTACTAGAGTAACTAGTAAACAACAACAGCTGATTATAAATGTCTGTATCGTGTGTAAAGATGAATATAAACAGTGTACATAGTAAATGAATGCTGAAATAATGAAACTGATTTGTTATTATTGATGTTAATTGAAAATAACAGTGATACTGTAACGCATGTAGCATACATTTGTATTTATGACAATATTGATCAAAAATGCAAAATAGCTTGTTACAATGAGAGAAAGGTATAATAATGTGATTTTCACCAGTTTAGAATTTTAATGGCTCATTCCATCCAAGTCTCTGTCGTCATCATTCTCGGAAGGATCATCATCATTGTCATCAACAACATTGTTGTCACCAAGATATATCATTAGTGGTTCACATTCACTGATGATTCTGTCTAATTCCTGTGCTTTTCGTATTATTTTGTGCACATTTCACTTTCTTCTTCAATGAAACCGCCTTCCTGCAAAAGTGTATCTACCTGTATAATTGTGAAAGTCTTGTTATGTTCCTTAACTTACAAACAAACACGAACAACAATAACAACGAATAATATGTATCTTGTAGAGAACAGCTCAACGCACATGTAAGGAGTTCACAAACTGAGCACGTGGTTGGAAATAGCCATATATTGCAATGGTGCAGCATCTAGATCCATTTCCATTGTCTGACCGATTGACCGAAATGTTGCTTTGCGATTGGTTCAGAAAGTCAAACGGGTAAAACTTTTCGTCTGCTTTCTGTGGATGTACCAACTTATCTCCCAACTGTCAAATGCAAGGATTCAGTGGCGGGGGTATAGATAAATCCGACTACATCACCAGAGTTGAAAATATGTTACAAGATAAGATTTTCACAGAAATAAAAACAGATCTATTGAAGCAATGCATGAAAAAGACACCTTATCATAAAAATAACTAGAACAATCCCAAAGAGCACAAAAACCAGACCAAGCAATTTTACTCAGACTTAATACCCTTCCAAAAATCCACAAAACAGGCAATACCATGCAACCAATAGTTAATAATACAGGTTCCCCTACATACAATCTCTCAAAATGACTGCCTCCATGGTCGAGTGGTCAGCGAGCTGACTTTTCATCTGGAGGTCCCGGGTTCGATTCCCGGATGGGGCGGGGCATTTTTATTTAGCCAGAATTATTCCCTATCTCCCACAGAGTCTGGATGTATGTATGTGAGAGTGAATGTGTGTGTTTGAGGAAAATAAAATGATTTAAAACCAAATGTAAAAGAACCTACATAAGCGTTGTTTCAAGTGTAAATCCTCCGATATGACCTTAGATGTTAAAGGGGGCTATATAAATTAAAAAAAAAAAAATCTTCAAAATAGTGCAGAAGTTAACATCATTACCAAAATATCCCAGCTTAAGCATAAAAAAAAACCTCACAGGATCTAATTAACAAAATCTCCATACTAGATATAAAACCTGAAGATGCTTTGACATCACAGCAATGTACCTGAACATATCCATTCCTCAGATGCTAAAACACCTAGGAAGCTGGCTAACCCACACTGAAATAGAAAAGACCTGAAAGACTATCTAAACTTAACTAACTTTGATTGATGTTTGGAGGAATTTAGTAACAGTGACGGTCAAATTATATGTTTTATTAATTTGTTGAGTTGGTTTTTTAACACTACGTTACTTACATTGTTATTATGAGGGACTAGTTTCGAAAGCCTATGCTTTCATTTTCAACCTCACGGGTCCAACTACCATTGCTGGCTGCATTTGCTTGTACTCTCTTCTCTGGTGGCGAAATGATGAACTTCTTAACTAAGCTGTTCTACTGGCGGGATTTCAAAGTTTATTAGCCGATCTTTGTTTTTCCATATGAGGATGTTTTCCCAGGCTGTGAGTTCATTGTGGCCTGACAATGGTTTTAAGCAATTTTGGATTTGGATCTAGATTGTGGTTTTCTTTCCAAAAGTGAAATGCTACTGCCGATTTGTCTTCTTGTTTCAATTTTAGGTTTCTAAAGTGAAGGGGAACTGAGAAATTTGGTAGACTTCTGAATAGGGTGATACATCATATTGGACCAAAAAACTAGATTTTAATTACAGCGGTAGATCAAAAGTAGATAAGTCAATAACAAATGGAATATCTCCTAATATAAATTGCCCCTTTGTGATACCACAGGCTATGTTATTACATGCCAAAAAGGGGATTAAATTATTGCATCAAAATGTACAACACATCAGTAATAAAGTACATAGCATAGAGCTAGTTATGAATGAAGTTAATCCACATGTAGCAATTCTAACTGAACATGGCCTAATGGAAAATAATGTAAATATGTACAAAGTTGAAAACTATAATCTAGCAAGTATATACTGCAGGAAAAATCACAAGGGTGGGGGTGTGGGTATTTATGTTAAAAATGGGGTCATATACAAGGAAATGCCTAAGATTTGTAATATGAGTATTGAAATGGTCATGGAATTGACTGCTATTAAGATATGTTGTGATGAATGTGCCTATGTAATTATAGGAGTGTACAGATCTCCAGGCACCTCAGTGACACATTTTATTGAATCTTTTGAGGGTGTACTAAATAGTGTACTGCAGACCAATGTAAATCTGATTGTATTAGGTGACATAAACATTAACTCGGCTGCTGGAAATAGGGAATATGTACATTTAATGGACTGCTTAAAAACATATGATCTAAAAGATGTGATAAACACTCCAACTAGAGTTACATCCCACTCGTCTACCATTATTGATCATATATTTACCAACATTAAAACTGGGTACTCATCAGAAGTTGGTAACTATCATCTATCAGACCATTATGCACAAATCATTCAAATAGATAACATCACTGTCAATATGGATGAAAAAAATGGGTTTGTTAGTTACCGTAAAACGCATGATGAAAATATTACTAAACTCAAATATGCACTAGAACATGAAGCATGGCAGACGATGTACTCAGTGGAAGGAGTTAACGCAAAGTGGGAAAGTTTTTACAAAACATTTAACATACATTTTAATGAAGCATGTCCAATTATTACAAAAAGGGAGAATGCTTGTAAAAGTAAAAAGGTGAAGTTAAATGCTGAGGGAGTATGTTTGAGAAATAGAATGAAGGATGCATATGAATGGTACAAATCAACAGGATGGGAACACTACAAAAATAGGTATAAAAAACTGAAAGAAGATTTCCGTAAATATTTAGTTGAAATCCAAACTTTGCAATATAAACACCAATTAGATACTTGCGATAATATTACTAAGGGTGCCTGGAACATCATAAACAAGGTAAAACTAAAACTAAAAAAGAATGAAAATATTGTGATAAATAATCATGGGAAAATTGAGAAAAATCCAGATGTTATATGCAGTATTTTTAATGAACACTTTTTAAATGTTACAGCAGCAAAAACTCCCAAAGCAAACAAGGTTTTGCCAATTGGCAATAAAGCACAAAGCATAAGGGGTAGTATATACTTAAAACCAACTGATGAAAAGGAAGTAATAGAAATTATTAATACATTCGATAATAAACAATCTAGTGGTTGGGATGAAATAACACCTAAATGTTTAAAACAATGTAAAAAAGAAATAACTATGCCATTGGTACATTTGATAAATTACTCTATAGCAAAGGGGGAGTTTCCAAACTGTTTGAAGACAAGTATAGTGCGCCCTATATTTAAAAAAGGAGACAAAACCCAACTAACAAACTATCGCCCAATCACGTTAACGTCCACATTAGCCAAGCTGTTTGAAAAAATACTACTAGTTAGGATAAACAAGTTTCTAGCTGAAAATAACGTTGTTAGACCTACACAGCATGGTTTTCGAAAGAACCACTCAACTGTTACTGCCACAGCTGAATTTCTTGGAGATATTATAACTAGACTAGAAGATAGGAATAAAGTAGCTGGTATTTTCCTTGACCTTACAAAAGCTTTTGATTGCGTTGACCACAAAATATTACTGCTGAAGTTGAACAACTATGGAATAAGGGGATTGGCAGAACAGTTAATATCATCCTATCTAACTGATCGAGGGCAATGCATAGAAATTCCAAGTTATAAGGGTAATTGTAAACGCATGCATAAGTCTAAGGAGGGAATTGTGCAATATGGAGTCCCACAGGGTTCGGTGCTTGGGCCTCTACTTTTTATACTATATATTAACGATATTCCTAGTATTTCAAACTCAAAATTGTTGTCTTATGCTGATGACACAACTGTGTTATGTTGGCACACTTCTATAGTTGATCTTTCTGCAAAAATAAAAGTTGATACAAACCAGCTACTGAACTATTTCAACTCCAACAACTTAGGATGCAATACAAGTAAGACTAAAATATTAAATTTTGCAATTTCCCAAAGACAAAGTGAGCAGTTAAAAACCAAAGTAGGTAACGAACATATTGTTGAAAGCGATCAGACCTCTTTTCTGGGCATAATATTCGACAAACATCTAACATGGGACAGACATATTGAACACGTCTGTAATAAAATTAGTAAAGGAGGATATTTGTTAAGATATTTTTCTAGACTTAAAAACCCAAGTATATTACGCACAATTTATTATGGTGTAATATATCCTCATTTACTGTATGGTATAGAACTCTGGGGTGGTGCTGCAGCAGTGCATATGAATAGGGTGTTGACACTGCAAAAAAAGTGTATAAGGATAATTTCAAATGTAAGACCTGACCACCCATGCAGAGAGTTATTTATAAAAAATGAAATTCACACTGTTGTATCACTGTATGTATATCGTGTACTACTCCTAATACATGGATCAAAAGACATCACAAGACATTGTGAGGTGCACAAGCACAGTACTAGAAGTCAGAGTAATGTATATAGATCTGTACATACAAAAAAGTTTTCTGACAAGGATCCAATGAATATAGGAGCAACTTTGTATAATAAACTCCCAATAGAATTTAAAACTCTACAAATTAAATCTTTTAAAGCTAAGCTAAAGAAATACCTTGTTAACAAACCTCTGTACAGACTCGATGAACTCTGATCTGAGGTGTGTGTGTGAGTGAGTGAGCGAGCGAGTGCGCATGGCAAATGATTACATGTGTGAGTGTGAGAGAGAAAGTGTGTTTGTATGAAATAGCTTTGTAACTAATAATTATACTGTAATACTTATAATGTAATACTGACTGACCATGCTTATAACTTGTATCCTCAAGTATACAGGCAATAAAGAATTATTATTATTATTATTATTATTATTATTATTATTTGGATCTGATTTTTAAACTTCTTTTGGTTTGTCCTATGTAGAACTTTTCACAATTTGTGCATTTAATTTGATATATTCCTGACCTATTTTCTGGTGGAATTTCATCTTTTAGTTTTGAATTCAGTAATTTTATGACAGAAAATCTGTTTATTGGAGCCAGGGTGATGTCTTGTTCTTTGAAGATTTTTTTGAATTTTCTAAATGCTCGGGGGTGGTAAGTGAATTTTTTGAATGTGTTGATATTGTTTTTTCCTGCTGTTAGGGTAGTTATTTCTTTTATGGTTTTTTTCTGCTTTGCTTTGTTTAGTTTCTTGTACACAAGGTTCTTGCTGTATCCATTTTGTTCTGCTGTTTGAATTATGGTTTTTAACTCTTTGTTGAATTTGGTTGTGCTCATAGGTACATTTACTAATCTATGTGTGAGGCTATTTATTATTGCATGTTTGTGTGGTAATGGGTTGTAGCTTTCATTTTTAATGTAATTTTCTGCTTGAGTTGGTTTTCTGTAGATTCCAAGGTTTACTTTTGTGTCGTTTCTGATGATTCTTAGGTCTAAGAATGGGAGTTCTCCATTGGTTTCTGTTTCCATTGTGAATTTTATTGTTTTTTCCTGTATGTTTAATAATTTTATGGTATCATCTAAATGTCTACTTGGTACTATTGCAAATATGTCATCAACATAGCGGTACCACACTTTGAAAATCCATGGGAATGCTTTCTTCATGTGCAGGCAAAAATCAGGACTCTCTATGGGCAACCCTCTATCTCCATTTTTGGCAAATTTATTTATGAGCAAATTCGAAACGCAAGTGTAAATAAGTGTAAGTTTTCATTTCTGTATATTACATCATTATGTTCTACATAATTTACATCAGAATCAGTATCATTAGTTTCTGCACATTCTTTTTGCACATGTAATGCAAGAACAACATTGTTTAAGCATAGTACATTTTTTTTTGTTGTAAATTGTCAATCAATATATTTAACGCTTTACTTATTTCGTCTTTCACTTTATTTTGGTCTGCATTTATGACTATAATTACTGGTTGTTGTGCTTGCACTTCAGTTGCAAGTTTAACAGTTGTTGACATATTTTATTCTTCTTTAAGATTATTGATATTTTCACCTTGTGCAATCCAATTTTCTGAGCTAATTCCTTTTCTATCCCTTCTGTTTCCTCTTTTTGCTGTAATTCCAAGCTATTGTGCTGTGGTTTAATTTTATCTATTTTCTCATCTACCCTTATTTTCATTTTCCACTACTTGCCTTCTAAACTACTTTTACATCCTGCCATTTCTATCTCTTCTTCCAGAGTTTTCTTATTCTCTTTCTCAATTTATAAGTTGCTCATTACTATATACTTTATTTTATTTTCTAAGGTATTCTTGTTTTCCTTTTATTTCTGTTTATACACTCTTTAAATTACTGTTTATTACTTCCATGTCTTTCTTACATTCTTTCCTAATCTGCTCTAACTTTTGTTCTAATGTTCCCATATTCTCTATCAACATCTTCCTACTCTGTTCTAGTTTCTCAATATCTTCTTTCCTACTTCTTTTATATCTATCATTAATTTCATCATATCTAATAGTAATGGTTCTGTCCTTGCTTGCCTCACCTATCTGCATTACCTACCCCATTACATTTGCTTCCTCATTTACTCTTCCCCCTTCTCCCTTTCTAATGTTCCTACTTCTACACTTTCTGTACTTATTTTTAGAGACTTTCAAGGTTCTCATTTCTAAATAAATATATTAAAGAAAAGAAAAATTACTGTCCTGTTTCAATGTCTTCTTTCTTAAGGTTCCCACCATCTGGATGCTGTGTATTCTCTGTGTCATTTTGTTTCAGTGCTGCTCTCCACTGTTCTGAATTTATGAAGCCTTCAGCTTCACCTCCATCATCATTGTTTAATCAGAAGCCATCTTCGTTTATTTCTTGTTATATTTTTCTTTTGCCTTGTCCTATTCATCTCATCATGTTAGGATGCCAATTGCAGCAATCCCTCATAAATATGCTGCTATAATTTACCTTATAGTAGGTTGCAGGAGCGATGATAACTCTTTTCTTCTTCTCTCAGATAGTAGTATAGGTAAATGTTATGTAGTATTTCACCTATTTCTTTTATACTTTAAAAAAGAAAAGGTAATTATTATTTTCACACTTCTTTTATTTAAATGAACAGTTTGCTACACATTTTAATTTTCATGTTGAGATGATTTCTGATTATAATTATTTCCATTACCCAACACCAAACTTTTAACTGCACAGTTAATAGAATGAATGAAAAATTTTCTCTACTACATTGTTGAGTCATCATCTTCATAGTGATTTGTCAATAACCATTATTGCTTGTTATTTTTACTCTGGTTACAAGCAAATAACTTACTCGTGTACAAATTCTATATGAAAAACGAAGTTGGCCATGCCTGTCTTCTCTTGTTTCTGATTAATACTTCTTTAACCTATTTAATTTCCTAACCTAAGAAATCAATGAACATTAATATCTTGTCACTGATGAAGGAAAATATAATATAATGAATTAGTAAACGTAGCTATTTACATATAACTGCTTCACTGTAAACTGCCTTGGCCTTTTGAAAATTTACTCTTCTTGTCTCTGGGATCTAGAACCACTTGCCAGATTTCAGATTCAATGTTAAGAACCATTGGTTCCTCAATCCATTATCAATCTGGGTAAGGGAAAACATTCCTTTCTGGTGACAGTATTCAGCTTCCTATTGCCCACGCAGAAGCATAGTTTGCTGTTCTTTTTCACCAAGACTACAGAGGAGTACCAAGGGCTGTATGACTCTTCAATAATTCTCCAGAACTTCATGTTCTCCAGCATGGCCTGTAGCTCCAGGGGAATACATTTTAATGGTTGTTGGATAAGTTGGATGTCTCCAGGGTTGATGTGATGTAGTATTCACTCAGTGCGCTTGTAATCATTGTTCCCTTAGATGAAGAAGCCTGGTATTGTTTAAGTAGATACTGCACCCTCTACAGTTGTTACATTCAGATGGTCAGCTGCCCTCTTCCAGCCATGCCCCAGATTCTGCAACTGTGTTGGCTCAGATCTGTTTTACAGTGTATACACTCGCAGCTGGCTTGCACCTCCCCAATTTGTTCTGGACCAATATCCTAATTGGTTCAATGGATTCAGCAGCCCTACAAGTACTTGCTCCCGGCAAGACAACAATACCTGGCAACGCATAACCCATTGAGTAGAATCTTTTGGTTCAAAACCAGGTTCCATGACTGCTGACCCTACTGTTGACCCTCCAGATGTGCTTTCATCACTATAGTTCCACATCCTCATCGCCCAATATCAAATCCTCAGCTGCCCTCACGATAAACACCCACTGGCATCCCAGGTTGAACTCCAGTAGGGCTTCATTCTCCACAGATAAAGTGTTGACTGATGCTGTCACTAGCTGGTAGGATCAACTCAGTTTTCTTGTTGCAAGCCCTTCACCACTTCAGTCCATCAATCCTATTACAGTTACAGCTGTACCTATGTCCACTAGTTTCAGGCACAGCTTTCCGTATATCCAGCCATTTATGACAACGCTATCATCCACCTTCTGCTCAAGGTTTGCAGCATCACTTGAGGTAGAGATGACTGCCCCATCATGTCACTCATCATGCTGGTCCTCATTTGTTGCCTGTTTGCTTCAGTTGGTTTCCTGATCACACCCCAAAGACTCTATTTGATGCAGTTTTGGGAAGTTCTTGGTATGGTGTTCTGACCACACCCCAAACACACTATTTGATGAGTGTCTGCTCTGAGTTTGTCCCCATAATATTGGATACTCCTTGTCTTTGATGTGGGGTAGCTGTTACCTTGGCAGTCTCCATTCTCATTGTGGAAGTTAGTGACTCATGAATTGTCTAATAGTTGCCAAACATCAGGTGTTATCATATCTCTGTGTCACGTACTCCAAAGACAAAGAAGTAGGCAGCTTCCTAAGACATGTAATGACAAGAGTTTCACCAGAACTTTGTTCACCAGCTGTTAAATTGCAGGGTGAACACGCTGAGCTGACTGCAATAGGCTGTGACCAAGCAATGGTTCCCAAACTGGTTCATGAGGGCCTTCCAGATGTCTCCAGGCACCTCTGACATTGGAATCATGTCTAAAACTTCTGCTGCTTGTCCTTGGAAGCTGACTACTACCATTGTGCAGCTCACTCCTCTGTTGACCATTGGTTGTGACTGTTGATTGTCGGTTGAAGGTTATGTTCCATTGTTTTGGATGCTTTGATATGCAAAGATGTATGTTGCATCCTGGCATGTCCACCTTGAAGTCCTTAAGCCTACCATCTAGGATTTTTTTCATGAGTTTCTTAGTGCTGCCAATGGCTCTTCCTTCTAGGACATTAAGCCATTTTGCATTGTCCTCTAGGATGTTAATGCGTTGATTAAGGTTCTTCATTCTTCCACCAAGCTCTTCCATGTCTTTCTTTGATGGGCTAGTTATTTGTTGATTTTGGTGTCTTTATTGTCTATGTTGAGGATTCCATTTTTTCCTCCATTTTCTCTGTCCCAGATTTCATTTCTCTCTGCATCTTTACATTGCAGAATTCTCTGTCTATATTTAATGTCACATCTTTTCCATTCTGGATTTAATTTCTGTCTCCATCTTCTCTATCATGTCCTACTTTTTGATTTCAGCCAATGTTTTCTTATATCCTCATGGCATTCAGTCCTACTTCTGGCACCAATGTAAAAAAAATTCTATTCCAATTTCTTTCAAACTCATCACCGCTCATATTTCAACTGTATTCAGCTTAGCTGTACTCTCCAACAGCTCTGTCACAAATAATTTTGCTTAGCCCTAGCAGCTCCTCTTATATAGTCTCCACAACAAAGGCTGAATGTTCTTAAGAGAGGTAGCTTCTCTCAACCTGCTGTCATGGAAGTTTTCTGCACTGCAGGAAGGTGTACACACATGGTTTGTTTACTGAGTCATTACTTCACATGTTCATTTGGTCTAAAGCAACAGGTACTGCAATAATATAGGGGGTGGTATTTTGTAAAGGGCTGATCTGCTTTGTTCTGATGCTGTTCACAGATGCTACCTAAAGCACTCTTTGCACATGTCATCCACACCTACAACATTCAGGTGGCTAAGTAGGGATTTGGCCCATTGATTATAATTATTTGTATATAATTATTTGTGCATGCAGTCACAATTTGTTAGAAGTGATGCATAGGTTTTGAAAATTAATGATGCACAAGATTTTAGGTATATTTGTTTTGATTTAGATTGGACTCTTGAGCTTTATTTTCTAAATTTATTATTTATTTGTGTAGTTGTAAGAGGGAGAGAAAAAGAATAGTATGTTTGGATTTCTGTTGCTCACAGTTGCATTACTAACCTGAATTCTTTGGATACATCTAAGAAATTCACCTTTTGATTCCAATATTCACTATGAGCTTTGCAGTTATTTTGAGAGACTTGAAGGAGTTTGAAATTTATAGTTTTGTCCATGTGGTACATAGCCCCCATTATCACATTGCTTTCAATATGTTCTTATTTTTACAGGTGGTGTTTTTAGGTATGATGCTTAGTTCTACATTTTGGGGCAATTTAAGTGATCGCTTTGGAAGAAAGCAGGTAAGAAAACAAAACCAAATGTAAATGTCCTGATGCATCTTGACTTGAGGTGTTTTATCTTATCTCACTGTTTAACAGTTACTAGTGAAACAGATTAAGAACAATCAGGTTGAAAACTTGAGGCAAGGTCAATATGTAGGATGTTTATAATGATTCATTGCATTTTTTAGTTAAATAGGTACCTACTAGATATGAACCTTGGTCTGAATGAAACTTATAGCACATTCTGACATACAATCATCACAGCACTCCCCCAACCAAGTTACATCGTAACTGGAGTAGCCGTTTTGGCTACTCAAAAACAAAGCGGCTACTCCAGTTACGATGTAACAGCAGCACTCAATAGAGCAAAAAGAAGGAAGCCTCTCACACAGCAGCCATCAGAAAAGCCTACCGCTACCGCCTGCATCCCCTTTACTGGTAACTTATCTGGTAGAATCAGCCGTATTCTAGCAAAATACATCAGAACCATACATAAACCACATCCAAAGATTAAACATCTATTGAGACCTGTGAAAGACCAGCTGCGCCTCAATGTGCCGGGAGTTTACCGCATTCCCTGCGAGTGCGGCACTCCTTATATAGGACAAACCGGCAGGACCATAACCACCAGGGTCAAGAAACATGAGAGGACCATACGGTTAATGCAGCCCAAAAAGTCTGGTCTGGCAGAACATTGCTTTGAAAAGGACCACAGAGCTAACTTTCGAGACACAACCATCGTGTCTAAATGTGACGGTTACTGGGAGTGCAGGGTCAAGGAGGCGCTAGCTATTTCTTCCGAGAGGACCATGCTAAACCGGGACGCTGGGCTACAGTTCAGTTCTGCTTGGAAACCGGCCATAAACCTCGAAATAGACCGACTGAAGAAACAAATTCAGTTGAACTAAGCCACCAGAGTAGCGGTTTTCTACGAGGTCCGTGCTATTATATGTACTGACAATTCTCACCAATTTTAGTTATTCATCATCCTGATGATGGGAGAGTTGCACGCTCCCGAAACGTCGATGACTGTTCATCACCTGACCTGGCTTGAAGCCCGAGAACGTCTAGAGTAAGTTCTAAATTCTTTTTTCTTTTAGATAACCCCATAACCAGTAGCCAGCTGGGTTTATATCCAAGGACCTAGAAGCCCAACTGTTTGGAAAATGTTGACTAATTAAACTGAGTTGCTTAATAGTGTCTTTACAGTATTGTGTATGTGGGCAGGAGCTCCATCTTGTATGAAAATAATGTCTTTGATTTTGTGATTCTGTAACATTGGTATTGCAAAGTTTCGCAACATTTTAAAATACACTGTCCTTTACTATCACTGTTTTTGTTTGTCCATTTTCAATTTCTTCATAGAAGTATGGTCCCATAATGAAATAAGACGTAAAACCAACCAGACAGTAACCTTGATATCATGTAATCTGTTTAATTATGTATGGATTATGTTCTGCCCATATCCTTCAATTTTGAGTGTTAGCACCTCTGTTTAATTCAAAATGTGCCTCATCCATCCACAAGATAATTGTCTAAGCACTCAAAGTTCAACTGAATTTGTGCTAACGTTTGCAAAGCAAAGTAACCAAATTGGCTTACTTTGTTCTTTTGCTTTCAAAACACACTTTCATTTTGCAAGGATAGAGCTGAAGCTGTCTCCTCAGAATATGCACACTGCTGAAAAACTTATGTCCAGACATTTTGCAACTTTATTAGCACTACAAACATTATATTCTGAATTTACACTGATTCCATGAACTTTTCGTAAAACTTAGAGTAGCAGACACTTTGTTTTGCATTATCCTGATTGCTTTCTGTCGATAAGTGAACCAGTTCCCTCAAATTTGTTCATCTTTCCAAAATAATTTTACAGAGCTGAGTGCCCTTCTCAATCCATTTAATGTTCAATCTTCTCAGCGCTTGTGCATATATAGAACTGAAGGAGGCCAATTCAATCTCACATAGATAAAATCATTACTCCAACTGCCATATGTAATCTTATGTTAATGTTTATACAAGCATGAAAAGTTATGGCAATGAAACAAAAAATAAACAAACTTTCTAAACAGTAGTGATACCAATATGAAACCAAACTGTTAATATCTAAAGAAGATACAGCTGTTTCGAAATGGGAACTTGAAAATAACCATATATGCTATTGTATCTTATCAAAATGTATCATTGAGTATAAACATGTTACATATAAGGACATGTATAAAATACTTATCTTTGAGTATTAAAAAACATCTCTCAGTGGAGCAAGAAAACCTTTTCTTTACTTTCTCTATCATATACATAGTAGAAATTTGATACTGAGATCTTTCTACCCAGGAATTTGATACTGAGATTTCACCAGAAATACATGTTTTGAGGACCTCTGAAAGCATTTTTACAAAAAGGTCAGTGTACAGCATAACTCAAAAATGAAGTCTGTAAAATACCAAACTTGATATTTAAATTTAGCATTTTCCAGCAATGAAATATGATTTTCAAATAAGTTTCCCTACCCCAAACTACCTTTTACATGCAATGTTTATTGAAAATTCTGTTTTTCTCAAAAATGGCTCATAACAATTTTGATTGAAAGACCATATTTGTATATTAAAGTAAGTTCCAGTATATCTTGTTGACATCAAAAGGAACCATATTAACAATGAGTGAGTTCGAGAGGGGCAGAATTTTTGGTCTCGGTAAGCAGGTATGTCATACCGTGATATTTTGGCTCATACAGGGCATGTGCTATAACAGTGATGCATGTGAAAGCCGTGGATAGAAGCAGGTCATATGCAGTGAAGAGTGGGTACTGGACCATGAAAGATGGCCACAATCTTGTCCGCATGTCCATAACTACATAGCTTCATCTATAGCGATGCTGAAGACTTACCACAGGTGTGAAGTTGTTACATCAATGATTTGTGGCCATCTGCTGCAGATTGGACTAGTGGCACACATGCCATTATGTTGGCTTCCATTGTCCAGAAACCTTAAGTGCCTCCAACAGCAATGGATACGTGAACACAGTCACTGTCATGTTGATTGACAAAATGTAGTGTTTTTGGATGAGTCCTGCTTCAATCTGTCCTACATTGATGGCTGCATATATGTCTGGTATTACTGTGATGGACACAACCTGGAGGCCTACACTGTTAAGTGGCATAGCTGACAAACACCGGGTGAGATGGTTTAGGGCCCAATTGGTTACAACAGTCGATCTCACCTCCTGTGCATTGAGGCCACTTTGAACAGCAATTTCCTAACTGAGGGAGATTGTAGAGTCTGAGGTACTCCCCTGCTTCAAGCATCTCCACAGGCCACAGTTCACAGGACAATGCCCAGGCATACATTGTGAGGAATGTACAAGGTCTTCAAAGAGTGACTGGTACTAATGTTTCCCTGGCCTGCAAATTGACCAGAAATGTCGCCCATCGAACATGATTGGGAAATGGTTGGTAACTTGTTTGTCGCAGTCCTCCATAACCAGTGTCAAGGGTTTGTGGGCGCGCCCGCATACAAACTCTTGGAAGGAGATCCCCTGGAACATAATATTCAAAACCATTTTGATTCCATGCCATGGCATATAGTACCTCTAATTCCAGCATGTGGCAACACCAAATACTGAACATTCAAAGGCCATGTATAAATTTGAAAAAAATCATTTGTTTATTCTCATCTATCTAATTAGCAGTATTAAATTCATTGAATTCATGCATTTCTTTCTTGGTATTGCAATTTTCACAAACAGTAGTGTATTACCTGTTATCCTCAAAAGACCAACTATAATTGGTGAGAAATTACCCTGTGATTGACATCCCTGCTGAAATGTCACTGTCTCTGTACGCTGTTGCCATATTTACTCACTGCCCATCTGCAGCAGCACATTTTCTTCTCTTTCTCTAAAATTTCTTCTTCTTTCCATGTGTTTTCTATCACACTTCTCTATGTTAAATACTTATCCCTATTTCTCACTAGTTACCTCATCTATTCATTTCAACATTGGGTCCTGTACTCCACTAAACTTAAAAGTTTTATTATTTCGGCTAATGTAACCTCAACTTGTTTATCACGGCTGTAACACATTTTCTTATCACAGTGTCCATCATATAGTTCTAAGATGAGAACAAGAGCAATGTCCGCGATATATAAAAGGTAGTAATGATTATAAATGTGAATCCTTATGGAATAACTGTGAACAACACAACCAAACTTTTCACAGAATGAAATCAATCAATCAGATCAGTCATGCATGAGTACACGAGCATAAACTGAATATGTAGGTGTTAAAATGCTGATGACACAATGTCTCTGACAGTAATGCATTCTTACATTATGATTGGTCAGCAACCTGACGAGCCCCTGCCAGCAGATGACACACCCCACAAGTGTCAATCACAAGGAAATTTCTCGCTGACCATAGTTCGTGGTGTTGGTGTCCATTGGTTGGTGATTGTGTTGACATCAAGTGGTGAAGTGATGGGCTTCCATAACTGATTCAGTGGCAGCAATTCAGAATTCATTAAGTGGTGTTTGTGTTTTATTATTAAAATCTTTTTTTCCAAGTATCCAACTCAACTGTGTATTTTGTAGGTTTTAGCAGTGTAATATTAGTTGCATTAATAGAGTATATCCCTCTCTATGAGTTAAACTGTTAGGACAGTATGTTTATGTAGGACTGGGTTAAAATTATTGCCTTTTATGTAGTTTTCACAATGTGCAGGTTTTCTATAGAGCCCAAAGTGGATCATATTTTGGAATCTAATTACTTTTAAACCTAGGAATAGCAATAGAAATGGGCTGAACACTTAATGAGGATGAGTGATGAAAGGCTACCAAGAAGAGCCTTCCAATACAACTGAAAAGGAATAAGAGATGGCTGATCCTGTAAAAGATGTACACCGCAGACTACTTTGCCGGAACGGGCTGTTTAGCCTAATCCATGTGGAAGAAGAATAGAAATGTGCCTCATTTTCATTTTCTATTTCCAAAGATAATTTTGAAACCCTTTGGAATATATAGTGGAAGAAGAATAGAAATGTGCCTCATTTTCTATTATTTTGAAACCCTTTGGAACATAAAGTCAAGGAGACTGCATCTTTAAATCAACATAAAATCTCTAATTATTTATTTAATTTTATAACAGTTTATTTGTATTGAGCCACTTAATTAGGCATTATATACTTAAGGTTATGACTTTGAGACACGTTTGATGGTTTTAGGATTCAAACTGTAGGAGCTCATAACAACTCTTTAAAATTAATTATTAGATGTAGTGATTAAAAAATGTGTAAATTACATAGTGCAGCCTATGGCAGATATTTGCAACAGCTAATTGCAACATGCAATCTTTCCGCAGTCCCTTAAAATAGCAAAGGTTAAACCCTTGTATAAAAAAGGTTCCAAAAATGATACCAATAATTATAGACCAATTTCTCTCCTATCTGGTTTCATAAAAATCATTGAAAAAGTGTTTTATAAGAGGATATTAAATTTTGTAGAAAAAAACAAATTACTTTCAGATAGGCAGCATGGTTTCAGAAAATCCATGTCCACAGAAAATGATTTACATTGCTTTGTTAATAATATACTAAGAGCACCACAATAAAATATATATTTCAGGAGTTTTCTTTGACCTATCAAAGACATTTGATGTGTTAAACCATAAGATACTTTTTAATAAGCTGTAAAAAATGGGTATAAGGGGTCGGTCATGCACTAAATTGGATTAAATCCTATCTTGGGGACTGAAAACAGCTGGTAGAAATCACCTTCGCAGAAAAGGGCCACATTAAATAATTGCAATCAAAATTACAAAACATAAAACATGGAGTATCGCAAGGTTCCATTTTGGGTCCTGTAGTTCTTGTTATATGTCAGTTACTTTGAAACCAATGGTTCATCAAAAATATTGTTCAATATGCAGATGATACAAATATCACAGTAAAAAGTAAGTCAAATGAAACTTTGCAGTCACTAATGAATAAAACCAGAGCTGAAACCCTGGATTGGTTCAACCAAAATCATCTAAAAGTCGACATTGATATAGAACTGTTGCACTGCATTTTCATCTCACACAACAAAATATAAATGACCCTGTAGTAATTTTTAATGACAACAATTTCAAAAGGAAAACAAAAACAGTCTCTTAGTGTTTGGATCAGTGAATATTTTAAATGGGATAAACATACTGAGCACCTAGCAAATAAACTTAGTAGCATATGCCACACTTTAAGGTTATTAAAAACCTCTGTAATTATAAACACTGTTAGAAATGCATATTTTGCTTATGTATATTCACGATTAAACTATGGGAAAACTCTCCCAATTGTAAGAGATTGTTTTTACTTCAAAAGAAAATAAGAGTAATGGCTGAAGCAAATCAAAGAACCTCCTGTAAATCATATTTTAAAAAAAACTGCAAATGACATACTATGTATGTACATTTATAAATGCATAATACATCTAAAAACTAGCTGCAGCAGTGAAAATGAATTCCTTACCAGTGATAATGTACATAATTGCAAAACAAGACAAAAAACAGACATACATATACAAAAAATGAACACAAAAACATATCGAAGCACATATGCATTCATTTCTTCTCTTCCTATTTAAATCTCCAGACTCTGTGGAAGGTAGGGAATATCCATAATTAAAGAAACATTCCCACATCCCATACAGGAATCAAACCGAGGATCTCTGGTTGAAGCAGCCATAATGTTAACTGCTCAAACAAAGATGCATTCTACAATTTAAGAAATATTTGGTGTTTAATTACATGTGGATGTCCTATGTCTGTATGATAACATGCTACATGATTCTAATTGTTTTATTTATTTATATTTAATTATTTTTTATTGATAAAATATAACACCAGCCGTGAAAGCCTATGAACATATTTAATTATTTTTTGATTATTAAGCTTTCTTTTTGGCTATGCCTTGTAAATTTCAGAATAAATGAAAGAAAATGAAAATTTTATAAAGTTGCAAATACCAAATGAATGTCATAAATAAAGTAATTTATGACATATAAAATATATGTGAAAAGGTAGTTTGCCATAAATGTCTTATTACATTCCAGGCTTTGACACTTTGTGCTGTGTTGCTGTTCACATATGGGTTGCTGAGTTCTTTTGCACCGAATTACTTATGGATGATATTTCTACGCGGACTGGTTGGCTTTGCAATAGGCTGTGTACCCCAATCGTAAGTGCTTATCTCTGCCTCTATAAGTGCAATTAGTAGCCTGACTTTGAAATGAATATAAACATATGTAGTATTTCAATGATGGAAAATAAATTGACATGAAACACTCGTATTGCTCCACTTACCAAATAATAGACAGGACACTTTTCAAGAACTTATTGTCCCCATTTTCAGCTGCTAATGATTGTGTAAGTGAATGGTATGCATGTTGAACATTGATTCATTTCCCACCATTTAATGAATTGCATCCCTCTGTGAAAGTTCCAATGATTTTTAATTTATAGTAGTATTTGTTTTGAAATAACTGTCTTAATATACAAAGCTGTGGTTTATGTTTGGTAGCATATGTAGATATAAATTGTATTTGTAAGCATATTTGACAGTATTTAATGGTTGAAGTTATAAAGGTTTGTGGGCTGTATATGATATGCTGCAGAATATCTTATTTTAGTATCTTTTTTTAATTTATTGAAAATAATGAACTTAAAATTATTGTTTATTTACTGTCACAACATATTGCTAAAGTGCTCAATATTCATACAAGTTATAACAACTTAGTTGCTGAGGGTGGAGGTAGCATTATGCTTAAAGTGCCGTTTTGGCTAGCTAATAAGCACATATGATTAAGGTCAGGATAGAGCCATATTTAATAGTATAGCAGTTCATGTCATCATACAGAAGGAAGAAAACTTATTGAAAAGGATATTATAAGCTAATTACTTATTTCAAAAACAATTTAATGCAATACATATATAATGTCTGTCTTATTAAGGATAGACAGAACTCAGAGTAACATTTTCTACATTATAGAGACAGAATGGTGATTAAGATATCATCTGAAACACTTTACCACTTTTTGTCTAGTTTTGTGCATAATTTGTTTTATTAAATTTGCATATGTATTTAATTTTTAATTTAAAGAAACTATTCTATAACCAACATTTTAGTCTCAAAAGTAACTGTATATAACCACATGTAATTATTTATACATTTTTCAGTTCTAGCTCATTTCACATTTGTATTGTTTAAAGATCAAAAACTAAATCTGACCAAAAATTAAATATATTACAAAACTGTATTTCATGATAAATGTAAAATTGTTTATAGTAAAAACAAATATCCTGGTTTTGTTCAGCTTATCTAATCACTAAAGTACTGGTATATGTAGCTCATTAGTTGAAGAAGAAGAAGAAGAAGAAGAAGAAGAAGAAGAAGAAGAAGAACAACAACAACAACAACATAAAACATCAAAGTTAATAAAATGGCTGAACTTCAAAAGTAAAAAAACTCATTTTAAATTTTTATATTCATAATATTAATAATACATCTTGCCATGTAAAGAAGACTATTAAAATAACTGATTGAGCTAAGAATGGACACCTACCATTCTGATGATTAATCATCACTACATAGTATTAAAGTTGTGATATAAAGCCAAAATCTGAAATTGTACTTTATTTTCTCCACTACTTACCTATAGTTTTTTAATATTTATTTATGCTCACTCTTATATAATTATATTAGAACCACTGTCTGTGGTTTTCAATTCGAGTGTCAACTGTAACTCGCCTATCTTCATTATATTCCCTTACCACGAGTTCTGTTAAATGCTTTTTTATTGTTTCTTTTGCTTGCTACAAAGAAAATGCATATAGCTTAAAACAGGGATCTAAGAAAGTGAATACATCCATTGTTTTGTTATCTCAATATTTGAAAATCTATTTAATACTATTTACTCATTTTGTTCACAACTTCCAGCAATGTTGAATGGAGGGTCTCTCTTAGAAGCTTTCCACATACATTATGCAAGCTCCTGTGAGTACAATAATTTGACTTCCAGTTATAACTTTTGTTGCTCATCTTTTGGATCACTTCTTCAAATGGTTTCAAATCTTTGCAGAGCTCCATCCATATTCTCCACTCATCAGGTGCAAGCATGGGGATGTCTTTATTTTTTAAAGCTATTGAACTCTTAACAGCATCCTGAACCTCTGTTAATTGCTGGAGTATGAAAAGGGTTAAATCCGCTCTTGTAAGAACATCCTGTAGAAGTTCTTTGGGATTTCTACACTAGAATCATGCTGAAACTTATAAGCTTTTTTACTGCAGATGTGGTGCTTTTAAAATGTGCTACTATTTGCTTAAATTTATTATGAAGGTGCTTATTTTCTTCAGTGCATCTTGAACAATTAAAATGTAAAAATCAAAATGGTTCCATCCAAGCTCATTAATAATTGCATCTTTTTTTATGTGCAGCATAGTTTGTGACAACCAATATTTTGTTAAGCATATCAAATTAATCTGTTATGCATTTAATCTCATTGGTCAGATTTTTGCTTGTATGAAATCCTTATATTTGTACACACCCAAGAAGAATTAATTCCATTTTAAAATCAGGTGTCAAGTAGTGGGCTGTAGGGCAAGATAACTTTCATTGATACTAGAAGTCCAACAGTCTGTCATCGGACACATATCTGAATACTCTTCATTTTTCCTGAAACAATGTTTTGGCATTCTTTATAAGCAGCAGGTATCAAATTTGAAATTTGAGGAAAGAGTTTTTCTGTTTGATTATATATTTATTGTAAACAAGTGGACGGGTAATTTATCCATTTTCTTGTTCTGCCCATATTTATTTTTCTTGGGATGCAACTTGAAATATTTGCTTACCTTGAGCAATGTTGATAGAAGCTGTACCACTATTGTTGATATTGATAGCATTGTTGCTATTAGTTTCTGGGGTATGACTGGCTGCAGTATTTGCATATGTTTTAAAGTCATTAATGGAACTGAAATGTGGTTGGGTTGGTTGGGATCATTGATGCTCATATCACTTGATATACGATTAGGTTGTACAGTCAAACATGGTGACAAATTTACAGCTAGATGTTTTCTTAACATATGATTGTAGACCCCTAAACCAATGTTAGACCACTCACATATACATTCTGCTACTTTATCACCATCATTTACGTCTGTAAAGTAACACCACATGGAACTTGTCTGTTTGCACCTACTCATTTTCTTTGTAATGCAGGCATTAAATTATAAACAACCACATACAACAGCACAGTGTTAGCAATGAAGAACATATAAATGTATAACCACACCAATAACACTACTAAATAGTGCAGGCCAATGTCAATTGCATTGACATCTTCTGCCAAATGCTGCCAACTGCTGCAGGCTGCAACATTTTGGCACCCTAACTCTATGTAACTGAAGCTGTTATATTCTTGCAGTGGTTTCATTACACAATTGTTTAGATCCCAAATGGTTGCATTATATTTGTTCCAGTTCTACATTGAGGTAGACACAATCATTTACTACTGAAAAACAAATTTTGACATGATGGAACAGTAAAAAAATATCAAATATATTTTTAATATATCCTGAAGCTGTAAAACCATCTTGCGAATGGTGTCAATATGAAGTGAAACCACCATGGGTGCCAATATGAGGTAGATTCCCTTTATCAGGAGTCACTATGCTGCGGTAGTCAGTCGATAGAAGCAATGAATTCTTTCTCTTAGAGTGCTAGGGGTGTTGAGGTTTTCTTATATAAATAAATCATTATTGAATTTTCTCTTTCTTTTTATACAACTGGATTTTATTTTATCCGAACTTGATGAAT
The DNA here is from genome assembly GCA_030762935.1 of Hymenopus coronatus. Classification (NCBI taxonomy): domain Eukaryota; kingdom Metazoa; phylum Arthropoda; class Insecta; order Mantodea; family Hymenopodidae; genus Hymenopus; species Hymenopus coronatus. The sequence goes on from CM060888.1 coordinate 94,929,991, forward strand.
AAGCCACGAAGTTACAAGCACTACTGCTTTCATCTGTTTTATCAATGCAAAATTCTATCTCCCAATTACTTTTGTCAATTTCAACAAACTATGTTTATTAGCTTGCACGGATAATGTTGCATTACTACAAGATTCTATTTTATGCTGATGGAAAACAAAATATATTCCACTTAAAATGTTTCTACCTTATCAAGTCAATGCAAAAGAACAACTATATACTTCGTCTCCTTGGGTCCCCTATCTGGGAAGTATGACCCTGTGGAAGGTGCTACCATCTACACTTGTTCAGATACTTTCTTTGAGTGCCTCTCTACCTCATTTCTGGCTAGCTTTTTTGTATATTTCTAAACTCACAAGGAAGAAAATATGTCACCATGATACTTGTTTACAACAAAAACAAAATCGCAGAGAGAAAACCAAAATGTTTCTAACTAACAAAACACACAGAATACTTAATTGTGCCTCTAGTGGTTCTGATTTGTGTATGAAACAAAAAAACATATAAAATAATAAATCAATACAAAATACATTACAAAACCACAAAATATATTGAAAACAATGAGGAGATATAAATATTGGCTCAAATGCCCCTTTCATGGTGTTGTGAATAATATTCCTTCTCTCTTGGTTTGTTCCATTCTTGGAGTTCACAACATCATGAAATCTTCCCCAGAAACAAAGAAAACATATGGAACATTTTTCACTCATATCACAACTTACCATTCATTCAAAACAAATCAAATAGAAACATTGCACTCATTTCTATTATACAATTCTCATTTGTACTTATAAAGCTCATTTACTCAATAAAAAATTACATATCATTTAAACCTATTACTGGTCACAGTATCTGTTTGCAATATCTACCAATAATTTTATTTTGTGAGTCCATTAATTAATAGGTATGATCCCCAAAATGTTTGTTTATTTTATAAAGGCCTTTACATTCTTGAGTAAATGCTTTGCTCAGTACTGGATATGTTTTTTCCTTTTAAGACCTCACCACCTATAAGCAGCTTCCATTTATGACTGTCCTTTTTACACATTTCTTTCTTAAGTCAGACTTTTTCTGAATTCTTTGGAAAGCTAATTCTGCTTTCTGCTCATTCATTAATGAGTGATTACATCAAGCAACCATCTTTCAAATTTTTCAGCTTTTCCACTGTCATCAACTCACAAGAAGTAAATCCTCTCATGACATCTGTAGCTTAATTTATTATATTTTCAATATACTTGCAGTGCTTTACCCAAGACTTATTGTTACTATAACATAAAATTCTGAAATATGTCAAAACATTCCTTAAACATCTGTCACACAGATTTCCCTGTGAGAAATATGCAAAGCTATGATAAAATATCTGGGATGGGGAAAGAATTAAGTCATCAAGCATCTATAGTCATCCTCAGCTTATTATGTTTATGAATCCAACATATCATATTTAAGTATGCTGACTCATCTGCGTATGCTGACTCATCTGCTACCTCAATAATGTCATCTTTCAACATTTGCTCAATTACCTCATCAGCTTGTTTTCTAATTGCTAATGGTATGGCTTGCACTTGTGTGAGTACAGTGTAATGCCTTTCAATTGAAAACAATGTATATTCTTATTACATTTACCAAGCTTGCCGCTACAAACATTAGTATTCTCAATGAGCATGTTTCTCAATATATTAAGTTGTACAGTGTTCAACCTATGGCATTTAGTTAATATTATTTCTGTTTCTTTATACACATTACGATATCTATCATGGCTGCTGTTTGGTCATTTCTTATTTGTCTACATGGAAACCATATACCCATTCACACCATCACATTCTAACTGCAGAATACATTCCTCACAAATAACACCTGGGTATGACACAGAGTCATTTAAATTATCACTATTTCCCACATTTATATTGAGAACAACAGCATCTATACCCTTTTTAATCATAATATACTAAATGAAGAACCATCCCTTTCATACCACAAAAAAAGAATATCACAGCACCACTCTTGATATTCCAACTTTAAAAAAGCTTGGAACTTAATCCTTTCCTTTTTCTTACCTATAGCCACTTCCAATACACATTGCATACTGGTAAACATTCAACTTTTCTTTTCAACTCTAATTCTTTAAAAAATTCTTCACTGCATACACAAACACTATATTATCAATCCATGCATTCATCATTCCAAAGGCATTCATTTTATTTGTGAAGGATTAATAAGCTTACCTGATTCAACAGAAGCTCTGCATTGTCTACCTTTCTTAAGATGTTTAAATTACCCCATTGTGAGTGTTTCTTAAGGAATGTAGGAAAGTTACAATCAGGAGTATAATTGTAACCTCCTAGTTTTCCAGAGGGTTTGATACACAAATTTGGTTTCCTGCGATGTTGCTTATAAAGTTTTCAGTAACTTGCATAGTTGGAACCAACTGGTTTGGTCCTGGGTTTGTTTCCCAGTTGAGATTTGGTTCCCCAGAATTTCATCCTTCTTCACCAAAATTTTGATCTTATTTCCAAATTTGTTTCCATTCCCTAGATAGAAGGGAAATCTCCTCCTGTTTTGAAACTTATGAGTATGTATTGGCCTTGGGTTCGTTTGAATGAAATTCAACCTTTTTTTTTTTTTAAGTCTCGAATGGAGGGGAAAAATCCACCTTAAGGACTGACCCGGGCAAGCCCGGAGTGTCGGGGTCTCCCATGTAGGCATACCGACTAAAAAACCCCTCCACCGGTATTAGAAGGAAGTAAGGAGAGGCGGTACCTCATGATTGCACCCGCGGATTCAAGGTGATAATTTAACTGACTGTAAGTTGCAGTCAGAGAGGTGAAATGAGGACCGGGAGACAGACTTGACCGAGGCCCAGACTGTCACCGCGGAATATTCAGGGAGAGGAGTAGAGGAATTAGAGGGTGAGGGATTGAGTTGGAGCTAGTGTTGGTTCTTCTCCAGTCGTAGCTGCCGTGAACGAAGAATCCAAGTCTCAGGTCCGGGTCTTGTAACAGCCCCGCTGTGTGATTGGCCCCTGGAGTGGGGCCGTTCGGTGGAGTGGAGCTGCTGCGGCTGGAGGTCCTGCTGAGGCTGTGGCTGAACACTAGCTATCCGGCTGGACAGCTCAGCGATGGTGGACTGTAGTGTGGCGATGGCGGCGGTGGTGGCAGCTTGAAGGTTCTGTACCTTTTCAGTGATGACACTGCACAGCTCTTCAAGGGCAGCTAAACGGGCGCCGACGTTCAAGATCTCCGCGTGGAGATCCTGAATGGCGTCCCGTGTCGCTGCGTCTATCGAGGGTGCAGGTGGTGTGGTGTCGATAATGGTCGGCGGTGGTGTAGTCCGGGCGGGTGGTGGTAGTGGTCTGCTCCTGGGGTAGAGAGGGCACTGGGCTTGCCCGGTGAAGTGTCCTGTGCCACGACAGGTGGCACAGAACCGGCGGCGACGGCGGAGATCGTGCCCAGTGCACTCGGCGGTGGTGGTGTTGGTACCACAGTAGTGGCATCTCGGTGGCGAAGAGCAGACTTCAGCTGTGTGACCGTAAGCACAGCAGCGTTGGCAGGGCCGATGGCGCTCCTGTCGGCTAGCCTCGACGACCAGAAGTCGCCCTAATAAGGGCAACCCTGATGCAAAGGCAGCTTCCAGGTCTGCCTGGTCCTGTAACTCCAGACGAACGAGCGGCGTTGGCCCCCGGTCGCAGTATATGCGGGTGGCCCTCAAGCAAGAAGACCACCGCGACTGCACGGCGGTGAGCAGATGCCGGGTGGAAAGGTCCCTAGGGACCCCCCGTACCACAGCACTGAACCGGGGTGGCGGCGTCGTGGAGCTGGGTGGAGACGTCGGTGGCAGTGGTGAGGGCGGCAACTGCGGCTGCAGTTGCGGCGAGACTGCGGTGGCGGTCGGCGGCAAAACAGGCCTTGCTGCGACCAATGGCTTCGGAGATGCTGCCTCCTCGGCGGCTGCCGGGGAAGAGGCGATGGTTGCTGCCTTAGCAGCTGCGGCTCTGCAGAGTTTCTTCTTTGCCATGTATACAGCTTGAAGTTCAAGCTCCGAATTCCAAATTCAACCTATATTCCAATGAATTTCTGTTTTCATTGTGAATTTTGTCAAAACAGTTTTGTCTACAATTTCTCTGATTATGAGAATCAACATTATTATTACCATTGTAATACTTAGAGTCATGCATTCGAGTTTTTAAAAGCATTATTATTTTTAAAATATTTTGTCATCAAATTGGCCATTGCTGTTTCTGAAATTTTGTTTCTGAGCACTTTTCATCTCAGACATTGCCCCTTCCCCAGGAAATTTACGATTTTTAGTTTCTCTAACCCTGTATGTACAATGTACATAGGGATAGAGAAGGTATTGTATTCCACCCAAAAATTTGATACCAAGATTTTACTGGAAATAAATGTTTTGGGTCCCCTAAATCCAAAAAAAAAAAAAAGCATTTTTAGGAAAAGGTCTGTGTGTGGGTGTGGGGGTGGGTGGAAAAGACTGTTAAATGCCAAACTAACTTTGGTTTTGTCCAAGGATGTGACATGAAGATTTGCAAGAAAATCCCCCACCCCCAACTACCCTTTACATGGAACTTTTTTAAAAAATTTTGATTTTCTCAAAAATGGCTCTAACAATTTTGATTAAAATATTTTATATCAAAGATATTTACCTCACAAATAAAATGTATATTTTGAATTTTCTGGGAACAGCCTCTGAAGACTACTTTATTTTTAAGGAATTTTGCATAACTGCTAAACAATAAGAGATGGACAAAAACTTACCATGCAAAAAATATAGATTGCATTAAAACACACAATTTATGTTATGAACATTTTTTTCATGGAGTTGATCGTTTTTGAGATATGTCTTGTTATTGGTTTCAGCTTTGAAAAACTTATACTTTTCTCATACAGGAATTCATCAACTCCAGTTCATACAAACAAAGGAACTTCAGTCACATAGCAACCAGCTTTTGACTATCACTTTAACCTATGGTACTCCCTTATTTCGCTTCTGCTTACAAGGAAGCATGTAATAAGACTATTTCTGCTAATTTTTGCTCTGTTATCATGAAGTAAATAGAAGAATAAGCTTATTAACAATTTGTTACAGAGATATAGAGACAGTCATGTGAATGGAACACATCATATTTTTTCACACGGAAAGTTGTAAACTCCTAACCCTACATAGAAACGGATTTCATCCACATAGCAACCGGCTTTTAAAATATTTGATTAACGTTTTAGCCTAGTGTATTCCCTCATTTTCCTTCTACTTACAAGAAAGCAAGTAATTAAAAGACAACTTCTGCTAATGTTTATCTCAATTATCATAAAGTAGATAGAAGAATATGCTTTTTAATAATAATTTGTTATAGTGTTGTAGAGAATGTCATGTGAATGGAACACATCATATTTTTTTCATATATTTTCTCTGAGGAATTTGAATTCTGTTTTCTTAGTACCTCATGTTTGTCAACAAATCAATTACTGTAGCAAAATCATTGGGTTTAGCTACCATTAAATATTTGGGATTCAGGAACTTACATGTATTTATTCAAAATCTTCTCGGGCTTCTAGCCAGGTAAAAACTTGGCTTGACACCAACGTTTCGAAGAAGTGCATCTTCCTCGTCTTCAGGGTGAACTGGTGGTTTGAGCTTGCGGAGACTGGTATTTATAGAGCTGGGATGAAGCTAACATCTGATTGGTTCGCGTGATATTATGGCCTGGTATTTAAGATAACTGAGACATGGGCACGGACTTCGTAGAAAACTATTTATAGTCGGCTAATGTTTTGTGTTTGAGCACGCACCTGCTAGAAAATAAGTCTTGGAAGACTGCAGGTACAGGATTAGGTGTTAAGGCTCTTTAACATCGGTGTCCATGCTGAACTTAATTGTAGGCCAGAATCGCGATTTAGATTATTTGTTTCAGATGAGATGGCTAAAGCTTCTTTTACTCTCCTTTCCCAGTAGTTCGAACACTTTGCCACTATCTTGGTGTTGGTAAAGTTAGCTCTGTGGCTTTGTTCTATACAGTGTTCAGCCAGTCCAGATTTTTCGGGTTGCATAAGCCTTATTGATTTTTGGTGTTCAGAAACGTGTGTGGCAATAGTGCGTCCTGTTTGGCCAATGTACGCTGCGCTGCATTCGCAAGGAATGTGGTAGACATCAGGTACTCTGAGAGCTAAATTATCTTGATCAAAAATTTGGTCAGGCCAGTTAAAGATAATTTAGCTCTCAAAGTACCTGGTGTCTACCACATTCCTTGCGAATGCAGCGCAGCGTAATTGGCCAAACAGGACGCACTATTGCCACACGCGTTTCTGAACACCAAAGATCAATAAGGCTTATGCAACCCGAAAAATCTGGACTGGCTGAACACTGTATAGAACAAAGCCACAGAGCTAACTTTACCAACACCAAGATAGTGGCAAAGTGTTCGAACTACTGGGAAAGAAAGTAAAAGAAGCTTTAGCCATCTCATTTGAAACAAATAATCTAAATCGCGATTCTGGCCTACAATTAAGTTCAGCATGGACACCGATGTTAAAGAGCCTTAACACCTAATCCTGTACCTGCAGTCTTCCAAGACTTATTTTCTAGCAGGTGCGTGCTCAAACACAAAACATTAGCCGACTATAAATAGTTTTCTACGAAGTCCGTGCCCATGTCTCAGTCATCTTAAATACCAGGCCATAATATCACGCGAACCAATCAGATGTTAGATTCATCCCAGCTCTATAAATACCAGTCTCCGCAAGCTCAAACCATCAGTTCACCCTGAAGACGAGGAAGATGCACTTCTTCGAAACGTTGGTGTCAAGCCAAGTTTTAACCTGGCTAGAAGCCCGAGAAGATTTTGAATTAATACGTCGCCAGGAAAGCTTCAGTTCTTATTTTACATGTATTTGTTTGCTATTTTAAAAAAAATAATCTGACATCCTAATGTCTTTATGAGGATCAAATTTCCCTATGGATAGTTGGTCTGGTTCTGTACTGCCAAAATCTAGATAAAAAAAAAATCTGATGTGCTTCATTAACATGACTTTCTTTACATCTCTGCAACAAATTATTGTTAAAAAGCTTATGGCTTCTATTTACTTTGCGCTAATCAAGAAAAAATTAGCAGGAATAGTTTTATTTCTTGCTTCCTCGTAAGTAGAAGTGAAATAAGGGATTACCATAAGTTAAAGTGATAGTCAAAAGCTGGTTGCTATGCGTTTGAAGTTTATTTGTTTCTATGGACAGGAGTTGACAAAATTCCTGTATGACGAAAGTATGTTTTTTAAAGCTGAAACCAAAAACAAGGAATATCTCAAAAATTATCATCTCCACGAAAAAAATTGATATATCATAAATTGTGTGTTTTTATGTGCTCTACATTTTTTGTGTGATAATTTTTGTTCATCTCTTACGGTTTAGCAGTTATGCAAAATTCCTCAAAATTAATCCAGAATAAAGTAGTCTTCAGAGGCTATTCCCAGAAAATTCAAAATATACATTTTATTTGTGAGGTAAATATCTTAAAATACAATATTTTAATCAAAATCATTAGAGGCATTTTTGAGAAATTCAAACTTTTCGAAAAAAATTCCATGTAAAGGGTAGTTGGAGGTGGGGGGATTTTCTTGCAAATCTTCACGTCGCATCCTTGGAAGATACCAAACTTAAATACTATTCGTTTTTGAGCTATACTGACACAGACACACACACAGACAGACAGACAGACAGACAGACACCTTCCTAAAAATGCTTTTTTTCGATTCAGGGGGTCTCAAAACATATATGTCTGGTAAAATCTCGATATCAAATTTTTGGGTGCAATATAATACCCTCTCTATACACTATGTACATAATACGTGTAGGGAAAGTAGTATATCTTTGAAAGTGTTGCATTCCTCATGGCTAGATAATGTGAGCCTCATCCACTCCCTAGCACTACCTAAGGAATTTCTCACAATTCTCGCTTTGAATTCACTTGGAATCCTTGTAATAAAAAAAATATGGTTCAGTTCTTTAAGAAATTGAATGGGATTGTTCCCTAAAATTATTCAATATTTGCCCATAGCATGGTTGGTTGTCCTGATAATGCACATGTTATCTTGATTTTTATCTTCTCTTATATGCATATTTTAAAAATTCTTTTCAAACAAATTTTCGTCGCTTTTTAATTCCTATCTATTTCAGAAATCTTTTCCATGCCTTCATCTTTTCTTTCTAAATTTATTGAATTAGCCTGTTCATTTTCCTTATATAAATGTTATTTTATTGCTTTGTCAATCTATTGATCTACCTTTGTTTGAAGGGCTTTAATTTTCTGGCCAGAATTCTTAATTTTTTCATTCATTGCTATTTCAATTCTATCTATATCATTTCTTAAACTAGTTCCCCCTGCTTCTATATTTTTCTTAAAAAATGTAAATGTAAATGGTGTGTTATTTATGGACGCTCTTTAATTACTGTGATTCTCAGCGTCCAATTCTAAATTGGGCATGAAAGACTGCTTAATTTTGCTCAGAGGCCTCTCTATCAGGCTTGAGGTTCTTTTACATGCCGTAAATTTTTCTTCAAGATTAGTATGCATTGGCATTCTGATTTTATTCTGCTTCTCAAAACTTTTATACCTGAATTTGCCTGACTAATCCTTGTTTTTAACCTAATTATTTCTCTCCAACCTTGGAATGTGGCTTCTTACAATCTCTCTTCAGCCGTTTCTAACTCTTTGTTTTACAAACACACCTAATGCTTCTTCTTTCTTATCTGTTATCTATAAACTTTCTTCTATCTTAGATTTCAGAGCCTTCACCACCAAATCTGTTTTCTCCAGTTTTGTGTTAAGCTCTGCATCACTATTCCTAATTTCTGCTCTTAACTTGGAATTTACTACTCTATTTTAGCATTAGTCACTGCTAATTCAATTTTCAATTCTGCATTACTAGAATCAATTTTATTTTTCAATTCAGTATTAATAGCATTAAGTTAAGCATTATTTGCCTTTAATTCAGTATCTGTAGTATCAATTTTACCACTATTTGCCCTTAAATCTGCATTTGTAGCATCAACTTTGACCTATTTGCTTTAACTCTGCATTTGTAGCATTTATAGCTGCTTTCATTTCTATCATTAGTTCCATCAATGTTTTGTATGAACTACTCGATCACTAGTATCTATTTCCATTCTTTCTCTTTGTTCACTTTCCATGATTTTTTTTAGTATTTTTACCACTTCTTAATATCATCAATTAACATAGAACATTTACCAATTCAATACAATATTACAAATGAAGATCACTGGGTACATAGGTGAAAGAAAATGTTTGGTGTGCTCATCAGTGGTGTGATATTCATACACCTGGAAAGAAATTGTAATAATTGTTTGCTGAAAGAGAAGTATTTTAAGTTTATGTACAAAAAATAAAATCAGCACAGTGATTGAATGATAGCTGATGATATGAAAGATGGTGTACTTCACATTTACTGCGACCACCAGACAATGTTCTCTTGATTGGTATGGGATGTTGTTTGGGCGTCAATGGTCTCCCCCTCTCGTGAATTTTATGTCACTCAATCTCATGGGGTTGACTCTGGTGGTTCCCTGGCCTTCTTGCAGTTGTTTGGACTCTCGCTTTGGTGGTCCCCTGGCTTTGCTTCCTTTGTTAAGTCTCTTCTTATCTCAGATATATCTGTTATTGGTACGTTATTTTAGCACCTTGATTATTTTCCTCAAGCTCCAACGTACAAGTGCCACTATGAAGCAGTAAAATCGCTTCATGTATAGTGTCAATTTGAAGCAAAACTGCCTTGTATGGGTGCCAATATGAGGCAGTATCCCCTTGTACAGGCATCACTATGCTGCTGTATTCAGTCGATAGAACAATGAATTCTCTTTCTCAGGGTGCTATCGGGTTAATGGTTAATAACTCAGTGTCATAAAATATGGGTAGGTTTTCTTGTATAAAAACTCATTATTGAATTTTCTCTTTCTTTTTATTTAACTGGACTTTATTTTATCCAAACTTGATGAATAAGCCATGAAGTTGCAACTACTTTCATGTTTTCATGTGTTTTATCAATGCAAAATTCTATCTCTTGGTTATTTTTGTTGATTTCAACAAACTAGGATGGATAATGTTGCATTACTCCTGGATTCTATGTTGTTGGAAGACAAAATATATTCCACTTAAAATGTTTCTATCTTATCAGATCAGTGCATAAGAACAACTGTATAATTCATCTCTTGGGTCCTCTACCTGGGAAGAATGACCCTGTAGAAGATATAACCTTCCTCACTCATCCAGATACTTTCTTCGAGTGCCTCTCAACCTCAATTCTGGCTAGCCTTTGTATATATTTCTAGCCTCACAATGAAGAAAATATGTTGTCATGAAGCTTGTTTATAACAAAAACAAAATTGCAAAGAGAAAACCAACACGTTTCTAATTAATGAATAACACAGAATACTTAATCATGCCTCTAGTGATTCTGATTTGTGTACAAAACAAAAGAATATAAAATAATAAATCTATACAAAAGGGATTACAAAACCACAAAATATAAAGAAAACGGGGTATAAATATTGGTTCAATCCCATATATTAAATTTAATCAAATTGCACTATTCTCATGTTGAAGTGTAAATTGTAAACAGTGTCTCTTTAAATTTGCCTTTTTAATGACAAACCCTATTATCTGTTTTTAAGTAATTTCTTTCGAATACATTTTACTCATGGTAGTTTGTAATTATTGACGTTATATGTTTTTTCAAACATGCTGTTGTCACGTTTGCACTGAAATAAGTTGTCTCTTTAGAAAGTACTGTGTTTGCATCCATGTGGGAAATAGAAAACAATAAAGCCATTGTGTTAATTAACAAAACAATGAGTAAATACTAAAATGATCAATTTCCCAGTCATAATCAAATACTTTTTTTTGCTTGACCATTTATTGTGCACTTTATTATACTAAATGGTAAGCATGATGCGAAACAATGTAAGCGCTGATGTTACAAAAGGAATACTGATATTACAAACTTCCTCAGGCATATTGTAAATAGTGGCTTGGTGCACAAAATATTAATAAGAGTACTCAAGTTAACATCGCATTATTAAGTAATATAATATATAACTGCCAATAACAAAAACAATGAAATTAGGTTATGCAAAAATCCTTGATAAAAGCACTCATTACAAAAAGAAAGCCATTTTATGCCATTAAGCTATGAAAAGTCAAACAGTAATCAAAATTGGCAAGTGTAGGTACTATAAAATTAGTATGTTCTCTTCCAGTAAACATGAAACATTTATATATACAGAGCCTACAATTCTAAACAGAAATAAAATTGGCAAATAAGCAATTGCCGAAGTTAAGTAATGAAGATTTAATCCTATTAATGAGAAGTAGAGAAGAATTAAACTTTTGTATGAATAGATTGTAGAAGAGTAAGTAGAGAAATTCATGTGAATGCATCATATACATTGTTTTTCCCACTTTAAACGAGAATCTGGTGCAACTTCAGCTGATAGTTTGCCATTGAAAGATGTCATGTTTGAAAGTTGGTAAGCAGCTGAAAGTTAATTTCTCTTTCACTTTTGGATTAGTTACACATAAACAACTTTTAATTTATTTCAAGGCAAATTTTTATTAAGCTCTTGTTTGCTTTATATGACACAGATGGCTTATCACTAGACAGCAGATTTTAGGCAAATGCCAATTCTTTTCCTTAATATAGATTTGCTTCACCTTTTACATCTGCATGTTTTATGAATGCATAAAGATGCCTATTTTGAAATTAGTGCTTATTTTCCTCTCAAGTCTATTTAAGCACCTATTTTCTAGTTAAACATATTTTCCTGTGTTACATTTGCATTTCAGTTTTAATTGATTGTTAAATGACCTGTGAACATTCACATTTCTTTTTTATTGTGTTGTTTTTTACTATTCATAGAATCAGAATTAAATCATAAAGGTCTACTATGATTCTTAAAAGCCTGTACCATTAAACACATGAATGCCAAGTACTTTAAATTCCATGAGTCCAGGAATTTGAGCATCATTTCCTCATTTCATTCATTGTCGAATATGAGTTACTAGGTTAAAGGACATAAAACTTAAAAAAATAAAAAAAAAAATAAAAAAAAATGAAGAAAGTAGCCCTATACAGCCTATTGAAAATGTCATGTCCTGAAAATAGAGATGTGTTAAAACATGCTGGTATCAACCGTTAAATTTATTTCAGGATGAAATCATACTGATGCAAAGGAAATTGAACTCCATGGTTATAGTGTTTTGTTTTTTTTCTTTCTTAATTTTAGCATTATATATTTGAATGTCAAATTGGTAGCCAGGCCATTATAGGATTTAAACCACCAGGGTTTGTTCTGATATCCTGATATTCAGTTGTTTTTGTAGTAAGGCAACATGTATTCTATCTGCATTTTAAGAGAGGTAGATTTTGTACCATACAATCAGTGTGTCCCTTTTCAGAACCAGTTATTCTGGTGTTCCTTTACTTTATGTTATATCTTGAATTCCTTCCTGTTTTCTTCTCCTAGTTTTATCTAAATCACTTTTAAATTCGTAAAAAAAATTCTTCTTTATAATGAAACAATTTTATTATAGCTGAAGCAGTTGTATTATTTCCCTATTACAGTGCACTCCTTCCATTGCTATCAACATTTAACATTATTTGTATAAATCTCTACATACCTAAAAATGGAATTAATGACCCTCATGCATCCATTTTTAATTGTGAGGGACGTAACCAAAAAGAATAAATACTGAAATAGAAGGAATAACCATTTGTGAAGAGAGATCAATATTTAACTTCTATCTGTCAAAATTTCACCATACCCAGAAAGTTAATTACTGAGCTTCACAATTCAGTTTTTAATTAGGAAGGAGGCATTAACCAAAAAGGAAAATATTGAGGTAGAGAGGATAACGATTATGTTTACAGTATGAAGAGATATATTAGAAGCTTTTGTGTTCCAGCGTAACACTGTACGCAGAGTTTCTTCCAACGAAGCAGAGAGCAAAGTGTGTAGTTTTGCTTGACGTGAGTGATGCATAATTTTTTGACACCCACATTTTCTTATCTGGTAGAGAGACTGGGTAATATTTGAAGCATGAATATAACTATCTCCATTTCTTTTTGATAGCTGGTACAAAGGTGCTTTGTTTCCTATAATCTATAAATAGTCTTATTAACATTCTAAGGAAATTAGATAAGTTTGTCAGGAGGAATGTTTTCATACATCCTTGATTTTAGCAACTGACTGGTGGTGTGATTATCATTTACTTCTAATTAATTTTGGGTAAAAGCATGAAGTTCTATATGTTGTGGTGCTGATATACAGGGCATTTCAGAATTTGACTGCACAAATTTAAAGAGATACTGAGAGATACATTTTGAAATAAGGAACTCAAAGTTCGAAGTAAGTGTAATTTTTGGTACTGGATGTTGGAGATATGCCGAATTTGAACAATGCAAGCCTCTGATGTAAAATGTTCATTTATGTTTCCTTAATAAAGAACATTTTGAAGTCATCGTCAGTGGTTATTAACTCTTAATGATATGCACATCTGTGTTTTGCTAAAAATTTGTTTGCAAAGGAATGCATGCCACTGATAAGAAAATAGCATAAAACATGTATGTGTGCAAGCTAACCTGAGGAATTGAGATTAATTAGTTGAGTTGATTTTGTAACACTTCATCACTTCATTTTGAAGTCATTGTCAGTGGTTATTAACTTTTAATGATATGTGCTCTGTGTTTTGCTAAAAATTTGCTGTTTTGCAAAGGAATGCACACCACTGATAATAGCATAAAACATGTGTGTGTGCAAGCTAACCTGAGGAATTGAAATTAATTGGTTGAGTTGATTTTGTAACACTTTATCATTTACTTTTACTATCAGAAAACATGTTTTGGAAGCACATGGCTTCTGAAACATGTTTTCCAATAATAAAGGCAAGTGATGTAGTGTTACAAAATCGACTCAACTAATTAATTTCAATTGATAGAACACATCATGTCACAAAGTCTACTATTATCAGTAATAACCTGAGTGAACCAGTTGGTAAGGTAATAGATTGCTAATTAAAGGGGAGGTGATTCGAGTCCCGTGCCTCAGCTGCAATTTTTTTGTTGTTGTTAATTTTCTTAAAGAATTCTTGTAATTTAAATTAATGTTTTGGGCTTATTGAGAACGCATTTTGTCTTAATATTAACAACAGAATTAGCAAACGATCATTTGTGATACGTACAGCATAGCAGAATACAACTGTCTACCATTTTTTCACATTTAAACATTGAAAGTACTTTCTTAAAGAGTTCCCGTAATTTAAGTTGATTATGTTTTGGGCCTATTGAGAATGTGTTTGGCCTTATTATTAATCACAGAATTACTGAATTTGTGATATGTAGAGCTTAGTAGAATACAACTGTCTACCCATTTTTCACATTTAAATGGAAAACTTATGAAGTCGGGCAGAGAGGAACAAATAGTTTAATGAATCATAGCTTTAGCAGGAAAGCCAAATTATTAAGAAGCTTCACTATTGCAGGCAGTAAAGATGTTAGTAGTCTTCCATATGCAGTACTAGCAAACAAAAGGTGCTGACAGCCCACCAAAGCCTTAGTTATGGAAGAAACATGTTAGAGAGAGACAGCATAGCTTCACTTGTATGATGAAGCAAGGGAGTGTGCATCCATAGCTGCACAACTGTACAGGAGATGATTTCCAGACAGACAACATCCTCATCGTAGCACCTATGAGAAGGTTCTTAGACCTGATACTGATGCAGAACTCATTTATCCGCTGATTTAATCTCTGCAGAGATGTTGACATACACCATTTTCAACAATTTTTTTAAAATTACAACAAAAATTTGTAAACAAGGACAAGTACGTTGCACCATCATAGTTCATGGACACAGATTTTCTTTACGCTGTTTGTTTTCGTTTTCATACAATGAAGAAGCGTGAAATGTGTTTGCATTATGTATTTCTGAGTTTCCAACATTTTTGCCAACCCCATAAGCAAAGTATGTCTTCATTTATTTCCTCACACTTTGATTTTCCATTGTTCACCCTTTCAGAAGTGGGGAATTTGTTTTTATTACAAAGTGTGTGTGTGTGTTTTTTTTTTTTTTTAAATCATTTATTCAGTTTTAATATCGTTACTAAGCCTAAAACCAAATATTGTTCAGTTTTCTATCATCCTACTGTAATTCTATTGTTTATCTTTTCAGAAGAGGGCAATTTATTTCCAACAGTTGTAAATGTCTACTATGTTTAATTTATATTTTAAAACATGCAAGCCCTTCACATTGTTGGCAAATAAACAAAAACAATAATTTCCAAATAAACTACAAACCTTACCATCTCGCCATTTGGTGCAGTTGTACTATTTGCATTTCATAACATTACTAAACCACCTCTGCATTTCACAATAAAGGAACAAAGAATGAAAGAAAGAAAAAAAAGAGAGAGAAAGAAAAGAAACAATGTAATTGTCAGGATCCAAACTCTTGTCGTTCATCTTGAGCTTATTGGCAGTTGTGCAGTCTACACACTGAGCTACATAGCAACACCGAGCGTGCCTTCCTTGCTTGTCTACTTTGATCTTGAAATGGAGTGGCTGCCGAATCAGTAATAGTTTTAGATTTGACTTCATTGCAGGGAAACTGGAGTCTGCAGACTATAAGTTCCCTGTCTCAAAATCATTGTTTACTTTCCCTCTGCATCCCTTTAAATTTGTGCAGTTGAATTCTGAAACACTCTGTATGACCTATATATTCTAGTATTTGCACATAAAACTTCTTTAATGAGATAATCAAAGTTATCAAGCATACACTTCATAATCATGTTGCAGTTTATATGCTTTCAATGCTAACTCTTCATCTTACTTTGATTTTGGGTACTCCATAATTCTCAGAACTTGGTTTTGGTTCTTAAAGGCATTTTGTGAAATTAGTTTTGTTAGCTGGTTTATTCTTGGTTTCCAAAACTGTTATATTTCATCTTTAAGTCCTACTGTAGTGAATTCCAATCTATTTTTACTATTTCATTGATATAAAATTTTATGGAAAGTATAGAACTCTTTAATATTTACCTATAAGCCTTTCATGCCTTTGTCTTTTTTTCCATTTTGTCTCCTTAATTAAAGAAATAAGAGAAAACTTGATTGTTAAATATGTGTGTTAATTTACAAATGTTAGCAGTTGAGCACAAATGTGCTAAATAAAATGAAAGGATATTGATTAGTGTGTACTACTGGTGGTATATCATTGTAAGTTGAAACTTATCTTAACAACAGATCAAAACTGAGTAGTTGGTATTGCCAGAAATTAATTATTGTTTGGTCAGTCTTTTGAGATCTGTGAAGGAGAAGGTAAGGATGCCATGCGACTGTATGATAGTTAACAAAGACCCAACACATATAACTGATCTGCACACAGGTAACTGATTTCCTACCTTTGCTGTCTCATGAGACTTTGACCGAAGAAAGTGTGTGTTAAAACAACTAAAGCAAGATGACTGTTGCCATTAAATGTATTTTGAGAGAATTAAATTTAAAGCATACATCACACTAAAAGTAATACTAAGATTATTTAGCTTTCTTAGGAGGCATAAGTAGCTGTCTTATACAAAAGTTTTGTATCTGTCAGAGTTCCTTAGCACCTACTTTTTGGACTGTTAGAAACTATTATACTGCGTATCTTTTAGAAAGGCCACTGGACAAATAGGAAGAAAGATATACCTGTACATTAGGGTGGAGTGAAAATGTGAAATTTATGGAATCAAAATCTTACACTGGGAAAAGTTGTTGTGTGATATCATAAAGAATAATGATAAATAATTTTACTTCAGCTTATTATTTTAGAAGTGTCCCAGAGTACCATAATTTGAGATGTTCACCAAATTAGGAGATTCAGAATTTTTAAATGAGAGAATATCTCCAATGGCTTTATTGCAGGAGTTGGCAACCTAAGTAGTTGAAATCACTTATAGAAAACAAAACCGGGCTTGTAGGCCGTGGTCCACTGGGCTTCTCCCTTCGTTCCCCAGACGTAGTAGTCCTCAGTAGTCGCTACTGAGAGACCACGGAGATGTACACGCCACTGATGATGCCTGCCGCAGACGCAGGCGAAACGTCTGGGGAACGAAGGGAGAAGCCCAGTGGACCACGGCCTACAAGCCCGGTTTTGTTTTCTATAAGTGATTCTAACACCGGCCGTGAAAGCCTTCGAACTCTAAGTAGTTGAATTACATAATAAAATTATTGGTTACAGAAAATTACTGTGAAATATGATTATATGATATACTAATACATGAACAAATTAGGACATACCAAGAGCAGCTAAGTTCACATATTTAACCCTTTATAGGTCAGGGGTCTCTAATCTTGCCACCTACCTAAAGTTAAAGGTTTAACATAGCATGAGCCACTCTCAGGAGAATACAATTCTTATGGACAGATGGATAAGTAAAGTTTTGCCTATAAAGGGTTAAGATACACTTGTCTTAATTTGATGTTTGACAATCAATTTCATCACTCAGTTTCTTGATGTCTGGTTCATAATTGGTTACATCAAACTGGATGCAAATATCTAGACATCTGTTAGCCTGCTTTTGTTTGTTTGGTTTTTTTAATTTATATACTACAAAGTCAATTCACACAGATAAATAGCCTAACAGATATAACATTTTCAGATCTACATTATTACATTAGTACTGAATATGCAAGATCAAATCCTATCTTTATTTTCTTGATCAATGTTACTCTTAACCTTTGTGTGGCCACCCCTGTACCCATGGGCATACTTTTTGAATTTTTTTTTTCCCCCTCTAAAAAAAGATTGGCCAAAACCTTCTTGAATCCCCATGATTTGAATGATTCTCCATCAAAATTAGCATTCTACATATTTTTTAAAAAAGTTTGCATTTGTAAAAAAATAACACACATGAGCCACCCAGGTTCCTCAATAGAAAAAGCATGATTTTTGTATAGTATATCATAAAGAAAATATGTTGTAAAAATATAAGTAAATTTGGATTAATATATAAATAATAATAAATATATATATATATATATATATATATATATATATTTATTTCAAATCATTTATTTATTGAATGTACAGTATATAATAATTATAACTATTACACTTTGCAAGCTGATTATTGGATAAAAATCACGTTTCCATCTTTTGCACAGTAATATATAAATACTGTGTGAAAAATTTAAAAAAATTAAATTTTAATCTTTTACACAGATATATTAAAAATCAATGATTACAATTCAAACATTTTGTGATTTTGCTGTGTGTTGATCACAAATGAGCTTCTTACAGTCAATGCAAAACTTACTCTTTCTTCTCTTTCGAATAGGCTGCTCATTGCAAATGTAGCATGATACAACTACAACTTTTCTACCACTAGCGTTTTGTTGGTCGTTATCAGTTATCACTTCTGTTACTGACCTTTCAAAGTAACTTTAAAATGAGATTTTCATTGCATAAGTTTGCATGACTTGCTGCCTAGAAAATCTCTCTTCTATCATTGGCATGGCTAGTTTGTCTGAGAGCTGACGTAGAAAAAGTCTGCATATGGTTTTTTTTTTTTTTTCCTTCTTCTTTTTTTTTTTTTTCCACAAGCATATCATTATTTTCATAGTAAGTAATGTACACAGCAACACCGGCGATATCCAAAATATTGTAAAAAAAAAAAAGCTAGCAGCCATCTGCAAATTCGCTGTGGGGTGGAATATATCATGCACATTTGATCTATAGTATCAATGCCAGCTTTGATTTTGTTGTTTCTGCTCGCTCCGATATTATTTAGTGAAGTGTGCATAGAACTTTTGCTTTATATTTGTGGAAAACAGAAGCAGAAAGCAAAAAGATTAAAGAATTGTCGAGAGCTAAGTTTTTGAGGTAATGTAAACATAATACATACAATATTTATATTATATATTTTATATTATTATAAATGTAATATTATTGTAAAACATGAATTTATTTATTATTTTTTAGATTGAAAACAGCAGATAAAACATGTATGCAAATATATACCAAACTATCCAAACTCTCTCAGCAGTGACTCTTGCTTCTTCAAGTGAAAGATAGAAACTGAGCTATATGGCTTTACTGCTCCAAATAGATTGGCATGTTTGTGTCTATGTGTTTCAAAAGTGTTCTTGAATATTCTTCAGGTATAAAAGAACAAAAATATTTTCTGCTTCTCTTTCATGTTTAACACACCTGGCCTTTCCAGAAAAGAGAAATTTACGGTGCAGCTGTGCACGTTTTATACTTGCTTTAGGACTTCCGAGGTCATTGCACATAATTTAATTTAATTGTTACATTCAGGTAAGAATACCTTCCTAGAATATGAATAATTAAATATTGATCAAATGCATATACTTATTTTTAGTTACAATGGACTTTTATCAAGAATTTCGTAGGCAGGGTACCCAGGTGGCAGATGCTGCGAGTTTTTTGGGTGGCAAAACAAGGGCTAAAACAAATCATTTGTACAGTGATTTGAAGTCCAGCTGCAGCCCAATCTTCATTCAAACATCTTTTAATGACATGACATGATTTGCCAATGCATGGGAAAAGAGGTTCTGGGGGGAAAAAAGTCCAAAAATTGTGTTTAAAATATGTCATATTACATATTCAGAATCAAGCCAAGAAAATTTGGGTTGTAGATAGCTTTTAATTATGACTGATAATTAACAGAAACTTTGGTGCCAATAAAGTTACTGAAATTTAAAAGAACTATTTGTGAGAATTGTCTGAAATTTCTTACTGAAAAATTACACTTTTAGGCTTATACACCTTTCCCCCAATGCTGGCAAATCCGTCAAGTTTAAGGGACATGTATGAATATAAGATAAACTGAACCAACACTTAATCTCTTTGAAGTTTGAGAGCCAAACTTTAAAGTCATACTAATTTTGTTTACATATTTATATGTCTTATAGTATTCTGTATAAGATTTAGCATTTTCTCCTGGTTCAACCCATTGTTTTAAACAAGGCATACATTTTAGGTCACCTTGTCTCATATTCTTTTTCAAATTTTGAAGTTTTGAACTAATGTTCTTGACTTGTAATTGCAGATTTGGCTCACTGAGTTTTTCAGTTAATTCAATTAAGAAAGCTATGTTCCTTAACCACAGATAACTTCTAAAATAGAGTAGTCTTTGCCATATTGTTTAAGAAAAGAGGCCGCAATTACAGAAGTTTGTAGAAGTGACAGAGAATTACCCCTTTGCTAAGACAGACCTCTTTTTGAAGAAGTCCCATAATCCAGGTTCATTTCTTACCAGTTATTTGAATTGTGTTCTTTGTAAGACATATCTGATTTAAAAGTTTCATGATAACCTGTACAACATTGTTCACATTTAAAAATTTATCATAGATTGTTGGTAAATTGTGCATTGGTAGGAGGTAAAATGTGGAAACATTTCATCTTTCTGAGCAAATTCAGTGAAACTGTTGTCACCTGTGAAAGCAAATGGCCCATCAGTTATCGTATTTTGTCTTTTGGGACCTCATTGTAAGTAAGGAAGCCTTTCACAGAGTTTATTTAAGAATATATCCTTGCCTTATATGTTGACCGTTTAAAGGAATTATTTTGAGGAGCTCTTCCTTTGCTGTGAAATGTGGAAATATTTACCTTAGCCATACGCTATGTGATTCAGGGTCAGTAGAAATCATAAAATCGCAACATAATGAACTAAATTGTCATTCATTACTGTCAGATTATCAGTTGTTGGCTGCAATGTATCACTGTAAACGCTGGATCAAGTGGAGGTGTCAATCGTCAAAATGAAGAAGAATTGAAAAAATGCAAGGTTCATCTGTCAGCTTCATCCAAATGAACCTCCTTTATATTAATTAGTGCAATATATAGATGCTCATACCACAGGATCCCGTTACTTCTCAGTAACAATAGGAAAGCTATATAAAATAAACACAAACAATTTCCTGAAATATGATTTAAAGCCTTTCCACCAGTATATTTTCTTTTAATGGATGTAGCAGATCGCAATACAGACCAAACATATTTAGTTTATATAATTATAGCTACAATGACAGTGAAATGATCATTGGCTCTGCAAGAAAGGGAGCCACACAACTACAGTTAGAATTCTGCACCTGTATTTTGCAACACTGAATCCCAGTGAATCTCAGAACTTTGGTAGAATTTGAAATTAAGGTGTATGGACCACTGAGGTTTGAGATTCAGATTATTTCTTCACTCAAAAAAGGAATAAACCACTTATGATCAACCATAAATTTAAATATTAATCTTAGGGACAACTTAAAACAAATAATCAAACCAGTTATTCAAAGGAAAATAACTTTGGCATTAAAATAACTTTCTGTTACATATGCTAGCAGACAAAAAAAATTATAGGAATATGGACGTTTGTAATTTCTGATTACACCAAACACTTAGGGTGGTATGCTAAGTCGTTCGCTCAAATACACCAAAGAAAAACCAAAGGATTTGATTTCGTTTGCAGAGACGATTCATTTCTTGGTCTCGAGCATTGTGTGAACGAGACCTTCGGAAGTACTTGGAAAATGTTAGAGAAATTATTTGTGAGCTCATAGTTGTCATAAGGATATGTCACTTTTAGCCAATAGGAAACATTCATAAACATAAACATTAATCATATCAGTCGAAATGGCAGGAGAAATTCCCCATAAAATATTTTCTGCAAGGAAAAGAAAATTTTAATTGAATCAATAAAACAAAATAATATAATAGAAGATAAAAGAACAGATATTATAAGTGTTTTGGAGAAAAAGGCAGCATGGCCCAAAATTGAATGCCAGTTTAACAGCAATGATGGTGTGTCCAAGGTAAGGAAATAAAAGTTTGGTTAAGTTTGTGTCACAACAACTGCAAATATTAAACAATATTTATTGGTATAATTTGTTCAGATATAATTACTACAGTTTCATGGAGCATTTGCATTATTTAAAAATAATTACTTTATTGTTTTAGAAGTATTTTTCTTCATATCATTTTTCTGAACATTTTATCACAGAAGTCTTGCCCCTGTTATTGATATTGGATCTTTATGACCTGCTATAAGAATTATTCCTTTTAATGCTCTCCTGTACTTTGAAGTATAGTTCAACACATTTTGTCATTGGTCCGTGCACATGATATTCCATGTGGTTTGACTTTATGAAAATATATGTCAGCAAAAAACGAATTTGATAGGCTACTAATTACATCCATATGCTGGCCAATAATAACCTATTTTAGGAACCATAACTTTCTTATTTAATTCTTTACAATATGTATCAACCTCATATACTCATTTGTGTTTGAATACTCCATGAAAACCTAGTAAATGGATTTTCACTTCTTGAAACAATCCTATTCCTAATTAATTATGCATGGTTGTATTCAGTTCAAATAAAACAATGTTATATTTGCGGTGACAATTACAAAATTATGTTTCTTTATTTCAGCTTAGAAAATGCTGGGACAATATTAAAACTAAAAGGAAACTAGATCAGGCAAATTATGAAGACTGGTGGTTTTGCACATCCATTATCACTATGGCTAAAATCAAAGAGTTAAAGTTTGAATTGCTTCCTCATGCACCGTATTTGCCAGATTTAGCCCACTCTGATTATTTTCTATTTCCAAACTTGAAGAAATGGCTTGGTGGTAGAAGATTTGCCAACAATGAAGAGGTGAAGTCTGCAGTTGAGCTATTTTGCAGATCTTGATAGTTCTTACTATAAACAGGGTATCAAAGCTATTGAACATCGCTGGGAAAAGTGTATCGAGCTGAAAGGAGACTATGTAGAGAAATAAAGATGTTTCCCCCCAAATTTTTGTGCTTTCTTTGTTAGGTCTGGTACTTATGGGACAGCCCTCATATTTACAACTTTATTATTTTATCTTGCAAGTATGATCCTTTCCAATTTAAGTGAAGACTATACCTTCCCAAACACTTGTATCAATATATCTATTTGTTTCTAAATATACTGCTCTCAATGCTTTGCACACTCATCTGATTTTTGTTTTGTCTTGTATGAAGTTATAACTAAGTACCTCCTCTAATAATAATACTTACCATAACAACTGCTCTATGGAAGCATTTTTTTTGAGCTTCCTATTCCATTTTTGATTTGTCCTATTACCTTGTTTGTTTCTTTCGTTCTTCTCTAGACATTCACACCAACTTGTAGCATCACTGCTTTTATTTCACTGTATCACTTTTTGTTTTCTAAAATGTTCAGCAGATATTCTGAATATCTTAAGCTCTGAGAATGTCCACTTTTTCATTTTCACTTTTTAAATTTGTTCTTTAGCATTGAGTTAGCATATGTTACCACACTTTCTGTGTCTTCTTTCTTGCTCTTTGTCTTTCCAATATGTTTTTTTGTCTTCTCTACTTTCCTAAGGTTTGTATTTCTTCACTCATACATCACTTTCCTTTGTCTTCATTTTTTATCCCTTCATCCATATCCAGATCCCTTCTCGTAGCACCTCAAACTTTCAGGTTGTGATACTAGCTGTTTCCCATTTCTTTGTCTTCCAAATACCTGTCTATTTTTTGCTTGGGAAATGTATCTGCTCTTTTAGTTTGTCATTTTCCACTGTTAGTGTTTTTATCTCCTTTGCATTTTTAAGGTCTTTGTTTAAAAGAGATGCTATGTCTCCTCTTCATGCAAACAACGTAGTTCATGTACTTTCAGAGATTTGTTCCCTTTTCAAGCTTCTGTGCCTTAGATTTTTGTGGCTTCACATCGTCATTTTTCACATAGCTGTTGCTCATTTCTTCACTTTTGTTTGCCAATTCAGTGATGTCTTTTCCATTTATTTCACCTAATTTCAGCACTGTACCTCTAGACAATTCTTTGCACTCGGCCATCTTGGTTGTTGATAGCATTCCTCTCTTTACATACTATGTTCAGCAGTTGAATTATGTGTCAAACTGGTGATGGAAGTATCTAGAGTTAAACTGATTCATCAGAGGAAGAAACCTAATTTGGAAGACTCAAATTTCGAGTTGCAAAATACAGCATATTTAAGGAGATCCAGGAGGGGGAACATGTGATTTTAGAGCAATTCAGTAGCATCTAATGAAAAATAAACTAATGGAATTGAAGCAAAAAACTACAAGTTTAAAAACTTCAAATCCCTTGGGGACACCCTAAAAATTAAATATACATACTCCATATTTTTCAATATTTAAGTTAAGTGATAAGACAAATTTTGCAACTATTACACGTAGAAACAATTTTATGTAGAGATTCACTCCACCCTACTTTATACCTCTCTTCTGCTCAGACTCTTCACCAACATTTAATCGTGCAACAGTACATTTATATCTGCCAGTGTGACCATGGGTGTAAAATAAGACGAAGAGGCAGTATGAACAAAGGAATATCAAATATGTATGTCATCTATAGAGATATTCTTTGGTCACAGTCTTTTGAGACAGGAAAGAGCTAAAGTAGGAAACCAGTTACCTGTGCCCAGGTGTGTTAGCTAGCATGCAACCATGTGATGCCCTTCACTTCTCCTTGCATTGTTTCAGAAGACTGACCAAACAATACATAAAAATGCATTGAATTACATTGGAGGTGCAATTCAAATTGCAAATGTACAAACATTGAATTTACTATTACTGCAATGCAGGCTTCTATCCCTTGGAATTCATGCAATTGTTGATATGACATCTAGACTTTGTTTTCTTAAACCAAATCCATCCTTGTTCAATACATTTTGACTGTCCCTAAATGCCAAACAGCACCAGCAAAATAGTTTTTCTAAATAGATACTGCTGCACAGCCATGAAAATCTGGAAACCAAGATACTTTGAAATTAACACAATACGACTTGGAATTTTTTCCTCTTTCAATATTTACTGGTGTGTTAGGTCGCTATAATCAAAATGTTCCTTTTGTCTTCATTTCTCCACCGAAAAATGGTACCTCCAATAAATTAAAAACATTGTAATTGAATTCATTTCACTCCCATTCGACAGAGGCAGACAGTTTCTCAGGAATCACACTGATGCTTGCTATTTGTTAACTTGATAATGGAGGATTTCAGCAGCAAGGTTTTAACCTTTCTTAAGCTGAAAGGATATTATATTACTGGAGATTTCCCTTCACTAGCACAGTAGAAACACAGATTTCTATAAGAATATGACATCACATTATCATAGCAAACACCTGTTTAGGAGAGAAGGGTTCGTTTGAACAATACTATCTCTTCATCTTCCACTTTGCAGGTATAAAGACAAGAGAGCCTTCTCTTATTTATTTCTTTCTTCATCCAATGACAATGCCTCTTATTGGTCATTGCAAATAACAGTCACATTAAAGATAGCTCTTAGGGCATGTTAAAACAATGAATAGATAAAAAGTAAAATATTATGTTTTATTAAAGTTTACAATTCACTTTCAATTTTTAATGGAGGGTCTCTTCACTCCCTTCACTTGACAAGCTGCACCTGATATCTGAATCACTTATTATAATTATTGCCCAGTTAATCCCTTTAAGAAAGTCACATCTGTCATCATCCTCTGTTAATATGTATAACAAACATTATGGGAATCTTGAGTTACACCAAAAAGATAGAAAGGAGAAAATGAAGTTAAAGAACAGAGAGATAAGGTGGAAACAACCATAAGGCTCGAGTTCAACAACATAATTAAATCTGAATGGCTGGAAAATTTCTAGTGGGCATTACCATTGTAACTGTGTATCAAAGGTCATTGCACTTACTGTTGTAACTGCAAATCGAAGGCCATTGGACTTTATGAAAAATGGTCTAGAATGTTTTAAAAGAAAATTATCAAACATACTAATGCACAATATTAATGGAGTAAAATTATATTATAACTTATTTTGTGAAACAGCATCAAAGTATAATTAAATTACATGTCTGAAGTAAAACACAGGTTTTAAAGTTCAGTGGCTTGAAAATCTACAATTTGGTTAGGATCAAAGTCATGTAATTATTGAGTTAAATATCACATTAAGAATGAGTGTTATATTATCTGTGCCTTTGAATGTCTTCAGCTGGAGAATTTAATTTGAAACAAATTTTTATTGATGCCTTGCCATGCTGAACTAAATTCCTGTAACAAATAACATTGGGCATAAATCCTGAATTTCACCCAAAATGGACTTGAACTGTTCTTCCCAGCATTTTTCACTTGTTAAGGTATGCATTGCATGAGGTTTGCTTCAGTAAAACAGAATACATACAGGCTAATTAAGTGAATAAAGGGAAATATTTATGTAATATACCTTACAGCTGTTAATAGTAGTTTTTGTTAAAAGCTATAAAATCTTTTATCAAAATTGAGCTAAGTTGTTTAATAGAAATTCACTTTGAAGAATATTAATGCATGTTCATTAAAATAGTAGAATTTTTAACTTCTTTTAATGTTGCAAACATTTGTGCCTGAATGTTTTAAACTCCATTAACCTAGGCATTTGATTTCATTAGTGTTAGAATGTATCACATGAAAATATTCACATATATATGGAGCAATATTTTAGAAATGTGATCTTAGTGAAGTTTAGATTTGCTTCTCTGTATGTGTAAGGGATCAGAAAACGAAATTTTAAAATACTGTTAGGGGCTAGGCTAAGAAATAAAAATTATATTTGTGTAGAAATACATGCTTGGCCATATTATTACACACACCTTGATTTTTTTTAATATAGTATGAGATTAGGAGGCAAAAGATGCAACTGTTTTTAGTTTTAGGTTTACCAGCATATAAAAAACATTACACTTCTGTAAACATTGATGAATTCAAAGAATAATATATACACATGTGGATAACTAAAATAAAATTATTAATTTTTGACAAATGCATACAATAATAGTGAAGCTGTTAATATTTAATCAAGCCAACTTTGACTAGCTAATAATGCTTTGATTTGCCTTGCCATGTTATTAATAAATTTGCGTATATATTGTCGCTGGTATATGTGGACGATGCTTCCAGACTTCTATTATCTTTTTAGTAAGTTAAGTTCCTGCTGTATTCACTTCTTTGCCAATTATTTCTTCACTAGCTTTCAGGCCTTTTCAATATTTATATATGGAAACTTTCCTGCCTATTACAAGAAAGGGATGTCTTCTTTCAAAACAATCTGATGTCTTCCATTCACGTGAGTTTCTCTACCTTTTCCGCAAACAAACTATTCTTATAAAAGATTATTCTTTTATCTACATCATGTTAATTGAATAAACATTAGTAGAAATTATCTTATTAGTTGCTTCTTTGTGGCCAAAAGGGAAATACAAGTATATTCTAGGCTAAAACAATATCAAATCTTTTAAAGCTGGTCGCTATAAGAAACAATTGAAACCTGGTTTTCTTTGCATGGCCAGGCATAAAACAAGAGAAATATGAAACAAAATATGACTTCATATTTGAGAAAAGTTAAGTAGTTTAAAATTGAAACCAATATTAACATCTCAGAAATGGTTTATGTATATAAAAAAATGGTATATGACATAAATTGTTTTAACAATAACTATATTTTTATGCAGTAAGTTTTTATGTTTTTGTTATGATTTACTAGTTATTCAAAAGTCATCAAGATGAAGAGGTCTTCAGAGGCTATTCCCAGAAAACTAAAGATATACATATTATTTATCAGGTAAGTATCTTTAATATACAATATTTTAATCAAAATCGTAGAGTCATTTTTGAGAAAATCAAAATTTTCAAAAAAGGTTCCATGTAAAGGGAAGTTGGGGGTGGGGGGGATTTTCTTGAAAATCTTCTTGTCACATCCTTGGAAGATACCAAACTTAAATATCAAGTTTGGTATTTAATGGTCTTTTGGTTTTTGAGCTATGCTGTCACCATACACACACACGCACGCCCACCCGTCTGCCACCCACCCACCCACACACTCACACTGAAATCTCAGTATCAAATTTTTGGGTGATAACAATACCTTCTCTATACACTATGTACATAGTATGTATAGAGAAAGTAAAAGCATTAATTATTGTGTATATATGCGAACACTATTAACTCAAAAGCGAAAAGTGCGTAAAATGCCAATGTTGATATTTGTTCAGCTTTTACTAAGGAAGATTTTCGACATCAAACTACCATTTATTTACATGCAAAAAATTTTGAAATATTTTGTTTTCCCAAAAACAAATATAAAAGATTTTGATAAAAATAACGTATATTAAAGGCAAATGAAATTTTGACTTTTCTGGGAGTAGCCTCTGAGTACATCCATATCTGATTTACTTTTGCATAACTGGCAAACCATAAGAGACAAACAAAGGCTTAATAACAAAGATAAATCTTATGTGTTCCATTCACATGAATTCCTCTAGCTCCTCCACAAACAACTCCTTTTTTTTTTTTTTTTTTTTTTATTGTTTCATTTGTATGGCCCCCTTTAACTTGTATGGTAAAATTGGGGACTTTGACCTGTGAAAAAGCTCATGTCACAGTAGGGTGCTGTCATTAGGTTTATCCTTTTATATCATTAAATAAACGCATATTCATTCCTATATGCATACTTCCAGACCGTGTGGGTGATATGGAATAATTCTGGTTAAAGAAAAACTCTGTGACTCAGCCAGGAATTGAACCCGGGACCTATGGGTGAGAAGTGAGCTCAACCACGGAGGCAATCATAAACAACTTTTCTTACAAAATATTATTCTTTTATCTACATCATGTTAATCGAGATAAACATTGGCAGAAATAGTTGTATTACTTGCGTTGTAAGTTGAATCGAAATAAGGGGATACACTAGGCTAAACTGATTAAAGCTGGTCGCTAAGTGAAACAATTGAAATTCGGTTATCTTTGCTTGCTTGGAGTAAACAAAAGAGAGACAAAAAGGAAGATGGCTTCCCGTTTGAGAAAAGTTTTAAGTAGCTTAAAATTGAAACCAATAACTTGGATATCTCGAAAAAGGTTAATTCTACAAAAAGAATGTATAGAATGTAAATTGTTTTAACCAGATCTAAATTTTTTGTGCAGTAAATTCTGTCTATATCTAAAAGTTTTATAGTTATGTAAAGATTATTCAAAAGTCATCCAGAATGAAGAGTTCTTCTTAGGCTATTCCCAGAAAATTCAACATATACACTCTTAATACACAGCATTTTAGTAAGAATCCTTATAGTCAGTTTCTGAAAACTTCAAAATTTTATAAGTATGTTCCATGTTAAGGGTAGCAAGGAGTAGGTGATTTTCTTGAAAACCTCCATGCCGCATACGTGGAAGTACCACTTAAAATACCAAGTTTTCGTTTTTGAGCTATGCTGCCCGCAGATAGACAGACACACACACACATACACTAATGCACACAGTCATGTTGCTAAAAACTTTTATTTATTTATTTTGATTTAGGGGATCTCAAAACATGTTTTTCCATGTCGAATATTTAGGTGGAATACAATATCTTATTTAGCTGAAATATACATTCTATGTATATACATGCTAGAGAAAGTAAAATATATAAAAGCATTTAGTTTATGAAATTATTATTATTTTATTTGTTAGAAGTAAAACTTTCCAAGATGATGAACAACCCAAGTGTTGTTGCGGAGTCATGGAATAGAACACAACTCGGCCGCAGCGAATAGACAAGAGTGAACTCGCGGTGGCCTGTCACTGCCTTCCGAGGGATGTAGATGTAGAATAAGGGATCTGGGATGCAGCAGGGAAAAGACACTTTAAGTGTTAGACATAAATGTACTGCACAAAAAATGTAGATCTCGTTAAAACACGTAATTTACACATTATACTTTTTTCTTTTGTAGAGTTGAGCATTTCCGAGATATCCCTTCTTACTGGTTTTAATTTTAAGCTACTTAAACTTTCTTCAAACAGGAGGTGAGCTTTCGTTTCAACTCTCTTTTGTTTTACTCCAATCTTTGCAAAGCGAACCGAATTTCAATTAGTGTGAATTTAATTTTTTTCACACAAGGTGTGTGTTGGACAGGAGCTGTATAGGTAGAATCAGGCTGAAATATTCAATGCCATAGCCGGGATTTGACAACAAATATTTCAGTATGACTCTACCTATCCGAATTTCAATTATTTCACATAGCAACCGGCTTTTAAAGGGATTAGTCTATCACTTTAGCCTAGTGTATTCCCTTATTTCTCTTTACTTATAAGGAACTAAGTAATAGCACAACATTTATCTCCACTACCACAATGTAGATAAAAGAATAATCTATTTAACTATAGTTTGTAGAGAAACTCTTGAAAATAGAATGTATCTGATTTTACTTTCTCAACATGTACTATGTACATGGTGTATAGAGAAGGTATTGCATACCACCCAAAAATTCAATACCAGATCTCACTGGAAATAGACGTTTTAGGGTCCCCTGAATCCCCCCCAAAAAATTGTATTTTCAGAAAAAGGTCCATGTCTGGTGTCTTTGAACATGATAACTCCAAAGCGAAAAGTCGGTAAAATACCAAACTTGATATTTAAGTTCAGTATCTTCCAGGGTTGTGACACGGAAGATTTTGAGAAAGATCACCCCACCTCAAACCACCCTTTACATGGAAAAAAATTTGGACATTTTGATTTTCTCAAAAATAGGTACAACGATTTTGATTAAAATGTTGTATATTAAATATATTTACATGGCAAATAAAATGTGTATCTTGAATTTTATAGGAATAGCCTCTAAAGACCTCTTTATTCTGAATGATTTGCTCAATTTTGAGTAACTGGTAAACCGTAAAATATACAGAAAAACTTATTTTGCAAAAAAGGTTGATCATGTTAAAACACATAATTTATATCATATACATCTTTTTCGATAAATTGACCATTTCTGAGATATTTCAAGTTAATTGTTTCAGATTTAAAATTTTTAAACTTTTCTCATACAGGAACTTGTCAACGCTTGGCCAAGCAAAGAAACAAATTTCAATCCAATAGCAACCACATTTTAAAACATTCGACTGGTTTTTTAGCCCAGTGTATTCACTTATTTCCCTTCTACTTAAAATGAAGCAAGTAATATGACAATTTTTGCTAATGTTTATCTCGATTAGCATGAAGTGGATACTCATAGAAAAATATGCTTTTTAACAATAATTTGTTACAGCAACTTAGAGAAATCATGTGAATGGAACACATCAGTTTATTTGGACTCAGGTGATCTCAAAACATGTATTTCCGGTGAAATCTTGGTATCAAATTTTTGGGTGCAATGCAATACATTCTCTATACACTATGTACATAGTACATATAGAGAAAGTAAAAATGTAATGTCAGTAACAAAAGGTATAGATAAGTTTATGAAGCAACGTCCTCAAATTTTAAATAAGGGAGTACCATAAGCTAAAGTGATAGTCAAAACCTGGTCGCCATGTGAATGAAGTTCCTTTGTTTGTATAGACAGAAGTTGACAAATTCCTGTATGAGAAAGCAATATTTTTAAAAGCTGAAACCACAAACAAGGAATATCTTAAAAATGATCAATTCCAAGAAAAAAATGTATATTACATAAATTGTGTGTTTTAACGTGTTCTACATTTTTTGTGTTTTAAGTTTTCGTCCATCTCTTACAGTTTAGCAGTTATGCAAAATTCCATAAAATTCATCTAGAATAAAGTAGTCTTCAGAGGCTATTCCCAGAAAATTCAAGATGTACATTTTATTTGTCAGATAAGTCTCTTTAATTTACGATATTTTAATCAAAATCGTAACAGCCATTTTTAAGAAAATCAAAATTTTCGAAATTTTTGCATATAAAGGGTAGTTGGGGATGGGGGGATTTTTTTGAAAATCTTTGTGTCGCATCCTTGGACAATACCAAACTTAAATACCAAGTTTTGGTATTTAACGCACGCACACACACACACCCACACACACACACCCACCCACACACCCACACACACACTCTCTCTCCCTCTCTCTCCCTCCCCTAAAAATGCTTTTTTTTTTTATTCAGGGAGTCTCAAAACATATACTTCCGGTGAAGTCTCGGTATTGAATATTTGGGTGCAATACAATACCTTCTCTGTACATTATGTACATAGTATGTATAGAGAAAGTAAAAAAGGAAGCATTTTGGAAAACGGTATATGGATATTGTATAATTTTTACTTTCTCTATTGTGTACATACAGTGCAGGTAGAGAAGGAAGGTACTGTATTCCATCCTAAACGTTTGATACTGAGATTTCTCTAGAAGTACATGTTTTGAGGTTGCCTAAAAAAAGTTTGCACTTGTTTTTGTGAGAGAAGGGAGAGAGACAGAACAGAACAGCAGTTAAATACAAACCGTATATTTAAGTTCAGTGTTTTACATGGATGCGATTTTCAAGAAAAGCCCCCACTCTAAACTATCCTTTACATGGACCTTTTTTGAACATTTTTGTTGTCTCAAAAATAGCTTTAATGAGTATAAGTATCACAAGGATAATTAAGAAAATATAGATTTTTATAAAACATCATATTTTAAGATACTTTTATGCTAAATGGAAAAATAAATGTATATATTGAATTTTCAAGAATAGCCTCTGAAGTCCTCTTCATTCTGGTTAACTTTTGCATAAATAGTAAACCATTAGAGAGAGAGAGTTTTGTGGAGTTGGTTGTTTCCAAGATTTTCTTAGTTAATGGAATTTCAAGACCAACATATAGACTTGCTATTAAACTCCAGACTATTGATTTGGTTCCCCTTGTGTCTACAATGAAATGTGTAATTAAAATATTTCTGCAAAGTTTTATAGAGAGCAAAATAAGCTTTTGTAATAATTGTATAAGCCATATAAAAATAAATGATAGTAGGCACAGAAAATTATTTGAATGCAGCACATGAGTTTTGGGAGGAGAATTACTTTTCCCATTACTTAAAAGCTGTTTCTTCACAAATCTTTTTCGAGCAATGTTCTACTTTTAGTATGAACAGTATATCAGTTTTAATTAGTAATTTTACTCTACATTTTTCTGGCTATCACATCATTTGTTAACTATGTTGTGACTGTTTCCTATACAGATGATAGTAAATTTCACCTTTCAAACCATAAATAAAATGACAAATTAAGTATTGGTCACACAAGCTTATAATGTGCTTCTTATGTTAGCTGCAATTTATGTTTTTAAGCAGCAATTTTGACTCCTACAACAAAAGAAAAGCTTAACAGACCTTTTGCAAACTGCAATAGCCCTCTAACATTAATCATAGGGATTAACAATGATGAATTAAGCTAGTCCACATAATTGAATGAATTGTTAAGCAAACCAGGTGTACTTTATTAATATGGCCAAGCATTGTAATTTGTTGCATTATTCTAAAGCTGTCATGTGCAGTTAATTTCACTGGACATTTTTGCGTGTGAAGATTAGATCCCTTTTTCCAATTATACAACATCATAATGTGAAATGGCAAACACATCTGCTCTTTAGTAATGAGTAAAAATTAATTATAGATGTACTATTTGCAGTGCTTTTGGGCAATGGGAGCATGCTTTGAAGTGCTGTTGGCACTGGTTGTAATGCCCACACTTGGATGGAAGTGGCTGTTGGCTCTATCAACAATTCCATTGCTATGTTTTGCTTCTATTACTCCTGTAAGTATACATCTAAAGAAATATGGTCACTTGTTTGAAAGTTATTATTGGTACATTTAATATATGATATTCTTTATTAAAAGTCATGGTGGTTGCAGTGGCTTCCAGAAAGTGCAAGATTTCATGTTGCATCAGGACAGCCAGAGTTGGCTCTGGACACACTAAAAAAGATAGCAGCAGAAAATGGCAAACCCATGTTGTTGGGTCGATTAGTTGTTGATGACACAATAACTTGTTTTGCTCCAAGAGGACAGTTTTTGCATCTGCTTCGCTCTGAACTGAGAAGGACATCACTCCTTTTATGGTTTATTTGGTAAGTAATGGAATATTAATGCTTGTTTCATAGCTAATATTTACACATATTTCAATAGTTACAATGTTAATCAGAATTTATCAAAGCAGTAAATAACTTTACATCATAGCTGATTTAGTAGATCTCCTGCCTGGCACTAAACCCTGCTCAGAAATATGCAGAAGCAAGAAAAAAAGAAGAATTCCAACATTCAGAAAAAGTACTCAGATCTATCAATCTAGGAGAAAGGAAAATAACACAATTCCAATATAAGGATGTTCAAATTTAGTTCTTTGTTTTGAGGATTTTAATTTTTTATTTAATTTGTATATTAAAATGTTAAATTGAATTTAAATATTTTGGAAAATATTATTTAAGTAGTAAAGTGATAACGTAGAAAAGGTTGGGTTGGATTTGAATGACAAAAGTGAATCATGCAAATTGACATTAATACTATTTCAGATCATTTTATTAAATTCTTCTAAAGCCTCAAATACTGACTTTTATCAGAATTACTGCATCTAACTCATGAACTTGAAAAAAGATGAATTATGAAACATTTGATTCTGTAATGATGAAAAATGAAGTTGCATATGCAGTAAATGGCATTGGAGTGAATACCTCACCCAGAACATACTGTATACTCATTAGCTATAAACGATGACATAGCATGTAAACTTGAAAGTCTAATAACAACAAGAGTGCTAAAATCTGGAATTATTCTTCCTTGCCTTCAACAGGTAAAAACTGTGCTAATAGTCACTAAATCAGATGACAGTAAAAAAGTCTCCTTTTGGGTCTCATAGGGGGCACACTACTCAGTACGGAACTGCCTCTTCCAGGGTCATAATGCCAAACTCTCAATTGGGTTCCCCTAAGAGATGAGAGGGCTTATGCCAAACATCCAATCAACTTTGGGCGCAATGTATTTTATCAGGTACCAGCTGCCTCCCTGAACACAGTCTTAGAGATACTTTTGTGCAGTATGTTGGGAGGGTAGTTTACACAGGATGACTGTTTGGTGCGTAATTCTCAGCTGATGAATATCATTAGGTATGTTCATATCTGCTAATAAAGTAGTTCTGAGGAGGGATCATTGGATGAACTGTAACACTTCTGAAAGCGATGGGTCCTTTTTACTTTCTCTACACATTCTACGTATGTAGTGTGTAGAGGAGGTATTGTAATGCACCCAAAAATTCAATACCGAGATTTCACCAGAAATATATGTTTTGGGACCCTTAAAACCAAAAAAAAAAGCATTTTTAGAAAATAGGTGTGTGTGTGTGTGTGTGTGTGTGTGCGCGCACGCGCGTGCGTGCGTGCGTGGGGCATTGCTGAAAAACGAAAAGGCTGTTAAAATCAAACTATGCTTTACATGGAACATTTTTCGAAAATTTTGATTTTCTCTAAAATGACTCTTAACAATTTTGATTAAAATACCATATGTATAAAATATTTTTATGACAAACGATATGTATATCTTGAATTTTCTGGGAATAGCCTCTGAAGACCTCTTCATTCTGGATCACTTTTATATAACTGGCAAACTGTAAGAGATATACAAAGACTTACTACAGAAAAACTGTAGGTCTCATTAAAACATACAATTTATGTCTGATAAATATATATATAAATTAACTATTTTCGAGATATTCTGGATTTTTTTATTGTTTCATTTATATAGCTCCCCTTTAACATCTAAGGTCATATTGGGGGCTTTCCACTTGAAACAACTCATTGTCTGTAGGTTTTTTTACGTTGGTTTAAATCATTTTGTTTTACTCAAACACGCACACATTCACACTCACATACAAACTTCCAGACTCTGTGGGGGTTAGGGAATAATTCTGGCTAGAGAAAAATTCCCCACCCCAGCCGGGAATCGAACCCGGGACCTCCAGGTGATTCTGGATTATTGGTTTCAATTTTAAGCCACTTAAACTTTTCTCAAACGGGAAGACATCTTTTTTCTCATTTCTTGTTTATTTATGGCAAGCAAAGAGATTAGAATTTCAATTGTTTCACATAGTGACTGGCTTTTAAAGTATAAGACTTGCTTTAGCCTGTGCATTTTCTTATTTCCCTTCTACTTACAAGGAAGCTAGTAATAAGACTAATTCTGCTTATGTTTATCTTGATTAGCATGATGTAGATGATAGATTAATGTTTTTCATAAAAGGTTTGCTTACCAAACAGCTGGACATCATATCAATGGAACACACTCAATTTTTTTTCCCTTCTACTCACAAGGAACCAAGAATAAGGACAATTTTTGCCAATGTTTATTTGATTATCATGAAGTAGATACAAGGATCCACTGATGAGTCCCTGGCCTCACACAGATATGGCACCACTAGGCCAGTTAGATGGTAGCTTTGTATAGTTTAACTTTGGACTAACTTGTATCGATAGCTACAGTTCAATATCTAAGCTATTTGGCTATAGCTAAGAGCTGGGGAAGAAATGAAAGTGGAAAAGAAGTGAAGGGGATTGGGAGACAGAATCAAAGGAAAAGTACATGCCATGGAGGGATTCAAATAATTAATCAAAGATAGGTGTCCAAAAATCAATGTCCTATGTGCACTGGAAATGAAGATCTGGAACATTATAATATTTAAATGTAAGGAACTGTAACTTGGAGAAAAGAGTACATTAATAAAAATATTCACTTGTAAATAACTTAGCACAAATAAATAAACAAACAAGCATTTCAACTTGCTCACCTGCTGTGGATATCACTATGCAACATATAAAGGCATCTTTCCTATTCTATGAATGCGTTAAAACTTGACTGCTCTCACATAACAGCTAGATTAAGCAATAAGTAACTTTAATTGCTTTTGCCATGATAATAATTTATCATTGACAGACAATAACCCTCTATTTTATCATTAATTTAATTCACTAGTAATATTTACACATATATTAATTGCAATGTAACTGAATACTTAATTACTTTATAATTAACCTAATCAGCCAACTCACAAATTGCTACCCTAACATGTGAATCTCCATGGAGGCCCAATAGTGTCAAACATAGTAGATCTACTATTTAGCCCTGTTTTCATTTTAAATCTATAATCTCATAGTCTTTATTACTTTCTTTGTTGTTTTCCTCACTAATTTTCCTGATCTATTTAGTTCTTATTTTACCTAAATAATTTCCCATCTCCTATATATTCTTCTTTGATTTTATGCCCATTCTTTTACAATAATTTTTTAACAAAGAACACCACTTTTTCATTTCTGGTTTCTCGCCAAGAACTTTGATATCTTTGTAATCTGACATTATATGCCATTTATCTTTTTGGCTGCAAGGTGACTATTTTTGTAAATCTTCACTTACTCTAGTTATTTCAATTTTGTAACTGGTGTTCTATTCCAGGCCAAACCTTCTCTTGCTGAATTGTCATCCTGTTCAACCTGTTCTTCTATACTCCATACCACATTCAATTTGCTTTCAACACTCTGTGAAACCCATATCTCAATAATGTAATGTGTAACCTGTGCATCAACAAATACACATCTTTCATTTGCTTTGGAAAATGTAATTTTCTTGACATTCTTTTAGTATACAGAGTGATCTAGTTGAAATTTTAAAATAGTATAAAACATTATATCCAAGAGACATATCTGAGTTTGTTACAACATAAGTAGAAAGGAGTAAGTTTCACCAAGTGGCAGAGGCATGGCAGCACTATCCTGCATAGAAAACAAATGTGATCATATAATAGTAACAGCATGCTCAGTTTTTTAGTGTTGGTCAGACTTAATGGGCTCTTATATGTCAGTAAATCTGTCAGCATGTCCTTTCACATCAAGACTTTGTTAACTCAGACAGCAAACTTTGCATGAATAAATGCAAACAAAAAAGTATTCTGCAAGCCATAGCTCAGAGTCTGTGGAAGCCAAAATTAAATTAAATTTAGTTTTATTTATGAATGCTCTTTAACGGCTGCAGTTTTTAGCATCCCAATCTAAAGTGGGAATGAAAGACTGCTTAATTTTGCTCAGAGACCTCATTATCAGGCATGAGGAGAGTCTATGGATGTCACTCCATCATTTGTCAGCAAGAGGATTATCAGAGAGTACCTCAAAATATTTGCATACTACTTTCAGTGAAAGAAAGCAATGATGCAGCTAATTAAGAATAGACTTGCTAAATGTTCCACATTATATGGGATTTCCCGTGTTTGAGGAGGAAGAATTGTGTCTCATATTACCATCATATGGGACGTCAAAATCTTGTATTTTTTTCTTTTCATCCTTTAGATTTACATACAAAGGATACATCATATCATAACAATTAATACATAAAGATTACTATTTACAATAGCTTAGAAATTTATTACAATATACATCATTTGCATTTTAGTACTCATCAGTACTGTAAAAGCTTGCTTGTTAAGTATCTTTTAATGATTTTAATGTTGCCGTATTTTATTTTTTTAGGCAGCTTATTAGACAAGTCTTTCCCAATACTTCTTATTTCTCTGTTAATTAGTGTTCCTCTAACTGTGGTCCTAAAATAATCTGCTTTATTTCTTACATTATATGGATGCATATTGCAAATTTTACATTCTCTACTTGTACTAGGTAAATAGTGTACATATAGAGAAGGTATTGTATTGCACCCAAAAATTTGATACCAAGATTTCACCGGAAATATATGTTTTTTGACACCCTCTGAATCCCAAAAAAAAAAAACATTTTTAGAAAAATTGTCCATGTGTGTGTGCATCCATCTGTCCATGTGTTTGTGTGTATGTGTGAATCTGTGGGCAACATAGCTCAAAAACGAAAAGTCTGTTAAATACCAAACTTGGTATTTAGGTTTAGTATCTTCTAAGGAAGTGACACAAAGATTTTCAAGAAAACTGGAAAAAATTTTGAAAATTTAGATTTTCTCAAAAATAGCTCTATTTCAATTAAAATATTGTATACTAAAGACATTTACATGACAAAATGTGTATTTTGAATTTTCTTGGAGCAGCCTCTGAAGACATCTTTATTGTGGATGAATTTTGCAGAATTTTGCATAACTAGTAAATCATAATAGACAAAATCTTACTATACAAAAAAATGTAGAGCTCATTAAAACACACAATTTATACTATATATTTTTTTTTTTTTTTCGTGCAGTTAACTGTTTTTTAAATATTTCTTGTTATTGTTGTCAGTTTTAAAATACTTATACTTTTATCAACTCCTGGTCCTACAAATAAAGGAACTTCAATCACATAGCAACCAGCTTATGAAACATTTGACTATCACTTTAGCTTATGGTACTCCCTTATTTCCCTTATACTTACAAATAAGCTATTGTTCTCTATTAGAATGAAAGGAAATGGAAGTATAAGCTGTTTAACAATAATTTGTTGTGGAGATGTAGAGAAAGTCATGTGCATGGAACACATCAGATTTTTTTTTATATATGTCCCCTTCTAGTGCATATTTTATACTTACACACACACACACACACACACACACCCACGCACGCACGCACCCACCCACCCACCCACCCACCCACCCACCCACGCACGCACACACACACACAGCATGGAATCTATCTGCTATGGGTTCTAAATTCTTTGCTACAGCATAAAATATATGAGGGTTAGCATGCCACTGATTAAACCACAGTGGACTGTGACATGAACACCCGATTTTCAGAGAGGGTAGACATAGTGGCATAATTTTGCATTATGGCAAGTGTGCGAGCCCTGAGTCAATATGTTGAGAGAGTTAAAAGTTCAAGCCTCCATAGATACATTTATTTTTATGTTGTCTCCTTTCTTTGTATTTTATAATGATCCATTCCTAGTTTGCTGCATTATCTAATATGATTTGTTCATACTGACAAATAAAATGAATGTAAAGTGCAATTGGCATGTAGGTGCAATGGAGAATGTTTCAATAACAATTGCATTTAACACCTGAAGCTTTATACTTCTCCATACCCCTCAAAGGTGGTTCTATAACACAGTGTATCATACAGTGAAGTTTTATGTATGTACACATTACAATGTAGGCACAGTTCACAATTTATGAAACAATATTATTATTGTGGCAAATTAACTTCAAATTAAATAAAAATGAACAACTAGGTCTGAAATAAAAATGAACAATACATAAAACTAATTAAAAAATTATGTATTAGTCAGGGAAGTGCATTCAACCATTTCATCTCTACGTGAAAAGCAAATAGAGACTTCAAGAAATACTACAATATCCGAAGCACAAAATACAACAGGTCACCAGAGGAACTGTTCAATGTGACAACCTTCATCCCTGCAGAGGTTATGCTTACAAAGAAATGAACTTCACCATAAGCAGCTAAAGTTTGTGTCAATAATTGTTCATCTGATTCAACAGGTATCTGGTAAGGGAAGTTCTTAAGGCTAAAAACGACAAATATTTCAATTTTTTTTATTCCACTAATTAATTGTTAATACATTCAGCTTTATGTTCCCAAAGTTTCATAACCTAATTCAATTTTTTTGTGGTTCAAATAAATTAAAAGCTTGGAACTTGTCATGCCACACCCACTTTTTCTGGTTGTTTGATTATCAGCTTTGATCCCTTGTTTCTCTACATTTCTTACAGGCAAACATAGTTATAAATAATTAGAAGCTATGTTTTAGTTTATGACCTGGAAGAAGAAGTTGACCATAGTTATGGTGGATTTTAGGCAGTATCTAAAGTACGTAGATCACTCCATAAATAAAACAATCTACAAAATTCCTTTTCTCATTTTCTCAGGTTTATAATTTTTCACACTTATGTACCTTTTTCTTGGAAACTATTTGAGATATTGCAATGAAATTTTGTACACACATATTTCAGTCCACAATAAGTATTTTGGCACAGGTAGTTTTCTTTTGATTTAGATTTAATAGGTATTGTGCAATGAAATGCATAATAATTTTAAATAAAAAAACTCGCATACCTTCAAACATACTTTAAAAATCATTGAAGGGAGATAGAGAAAAAATTTCTGCGCCAAAATATAGCATAATTCTAATACTTTATGTGCACTTGTTTTCAAGCAACTTCACCAAAAGGATTCTAAGAAAAAGGTACATAAGTTTTTTGATGTTATGAAAATTCCAATGTAGTGTAATTTCTTTATTTGTTGACAAAATTACTTATATATAACACAGTCATAGAAGATAACAAGAAAATTAACTGTGCAAAATTTCATTGCTTTAGAACAAAAACTATGGCCATGGTAGAATTTTTGTTGTGTCAAGGTATTTCTGCCTATGTCCCCCCTTAAGCATGCACTGTGGTACCACATGGCACCAAAAAGCACATGAGCTCAGGAGCTCACACGTTAGATTAGCTTAGGACGTTAGCCAGTGTGATCTCCGTTTTGTGCCTTGTGAAACAATTTATTTCCTTATACATATTATAAAGGTTTATAATTATAAACTGGAAATTGAGGATAGTGGAAAATCCGTTTTTCAAATAATGGCATCCAAATTACGCAGAAGGATCAGAATGTTGCAAAATCGAAAGTTGAGGGGGCCTGATAATATACCGACCGAAATACTAAAAATTGGAGGGGAATACATGATTCCGTACCTAATGCTTTTATTTAATATGTCAATAAATAACTGGGCCTTATCGGAAGACTGGAAAACCGCGATTGTAGTTCCAATTCATAAAGGGGGAAATAAAACAGAATTAAATAATTATCGACCAGTCAGCTTAACTTCAGTAGTGTGCAAATTGATGGAACATTTAATTGTGGAATATGAAAACAAAAAGTGGTTCAATAAAGCGCAACATGGGTTTAGTCCTGGATACTCATGTGAAAGCCAGATAACATCATTATTTCAAGATTTAGCAGAGGAGGTGGATGCAGTGAGAAGAACAGATGCAGTGGTGATAGATTTTTCCAAAGCTTTTGATGTTGTATCATATAATTTACTTATCCAGAAGCTAACTGCTACAGGAATTGATAAACACGTAGTTCTATGGGTTAAAACATTTTTGGAAGGAAGATCGCAAAGGGTAAAAGTAGGCAAGGAGCTATCTGAGAGGGGTATGGTAAGCTCGGGCGTACCCCAAGGCTCAGTACTGGTGCCGTTACTTTTTCTTATTTTTGTAAATGACATAACTGTTAATATAAAATGCCAGATAAGATTGTTTGCAGATGATTGTATTATTTACAATAAAATTAGAAATGTTGAAGATGAGACTGCTCTTCAGGGTGATTTAAATGAAATGAGTGATTGGGCTGCTGCAAATAAAATGAAAATAAACGCTGGTAAAAGTAAGTCAATTGCATTTAATAGATCTAGGGAAATAATTCTGCAAAACTATCACATGGGTGGGGGAAAAATTCCACAGATAGACATCTGCAAATACTTGGGAGTTTACTTGGCGAGTAATGCTGGATGGGACGAGCAGGTAAATTCTGTATCTAAGAAAGCATGGAAAACACTGCACTTCCTAATGAGGATTTTAAAAAAGGGGAGTGCAAAGTCCAGGGAAATCGCGTACAAGTCCTTAGTGCGGCCGGTCATGGAATTTGGAGTAACTTGTTGGGACCCGTATAGAGTAAATCAAATTGATTCGTTAGAAAAGATCCAGAGAAGGGCTATAAAATTCATAAAAAGGGGTAAATATTTTGGGCCTACAAACGCTGAGGAGATAAAATGGGAGCCGTTGAAAGTTAGGCGTGAGAAACAGAGGTTGTGTGCTTTATTTAAAGCTTACGCTGGCTTAAACGCATGGGAGGACGTTACTGACAAACTGGAAAACCCAACTTACAATGCACGAAACGATCATCCGTTCAAAATTAAGGGTAGAAGATACAGAACTGATGTGGTAAAGTTCTCCTTTGTAAATAGAACCATAAAAGACTGGAATGAATTGCCTGGAGCAGTCTTTTGGGGTTGTCCTCTGTCTCTGAAGAAATTTAAGGAAAATCTTGATATTAATGTTGGATAATTTTTGTAAATATTCCTTAAATGAAATGCTTGTGATTTTATATTGTTGTAAATACAAATGATAAATTGGTTGGTGATTATAATTATGAAATGAATTAATCTGAATTGAGAGAATAATTAATGTAACTAAGAAATGTTTCCGGGCTGCTGGTGTTAGAAGTCCCAGACGTTTCGTCCACAACTACGGTGGACATCTTCAGTGGTGCGGTCAAAGTTTTCTTGTAGAAGGTTTCGCTGCGTCTGAAGCGTTGATTTTTTTTTAATGGGTGGCCCCGCCTCCGCCAGCCCTGGTGGCGATCATCCGAAAAGGATCTACATCGCCTCCCCTACCATGCACTAACTACTCTACTAGGATGGTTAGGAAGGTGGTAAAATGGTGTCAGGTACCACCGAAGCAAACCTGATGTTAGTGGTTGATTACTAAATAGACGCCTGTATACAAGGGAGTATACAGATAGAGTGGGGTTAGGTACAGGCCTTGGCAAGTTGCCCAGACCTGGGACCTAAATGTTAGTAGTGGTGTTTCAGGCTGAGGGCAGGATGTCGGGTAGGTGTCATGCTTAATACGAACAAAGGGGTACATTACCTGTAATTGTGGCTGCAGTCGGAGAGGGAACTGCGTTGTTGGTCACAGCATCAGCTGCCTGTCCTGAAACATATATACAATAAACAGTTCTCTATGTTATGTACAGATATGGATATAGGGAATATATTGAGTGGGTAGGTAAACTTATTTATTTATTTATTTTTTTTTTTAATTTTTTCTTTTTAATGGATACATATTTACACATATATTACAGATAACTATTTACAGATTGCCTGATCAGGTCCGTGTAGTTGGCTTTGTGTCATCAACATTGGGGCTGCCCTGGTACCCCGGGCCACCCTGGATGGGGGTTACTAACCACCCAGGGACTTTAGGCAACGGATTAATTCAGTTTATGGGGGGACAAGAGCCTGAAGGTGCCTGATTATATCTGCTGTGGAATCATTGCTGTGGTTGTTGAGGGGAATGGTTCTGTCAAAGAGCACTAGGGGCCGCTTGTGCTTATTAGCAATTGTTGCATACTGTCCCAGTTGCCGAATCAGTGGATTGTGCTTGGTCTTCGCGGCGTCATACATGTTTAGGGCCAGCCTTTTGATAAATTGCTCCACTGTGTGCATATGCAGGTCACTGTGTAGTAAATCTAAGGGAACTGTTCGGGGAACTTTTGCGATGGTTCGGAGCACCTTGTTTTGCAGAAT
The DNA here is from genome assembly GCA_030762935.1 of Hymenopus coronatus. NCBI lineage: Eukaryota > Metazoa > Arthropoda > Insecta > Mantodea > Hymenopodidae > Hymenopus > Hymenopus coronatus. The sequence goes on from CM060888.1 coordinate 94,974,085, forward strand.
TTGCAGTTGCTGTATACGGCTTTTTGCACAGTGTCCCCATACGGGCGCCGCATATGTGAAGATTGGTCGTATGAGCGTTTTGTAAAGCGTGATGCCTAGTTGTTGACTAAGTGTTGAATTTCGGCTGAGTAGCAGATAGATTTTACTTAGTTGGGCATTGGCCTTGCGTTTAATGATAGTTACATGATCCGCGAAGGTGAGTTTTGAGTCTAGGGTGACTCCCAGGTATTTTACATTATTATTCCATTTTATGGCGTCACCATGGAGGTTAAGAGGCGCGCTTCGTCGTGCGTGTTTTAGTCGCCTTGAAAAAAGGATTGCTTGTGTTTTGTCCGTGTTTACTTTGATGCGCCATTTATTGAGCCAGGGCTGTAAGTCGTCTAGGGCATCTTGGAGTCTTGTGGTTACCAATTCTGGTTTCCAGGACTGTGCCGCGATGGCGGTGTCATCCGCCTAAATGGATAGTTGCGTGTGGATGGTTTTCGGTATGTCATTAATGTATAAGTTAAAAAGAGTCGGACCGATTAGGCTTCCTTGTGGTACGCCTGCCCTGATTGGGCGGGAATTGGAGGTTGCATTTTTTGTGATCACTGTAAAGGAACGGTCTGTGAGATAGTGCGCTATCAGTTTTGTCATACTGTCTTTAAAGTTCATCTGCTGGAGCTTGGTATGCGACCCGGGTGGTGTACCGTATCGAAAGCACGCTGGATGTCCAGGAATACTATCGCTGTTGATCTTTTCTGATTGAAGCCCTGGGTGATGTGTTCTACTGTTCTTGTAAGCTGCAGGGTACTGGAGTGATGTGCCCTAAAGCCGAACTGTTCATGAATTAATATGTCATGTCGTTTAACGTGTGACGTTATTCGCTTCAGTACAACTTTTTCCGCGACCTTGCTGATGGTTTTCAGGAGGCTTATGGGCCTGTAATTATTCGGATTTTTTCTGTCTTTTCCTGGTTTCGCGAACATCAAAACATTGGCAATTTTCCAAGGAGTCGGGAAGTAACCATCCTGCAGACAGTAATTGCATATGTTAGATAGTTGTTGCAGTGCGTCGTCGGTTAGGTGCTTCAACACCAAATTTGGTATGTCATCGGGTCCGGGAGCTTTTGCATTTGGTAGATGCTTAATTATCCAGCGCAGCTCGCCTGGGTTTGTTTTGCGACTTTTGTTGTACGCTGCCTGGGTAAGTACGTTACGCATATTTGTTTCCAGCTCGGCATCATGGTCCTCATCGCCTAGCGTCGGGTTAGGTGTGCAGGTGTAATCGCCAGGGTATTGGCTTTTTACGCATTTTCCTCCGCGACTGTGCCGTCGGGTTTTATTAGTGGCGGGATGTTTAGTTGTTCTTTGATTAATCTTTTAGTTAATTGCCAAATTGCTTGTCCACCCGGTGTGAGTTGTTCTAATGTTTGATCCCATTGTCGTTTCGCAATTTCTGAGAGACGCGTTTTTACCTGGCTGTTGAGGGTTGCCGTGTTTACTTTGTGGACGAGATTTCTGGTTCGTTGCCACTTGCGTCTTTCGTGGTCCCTTTCCCTCATGAGGGCTAGCAGGTCCGGTGGGTAGGTGATTTCGTGCCGGGATGGGGCTTTAAGTGGGACAACAGCTGATATGGCGCCCTGTATGGCTCCTCCTAGGTTCAGGGTTGCTTGGTCTACCTCCTCGTGCGTGAGGGGGGAACGGGTGGGGGGAGGGCGCAGTTTAGGTGCTGTGAGAATACATCCCAGTTAGTGGCATTATAGTTTCTGAAAAGAACCGGGGGTAGGTAAATTGGTGTGTCTTCAATCCGTATCTGTATTGCTAAGTGGTCTGAAGCGAGTGAATCCCCTGTTTGAATTTGGTACCTAAATGTGGTGTTTCTTAGTATTGCGATATCTAATATGTGGGGTGTGTGGTGGTGTGGTGATGGTTTGTAGGTATGTAGGTGGGCGTGTCGGGATGAGCTATGAAATAGTCGCTGCTCGATTTATTCGTGTGCGAGTATAGGGTTATTGGAGGAATTTCCCCAGGCTTGATGAATAACATTAAAGTCTCCTGCTGCGAGTAGGGTGTTGTCAAGGTTGATTAGTGTGTCTAAGTCTCTAACGTCAAGTTGGTGCGGGGGTATATATGTGCTAACTAGTGTTGTGAGTTGGTTGTGTATTTTTAATTTGATCGCTTGTTGCCTCCATAGAGTTAAGCATTGGAATGTGTTTCTGTGAGTGCTGGATGCTGTTTTTTTATAATTATGGCGGTACCTCCCCCTCCCTGTCCCTCGGCCGATCTGTTCTATGGACTGTGTAACCCGGGATGCTGAAGCGTGCTTTTTGGGTGAGAAGAGTTTCGTTTAGGAGCGCTACTGTGATATTACTGGTGAGGAGGTAATGTTTGAGTTCTTGTAGCCTGGCTCTTGCCCCTCTGGTATTCCAGGTGAGGATGTTTATGGTGGTTTCGCCTGCCATTTATGCGAGTGTTGGATGGTGTGCTTGCTTGACTATTTGACACTAGTTGTTCTGGATTTTGCTGCATCTCTTTAGCTAGCTGGGCCATTAATCTTATATAGTTTGTTATGTTGGTGGCCATGTCCCCTCTCGTCTTACAGTTCTGGAGCATCACATGGAAACCGTCCAGGAGGGATTTGTAGCCTTCCATGCTGCTGCCTCCACCGTGCTGCATGATATACCACTTACTTTCACTATCAAAGTTAAGTACTGGCCGCCCCCTCCTGTCGGTGGTGAAGTGTGACAGGAACCCGCCAGCAGGATAGGGGACCTTTCCTATTGTTGGCGGGCTCCGGTCATGTGATGTTTCAGCCTGCTCGTGTAATGGGGTGCTAGTTGCCAGCATAAAATGATCTCTTGGCTGCTGAGGAGTTTTAGGCACTTGTGAGGGTCGGTTGGCCGCCGCTTGCCGAGGGTCCCTAGGAGCTTTGGGGTGCTCTTCTTGTCTGTGGGTTTTTTCGGAATTTTGTTCCCTTGGCTGGCCTTGTTGGGCCGAAGTTGGCTCGGAAGTGGCTGGCCGATTGTGTGCCATTGCGGCATATGTGCCTCGTTGCTGAGTTGCATGCCTCCATGCATTGTGGTTTCTGGGCCTTATATTTTGCTGTCTGGAAGGGAACGCCGTTCTCTGGTAAACGGGGCATCCCCTCCACCTGGTCCCACAGCGCGCACCTGCGCGTAGTGCTATCGCACACTCGCACATGGTGCGGGCCGGCCCACTTGGCACATACTTGCGGTGCCTCACAGTTACGCGTTAGATGGCGGAACCAGAGACACCGGCCACATTGTGGGGGCCATTTGGGGGAACATAGTCCTCAACTCGTATTTTACAGTGGGCGAGGTCCGTCATCTTGGCCGCTGAGGAGACCTCGTTGGGCATTTCCACTATAAAGATTGGTACTAAGGCCCTTATTTTTTTGGGATATATTTGTGTCACCTTGGTGACATCAAGTTTTAGGGCAGCTATTTCCTGTGCCACTTCTAGGGAACTCACATTATTGTAAAGTCCTTTAATTACTACTTTGTAGGCAACTTCTTGTGGCTGGGCTGTGACGTGGAAGGGCAATTTATTATTTCTGCAATGACGAATGAAATTATTATAGTCATCCAGATTAATGAACTGGAAGCCATGGAAGTTGTTCCTATAGTGTGACGTGTACTTTTTGGGCCTGTAGACCTTGTCAAACTCTGCAGTAAGAGCAGCTAGGCTCTTACTGCAGTAGTCGGCCACAAAAACCTTTGAGAGGTTCTCCCTTGATTTGCTTAGGAAGAATTCTTGCTCACCCGCCGGCTGAGGGGCTTGTGACCCGGTACAGGGGGCGGAGCACCGACTACCAGAAGTCTGACTATCATTGCTGATATGCAGGTCCTGGGCCAGGTCAACCACCTCCGTCCAGGGCCTCTCAGTTGGAGATAGTGGTCTTTCATTTGTTTCACTATTTTGGTGGCTAGCAACTTCTACGGTTGCTTTATTTTTGCTGCCCTTTTTGGCTTGATTGATGTGACCTTGTTCTGTTGTTGGAGGCGGTGGGGAAATGTTCTCTGACCTTGTAACAGGCATTTTTTTCCTTTCTTATTTTGCTAAATTTGAAAGAGAGAAGTATATAAAAAGCCTAAGTGCTACCGTGAAGCCCGAGAGCCCACTGCAGCTCCTAACCTAATCGGTGACCTAACCAGGAGCTTAATTGCTAGATAGAAAGATGAAAACAGGAAAGAAAGAGAAAAAGTGTCAGCTAGCAAGCGCTAAAAAGCTCGGACAACAGAGGGTCGGACCTCAAAAGGCGTTTAAACTGGTCCTGAGACCGCTTGCTTTGACCTTGTTGCCATACTTGTCTAGACTATTGAGTTGCCGCTGAGCGGCGCTGCAGGAAGGCTCGGTCCTACAGCATACCTGGGTCGTACCGCCGAGGAGCTGGTAGAAGGTCACTCGTCGGTGGTGGCTTCCCTGTAGTTTCTTCTTCCGCAGAACCTGTCTCCTTCGCGTCTCCCAGCGAATCCACCTTATGGACTAACCCGGGCAAGCCCGGAGTGTCGGGGTCTCCCATGTGGGCATACCGACTAAAAAAACCCTCCACCGGTATTAGAAGGAAGAAAGGAGAGGCGGTACCGCATGATTGCACCCGCGGATTCAAGGCGATAGTTTAACTGACTGCAGGGTGCAGTCAGAGGGGTGAAATGAGGGCCGGGAGGCAGACTTGACCAAGGCCCAGACTGCCACCTCGGAGTATTCGGGGAGAGGAATGAAGGAATTCTAGGGTGAAGGATGGAGTTAGTGCTGGTTGACTCTGTTGAGCCAGTCGTCGTATCCTGGGACGTTTTCGAGCCTAAGCCCTTGGCGTCTACCTTGGATGTTGAACTTGGAAGCTTGAGGTGCCGACTTCTCCAGTAGAGCTCTCACCTCCTCCCTGAAGATGAGTCGGATGTCGGTGACTGCTGTTGCTATTGCTTGGTGAAGTTCTGGATGTGAAGTGGTGCTGTCCTGTTCCTGAAGCCTGTCCTCCAAGGCCGTCAGCTTAGCCGTAAGAATCAGGCCCTGGATTTCCTTCTGCAGGTTGGTTGGTGTTGGTTGTTCGGTCTGCTGAGATAGCTGTGTAGATAATGGTGTCCGGGCTGGTTTAGGCGATGAGTGCCTGCTCTTTGGGTAGCTGGGGCTCTGGGCTTGCCCGGTGAAATGTTCCGTACCACCACAGGTGGCACAGAGCCGGCGACGGCGGCGGAGGTCGTGCCCAGTGCACTCCGAAGTAAATGCGTTAGTGCCCGTAGGCATAGCAGCGACGGCAGGGCCGGTGTCTTTCCTGTCTGCTTGCCTCAACGTGCAGAAGCCGCCCTAATAAGGGCAACCCTGACGCCAAGGCAGCCTCCAGGTCTGATCGGTCTTGTAGCTCCACCCTAACTAGGGTGTCGGGCCCCGGTCACAGATAATTCTAGTGGCCCTCGAACATGAAGGCCATCTAGATTGTGCAGCGGCGAGGAGGTGCCGGGTGGGGAGATCCCGAGGGACCCCCCTAACCACGGCACTATACCGGTGCGGCGGCGGCGTGGAACTCAGCGGTGGCGGCGATGAAGTGTTGTTTGCCGGTGAAGCAGCGGCGGTCGGCGGCGGTGGTGATGGTGAGCGCGGCAAAGGTGCAGCGCTCACTGCCGGTGTAACGGCAGGTGGCTGAGATGCCGGCGAGCACTTCCTACCGGCGGATGCCGGAGAAGCGGTGGCTGCTGTAGGAGCTGCTGGTTTGCGTTGGTGCTTCCTCTTTGGCATCTCGAAGCGAAGTCGAAACCTTATCCGGGTAACTCACCCTAAGCGAGATTCGAACTCACGACCTGTTGAATATGAGGCAGACACGCCACCATCACACTACCCAGGCGGTAAAAGAGATCTGCTGCTAAGGATTGTTTGTTTTTTGTTGTTTTTATTGGTAGTGTTTAACGCCCGCTTTTATTGCTCGCACCGCAGGCGATGACACTGATGTTTGTAACGGTCAGTGTGGGTGGGCTTCCGCTATGTAGATGACACATTCGTGATATGGCCCCATGGGCTAGAAGCCCTTCAAGATTTCTACCTACACCTCAATAGCATTAATCACCGAATCCAGTTCACCATGGAAAAAGTAAAAGACGTTAGCTTTCCTGGACGTCTTGGTCAAGAGAAATACCGACGGGTCCCTTGGGCATACGGTATACCGGAAGCCCACCCATACTGACCGTTAACTAAACAAGGACTCAAACCATCATCCCAGACAAAAACGAGCAATGATCCAGACACTTAAACATCGGGCTACCCGCATCTGTGAACCGGAACAGCTAAAAGATGAACTCAAGCACCTAAGACAGGCATTACATTCAAATGGTTATTCCGTCCGAGAAATCAATAGAGCTTTCCGCCCTGGCAAGTTTCAGTCCACATCTCAAAAGCCAGACCAACCAAAAAGTAAGGGCACGGTGTTTCTGCCATACTTCAATAATATCACCGACCGGATCGAGCGCATATTGCGACATCACAATGTCAAAACGGTTTTCAAGCACACGAGGCAATTAAATAATTTATTACGCTCATCCAAAGATCCCCGGGAGCCGCTGTCATCAGCCGGTGTGTACCGCATTCCCTGTTCCTGCGGCTCAGTATACATCGGAACCACACAACGCAGTGTTACTACTAGAATCAAGGAACACAAAGGAAACCGTCGACTGGGCCACACAGAAAAGTCCGCGGTCGCCCTACACGCTATTGAAGCAGAGGGCGAGCATATTATAAATTTCCAAGACACCTCTATCCTCTCGTCTACAACACACTACCATGCACGACTACAACGAGAGGCCATAAAGATTTATAAGCATCCGAGCAATTTTAATAAAAAAGAAGAGGCACTAAAACTCAACAGGAATTGGCATCCCGTCATTGAAAGCAGGAAACGTCATCAAACGAGAAGCAACGAAGCGGTCCAATCAGAAGCCACGTACGCCGGAGAGCCCAAGCCCCGCCCCCCACTTGCCAGTATAAAAGTAGCGATCCCGACAGTCAACGCTTCAAGGGGACTATGAGAGCCCTCAAAAGGTGCAACTTAAGGGGAACCGTCATCGAGGACTTTAGCATCGGGTACAGTGAGGCCGCAGCCCCATTGCCCCGGCACCTCAGCCCCCTGATGTGCTCCCCAAAAGTGACGCCCTTGTCAAGCTTCACCCCCAAGTAGGTGATGGTGTTGGTCCATTGTATCCTTCGTCTGAGGTACGTGAATGTGGGGAAGTTTTCGGGAAAGCGGCGCTTGGTGAAGAGAATAGCGTGGCTTTTCTCCGGATTGATGGACAACCGCCAACGCTCGCACCACTCTTCGATGAGGCAGAGGTGTGTCTGAATGGGGTTGAAGGCTCTGCGTGGGTGTTTGTACAGTATAACAGCACGTCATCAGCATACAGGGCTATGTTGACTTGCTGCACTGTTGGTAGGTCGGCCATGTAGACGCTAAAGAGCGTGGGGGAAAGTACAGAGCCTTCTGGGATTCCGCCTCTTATTGGCCTAGGTGTTGATTTGTGTCCCGCAACTGAAACTACAAAATATCTGTGTTTAAGGTATGAGTGTAGTAGGTGTATGATCTGTGTCGGGAGCTCTAGTCGGATGAGTTTGAGCAGACCCGCATGCCAGGTCGTAGAGAAGGCCTTCTCCACGTCCAGCGACACCGCCGCAGTGTAGGCTCTGTCCTGGAAACCCAGGGCAGCGGCCTCCACCACTCTCAGTAGTTGCTGGGGTGTAGAATGCCCAGGACGAAAACCAAACTGGTGATCTGGGATGGCTCGAATGTCGCCCAAAAGAGGGGACAAGCGGACTAGTATTAGCCTCTCGAAAACCTTCGAGAGAACTGATAGGAGACTGATGGATCGGTAGTTGGATGGGTGTAGCGGGTCTTTCCCCGGCTTCAAAATGCATATCACCCGGGCCTCCCTCCACTCGCGTGGAAAGTGGCACAAGGTGAGGCACATGTTGAAAACCATGGTTAGAAAGAGCACCGTCTTGTTGGGTAGGCATCGGAGCATGACGAGGGTTAGACCGTCAGGGCCCGCTGCCTTTTTAGGGTTGAGACGCCGGAGTGCGCCCTGGAGTTCACTGGGTCGGATGACAGGAAGTCGGTCCACCTCGTCGGGGGGACGTCGAAGGTATCGACGCACCTCCCGCCGAGCACGGTCCGAGAAGTCTTCGTCCTGGGGGTCGTCTCGTGGCCTCATAGTCCTTTCGAGGTAGTCAGCGAACACATCGGCTTTGGCTCGGGGTTCATAAGCCAGGCCTTGGGTGCCTTGGATTGGGGAGGTGATTTGACCTCCGCGGTGTCGGAGAGCTTTGGCAATCCTCCACACGTCGCCATCCTCGAGCCTCAAGCGGGTCATCGTCTCCTCCCACGCTCGCACCCTGTGCTCGCGTAGTCGGGGTCCGGACCTCTCGGCGTAAACGCCTTAGGAGTGCTCGGTTATGTGGCGTGCGGTGACGCTGGTAAAGTCTGCGGGCAGCCCAGGAACGGCGTACGACCAGATGGAGTTCAAGGGGATGGACATCTGGGTGTAGAGGTGCTGGGGTGTGAACGGTTAGGTTATGGGCAGTTCGCACCACGATGGAGGTAAAGGATTGGACCGCAGCCTCTAGGGATGGGATGTCTATGCTCCTAGGGTTCGGCGGGATGGAGTCATTGAGGCAAACCCTGACGCATTCCCAGTCGACGTCGCGGTTTTGAGCCGAGACGTCATGACTGGCAACCCGTGTGTTAACCTCAGCTAACACGGGATTATGATCGGAATGAAGTGCGTTGATCGAAGTGAGAGATGTATGAAAAGGGAATTGTTTGATTATCGCGAAGTCAATAACGGATGCCCGTCCTTGACCTCGTGGATGGTGTGTGGGTTGCCAGGGGCCCTCTACTCTGAGTTGAGGGTCCGCATCTATCTTGCGTATGATGTCATTGCCTCGGGCGTCCGCCCGGGGGCCGCAATGCCAACGCGGATGTTTGGCATTGAAGTCCCCGGCCAGGATGACATTAGGATGAAGGGCTAGGATGGAAAGGTAATCATTTAGTACGAACTGCCTATGGGGTGGATGGTAAACAGACACCAGTAAAACTTCCGTACCGCCAAGGTCAACACAGACAGCCATGGCTTCCATGGTTTGAAGAGGCGGGAGCTGGATGGGTTTGTGGACTACTCTGTTTCTCACGAAGAGCGCTGTGCCACCTCCTCGGCGACCCACACGATCCACTCTGAGGCAGTTGTAGCCCGGAAGTCGGAATGAGGTGTCTGGACGGAGATGTGTCTCGCTGACCAGCACGAGGTCTAGGGCAAATGAACCGGCAAAATGTTGGAGCTCACTCCCCTGACCGTTCAGGCCACACGCATTCCAGAACGCGAATCGGAAAGAGGTACGAGACCTATTTCGATTCGCCATTCTGGGCGGTCTGGACGATCACGGTCAGGAGGGCAAGTCCCTCCATGGCAACAGCCATCTTTGCGAATGGGTCTGTGGCAGAGAGGAATCTGACCAACAGATCACAGATGCGCTGGCCGTCGTTCAGCAGAAGCTGCTGTATCCCCGCCATTACATCCGATAGCTGCAGGACAGGTGGAGTGATGGGGGTGATGTTTCTGGGAGAGGGTGTGGGAGGAATGCGTCGGGGTGCTGTTTCGCCGCCAACCGCCTCCTGCCCTTGCTGTCGCTCGGGTACAGGAGTGCCGTTCCCTTGCGCAGCCCTGGGGGAGAAGTTCCTTCAAGAGTTGCTTGGCTATCAAAATTAAAAACCCAAAATAAACATTTTTGAACAAACTCACACCAGCGGTGCACAAGGGCCGTTGCACCATGACAGGCAACCGTCGAGGAGCAATACTTGCCTCCTCCTGTCACTCCACAACCCCAAAACTCACCTGCCATCCAGCAAAAACCCACAATCCCGCCAGAACGTGGTTAAGTTCTCTCTGAGAACAGGGACACATCTACCACACCTCGGGCGGCCCTCAGCCTGCCAATTGCTCTGGGTCTGGGTCAGCGCTTCAGACGCAGCGAAACCTTCTCCAAGAGAACTTCGACCGCGCCACTGAAGATGTCCACTGTAGCTGTGGACGAAACGTCTGGGACTTCTAACACCAGCATACCACGGCAAAACAGCCCGGAAACATTTCTTAGTTACACTGACTCTGGCCGTGAAAGCCTACATTCTCTTAGAAAAATTAATGTTTTCATATTTGTTGTATATAACTATTATATCTAGCTTACAAAGCCATAAACTGGCAGCTGTGATTTATTGTTTATATATCTTGTACACATATATAACTCTGCCACCGGGTGATACCCACTTGCAGAGAAATAAATACATACATAATATGTATACCTTTACAATATTAACAAATGTTAGCAATTCACTGTCCTCAAAGTAGTAGCACATCAGTGTAGCACATACTTGCAGAACCACAGTGGCTTAAGTGGTTAAAATGGAATAATATCTATATACGGATAAATTCAAAATACTGCTGTTCGAAATTAAGCAATAATCAGGTTTTTTTTGTTTTTTTTTATTCCATCCAAAAACATAGTTTAGTTACCATGTTTCAAAGCACACATTACATAAATGTTTTCAACAGACTAAATTGTTTTATTGCATTAATCTATGTAGGTTTTTTGACAATTAGTGAACATAATATTGAATGCTACATAGATATCATTTACAGTCTTTTGAAATTAATTTGTATAGGAGGATTTATCGTCTTGGCTTCAGAAATATAAATTAAGCATATTAGTAATGCTCAAATTGTGTACTTCTTTGAGAAAAACAAGAAAATTAAAAAACTGAAAATGAAAACTTCAGATAGCGGTGCGAACTTTGCATCGTGGGATTCAATTACCAGCACTATACCGCTCACCCACCAGTAACTTAGAACAAAGCGCTCTCGCTAGTACATATGCTCTGAAGACAACCAAACTGTCATCAGCAGCGTGCATGCCCTCAAAAAGTCCAATAATTTTAAATATTGTATAGATTGTGCACCAATACTGCATTCTCTCAACTACTAACATACAAATAAGGCATTCTAACGAAAATAGGACACACCCGTTCACATTCTTTTAATTTATGGCTATTGTTGTCCAATCCAGAAAACATGCCATAGCTTTGATATTTGGCAAAAGGGTCAATAGGTTCCCTTTCTGAAACTGTGTATCTAGGACTGCTCTACAATACTACAAATTTGTTCAGTTGAATTCTGGGACACCTGTATGTATCATGGTACAAGTAAAATATTGAGTTTTTAAATGCATGTCTGCTGCTGGTTGTCCCTTCAACATTTGCAATGATTCTAATAGCCTTTTTCTGTAATCTGAAAATGTTTAATATGTCTTTTGCATTTATATTTCCCCATAAAGGAAATTCCATATTTTATATGTGAGCAGACCAGAGCATAATATATCTGTTTTAAGGCTTTACTTCCCATGATTCTTTAATTTGTCTCATTACATATATACCTTTGTTTATTTTTTTAGTTATGTATTATATGTCTGCTTCCAGCTAAGATGTTTATAAATTTTGGCCCCAAGAAAATTTGTTTGACATGTCTCAGGAATACTCTCACTATCAATACTAATTGTCATGTTCCTTGAACTCTTTTTAAGCTCAAACTTCATCCAACATCTTTTTTAATATTCATTATTAAATTTAATGCTGTGAAATATTGTTTTACTATTTTTAGAATTTAATTTACATTTCTTGTCCAAAGATCCTTTAATTACTTTGATAATATCATCATCCTATTGCAGTACCATCCTCTCTCTGTATCAATTCAAATAGATAATTTATGTAAAGTAAAAATAAAAATGGTCGTAGTTTTGATCCTTGTGGCACTCCATTAACAATTCCCTCTTTTGACTGTATTTTATCAGTTTTTCTACTTATATTTCTATAATTTATTTCAACCATTTGCATTCAATTTTTTAAATGTCATTCAATCCACTATTGTACAATTCCACAAACCTTATATTTATTTCATTTTTCTATTAGTATTTCTAAATTCACACTCAAATGTTTTACTTAAATCTATAAACACTTCAATTACTGTTTCGTGGTTATATAATGCATTTATTATTGTGCTGTTTACTATATATATTGCTTGCATTATGAATTTGTGCATTTGAAATCCATAATTTTTCTGCCATAATTTTTAGTTTTTTAAAGAAAGCTTGCAATTGATTTAGATATAATGGTGCTCTTAGAGTAACTGCTACATAGTGTAATCAGTCTGTAATTTTTTTAATCTAATTTATCCTTTATTTTGTATATTGGTCTTAAAATAACTTGTTTTCAAATTTGTGGGAAAGTTATTTGAGTCAAAGAGGTATTTACGATGTGAATTAAAACATCCACTGTTTCTTCTTTTATAAGTGTCACTATTTTTTTTTTAAATTTCGTCCATCCCTGTAGTTTTTTTTTTCTTTTACTTTAATTTATCTATTTCTTTTATTATTATTTCTTTACTTATATAAAAAATTATCATTGACATTAGCTGACTTCCATGTATAGTTAACTTTTTAATCTGTGAAGATATCTCTCTCTCTCCCTCTCTCTAGCTCTCCCTCTCCCCCCTCTCTCACTGTGCATGCCTGGGTCAGATTCAAGGTATATAACACTTTTGTTAGGTCAATGAACATGTTGCCTCCAATTATGTTATCATCTAGGAATTTTTAATAGGTTTTTTGACTTGACTTGTTTCTTCTTTCTGACATATTAGGTGGCCTGTCTTGTTTACATTATTCAACAACTGAGGCTTTTCTGTTTCACCAAGAAAATTGTTTAGTTTATTTTAGTGTTTCTCTCAACCTCATTTATTTATTTATTTCCCCCTTTTCCTTCTGGATTTTGCCTGAGTTTAGTTTGCAGAATCCAAAATTAATTGCTTATTACCATCTAAATCAATAGCTATGGGAAATCCACTTTCCCTCTTTCTGGCAGAACTGTTTATGGGTGCATTTGAAACACACATTACCAAAGCCTTTCCACAAATTTTCAAAACTTGGTACAGATATGTAGACAACATTTTCACATAATCCCAGGAAAACTAGCACTAGACGCCTTAAAACTCCTCAGCCTAAGGAAACCAAAATAAAATTTACCATAGAAAGAGAAAATGATGACTGCATCCCATTTCTAGATCTAAATATATTCAAAAAGAATAACAAAATAGAATTTGGAATACACAGGAAAACTACACACACCAACAACTACATAAAAAGAAATAACTTCAACCCCATTCCACACCAATTTGCAGTGTTCAATAGTCTAGCTTTCAGACTAGTTAATATCCCAATCAATCCCACTGAATATGAAAAAAGGATATAACCACATTCTGAGCACAGCAGTAGACAATGATTTCAATATCTCCACCATCATCAAAAAGATCAATAAGTACAAAAGACAGAAACACATCAAAGAAATTACCACCTTAACCCATAAAGAAAAACCTCCCAAATTTCACAAAATAGCATACAACCCACAACTCCACAACAAGTTCAAAAAAGTATTCAAGAAATTAAACATTAAACTAACACCAATTAATAATAAATGCAGTGTAAAAAGCTCCTGGACTCCTCCCTAAGGACAAAAATACCCACGGATAAAAAATCAGGAATACATGCAATTGAATGTGAAGGCTGCAACAGGAAATAAATTGGGAAGACAATAAGAAATCTTGAAAAACACAATAAAGAACACAGAAGACGCATCAAATCAAAACAGCCAGACAAATCTGTAGTAGCACATCACTTTTGGGAAGTACATCACAAAATCAACCGGAACTCAAACTATTCAAAGAACTTTCGAATCCATTTCAATTATCTGCATGGGAAAAAATCTACATCCATAAATACCACCACACATTGATGAACATGGAGTTCCCCCCTAAGGATTACTTAACAAGTCTCATCACCCACCCAACAGATGTCACCACAACCAACACACCCACAACTTGGAATCCAAACCCAAGCATTAGTGGTTCAACAGCTGAGGATGCAGGCAACGGTCCACGAAACAATTGTCCTGCACAATAAAAGTAAGTGAAGTGTGTGTTAATACGTACCACTTTAATTAATTCAATTTGATTATGCCTTCACTGTAAGCAGCTTCAAAATTATACAATAATAATCAAATCCATTGTATATTATGGTAGTTCTTGTTGATGAATGCAAAAACAAATTATAAACTAACATCTAATTGAGGTATAAATGAAATAGACAGGCCTTGAAAATCACGTAATAATGAAATACTGAAGGACAAACTCACTCACTGAATATTTATAGTGCGACAATATAGTACATGTGAAGCGTTAACACTGCATGTGTTCTGTTACTCTATGTGATTCATGCCATAAATGAAACACTGCCATAGAAAGGAAAACAAACTCTTCAACCACATCTTTGATTTTACAACTTCAGCAATGGTAGCTCTAACATGCACTATTCAAATGCTTCAAGTGCACTGGGTATCACAGCTCCTATAACAAGTCTGAGAAGTGATTAACCACAATGCATCGTTTGTTACAAGTCTGATCAAATATAATGCTTCCACATAAATATATAGATCACCATAAATAAGGAGATCTAATGGTTACTGAGTAGATCTTCACAAATTTAATCTTAAAAAGTGTCTCCAAAATTATGCCAGTTGCAGGAAATTCAAAATTATGGAAGGCAAATAGATTGAAGTACATTATAAATATAGGAAAATCAGAGAAAACATTAATTTTGGGAATGTAAAAGTGGGTTTCTATTTACATATAGATTTTGTGGTAAAGATTTTTTCTTGTTCCTTCAAATATATGTGATAAATTAGAAATGCTGTTAATGATGAATAAATGCAGCAATAAACTTCTTTTAGTTATCAGGGTATTTAATTTAATTTTATCTTTCTTTTCTTTTTTTAGGACAGCATGCTCTTTTTGTTATTATGGAGTGGTGCTGATGACAACAGAACTCTTTGAGATATCTTGCTCTCAAAATTACAGTTCTCTTCCAGATATTGATTGTACTGCAGACTGCAAAGAATTGAGCACTCGTGATTATGTGGATCTCTTATGGACAACATTAGCAGAATTTCCAGGTTTGCCTAGAGAAAAAAATGTATTTATTATTATTATTATTATTATTATTAACTGCATAAAAACTGATATTGTATTTATTAACTGTGAAGAAAACTGCCTTGTGGTCAAGTGATCAGCATTCTGGCCACTCAATCCAAAGGTCCCACGTTCAGTTCCTGTCCAAGAATTTTTCGTTAGCCAGAATCATTCCCCATCCCCCGTAAATTCTGGAAATATGAATGAAGGAATAGGGATGGACAGAAAATAAATTAATGGTTACATTGTAATGTAATGGTTACAGAACTAATGAAGAAAGAGAGTAACTAGATACCCAATGATGGTTACAGAAGTATCGAATACAAAATAAATAGTTACCCAATAAAGTTTAGACATTAATTAGTCATATCCTTAACGATTATTGAGTCTGGGTGACATCATTCACATATGTGTATTGGTATTGCACACCTGGAACTGTATTTATCCCATTTTGCAGTTTTAATATCCTCTGCAAGAGGTCATGAATGACATTATCTCAATCTTGTTGCTCTCCATGGTGTAATGGTTACCATGCTAACTTTATATACCCAAGGTTGTGAGTTCATAGCTGGCAGATGACAAAGGCTATTTTTGGGTGTAAAAATCCTTAGCATGGCTCAGAAGGGAATAAAAGCCATTGGTCCCATATCATAGATTTATGGCACATAAAATAACCTCAAGCCTGATAAAAGGGCCTCTGAGCAAAATTAAGTGGTCTTTCATGCCCAGTATAGAATGGTAGCTGAGAACCACAGCACTTAAACAGTGTCCATAAATAAAACACCATTTCCATTTTGTCTTGATCTAATACGAGGTACGTCCAGAAAGTAAGTTCAGTTTGGTAATAAAATTAAATTGTGTACAGATACAGAATAATTATTTATTGCACAAAATTCTACAACTCTTAAACTACTTTTCCACATAACTGCCGGAATTTTGCAGGCATTTGTCATAGCAGGGCACAAGTTTTTGTATACCTTCTTCATAGAAGTTTGCCGCCTTTGTCTTCAAAAAGTTGGAAACATTTTCTTTCAGCTCTTCGTCATTGTTGAAGTGTTGACCGCCAAGGAAAGCCTTGAGATGTAAGAACAGATGAAAATCGCTAGGAGCGAGGTCAGGGCTGTACGGAGGATGGTCAAACACGTCCCAGCCAAATCCCTGTAGGATGTTTTTCGTCACATTTGCAGTGTGTGGTCGTGCGTTGTCGTGAAGAAAAACAACACCTTTTGACAGCAATCCTCGACGCTTATTCTGTATTGCGCGGCGCAATTTCCTAAGTGTCTCGCAATAAACATCTGCTTTGATTGTTTGACCACGCGGTAAGAAATCAATGAGTAAGATGCCTTTCCAGTCCCAAAACACTGTGCACATCATTTTTCGAGGTGCCAAGATTTGTTTCGGTTTAACCTTTGCTGGGGATGAAGTGTGCCTCCATTCCATTGATTGCCGCTTACTTTCAGGGGTGTCATAAGAAACCCAAGTCTCGTCTCCTGTAACTATCTGTGTCAGAAATTCTTCGCCGTCTTGTTCATAACGGGTTAAAAACTGAAGTGCACTACCCATCCGTTTTGTTTTGTGTTGCTCAGTAAGAATCTTTGGTACCCAACGTGAGCAAAGTTTACGAAATTTCAGTTTTTTGGTAACAATTTCATGAATTAGTGATCGTGAGCTTTGGGGAAATTCCATAGCGAGAGCACTAATTGTAAACTTGCGGTTTTCCTGGATCTTGTCATCAATCGCATAAACCAGTTTTTCTGTATTGCAATGTAACTGCAAAAGTTATAACCATTGGAACAAATAACTTAATGGTTATTGATAACCATTGAATCTAATGTAACAGCCAATGTTATAAGCATTAAAACGAATAACTTAATTGTTACTGGTAACTTAATGGTACATATAACCATTATCCTCTGTAACCGTGACAGGCAAAATTAAATGGTATTTCACGCCCAGTATTGAATGGGACGCTAAGAACCACAGCAGTTGAAGAGCGGCCATAAATAAAATGCCATTTCCATTTACAGTTATAACTGTTATGCAAAAATAACTGTTAGTCCTACCTCTATGTGAGAGTGAATGCAAGTGTGTTTGGTAATCAAAACTGAATTAAAACAACATAAAGAAAATCTACAGTTCTGCAAGTAATAACACCCTCAGTTGTTTCTAAAGTCAAGGTTCCCAATAAGACCAAAGAAGTTAAAAGGGTATATTGAAGTGAAGCAGTTAAAAAAAAAAAAAAAAATGAAGAAACTCTTGACTATTTCAGGTATTTTTGCAACAATATTTGTGATAGAGAAATTTGGACGGAAGGGCACAATGGCTACGCAGTTCATTATCTTCATGATTTGTTTCTGTTTCCTCTTCATTTGCACAGACAAGTAAGTTGGACAATACTCATCATATTGTATTTTTGTGGACAGTAATCAGTGATCATAATATGTGAAGAAGTGTCATCCTTCAATATGAAACAATATTAAATGAGATAAAATGTAAATATTTCAACTATTTATTGGCCTACATTTGTGATACATGATGAATCATTTAAAATTGCAGTAGTGTTTTTATCGCAAATATTCATAAATAATATTTAAGTGGCTGGTTTTCATTATATCTGAATGAAGCAAAACCAAAGAATTAATGGGAGCATAATAATAGGGTAGCTGGATACTCAGTGGCCCCAGTTTAAATGGTTAAAATGGGGCTCCCAACCGCTCTTTCTAAACGTGAATGCTAAAGTTTTAAATTTTATTTCTTACACATATAAAATTAGACTTTATATTACATAGGAAATTGTACTGTGCTCTTTGGATCTGATTTTTAAACTTCTTTTGGTCTTAAGTGATTTTAAAAGTGCATTGGCAGCACCCATGCATAAATGTATGAAACTCTGGGACTTATATCATAGAAAGATCAAGTTTGCTCTCTTGTGTTTGGGGTTATGTGATCTCATAATGCTATTTTTTTGGTTCACTGCTGCTTTAAGGTCTTAGCACAGGACCTTTTTTTATTCTTCAAAATAAAAATAACTTGGCCTTGCATTGATTAATTGAATTTATAAAATCAAAATATATATTATTATTATTCAAATATAAACAATTTAAAAGGATAATTAGTAACGAAAACAAAGACTAACAATTAACAAAGCTTAAATTCAAGTTTTCTTGATATCAAGAAAATGAATTATTTATTCAGTAGTAAAAATATGATTAATCTTGAGATTTGAAGACTATATTTCTTGTTTGGATATTGACAAAAGAATCGGTGACTTTACCAATAAAACCACTTAGGTGCTGCTCCAACTTCTAAGGTAGTTTTCAATTCTTTTTAATTTACAAATATTTCTGTTTTGACCACTGAAACATCAAGATAGGCAGAAATCTAATAACTGTATTCAGTCAACAGTGGATATCAGGGTTCAATTTGGTTTTAGTTTAATATTGTGACTATGCCCTGTGGGCATAATCACCTTGTGTGCGTGAGAGGTTTGGTTCGGGAGAAATAGCTGAATGTTGCCATGCATTGTTACGACTTGCCATCAGCAAGTTCTTTTGACATTTGAAGCTGTGATTGTTATATCTGCATGAGTGGACTCATCTGCTGTAGGAAAGTTATTTGATATCAAGTATACCATTGTTATACTTAAGTGAGTTTGTGATACCTGCAGTGGTTTGCATGTACAACTGCTTCCAGAAGTTTCCTGCCACATGAGCGACATATTTGAAAAGGAGAGAAAAGGCTCTGAAGAGGGTTCAGTGTTGAATCAATCTCAACGGAACTTTGTAGCATGCAGTAATATCTGTCACCACAATGAATGTTGGAAGGAAACTATATGGTAGAGTTGTTACAGAAGCATCAAATAAAGACATTTATTTGTGAACAGATTTTCATTTGTAATCATCCGGAAGAAATAAAAAGTTGTTTGTTTGAGTAATAAAGAGTTTCTGTTACAATGATGTCAGGAGGGGAAAAACCATTATGATGGAGGAGTTAATGAAAACTATACTCATGGAAATAAGGAACATGAAAACTGGAATGGATGAAATGAAAATGAAGTGCAGAACAGAAAAAATGGAAAAGATGAACATGAGCATGGAATCTGACATCTAGAAGAAGAAAGAATTGAAATCTGTAATGGAGAATATGAGAACCAGATAACAACTGTGAATTGCACGATGTAGAAGATAAAAATTGACATATTGAACAAAGTCAAACAACAACTGATTGGCATGAAAATGAACATGGAAGAACTTGGGGATAAGATGGAAGAGTTTGGTTAAGTGATGAAAGACCAAGACCAATGATTTACTGCCATGGAGGGAAAAGTTGACAGAAGCGCCAAAGAACTAGACGCATAATGAAAATGAAGAATGATGAAAGACTAAAAGACTTGAAGGTGAAGGTGACAGGATGTGAAACATCATCTGCATGAGTCAAGGCACCCAAATTTAATGGAATATCCATCTTCAAAATCTACTGCTGTTGCCACCTACAACCAATGGTCAGCAGAAAAGGAAGCCATACTACTGATAGCAAGCCTCCAGGAATGGGCAGCAGAAGTTCTAAATGCAATTCCAATTTTGACAATGTCTTTAGGGATCTGGGAGGCCTTAGAGAACTGCTTCAGGAACCATTGCATAGCAGTCTCAGCTTAAATCAAGGCTGCAACACCCAGAGGAGATGATGCAGGAGTTCACCTTGACAATTGGACAGCTGGTGAACAAATGTCTGTTTATCGATGATATACTCCAAGAAATGAAAATTAACAATGCCCAGCAATCAAAAATAAAGATATTCCGAGTTTGCTCTTTGTGGATGATTTAGTAGCAGCAGCAATCACAATTGGAGGTTTAAAGAAAAGCAACAGAAAAATACTGGAAAAAAATGGGGTTTAAAAATAAATAAAAGTAAATAAAAAATTATGGTTCGTAAGAATGGGGATAAACTCGGGATGGAAGAGAGATGGTGGCTAGAGGGGAGTGAATTTGAAGTTGTAAACAAGTTTGATTACTTAGGAGTAAGGCTAAATAACAATGTAAAATGGACATAGCAAAGGAAAAATGTGCTAAATAAGGGGAAATTAGCTATTAATAGCATAAGAACATGCTTAAAGAAAATACCAAATATGTGAATAAACTGGCGTGAGAGAATATATGCAGCAACAGTGGAATTGAGAATGATGCATGGAATAGAAATTTGGGTGGGAATGTATAAGTCAAATTCATAGGATTTTTGCAAAATGATATTGGAATTACCAAGAATAGCTCCAAATGGAGTAGCATTAGTTGAATTGGGAAGAGCTGGGAGGAAGGGAGCAGTAGCCAAACAGATAGTGAAATATTGGAGCAAGATGTACCAGAGGAAGGAAATATTCTCAAAGACTGTTTTAGGACACAAGTATCAGCAAAATGGGAAAGAAATTGGTTATGTCAATTAAAGGAATTTGTAAGAGAAGTTGTATAGGGGGAGCTAGGCAATCAACAGAAGTAGCGGGACAAAAATTATGCAATAAAGTGAAAGCGAGGATAGACGATACAGGGAAACAAGAAATAATAGGTAGCTTAAGGGATAAGAGTGCTTTAATACTATATAGGAATGTTAAATTATGGGGAAAAGAAAAATACTTTGATGTCTGAAAAATGGAAAGAGAATCTATACCTACTATACGTCAATTTCGATAACTGTTTACGCTGTTGAGTGCGAAGAAACTAAAATGCAGAGAGAAAAAATATGGAATAAAAACTGGGAAAAGTTACTGCCAGAGATAGTGTACTTAAAACTTTTTGGAAACAATAGAGAAGAATTCTGAAACAATTAGTTAATTACACAGGGAAAGTAAGATAGAAATAGGGGAGGAAAATCACCAAAGAAAGGGAGGATCTTAATAATAAAACTGATGAGCACTTGGCTAAAACAATGTTCAAATCTTTTAAACGCTGGTTGCCATGTGGATGAAGTCCATTTCTTTGCATTGCCAGGAGTTGACAAATTCCCTTATGTGAAAAATATAAATATTTTAAAGCTGACACCAATAACAAGGAATATCTCAAAAAATGGTGAACTCCATGAAAAAAATGTATATGACATAAATTGTGTGTCTCAACAAGATCTCCATATTTTGTGTAGTAAGTTTTTGTCTATCTCTTACGGTTTACTAGTTATGCAAAATCCAGCAAAATTCATTCAGAATAAAGAGGTCTTCAGAGGATATTCCCAGAAAATTTAAGATATACATTTTGTTTGTCATGTAAATGTCTTGAATATACAGTATTTTAATCAAAATCGTTAGGCATTTTTGAGAAAATAAAAATTTTCGAAAACTTTTCCATGTAAAGGGTGGGGGTATTTTCCTCAAAATCTTTGTGTTGCATCCTTTGAAGATACTTATATACCAAGTTTGGTATTTTGCTGACTTATCGCTTATAAGTTATTGTGTACACGCATGCACACACACACACACACACACACACACACACACACACACACAAACCCTTTTTCCAAAAATGCTTTTTTTTTTTTATATACAGCAGACCCTAAAACGTTATTTCCGGTGAAATCTCGGTATCAAACTTTTGGGTGGAATGCCATTCTTTCTCTATACACTATGTGTATGGTATGTGTAGAGAAAGTAATAAATAGATTAAGTTGGCAGAGTATAAGCATGTACAATTAGAGGAAAGGTACATACACATAAATAACCAGAGTGTTAATTGTATATTATACCAAATTTAGTAACTCCAGAAAAGTAACCATGCATGTATAAAGTTTGTAACTGAAAAGATGAAATAAATTATCTATCTTGTTTCACCTATTATACCTGTTGATCATGTGGCAGGAAACTTCCAGAAGTAGTTGCACATGAAACCACTCACAAACTCACTCAGGTGTAACAATGCATGGCTTGGATGTCAAAGAACTGTCTGACAGCACACATGTTCACTTGCACAGGTGTAATAGTCACAGCTTCTATGTCAAAATTACTTGCTGCCAGCACATGTGTCCACTAACACAAATGTAACAATGGACACCAACAATCAACTAGGACTTATTCCCACATGTTCAGCAATTATGGCAGCAGGGCATAGTCACAATATTCTGATTTAGATTGTTTTATTAATTTTATCTAGTTTTCTATCCTTTCTTTTAAAATATAGTAAAGGTCTCTTTATCTTTATCTGGTTTTTATAATCTTCGTCATTATAGTGATTTTTAGGTTTGATTTTACTATAATTACAACTCATTAATTCATGGATTTTTTTTTTTTTTTTTTAGTTGTGTTACTTAATGGACATGCAATACCCAAAAAAAAAAAAAAAAAAAAAAAAAAAAAAGAAGTAATGTTTTATATTATTTGGTAGTCAATGCTCATTTCATTTGCAGTTTTTGCCCCTTTATCTATATCAAGAAAAAAAAAATGAACTAAGTAGTATTACAGTTTGTAATTACATCATGTAATTACAATTTTTTCCACACAAGCCATGCATGTGCATGTTTCATCTGCACAAGGAACTGTTCTGTCCTTAGTGATGAAGAGATTAGTGTTGGTTAAATTATTAGTAAACATATTCTAAAATGATATGTTTAATATTGCAGCCGAGTATTCCGCACAACAGTGATGTTCCTGGCAAGAGGAATTGTAGCTGGAGTGTTTCAAGCAGCATATGTTTATACTCCAGAGGTAATATAAACCTCATCTGTATTAACATTATAAAAAGAGAATATTTGTATAACTATGATATTTTCATTTTATTAATAGCCTTAAATTAAGATTTTGTTTGTTAATAATATTCCATAGGTGGTACCGTAGGTGAGTGGTTAGATTGCTTGCCTCCCATTTAAGTGGCCTGGGTTTGATCCCAAGTGCCCGCATGTGGGATTTGTGGTGAATGAAGCAGCATCTGGGCGAGTTTTCTCCAGGTCCTTCAGTTTCTCACACCTCATTCCACCAATTGCTCCACTATCACCTTTCCAGTCATCAATTTTGCTTACATTTCATATCATCCATTTCCCATGTTCATGCCTGGCTGTGGGTCTTCCCCTTGTAATAGGTTCTCCATTCTGTGATTTCATGGTATAGGCTTCCCGACAGGCTTCTGATCCCTAGGCATTGGCTTGTAAGTCCTAGGAGGTGGCAGTCCTACAAATACGGGGAGGGTAAGCCAATTACGAAACAAAATATTATTTCATTCAGGAAATAATCTTAGCAAATATCACTCATGAGTGCAGTATTAAAGCATGTTTCAGGCTTAAAAAGACAGTTCAGGTTAAAGACATTCAGCTGCAATAGGTTTACCAATTCAATGTCATCCTGTTAATTATACATCTGCAAATAGTGAAATATCTGCAGTGATATTTAAGGCTATTGCACTTTATCTTTCTTCTTCATAGTTTTAATACTTTAGTATTTATAGGATAAAACTACAAACATGATGAGAGATAAATTTTGCAGGGCATCACCCTTGTTTACTCTTGATAATTACATTCAGATGGGTGGAATGTTTTAAAACAGCAAAGAATGAACATTATGTTTCGTTGTTTTGTGCTCTTCCATTGTGTTATGTTAACCCACCAAATTTTTGTTTCCCTCACCCTTTTTCCTTTCTGTCCTTTCATTGATTTCTTTTTTACCCCATGCACTACTATTTCTAAACACCTGATACATAAAATACTAAACAAATAACTGCATTACATTTCACAGTGCTCCATATGCTATAAAAACTCCTTTAAAAACTTAGTTAACATTTACTAAAAGCATACTGTGACAAAAACATTTATCAAAAATGTACTGTAACAAAAACACTTTTTTCTCCAATAACAGCTCTTAATTTTTCAACTGATTGCAATATATTCACAATTAACCGTCCTTGTAACAATTCTTTCGTATGGTTTCTTTTTGATATTCACTTCAGCAACTATGTAGCTCACTATGAAATTTTTGTTAACTCAACTGTTGCATACAAACCGAGCACTGGGCAAGGCTTCGTTGCTTCTTTTAATATATTTGGTCGCATCTGGAAATTTCCAGAAGCCATTGCACATGCAGTACTGCAGGTGTGCACAAACTCAGTATTAACAATGCGTGGCTTCAAGTCAAAGAAAGAACCTTCCGAAAGAACTCTGCCCACTTGCACAGCTGCAACAATCTTTGCAATGCCAAAAGAACTGGTAGCTGGCACCAGTGTCCCCTTACGTGCATGTAACAATGGATGCCAAAAATCTTCTATGACTTAGACAACAAGCCATAGACACATGTTTGGTGATTATGGCTGCAGGGAATATAGTCATATTGCTCTCTCCCCAGGACTGTTCATC
The DNA here is from genome assembly GCA_030762935.1 of Hymenopus coronatus. Taxonomy (NCBI): domain Eukaryota; kingdom Metazoa; phylum Arthropoda; class Insecta; order Mantodea; family Hymenopodidae; genus Hymenopus; species Hymenopus coronatus. The sequence goes on from CM060888.1 coordinate 94,998,494, forward strand.
CCACTTCTCCCAAGAGTGGTCACAAGTCAATGTCTGCTACCTGCTTCTTCCTCGGTCCTGCATTATCCAATCCAGCTGTCCATCGAAAGGACAAGGACAGCTGTGGCATGCTTTTTCCCTCAACTTTGATGCAGTGGCCACACTCCTCTGGATAGGATTGTCGTGACATGGCATCCACATTGTTGTGGCTTCTTCATTTATGGTGTTCTGATATGAAGTTGTTCTCTTAGAGCCTCTGAACCCAACAGGCTTTTTGGCTCTCCAGGTTCATGAAGCTCAACAACAGGTGAGGGTGGAATAGATCAGTCCAGATGGAATGACTGACTGCACAGGTACTTGTGGAAGTGCTCCAGCTCCTTTACTTCTGTTCTTCCTTGGAGAGCATTTTACTGTAGAAGGCTATAACATGCTCCTGGCCATTCTGTACCTGGGATAGAATGTCCCTTACGCTGGTCTCACTGTCATTAGTATCCATAATAAAGTCACTGCCATGTTGTGGAAATCCTAAAATAGGAACATTGTAGAGTGCTGACTTAAGCACCTGGAACATGCTCTGTGCCTCTTCTGATCATGAGTAAGTTAGGTGCTCTTCTGTCAGATAATTGAGTGGTTTGGCAATTTTGGAGAAACCTCTTGACAAACCGAGGGCAGTAGCTGCTTAGGCCCTGGAAACTTCAGCAGCTCTCATTACATGAACTATGTGTTTCCTGAGCATTGTTGCCTTCCTGGGAGGAACTACCCTCAGGCTACTGAACATGATGGACATCGACCAGAAAATCCAGGCCAAGATGGAGTTAGAGAAGTGCAAGCCAGCAGTGTAATGTCGTGCGATGAATCCCAACAGCCAGCATTGTCAAAGGACCTTGAGTCCTGCCTGAAAGACTTGCTGAAGAGGGAAACCAGCCATCTGACTGCATCACAACAGTGACTGTTGTGTCATTGTTTGACACAATAGTCAAACATGACTGCATCATTATTAAATATGAAATTTAATAATTAATAAATTGCATGAAGAATTTAAACTTTTAATTGGAGAGAGTCCAGCATACTCAGAGCCGATACCAGTCTGTCTTCAGCAAAGGGAGCAGCGATTATTGTCATATTGATCAAGTACTCCACAATCGATACTGGACATGCTCAACCTGGCAATCACCAAGTCGTGTTCCCCTGACAAAACAAGCAGAGGTACGGGACAAACTGGTGGACATGAAATCTAGGGGAATCATTGAAGAGTCTGACAACTCTTAGTGCTCCCCTGTAGTATTGGTGAAGAAGAGGAAAAAGAAGAAGAGCAGTGAGCTACGCTTCTGTGTGGGCTACAGGAAGCTGAATAGCATCGCCAAAAAGGACGTTTTCTCTCACCACCGATTGACGACATACTGGACACACTTGCTGGTGCTCAGTGGTTCTCAACTTTGGGCTTGAGATCAGGATACTGGCAAGTGGCCCTAGATCCCAGAGACAAGGAGAAGACTGCATTCTCAACTGGCCAAGGATTTTGGCAATTTACCATTATGCCCTTTGGCCTCTGCAATGCACCAGTCAACTTCCTCATGAAATCAGTGATGAGAGGAGTAGCCAACAATGCCTGCCTTCTCTATTTGGATGATATCGTCGTGGATAGTAACTTCGAAGAACATCTCGTAAAACGACCAAGATACTGCAAACAAAGTCTCGAAGATACTGGAAGTTGAACATCAAGAAGTGCCAACTTTTCTGCAAGTAAGTGAACTACTTGGGCATATAGTCTGGAGTGGCCACAGACCTGGAGAAGGCTCAGAATTAGAGATTAACCTTGCCCAAAGGAAAACGAGCTGTGAAGTTTCCTGGGTCTATGCAGCTACTACTACAGGTTCATCAAAGGTTTCAACAACATCATGAAACGTTTCAGCCCTTTGATGGAAGAGCACTGGCTTTACATGTTGTAAGGCAAACAGCACAATCCAGGCGCTAAAGACAGCACTCTGCAGTAGGATTTCCAACCTGGTCGCAAATTTATTGTGGACACTGGCAGCGACACTGATATTTGCGGCACTATCACAGATCCAGGATTGCCAGGAACAGGTAATCGCTTACTACAGCGAGATGCTCTCCAAAGCAGAAAAGAACTACTTCGTTACTTGGCGAGAGCTTCTAGCAATAGTAAGGTTCCGGAGCACTTCCACAAGTGCCTGTATGGTCAGCGTTTCCACCTGAGGACTGACCACTCCGCTCTCACCTGACCTGAACCTGAAGGGCCAGACAGTCCATTGGGTCCAGAGGCTGCAAGGGTACATCTTTACATCAGAACATCAGAAAAGAAGTAGCCACACCAATGCAGATGTCATGTCCAGGCAGTCCTGTCTAGAGGAGTAGGCCAATGCTACACGGTTGAAGAGAAAGGGCCACAGCTGTCCATGTTATTTCAGCGGTGCTTGTAGATGGTTGGGATAGCATAGAGATGTGTAGGGAGCAGCTGGCAGATGCAGACTTGGGGCTGCTCCTGGTAGAAATGGAGGAAGGGACTAGGCCGAGCTGGGAGGGCTTCATACCAAGGAGCACTGTGTACAAGTCCTACTGGGACCAGTGGGACTCACTGAAGATGAAGGACAGGGTGCTGTTCAGAGTGTGGGAATCACTTGATGAGAAGACCCAGAGAGAGCAGCTGATCGTTCCTCAGAGTAAGGTTGTGGAAGTACTGAATGAAGTGCATGTGGGGATTTTGGAAGGACATTTGGGACCCAACTGCACCGTCAACAAGCTCAGACTATGGTACTACTTTTGAGACTGTGGGCAGACACTGAGATGGTGCCGTCAATGTCCTGTGTGTGGGGCAAGTCGCGGCCCACATACCAGGATCGATCAGGGTGCAAGCAGCTGTATAACATGGGAGCACCATTTGAACACATAGCCACCAATGTAGCTAGGTGTTCCCTGTGTTTGTCAGGCAACATTTGCCTGTTGATCACCATGGATTACTTCACCAAATGGCTGGGGTTGTACACCATCCTTAACCAAGAGGCCAAGACCTTCGCAAACTGTCTCATGAAAGAATTGTTTTGTCACTATGGGGTACCAATGGAGCTACACGTTGATTAGGGCACTTTGAATCCAACCTCATGAGGGAAACACTGGAATGGCTCATGGTACACAAGACATTCACACACATTCTTCATCCACGTGTCAGACGGCATGGTAGAATTGCACATCAAGACCCTAGAAGAACATTTGAAGAAGGTAGCAGCCAATCACCTGAGAAACTGGATGTGAGGGTGCCATTTTTCTTGCTGACTTACTGCTCTTTAACCCACACCACTGGGTCAAAAATTACTGTTTCCTACGAAAGTAAATGCACTGCTCTTTGAATTCGTTCAGTAATTAGCAAGCTTCAGTTGTCCTATGTTATAAACTATGTTTATCTAGCTTTTAAAATAAGTGCATTCATTCTAATTATAAAGGACATGCACCTGAAGCTTAAACTGATACTCGTGCATACATACATACAGTGTGAAGGTTCTGCCATGACACTCTAATGGCCTGGTGCCAGCTTACAGTCTGATACAAAATCCAGAAATCACCTGGTTAAGTTATTTTTACTACCTCTGCCAGGTACATAGGTAGAGAAGGTATTGCATTTCATCCAAAAATTTGATATCAAGTATCCACTGGAAATATGTGCTTTAAGGGCCTCTGAATCCACTTCAAATTGCCCTCTGTGTGAAATATTTTTTTATTTTTGCAAAAGCAGCTCAAACATTTTTGATTAAAATACCATATATTAAAGAAATTTATACCACAAAATGTATTTTCAGAATAACTTTTGCATAATTGGTAAACTTTAGGAGATAGACAACATATTATTACACAAAAAATGTAGGTCTCATTAAAACACACAATTTATGTCCTATACATTTTTTTTGAAGATGCATCATTTTCAAGATATTCTTTTTTAAGAGTTTAAATGTTTCAATGTTTATACTTTTCTCAAATGGGAAATCATGTTTTACTTTTTTTTTCTTTTTTTGGGTACAATACAATACAATTTTTTTGTCCGTCCTGGCCATACAAAGAAAACAATTTCCACTTAGCAACCAATTTTTAAAAGATTATACTTGATTTATCCTAATGTATTCCCTCATTTCTCTTGTACAAGGAAATACATAATAAGATTATTTCCGTAATGTTGATTAGTATGGAGTAGATGAAAGAACAGGAATTTATAAGAAAATTTATTGCATAATAGACAGAGAAAATTATGTGAATGGAATACATCAAATTTATTGTAATTACTGGTTTATGTGTGTCCCATCTTGAAATTTGGCATTCATGTATTTTACAAAGCAAGGAATTTGTTATATTTTTTTAACATATTACATTTTATAAATAGTTAATCAAAAAAATACCTATTAGTGTTATCTCAGAGTAAAATAAAAAAGCATGGATTTTTACCATGTAAATAAGCTGAAATTTAATCACATCTGACATCTAGGAGAGGGAAAAATATCCATATGTATATAAGGGTGCATGTGCAAATACAAAATATGTAAATTGTGATATTGAATATCAGTGAAAGTAATCATATTTAAAAATCTGATGTGTTCCATTTACATGACTTTCTCAACATCTCTGTAACACATTATTGTTAAAAAGCTCTTACTTCTATTTACTTCATGCTAATCGAGAAAAAATCAGCAGAAATAGTCTTATTAGTTGATTCCTAGTAAGCAGAAGCAAAATAAGGGAGCATCATAGGTTAAAGTGATAATCAAAAGCTGGTTGCTATGTGACTCATGTTCCTTTGTTTGTATGGACAGGAGTTGACACAAGTTTTTCATAGCTGAAAACAAAAACAAGGGATATCTTAAAAACGGTCAACTCAACGAAAACAATGTATATAACATAAATTATGTGTTTTAATATGCTCTACATTTTCTGAGTGGTAAGTTTTTGTCCATCTCTTATAGTTTAGCAGTTATGCACATATCCGTAAAATTCAACCAGAATAAAGTAGTCTTCAGAGGCTTTTCCCAGAAAATTCAAGATATACATTTTATTTGTCAAGTACATGTTTTAAATTTACGAGATTTTAATCAAAATTGTTAGAGCCATTTTTAAGAAAATCAAAATTTTCAAAATTTTTTCCATGTAAAGGGTAGTTTGGGGTGGGGGGATTTTCCTGAAAATCTTCATGTCGCATCCTTGGAAGATACCAAATTTGGTTTTTAACAGTCTTTTCATTTTTGAGCTATGCTGCCCACACACATGCTTGCAAACGCACTCGCACATGCACACGCACACACACCCACACGCGCACACACACACACACACACACTTTTCTAAAAAAGTTTTTTTTGGATTCAGGTGGTCTCAAAGCATATATTTCCGGTGAAATCTCGGTATAAAATTTTTGGGTGCAATACAATACCTTCTCTGTACACTATGTACATAGTACGTATAGAGAAAGTAAAAAGAAAGAAAAAAAAAAGCACGTAATGTTTTCAAACATTCTGTGGAATAAAAATTTTAATAAAAAATGGACGCTTGATGGTAGAATGTTCTCACTCTCACCCACAGAAGCCCTGATGGCATATATTCTGCCTGGAATACTGGAGTCGAAGCTCCCAAGGGATACCTCTTCTCCGGCTTGGGGTTTTCCATATATATCAACTCCTGTTCTAACTTTTGTTTTGCATCAATCAGTGAACCATAGTGTCCCTTGGTCATTTGTCAGAAGGAAGTAAAACCGTTGGTCCTGTGGCACAGATTTACAACACGTAAAAGAATCTCAAACCTGATAGATCCTTGACCAAAATTAATTGGTCTTTCATGCCCATTATAGAATGAGATGCTGAAAACCACAGTAGTTAAAGAGAGCCCATAAATAAAACTCCATTTACATTTCTGTCTCCTGATCAGGTTAATGATTAGCCTTCCTATGCTCTCTACCTTCAATTGTAAGATTGAAAGACTTAAAGCAAAGGGATTGCTTCAAAGTCTTTTGACATTTCTGCAAATGGATTTATCCCCACATTATCTGATATCCTATATGATGATCCAGATGTCCCTAGGTTTCCAGTTGCCCCCAGTCTTTTATCTATATTCTCCAGCCATTGCCTCCTTTTTAACCCATGGGTACAATGGAGGCAGGCTAAGCATAGTTTCTATTCTGGCTGTAGGTGTGCTGTCAATTCCACTGATTATGGCTAAACGGGCTATCTCTGTAACTTCCCCAATTCCTTGATACACCCTAATCTGTTGTCTTTTTTCACCATATCAGTGATCCATAACTAATTAATTGAATCACTAAGATGATATATAGATCTAATGGCCATATGTGGCTTAAACCCTAGTAGAGAATAGCTGGCTCGAGAACTCTCTTAAATAATGGGACAATTTCTCAAAAAAAGAAGGAGACTTAAGATTTTCTTTTCATTGAAGAAGAAACTTGAGATTTGCTTCTTGTTAAAGTATAAACATATAATTAAAGATTTGAAGCTTTCTCGGTGTTGATTATTACAGATGACTTCATGGGATAGCAACTGAGACCATCTTGACTCTGTGGTCTTCGTCAGGGAACTGACAAAAGCTTGAATTTATCTGATTCCAATCTAACTCAGTTGGTATCCCGTGAAGTCATCTGTTATAAACAAATATTTTACCAATGTTTCAATACATGTTCCATCAGTCTGAGTGGCTCATTTGGCTATCCCCTAGCCATCTCATTCCATGGTTGTGGGTACAAAACCAGTCCAGATAGAGGGTTTTTAAGTATGCTTATAGCAACAGCCCCATGTCAGCAGATTTACTGGTATATAAAAGAACCTCTGCAGGACAAAATTTCAGCACTGGTGGCACTGATATAATCCTTGCAATTGACAGTGTCATTAACAAATAACTTTTTACTTTCTCTACATGTACTATGTACATAGTGTATAGAGAAAGTATTGTAATGCACCCAAAAATTTGATACCGAGATTTCACCGGAAATACATGTTTTGGGTCCCCCTGAATCCAAAAAAAATTATTTCTGGAAAAATGTGTGTGTAGTGGTGGTGGTGGCGTGTGTGTGTGTGTGTGTGTGTGTGTGCAGCATAGCTCAAAAACGAAAAGACTGTAATACCAAACTTGGTATTTAAGTTTGGTATCTTGCAAGGATGCGATACAAAGATTTTCAAGAAAATCCCCCCACCCCCAACTACCCTTTACATGAAACTTTTTCGAAAATTTTTATTTTCTAAAAAATGGCTCTAATGATTTTGATTAAAATATTGTATATTAAGGATATTTACCTGACAAATAATTTGTATTTTTTTAATTTTCTGGGAATAGTCTCTGAAGACTACTTTATTCTGAATGAATTTTATGGAATTTTTGCATAACAGCTAAACTGTAAGAGATAGACAAAAACTTACGATACAAAAAAGTAGAGCACATTAAAACACACAATTTATGTTATATACATTTTTTTTGTGGAGTTGATCGTTTTTGAGATATTCCTTGTTTTTAGTTTCAGCTTTAAAAAACATACTTTTCTCATACGGGAATTTGTCTACTCCTGCTCATACAAACAAAGGAACTTCAGTCACATGGCAACCAGCTTTTGACTATCACTTTAGCCTATGGTACTCCCTTATTCCGCTTCTGCTTACAAGGAAGCAAGTAAGGAGACTATTTCTGCTAATTTTTTACTGATTAGCATGAAGTAAATAGAAGCATTAGCTTTTTAACAATAATTTGTTGCAGAGATGTAGAGAAAGTCATTTTTTTTTTCTTTATATATTTATAATCATACAGATAGCATTTCAACCTGCAAGGTTGCCCTTTTGCAAATAAAAGCAGATGGGCTTGCAAAGAAAAATTAATTTGGGACCTAATACAACAACATAGATTGTGTGCAGATAAATTTTACAAAATTAAAAAGGATAATATACCAGAAGTAATTAAGATATATTTTGATTTTCGAAAAATTAAGCATTAATTGTCATAATTATATGTTGACAATGTGTTCTATGCAGGACAAGGATAGCTGTGCAATATATTCATTCAAAAACACCAGAAAAGAAAAACATTTCTTTCTATACTTATTGGAAACTTGGGCACCAAGGGGATGTAACCAAGGTGCATCTGCAGTACTATGAGGGTGGGTCGAAAAGTAATGCACAATAATATTTTTATAGAAAATTTAATAGTTAAAAAAAAAAAAAAAAAAAAAAATCACAAATGAACTTTCACTTCTACCTACTTTTCGACATAGTCAACACATTTTTCCCATCCTATCAGTTTAAATATTCCTTGTTTGGAGAAGTCCATCTCCTTGGAGTATAGCCATCTGCAGACAACTGGATTTCACTTCCACATCTGTCACAAAGCGTTGGCCAGCCAGGAATTTATTCATAGGACCAAACAGATGAAAGTCCAACAGTGCAAGGTCTGGGTTGTATGATGGATGCTGGAGCACCTCCCAACCAAATTTGATGAGTTTCTAACGAACAGTAGCAGCAACGTGGAGGCAGGCATCATCATGACGAAGTTTGTCATGTCAGCATTAATGTTGTGGCATTTGTCACAAAGGGACGATGCAACTTCACCAAAGTTTTAATGTAGGCTGCAGCATTCACTTTGGTCCCATATTCAGCAAAGTCCACCAATAAAACACTATACATATCCCAGAACACTGTCATAAGCACTTTCCTAGCAGATTGAGTCACTTTGAATTTTTGCTTTTCTGGGGAACCAGCATGTTTCCACTCCACACTTGCCTGCTATGTTTCAAGCATGTAGTGAAATGACCACGACTGATCACCAGTGATGATTATTTTTAGAAAGTCATGCCCTTCTGCAGTGTTTCATGTTAAGTAATACAAGCTTGTCATCATTCGCTGGCCCTTGTGGTTGTTTGTCAGGTTCTTAGGCACCCAGTGAGCACTATCTTAACGAAATTTCAACGTGTTATGAATAATATCACACTGCACCATAGTAAATGTTCACAACTGCACATGCCAGTTGTTTCAAATTGCCGTTGCATGCCCCTGAAATTCTGTGGGGTTACAGCTGTTATTGGCCTCTCGGAGTGTGGCAAATCACTAAGGTTCAAATGGCTCTCTTGGAAGAATTCATACCACCTGGAGACTATCATCCCCATATATCCCACGCATGTCCCTGTGAATTTCACTTGGTTTATGCCCTTTGGCCTGCAAATATCAAACCATGCCTCTCTGCTCTTCACTCGTGGACGACAGTAGCATGCACGCCATCTTTGTTTACGCTTCTCTCGCTAGAGCTGCACATGAAACAAAAAATACCCTCTGTAGTGAAAACTTCAAACTATATGTGTGAAATCGTAACATTCCAGGTGCAACATCAAAGCAGAAAAACATTGTGCATTACTTTTCGATCTGCCCTCGTATATTCTTTTATTAAATCTAAAAGAAAAAGTCAACTAAAGATCTTTCTACACCATTCATTTGATTCTTGTACCAGTCAGAGCAAGAACAGCATTATGGCTTTTTTGCACTACTGCAGTTGTTTTGAATGAATTCATTTTTTTCCAATATACAGTCATAATTTTATTGCTCCTGATAGTGTATTTTCTGAAGAATAGAGAAAGAATCCAGAAAAATGAAAGACATCTTGATACCTAGTAGTTCTACAATATTGAAGAAGAGTCAACTAGAAAATATTGGACTTATGTTCAAAAGATGTTATGTTTGACATTGCCTTTCAAGGTGGATCTGCAACAAGTGATGACTTGCAAAAGTCATTCAACTAAGTATTATAAAGTTTCTGTTGAAGCACAGAACATGTCCAGTGCAGTGGGTGAGCTTAAATCAGCAGTTAAAACTTGTGACACTATGTTAAATTACTGTGATTTTCCAGAAATCAGCATGATCAACAGAAGTCTATAAAGAAAATAAGAATGATATTAACAAATTCATGCAGTATTTTGAAGTAGCAGATTAGGCAAAGGACTTCTACACAACTTCTGTTCTAGCAGTGGCATCCAATTAGACTTAAGTGATAATTTTGTTCAGATCTACAAACACTAACGAGACTCGTATGAAGAAAGACTGCATCTATTGAAGGAAAGAAAAACTTCATTTCATGCCTGTCAAGCACACTAATATGTATGTAGTGCACACTTTTTTTTAAAATGTATTTATTTATTTTTGTACCCTACTAGCATTGCCTCTGAACAAAGAATGCTCCATATGAAAAATGTTTGTTATAGATTAAATGCTTCTGTGTTTAAAATAAAAAATCTGATGTGTTCCATTCACATGACTTTCTCTACATCTCTGCAACAAATTATTGTTAAAAAGCTTACACTTCTTTTTACTTCATGCTAATCGAAAAAATATTAGCAGAAATAGTCTTATTACTTGCTTCCTTGTAAAATAGAAGCAGAACAAGGGAGTACTATAGGTTAAAGTGATAGTCAAAAGCTGGTTGCTATGTGACTGAAGTTCCTTTGTTTGTATGGACAGGAGTTGACAAATTCCTGTATGAGAAAAGTATAAGTTTTTCAAAGCTAAAACCCCGCCTCCCCCCCAAAAAAAATTAATATCTCAAAAACGATCAATTCCATGAAAAAAATGTATACAACATAAATGCTGTGTTTAAATGTGCTCTACATTTTTTGTTTGGTAAGGTTTTGTTTATCTCTTATAGTTTAGCAGTTATGCAAAATTCCGTAAAATTCATCCAGAATAAAGTAGTCTTCAGAGGATATTTCCAAAAAATTCAAGATATGCATATTATTTGTCAGGTAAATATCTTTAATATATGACATTTTAATAAAAATCGTTAGAGCCATTTCTGAGAAAGTCAAAATTTTCGAAAAAAGTTCCATGTAAAGGGTAGTTGGGGGTGGGGTGGATTTTCTTGAAAATCTTCATGTCACATCCTTACAAGATACCAAACTTAAATACCAAGTTTGGGATTTAAGTCTTTTTGTTTTTGAGCTATGCTGTTCACACATGCGCGCGCGCGCACACACACACACACACACACACACAGCTTTTTCCAGAAATGCTTTTTTTTGGATTCAGGGGGACCCAAAACATGTATTTCTGGTGAAATCTCGGTATCAAATTTTTTGGTGGATTACAATACCTTCTCTATACACAATGCACATAGTACGTGTAGAGAAAGTAAAATTGTGATTCTTTTAAAATCTTAACTTTTGCTTTTGCAAAAATGTTGCTTGGGCCCTTTCTTAAGTGTATGAGGTTCTTCTATGTGTGGGTAAAGATCACACAGGTTTTGCTTCTCTTCCAAAGGAAGCCATTAAATAATTTTATAGCAAAAAATATGTAGATATTACTCTTCACAGGCTAGCAAAGTGACCACCACACAATGGAGGACAGTATAATCAATTTTAGTTAATCCATAGGAAATATGGAAATGAGAATACAAGTACTCATTATAGTACAAAACCATTCCCATAGCATGTCGACTTCCATGGTCTAGAGACAGACAATTCTAGCTTTAATTTTCAATGTTATGGATTCAAATCTTTTCAGGTGTAAAATGAAAAGTAAAGCCAATGGCCACATATCACAGATTTATGGCACACAAAAGAACCTCAAGCCTGATTGATGTCTCCAAGCAAAATTTCCAGTCTTTCACGCCTTATAATGGGATGCTAAGAACCGTTAATAAAACTCAATTTTTGTTTTGTTTGGATGGCATTGGTGCCTTCAGTTCGCATCCCAGTACTAATATGGGATTTTTCTCATACTTAGAGATGTGATATGGCTTCCCTTACTTGTGAGGTCTCTGGGCCATTTCTCGAGCTATTTAATTGGGATAATTGCTCCTGGTCCAATAACCCACAGTTAAATGACTGAGGTAACTCAAAATGTTATCCTCTCCCCTCATTATACACTTTGTAGGCTGAGGGAAGATGCAACTGTTATTATTGGTTTTAACTTTAGATTGTTAAGTTAGTTTAAGATAATTATAGTTTGTAGTTGTATATATGTTTAACACCAGAATAGTAAGTATATTGGAAGCCTCAAGCATAATACTATATAATCTGAGTGAACATGGTTACTATTGATCACTTAATATTGCGATATAATGCTTAAAATTTTATGTATCTCATTTAGGTCTATCCAACACCTTTGCGATCAGTTGGGGTAGGCACCTGCAGTGCCATGGCAAGACTGGGTGCTATGATTACTCCATATGTCGCACAGGTAAGTTAAAAGATTTATGAATCTAAATAAATGCCTTCTTATATGGCATATGTTAGAAATCCACAAATGTTAATGTAATATTTGGAGGGCAGAGTAAGGAGACACATGACACATGACAAAATGAAGTTTAGAAACCTAACAGAGCACATCGCTTAAAAAACAAACAAATTGAAAAATCAACAACCCACCTCTTCTGGTCATCAGGACATAAATTATACTGAATATAAAACTGTTAAAACCAGCTTATCAGCATATCAAATTAGGCATCTGGGAAAAAGCTACATACTGAAGAGGAGTAGGACATCTTTCTGTTTGGCTGTTTCTTCTATCCATTCCATCACATCCACTATTTGTTCATTCCTTGCCACAAGGTTATATTACAAAGATGATCCAGAGTTTATAAATACACAAAATAGCAAATGCTATTTCAACATAATCCACTTACACATTGAGGCCTTTGTCTCATCATTTCAAGGCTCACTGAAATACATCAGAGAATTTTTTTAGAAGCTGTGAGAAATAAGTAGCAACTTTTACTTTTGAAGATAGTGACAGTGAAGCAGTCATCCTCTGTGATCTAGTGGTTATCTTGCTAGTCTCTGGTTCCCAAGGTCATAAGTTTAAACCTAGTGGAGGTTATTTTTATTTTTTCCAGGCATAAAACTCCTTAGAATGATTTCCTTCAGAAGGAAAGTAAAGTCATTTTTCTCAGGTAATATTTATTTGCACATAAACGAGCCCCATACCTTGAAAGAGTGGTCCCTGAGCAAAACTTGTCAGCCATTTCATACCCTGTTGTGTGCTGCAGGCAGGCGGGTAGGTCAACTGCCATAGTGTGTGCTCACTGGTAGAATAGAGTGACTAGATTCACCCAATTACAGAAAAAGCACAACTAGGGTGTGCGAACAAAACTAGCAATGAAGGCACAGAATAGAGAGTATACAGAAAGGAAACTCCGCTGTAATTCGTACGCCAAAATTCAGTGTGCATATGCGAATTCCACCATACTTGGACCAAGTAAATAGCTATGTTGTTGTAGTTACACACTTCATAATATACATGTTATTAATATTATTAATTGTGTATTTTAGCTACTGGTATTTATACTCTATTCAATGTTTATATTATACACCGTACAAGCTAGAATATTTGTTTGACTCTCAAAGCTTTACTGCTCTTATAATGAGCAGTAGTAAGAGAAAAGGCAGCCTATGGTGCTCAGACTCTGACGCAAAAATAATTCAAATCCAATATGACAAAGAAACATGGAATGTCCTGTAAAGTTAGTAATATGGTTTATCATGGGTTTGCATCAAGCTTCAGTTTTTTTGGTTTTTTTTCTATGATAGGACTGATTCATTCTGCCTAATCATATTTACTGTCCATTCTGATTCAACGTATTAAGCCTATTTATTATTTTGTTAAATAAAGCTTGGCAGCCCATTGAATCACTTGGTTATCTACTCCTATCTACATATTTTCCTAACCATAATTACATGTTGCTACGGTTTGTTTTGTAGATATGCACAGCAAACAAAGCAGTCTCAAAAATCTGATGTGTTCTATTCGTATTACTTTTTCTAGCTGTTCCACAAACAAAATGTTCTTACAAAAGATGATTCTTTTATCTACATCAGCTAATCAAGATAAACATTATCAGAATTTGGCTTAATACTTGGTTCTTTGTAAGTAGAAGAGAAATAAGAGAATGCACAGGCTAAAGCATTAGTCAAATCTTATAAACGCTGGTGACAGTGGAATTTAAGCTTAATATCTTCCAAGGATGCAACACAAAGATTTTCAAGAAAATCCCCACACCCCCAATTACTCTTTACATAGTATATTTTTCGAAAATTTTGATTTTCTCAAAATGGCTCTTACGATTTTGATTAAAATACTGTATATTTTATTTTATACAAATAAAATGTATATTTTGAATTCTCTGGAAATTGCCTTTGAAGAGCTCTTTATTCTGGTTAGGGTTTGCAGAATTTTGCATAACAATTAAACCGTAAGAGATAGACAAAAGCTTACTACATAAAATATAGAGCTTGTTAAAACACAAAATTTATGTCATATATTTTTATGTAGAGCTGTTGGTTTCTAAGGTATCGTTATCTGTTTCATTTTTAAACTAATTAACTTTTCTCCAACGGGACCATAAAAACGAACTGAACATCAGTTGTTTCACATACTGACCAGCTTTTAAAAGATTTGACCATCACTTTGGTCTAATGTATTCCCTTATTCCACTTCTACTTACAAGGAAGCAAGTAATAGATCATTTCTGCTAATGTTTATCTTGATTTGCATGGCATAGATAAAACAATATTCTTTTATAAGAAAAATTTGTTTGTGGAACAGCTAAAGAACGTTATGTGAATGGCACACGTCAGATTTTTATGCACTACGTTTTTGTCTATCTCTTACAGTTTACCAGTTATGGAAAAGTTATATAAAAGTAATCTAGAATAAAGAGGTCTTCAGAGCATCTTCCCAGAAAATTCAAGTTATACATTTGTTTGTCATAAAAATATCTTTAACCTGCAACATTTTTATCAAAACGTAAGAGATAGATAAAATCTTGCTACACAGAGAATGTAGATCCTGTTAAAGCCCACAATTTGTCATGTACATTTTCTATGGTTTTAACCATTTTCAAATTTTTCAAATACATACACATTTTCTTTTGTGGAAATTACCATTCAGGTTTTTTTTTTTTTTTTTTTTTTCTTTTCTTTTTTCAAGCTCTTGCAAATAGAAAGAGGTTTCAAAGCATCACATAGCTGCTAGCATCGAAGATTTGACTATTGTTTATACATATAAACAATTAAAATGCACAATTAAAATGTATCCCTATTAACAAGAAACAGAAGAATAAGCAGCCGTGTAAATAGTTTGTAGGAGAGCAAGCAGAGAAAGTCATGTGTATGCCACACATGAGATTGTTATAATATATGTTCGTGCTGTTTATTTTGCATATTTTAATTTGTTTAAAGTGGTATGTAATAAACAGCGTTTGCTTTGCATTTACTAGGTCCCAATATAGTGTCTAGCGCAGAGTTTGGCTTCAAGAACATCAAAGGAGCCGCCCTCGAGTTTCCTTTCTGTATACTCTCTATTCTGTGATGAAGGTGCAGATAATAATAGATTTTATTTTTTATGACGCTAATTTTACTTGCAGTGATTTCTTTTTCAAAAGTGGTTCTTTCTTCGTGTCTGAACTACTTCATCCTTCAGAAAGTTTCTGCACCCAAGATAGCTTGATGTGATATTTCCCACCATATAGAATTTTTTTCAATATTATTTGCTACTATATCTTTGCCACATAAAACTCATACAATGAAGCACAGATCAATAGTTTTAATCACATAAAAAAAATTACTAGCCTTGACAGCCACATATTACTTTCTCTAAGTAGGGTAAGTATTGTATACTACCCAAACTACTCAAAAACAAAAAGTTGGTTAAATACCAAACTTGGTAATTAAGTTCAATGTTCCAAAGATATGACAAAATGTTTTTCAAGAAAATCCCATTACCCCATACTACCCTTTATGTGGAAGACTTTTTAGATATTTTTTATTTTCTCAAAATAGAATTAATAATTATGATTAAAATTCCATATGAAAGATATTTACATGAACAAATAAAATGTATCTCTGAGTTTTCTGGGAATAGCCAGTAAAGTCCTCTGAAGAGCACACAATAAATTTCAAAAGATCTTCAGGAATTACATCATCACCTTAGTTCCAAAGAACTGCTGTAGCATCCAAAAACTTCTATGTAAAAAATTAAAAGAACCTATTCTGGCAAACAAAAAACCAGGAATTTTTAAATAGATTTTTAGACTGAATTTAATACACAGAAAGGACAAAATGAAGTTTAGAAACCCAAAAGAACACATCACTTAAAATACAAACAAATTGAAAAGTCAACAACCCACCATTTCTGGTCATCAGGACATGAAATTATGCTGAATATAAAACTGTTAAAACCAGCTTATCAGCATATTGAATTAGACATCTGGGAAAAAGCTACATACTGAAGAAGAAAACCCTTAATATGAATTTTGATTTACCACCATATACCAACCCTTGTAAGTTATTGATTCAACATCAGACATCTCCATAAACAATGCACACCCACAACTACCACAGTCAAACACACCAATTTGATGTCAAAGATGCTGCTCCTTCTTCATTCCATGTATCATTAGTGTCATTGTCTGCGGTGCCATATGTAGCAAAAGCAGACATTAAATACTTTAAAAAAAATTTCCATAACAACCTAAGACCATGTAAAGCAGCTACTGCAGACCTAGGGATAGGAAGAATTGGAGTACACACCATTATGTGGCAGGTGGTTTGTGACACTGAAGATGTGACCTTGTAAATTATGCAGCACCAGTTGACCCAGTTCCCACTTTGGTAGGAAAAGGATAACACAGATGGTATTCAGCATTTCTCACAACATTGGTAGCATATTGTGAACATTGCAGGGGACTACTTGAGGGCATTTAGAACAGGCATGAGCTGTGCTGTAATGAGCATGAAATATGAAATTAATATGCCATGTCAATTACCTTAATGAATATGCAAAGCACAATGTTGAGTGTAGTTCTGTGTGTATATACATAGTTCATACTTTTCCAATTCATATATTTCACATTTTCCACATGTGCTGGTAAAAAGGAAATAGTTGCCATGACTTATGCCCCAAAGCTCATATAAGATTGTTTAACATGAAAAACATGTGTTGGAAAAGCCAAAAAAAAACTAAATTCATGGCTAAAAGAGTATTTCAGAAACATTAGGTATAAATCTTAGGATAAATCAGCCAAATGCTTTCAGGAAGAAAATTACAATATTGAACACAGTCAAACTGCTAAAATCAGTTCAGTAACCCTTAGAACTGAGATTATGGGAAAGAATGCATATTATTATTTTCAAGCATCAAATTATGAACTTGAAAATTCCAGCAGATGATGGTTTAATCTTTAAACTCTCCAACCCCACATCAAATAACACTGAAGATATCCAGAAAAAAGTATGTCAGAAAGTCGTTAGTCAACCAACAGCTGAGAATGGGGACAGCATTAGGATTGACTGATAAGTCCTGGGCCTCATACAAATATGGCACCACTGGGCCAGTTAGACAGAGCATCACATAGTTTAACTCTAGACTAGCTTGTATCCTTAGTTACAGGTTAATAGCTTGTTTAGTTCTCGAATGGCAGCATTTTAAACAAGACAACTTTAAGAGTTTTCACGAAAATTGAGGATTTGGAAAAATGAGCAGTGATTAAATACTTCCATTTTCTAAGGCTTAACGCCTAAAGAAATCAAGGAGGAAATGGACAGTACATTGAAATCATTCAATGATTAAAAGGTGGGTTGCAGAGTTTAAAATGGGATGTACAAGCACTAGTGATGAGCGTCGCTCTGGACGTCCTGTAGAAGTGATAACTCCAGAGATCATTGAAAAAATTCATTGTTTAGTACTGGAAGACAGCAGATTAAAGTTGTTTGAGATAGCAGAGGATGTAAACATATCAAAAGAACGTACAGGTAATATTTTAAGTAATTTATAGGCTTTCACAAGGTCTATGCAAGATGGGTCCCACATTTGTTGACACCTGATCACAAGTTGCAAAGAAAAGCTGTTTCTGTTTAGAATGTGAAGCTCTACCGTAAAACTCCCAGTAAATTATTGAGATGGCTTATTACCATGGATGAAACTGCGATACATCACTACACTCCAGAAAATAAACCATAGTCAAAACAGTGGATTGCGCCAGGTGAACCAACTCCAAAAAAGGCAAAGTCAATTTTGTCAGCTAACAAGGTTATGGTTTCTGGGATGCACAGGGAATTATTTTTATTGATTACTTTGAAAAGGGTAAAAGTATCACTAGTGACTACTACGCAAGCTTACTGCAACGTTTGAGTGATGAGGTGAAAAGAAAAAGACCCCATTGGGCAAAAAAAAAATCTTGTTGCATCACGACAGTGCTACGGCCCATCGTTCAGTCATTGCAATGGGAAAAATATGTGAATTAAAGTCCAAATTTCTTGAACATCCACCCTATCCAGATCTAGCTCCCAGTGACCACACCTGTTCCCAAACCTCAAAAAATTTCTTGGAGGATGAAGATTTCACAACGAGGAGGTCATTGATGCGGTAAACATGATGATTTAATTAAATTAGAACACCGATATGGCAAATGTATTAGCCTTTCTGGAGATTATGTTGAGAAATAAAGCAAAAAAAAATTTTTTTTTTTAAGTGCTGTTTTCATTGAGAGGCCCAGGACTTGTCAGCCGACCCTTGTAAATGCTTGAAAGTATCCTACTACTATTTGATAAGTAGAGCAGCATAATGGGTGTGTTACATCAATTCATTTCCATCATTTAATTATTTGCTGCATTGTGCAAGTTCAGTGATTTTAAATTTAAGCAGAACTTTGTTCTACTACAAATTTCCAGAAAATTCTATATAATTGCAAACTCCTCCAAATCATAGGCTTGGTCAACACACTAAATAATATAACAAAACTATTTTTGTGTGTGCTGAAATATACTAAATTGAATGTGTCTGAAAGGTAAATGGAACATCCTGTGGATATCCATTTATTTGCACTTTAAAACATATATGCTCCTTCTTAAGTTGTCAGAAAACTGTTTTTATGCATGAAATTTTCAACAAACAAATCATGTGAATCACTTGGTTTTCAGTAAAATTATCTCTCTCTCCCTCCCCTACCTCTCTCTCTATCTTAATCTGTCACAAGAAATGATCCTGCCTTTTGCTTTTATATGGTAATCGTGAACATTGTTTTTACAGGTACTCATGCAGTCCTCAGTTCAACTTGCAGCAGGTGTATATGGATTAATAGCACTATTAGCTGCATTTGCATGCTTCTTACTTCCCATTGAAACCAAAGGACGTGAATTAACAGAATCAGTTATGCATAGATAAAGGTTGGCTTTGTGTTTGCCTTCCTTATATGATGTAGCCATTTTCAAACAGAAAACTGAATTTAAGGTACGCATAGTAAAGCCAGTATTGCACTTTGCTTATCTTTGAGTACCCTTCATACTTCTGTGATGTTGGTAAGCTATGAAGACCAATAAGATTAGGTTTAGAATAGCAAAATGGCATAGTTACCAAGTTGTTATATCTTTCAGCAGATATATTTTGTATATAAATGTAAATGTGAGTCCATAGCATATTTGGTATGTAATTTTGGGAGCTATTGCCTACCTGAGAAACCTACTGTCTAGACTTTGTAATAAGTTTGAAGATGCAAAATATGGCATTTGCAAGGAATTCAAATATTTACAGAATACTAAAGTATTCATTCATATATGAAGAGCACAGGCCTAAAATATTGCAATACATATTAAATAATAAGTATTTTAGACAGTGGAGTGCTATAATTTAAATGAATTGAGTCACCTTATTTACACTTTTTGCTCCACTTTACCTTTGTTTAAGAACACTGGTTTCAGGGTACCTTAACCCTATCTTCAGTTCTGAGGTCAGTGGAGCAAAAAGTGTAAATAAGGTGACTCAATTCATTTAAAAAATTGCAATACATGTTTTAAATAGAATTGAGATGTTAAACTCATACTATAAAACCATATCTGTCATCAGTTATTTGTTTCCATATTTTATATCTAAAGTTTCATATATTAAGATTTTTAGACTATAGCTATGCAGTATCTTATTGTATAAGCTGTGTTTATTGTTTAACTTAAATGATTTTTATTCTATATTTTGTCTAATTTTTAAACTCTATGTATGGTGACTGATCTATAGAAACTGAAACTGATTGATTTATATTACTCCATTACTATCTTTTTTCAAAATAGTTCCCTCTTACTTGAATACTGTTTTACATAATTTCTGCCAGTCCTTTAACACATGATTTAGGCCATTCTTTTGTCAGGTCCTTGCGGATCACCTCACCCTTTAAGCACTGCTTCAAAGTTCCCAAAATTGGAGCTTTATTTTGGTGATGGGAATAAATACAAAAATACAAAAGGGGGGGGATTGAGATTGACCTATTAGGTGGATACAATGTAGAGGTAATGTTGAATTTAGCCAGAAGTTCATAACTTGATTTCGACATGAGGCCATGTGTTGTCATATTGAAATCTCTACCCAGCCTGATAAGGTTGTTTCTTTGTGATGTGCTTCCTTGGTTTAGCCATTAGTGATGTGTAATACACTACTGTAACGAGTGTGAGTGAGAACTGTATCCTGGTAAATCATCACATTACAGTAAAAAAGAGTGTGATCACCACCACCTTCCCTGCAGATGGAACATCTTTTGCTTTTTATAGTGTTGGAAACCTGGTAGTTTCCACACTATGCTTATCTGCTGTCCTTCAAGATCATAATGATACAACAAAGACTCATCACCGGTGATAAGTGATTCTAGGAATGGATTCCCTCTATGAGCAAAGAGATGCAGCACCAAAGAGATTTGTATCTCCATTTGCACAGCCTCTTGCTCAGAAGTCAACAGACATGCCATCCAACATGAACAAGCATGGATCCTATGCAGATGATCATACATAGTTCTAAAAACACTACCTTATGAAATTCTCAATACTTCTCTGAGATTATGAAATGTTATCCTATGACCCTCATAGACAATCATAGCAGTCGTATTAATATTGACTACTATCATATCAGAGATTGAAATGCCAGATTCAACTGGGTTAACACGAAAACTTAGCTTCCTTTAAAGTCCTTGAACCTTCTAAGTGATGTTACATGAAGGAGTGCATCTTCACGGTACATTTGCTGCAAGAGCCTATATGCTTCAAGTGGAAACATCATTTTATTGCAACATACTTCTCCTCTTGCATCACCTACATTTTGCTATGTGAAATTCAAGTTGGGTCTACAACATATTGCATTAGTACCAGCCTAACACCTATGAACATATACATGAAACTCTACTCTTTTCAAATATTGATGACACAGACAGGTTACAATTAGGAGCCACAGGAAAAAAAATCATCTGTCTTTGTTGTTCAGCCCTTGTATTTGAACATTTTTGTTTTAATGATTATATTAAAATCATTTGCAATTCAGTTTACTTTTGAATGGTGAATATTTGTAATTTAAACACACTATTATTTTGCATTAAATACAAAAATAAATTGAAAAGTTTACAAAATATCCTATTATCAAATACTAATTTTAGCACATCCACTGTTAGCCAAAAAAGGGACAGAATGTAGTATTTCCTTAAAAATATCTATAGAATTTATTTGATAGTAAAATTGCCATGGGTTTAGGAGTTGGACCAAGTACTATAATAGGGTGGTAAGGAAGAGGTCCAAAATAGAGTCTTGGTGTATGAAAAAAGAATGAGCTGATACAAGTTTATGAATTTATGTAATTTGCGGTACATATTATGTATGAGTTGTGAATGACAGACCCCTTATTCTGTAAAACTAGACATTTCAGTAACTGATACCCTCTCAGTCCACATTAGGTCTAGTTATTGGGATTCTACTGCATTTTAAAGCACTTCAAACTCTGTTTCTTTCATTTCCATTAGGATAAATTTGAATCTCCAAACAGTTCAGATACTAATGTAACTCTTCAGCTATTAATTTAACAATTAATAATTTGTAACAAAACCGAGTAGTGTGGTGGTAGCATGTCTACCTCATATTCAACAGATTGTAAGTTTGAATCTCGCTTAGGTTGAGTTACCCGGATAAGGTTTCTTTTCATGGTCTTCTCTTAACCTGAGAAGACAAATGTCGAGTAACTTTAAGCTCCATGGGCCCCAAGATCATTTGAGCATCATTTCACCATTTCATTCATCATCTGACATGACCAACCAGGTTAAAGGACATAAAGCTTTGGGAAAAGAAAAAGAAAGAAAAAAAAAACTTCTTATCTTTAGGATAAACTCAAATTCATCAGCCTAACATGTTCAAGTTAAGCTGAAGTTAAGCTACAATAGATACTAAATTGTGAAACTAGTTCTTTGAATTTGGGTTTATTCATAAGGATAAGTGAAGTTTTGTTACAAATTATTAATTGTTATATTAATATTTGTGTTGCTTTACTAGCTTCATTTTTTACATATGGCATCTTTAGTTCTCTTTGCTCTTCAAGTGGAGTAAACTTTAATTTATGGTGATTAGTCATAAGCTGTATTATTTATTTATTTATTTATTTATTTATTGTTTTATTTGTGATTTTTGGGGTTTTATTGATGAGTGATGCTTTAATGGTAATCTTTAATCTGTCAAAAGTTTATAAATGTATGATTTGAAATAGAGACATAAACTTACCTAGACGCTACCTGATATCTGATTTGTAAGTGAAATAGTAATAGCCAAAAGCTGATAGTGACACTTAATATGCTTTGACATATCTAGATTTCATTTAGCAGTAAGGTGAGAAGATAGTGAGAAAGTAACTAAAAGTGTAATGACTGCAACACAAGTCACTTCTACACATGTATTACTATGTTAACAAACAAAAAGTTACAAGTAATTTATTATATTAAAAAAAACTCTGTTTACAAATAAATGTTTTTCTTCATTCCATGCTTGACAGCTGTAGCTATTATTGCATGCTCTGAATATCCGTCAAAACTGATGCAACTGTTCTACGCGATATTGAAATTGAACCCTCTGCAGGGCTCATTATCCTTTTAATACCTGTTGATCACCTGGCAGGAAATTTCCAGAAGCAGTCACATATGCAAACCACTGCAGATGTCGCAATCTCACCTAGATGTAACAGTGCATGGTTTTTGAGGTCAAAGAAGTTGCACAATGTCCACTCACACAGGTGTAACAATTGCAGTTTCATTGTCAAAAGATGCCACTGATGATCTAGGTGTACTATCAGCTGCTTCTCTTGGGGCAGTCACTGAATGTGGTAGACAACATCATATACCCTCTTAATCATTTATCCTCTTTACCTTTATCATGATTATTGAAGCTTTGGGCAGCGTCCGTTGGTCCAGGTAGGGTGATAAAGCCACACCAAATCACTCTCCTAGAAATCTTGGTTTTTGGCCTTCTGGTTTTCATCCAGCCGCTTGTTATCTAGATGTGTTGATAGCTCGCAGAAGGACTTCCAAATACCAGGTACTCTGAAATTATTTATCGTGCAATTCAATGTAGTCTGAAATTGTTAATATTGTTTAATTATAATTTTTTTTTTATAATATAAATTAAGTAAATTTAAGTTATTTAAGGATAATGGTCGATGCAGCTCCCTATCAAAGACCAAACTGGCTGGTTCAACTCAGTAATGCCACGAGTTGAAGAGCAGCAGGCCAGCAAGAAAAGTGGCTCTCTCTCATCCTAGCCTTTCTGGTAATTGACCACAACCTTCCTCAAATGTTTTTCTAGAGTCTTGATGCACTGCTCAACCATGCTGCTTGACTGTAGGTGGAGAGGAATTGTGCACTACAATGTTTCTCTATCAAGTTAGACTCAAAGTTGGTTCCCTGATGACTGTAGCTCCAACAGTACCCCATAGGGAAAAATGATTCTTCTGCAAAGTAGTTTGTATACCTCCAGCCACTCAGTGAAGTAATCTATGGTAATCAACAGATCCTTGTTGCCCCTGTCAAACAGGGAATGGCCCAGCTATATAAATGGCTATGCATTCAAAAGGTGCTCTAATGTATTCTGCTGCATGCGACCTTGGTTCTGGTCTGTGGGCTGCAACTTGCTGCAGAGACATAACATTGGTGGCATCACATCTCAACATCTGCCCATAATTTTAGCCAGTAGTACCATTGTCGGGGCTTGTCAATGGTTTGGTTGGGTCCCAAAGTCCCCAATGTTCTTCCTCCAGGATGACGACAGACTAAAATTAGTGGCTATTAAAAATATCAGTGGAAATGCAATGGTAGTTTGTGATAAAGATACTAACCTTTCTATTTGTAGATGAAATACATCCTTCATTCCTTTGCTTGATGAAATACTTTGACAACTCTTTGGTTGAAGTCAGGAACTGAACGCTACATAATCTCAACAATTTGACCTTGAACCGTCACTTATATGTTTATCACATGTCAACAGCATATCATAGAGGTGGTCTTGCTGCAAAGTAATGCATAACTTGTCTTTACACTTCATGTACTTCAGCTTGATTCCAGCCTTCAATACTACTCCACATGATCTTAATAGCTTATGTCAATTACAATATTCATGATGCTTCTTTTCACAAATGAAACTCCCCTTTCTCTTAGTAACATATGGAAATTACCCTTAGTGTAAGGCAAGTTGTGATTGTGCTATTAGCTGTCCTAAGCATTTTGTTTATAATCAATTGTATACTTTACCAACCATCATCTACCTTTCTTTACAGTGTTTAGGCTTTTTCCCCTCTTAAGACAAGTTTTAACACTGCTTTGAGCGCAAACAACTGATAAATCGGCATATTATTCTGCAGTTACTTTCACCAAATTATTTTCCAGCACATTCAGATTATGTTTTGTTAATACGTGGAATACATTCAAGGTGCTGTTTCACCACTTCTTATCAGTTTAAGGTGGATTTGTAACTCTCAGCACTCATTTTCCTAACACATCACTAATCACCTCTCACAAGTAAGATGCCATTTTATTATTTGTTTATGTCCATAATTAATTATTGGTTATTTGAGTTTTCCTGTTTTCAAATGAAATTTAAAATATAGAACATTAGAAAGGAAACATAAACCCTAACTACTACTAAACAGAATTTATATTTTAGAGCCATTAAAAAGTCATGAATCTATTTCACCTCTAGACTTAAGATAGTTATTTACAACACACTGCTTCTACGCACTTCACGAATGGTGCATGGGCATTCATTACCTTCTGTTGGGTTTGCCAGGTGCTAACATTGAACATTTTTACCATATAAGCTTCTTTTTGTATGTTTCGTTTGGGTGGTTTATATATCAACATTGTTTTCAAATAAAAAGACATTGAAACTTAAGATAATAAATAAAGTTAAAACAATAAATTCTAATCTTAATCAAGTTATTAATAAATGTTTATGTATTTGTTTCGTGTTATTTAATCTTACACATGAAGAGATTTTTGTCTAAGCAGTTTTGTCAGGGATTTGGCTCAAAGTTTTGCTTCTTGTTGGTTCTTATTTCCTCTTTGTGCATGAGCAGCAAATGACAACAGAGACTCTTGTGCCCTAAGAGAAGCTTCCCCTCTCAGCTTCTGTGCCCTGCACCCACAAAATAACTACATATGAAAGTACTGAGTTGTTCTGCAAGTGCGCACAGGATGACAACAAAATCGCTTGTGTACGAGAAATGCGGCCGATTACTATTTCTAACAGCCATCTTCACTACAACTGTGCAGTGCTCAAAGAATTTACAGTAGGTATAAATTTATACAAAAATTTACTAGATAAAATAATGGAGAAATTGCATCTTAAATTTTTGTAGGAGGGCCCGAGCCTCTGTGCCCCTTAAGGCCAGCTGCCACTGACTACAGGTGAGCAGCGCCAGGGCTGTTGGACTCTGGGTGGTTACTGGATAGTTCAAGCTTCTCCAGTGTCAGTGTTATGTTGTACGTGTTCAGTGCAGCCATAATTGCCATTCTCTTTGCCGGAGACAAGACTGATATCAGTTAAGTAGATGCCACACCCTCTCCAGCTGTGAACCAGTTCAACAAATCTTTCAGCTAGGACCCCAGATCCTTCAAAAGTGCTGGCTGGTTGGATCCATCGCACAGTAATTCATTTGCCTGCACTTCACAAAATCCGTCCCATTTGAATGTCCTGGATGGTGTTCAATGGGCTCAGCACCTCATGGTACTCCCACCTGACAAGGCAATAATGCTCAGGCAATGCATAATCTGTTCAAAGGTTTTTTTTTGGTTCATTACAAGGTTCCTTGACCATTGGCCCTCCAGGGGCTCCTTCACCATCACCAAGCTTCTTGTGGGCACAACTACATCATCCCTCAGGATCATTATGCAGATCCCCAAATGTTTGTGGGGGCATCAGAGTAACACCTCATCTTGGCCTACATTGAGTGTCACCTCATTTCTCTTGAGTGCATCCAGCTCAGTCACATCATTGGCCACCCTTGTGACAAATACCCAAAGGCTCGCCCTGCTCCATCCCAATGTCAATTCTAGCAGCGCCTCCTCCACAGGTAAGATGTTGCCCAATGCCACCAATAGTTGTTAGGGCCAACTGGGTATTCGTATTGGTAATCCCTTTGCCACAGCAAGTCTGATTACAGTCATTGATGCACCTGTGTCTTACCAGTATCTGGCACTGCTTCCCTTGTACCCAGCCATCTGTGATCTGGCTGTCGTCCATTCTTCTGCCCAAGGCACATAGTGAGGGGCTGGTGATGTTGGCCTCAGCATACCCCTCTATTGTCGTATGCCTGCTAGGCTTTGTCATGGACAGTCTGTCACTAGGTGTCTTGTTGGCCACATCCCCAGCACACACCACTGAAAGGTTGTCATCATCTCTGGGTTGTCTCTCTATGCCTGTCTTAGCAAAGACTTTGAGGTCAGCACAGCTGTTGTCTTGGCTCCCAGATTAAGAGCATGTTACAGATTAAGATAGCATTCAGATGAGGACTGACTTACTGAGATAGAAGATAGTTCAAAATGTGTATCAACAGTAATGAAAGTGATGATAATGAAACATCTCCTAAGGAACATAAACAAAATGTGCCACATTGAAGTGAATAATTAAAAACTAGCAAACCCAGTTTCAGGTACATTGAAAGCTTTTATTCTATTTTTAAAACTTTTTGTACAAAAGATATTAGGTCTATAAATAAAAATTAAATCATACAGCAAAGTTTTATATACTATACCTTTAATAAATACAAAAGTATTGGTAAATTTATTTTACTAAACAAAACTTGGTAAATTATGAATATCAATTTAAGAATACTAAATTACTATTAAAAATAAATTATCAGGTATATCTGCTTTTATATCATTGGAAATAAAGGTGTTCATGCTTTGAGTTAAAGTAGTGTTTCTATAAATATGCTTACTAACATAAATGGGCAAAAAGGACAAAGTTTGCTAAACAAATATAAAAAGACTAGAAATAAAAAAATCTGATGTGTTCCATTCACATGACTTTCTCTACATCTCTGTAACAAATTATTGTTAAAAAGCTTGATTTTTTATTTACTTCATGCTAATTGAGATAAACATTAGCAGAAATGCTTTCTTGTAAGTAGAAGGGAAATAATTGAATATACTAGGCTAAAATGATAGTCAAATCTTTTAAATGCTGGTTGCCATTTAGATGAAATATGTGAAAAGTTTAAGCATTTTAAAACTGAAACCAATAACAAGGAATATCTCAAAAATGGTCAACCCCACAAAAGTAATGTATCTGGCATAAATTGTGTGTTTCAATGAGATATACATATTTTGTGTAGTAAGTTTTTGTCTCCCTCATACAGTTTACTAGTTATGCAAAATCCAGCAAATTTCATCCAGAATAATGAGGTCTTTAGAGGTTATTCCCAGAAAATTCAAGATATACATTATATTTTTCATGTAAATATCTTGAATATACAGTATTTTAATCAAAATCGTTGAAACCATTTTTGAGAAAATCAAAATCTTTCTTAGAAGATATTAAACTTATATATCAAGTTTGATATTTTACTGACATTCGTTTTTGAGTCTCTCTCTCTCTCTCTCTCTCTCTCTCTCTCTCTCTCTCTCTCTCTCTCTCTCTCTCTCTCTCTCTCTCTCTCTCACACACACACACACACACACACGCACATATGCATGCACACACACCCACACCTTTTTCTTTTGTTTCTTTTTTTTTTTTTTTTCAGGGGACCCTAAAACATCTATTTCCTGTGAAATTTTGGTAACAAATTTTTGGGTGGAATGCAATACTTTGTCTATACACTGTACCTATACATGTAGAGAAAGTAAAAAGAAAGATCTAGGACAGAAATGTGATATATGGCAAGGACTATTGATGCCTGCCAAAGAAATTATTGTATTCTCTTAAAACAACAGTCCTGATAAGAGAAACCATTTAGAAAAGTTGATAAAAAAATAATGAGGTAGACCATTGTCAATGCCAACACAGTTTGACATTCTTCAAACTTATTCCTCATCACTGCCTATAAAACCCTAGAAAAAAGACCCCTTGAGTGTTTTGATCTTACTGGACCTAATATATCATAATTTTTTATAAAACCCTTAAACTAAAAGACAGCTAACATTTCAGACTGAATCATTGGACAAATGAAGGAAAATAAACTGAAAGGAAATAGAGTAATTTAATGATTTTTTCTCTGCTTTTAAGTGCTTTATTTACAACTGATTAAATATATATATGTGATGTATTTGTCTCATATAATAACCTAACTGTAAGCAGATTAATTATTGGCATATTTTAAACTAAGCAAACTTGACCTTTCTAAGGCATATTGATGATGAAAATATACAATAATATAAATATTTTGTTTTGGTCCTGTTCTACAAATGCCCAATAATTGTTTTTAGATAGCTTGTCAAACCTTAAAATTATCCTGTAAAACCCCCATTTTGCACATATCAGCTTATTTATTTTATTTGAAATATTTCATCCAACTGAACAACTAAGTGTTATGAGACACAGATTTATACATATCATTACAAAAATAGGAATAACAATTACAAATAGTGGTTACAAATAGTTATAATCAAAGCAGACTAGATATTCTTAATATGTTATTCCTACTAGGAATTTTCTTTACATGTGCTAAAATATTCCTCTTTATTGTAAATAAAAGGCTTCCTACTACAGAATTAGAACCCCCCCCCCCCCCCGTACTTGCTCATCATGCCCAGCATACTTGAAATCATGATATAAATTGTTAGTTTCTGAACTGCATCCTTGATTGTTCAATGTGTGAAATATTTATTGATGAATACAAGAAATGAGCATATTCCACACCTTGATAGGATTGAGGTCTGGACTTCGATCAGGACACACTGAAATGATAATCCCTGCTTCCCCCCAAAACTGTGACATATACTGAGAGCTACGGATCAAGCATTATGTACATTAGAACAAAGTGCATATAAAGGTAGCATGCACTCTTGGCCAAAGTGAAGACAAATGTCTTTGATGTTGTATGTTAATAGTGTGGCAGGTTTCCTTAATTTCAGATTTGCTTCTCTGAGTCTTCTTCCAAATAACCATTTGCTAATGTGAGCATTTTGAACATCTTCTAGACTTTCTCAGCTCAACTGCTATATCGTAATAATCTCTTAAAATTAAAGTTAAAAAAGGTAAGCTTTTTTTCGAGTACATCATGGATGACCTGATCCAGAAAGCCTTTTGTGAGTGTTTTGTTCTCAAAATTGTCTTACACTCACAAAATGCATGCAGAAGTTCTTTCAAATGCTCTCACTATATAGTGATATGTTGTGTCCATCAGCAACTAATGCAACAGTTTCCGTACTAGATGGCAAGACATGTAGAAAAGAGCAAGAAGGGATCCTTATTACAAAGGAAATGGAAAGGGAAACCAAGTGGAAGAAGGCGTGTGGGAAGACTAAGAAAGAAATGGATGGAGAATATAGAGGAGGATTTGAAGGAGCTCAGAATAAGAAGTTGGAGAAGAAAGGTGCACAATATAAGAAAATGAGCTTTGATAGTGGGGTAGGCTCAGCCCTCCAAGGAGTGTAAGTGGAAGTGAGTGAAAATCTCCACACTTTAGGAAACAATGAATACACTATGTATAACAATGATGGCGGTTTGTTTGGAATTATTACAATGTGAAAAATGTGAATTTCTATGCTAGACATAGCTGCTAAAGTGTTTAAAGACAGGCAAGAACCTTGACAATGTATCAGAGCATATTACCACTGAAGAGCCAAAAGTTTTCATATTCTTGTATGTAAATTGCACCCAAAAATCAATTCCAGCAAAATACCTAAATAAATAAGATACTGTACTTCATTTTACCTACAGTGAAAATATTACATTTCTTAACACACTTCTTTTTTGCTTAGCAGTGCATTTTGTTGAGGATATCTAAACAAGAAGTTGAGAAAATCACATTTCCTGTTGAATAAAAAAATATACAAAACACACACACACACACACACACACACACACACACACACACACACACACACACACACACACACACACACACACACACACACACACACACACACACACACACACACACACACACACACACACACACACACACACACACACACACACACACACACACACACACACACACACACACACACACACACACACACACACACACACACACACACACACACACACACACACACACACACACACACACACACACACACACACACACACACACACACTCACTCACTCACTCACTCACTCACTCACTCACTCACTCACTCACTCACTCACTCACTCACTCACTCACTCACTCACTCACTCACTCACTCACTCACTCACTCACTCACTCACTCACTCACTCACTCACTCACTCACTCACTCACTCACTCACTCACTCACTCACTCACTCACTCACTCACTCACTCACTCACTCACTCACTCACTCACTCACTCACTCACTCACTCACTCACTCACTCACTCACTCACTCACTCACTCACTCACTCACTCACTCACTCACTCACTCACTCACTCACTCACTCACTCACTCACTCACTCACTCACTCACTCACTCACTCACTCACTCACTCACTCACTCACTCACTCACTCACTCACTCACTCACTCACTCACTCACTCACTCACTCACTCACTCACTCACTCACTCACTCACTCACTCACTCACTCACTCACTCACTCACTCACTCACTCACTCACTCACTCACTCACTCACTCACTCACTCACTCACTCACTCACTCACTCACTCACTCACTCACTCACTCACTCACTCACTCACTCACTCACTCACTCACTCACTCACTCACTCACTCACTCACTCACTCACTCACTCACTCACTCACTCACTCACTCACTCACTCACTCACTCACTCACTCACTCACTCACTCACTCACTCACTCACTCACTCACTCACTCACTCACTCACCCACTCCCTCTCTCTCTCTGGTGTGTGTGTTTTTTCTTTTTTAAGTCAAAGGTGTGCTGTGCAGTGTATAAAAATGTTGACATTCACTAAAGACAGTAGGTAGGTTTTGATAGACTGCAATACAATGTCAAATATGTATATTTCACATGATATTTTTGTTGTTATTTATACTTCCTGAAAGCAGTTTGTAAGGAAAATGAATTAATTGTTTAGTGTTTAAGTAAAATATTTACAAAGAAATGTTTTTTATTTGTATTTATAATTCATGTACAATAAAAATATTTATATAAACTTAATATAGATGTGGTAGCATTATTTCCTTTTACTATTAGAACTAGCTGAACATTTCAGTGCCACCGCCAGGATTTTACCATGATTCTCCTGTTCTCCATGGAGTTGCTTTAACAGGAGCAGGAGAACTGTGTTCAAATCCCAGCTGTGACATTGCATTTTTCAGCTGGTTCTAACAGTAAGAACTTACATTACATTAATATAACATTACCAATATATTACAATTTAGCTAAAAATTATATTTCTTCAAACATAGTCACAGTTCGTCAGTAGGTAAAGAAGGATGTTTCAAATTATAGAACATAGTTTTCTGAATTTAGAGTTTCAGCTATTCATTTTTTAATGTCCCTTAATTTTCTTTCCTCGTTTTTAAATTCCATAGTCTGTTGCATAAATGAAAATGGATTTTCTCTAGTTTCTTATATTATTATTAGTAGAATGCAACATTCTTTTCAATGAAACACATTTCTAGTAATCTAGTCGGCAGAATTATCCCAATTAGGTGATACCTTAAGTTAAAAAACATACTGCCCAAATGCTTCAAAGCAAAGACAAGTGACAAAGTAAGTCCAAACATTTGGAAAACTTCCAGCAATAATCTGTAACAAAAAAATCAAAGAAAGTCAGTGATTACACTTATTGTTTTAAGATTCTGGGTACTTAAAAAACTGTTGGAAGGGGTCCAATAATCAAAGGTAACTTTATTGAAGAATCAAAAGATTGTGGAAAAAAACAAAAATTAACCTTATTCAACAACTCCAAATTGTTTATTAACCCTCAACTGGTATGGTACGAAAATATAACATAATTGGTACAGGAGGTCTGAACGACCGTGTAAGTTTAAAACAATTGCGGTTAACAATCCTGACAGCATAATTTTTAAAAATTATTTCACTCTATTAAAAAGTTCACTAATAAACACTTTTTGCTTTAAATACTTTATAATATTGGGAAAAAAGTTATTATTTAATTTGAAAAACTGAACACTTTTGTGTAATATAAACAGTCAGTCTTTCGCTGCAGAATTTTGACACACTTTTTTTGACAAAATTTTCAACATATTGCATGCTGACACTTGTATCAAGGGTATCCTGTCTTTCTTTTCAGTTTTGGGGAGCACAGAGTACATGTTTTCAGAAACTCTTCTTCAGCCGCATCCTCTGGAATTTTGTCAGAGAGCCTCAAAATCCTTCTTATATTGAGTCTCAATTCTTGGAGAAATTGTGTGAAAGTCTTCCTCTTATGTGAGTCTCTGGGGGGATACCAGAGAACTTGGGGAAAATCCGCCCCTACACCGACGCTTTGTACACCACAAATTGCACATGTGGTCGCTTGGGCCATCTAGATGAGAGGCAAGTTGTCTAACCACTCGGCTACAGTGCAGCCCCATTTCATTGGTGAATAATAATTGTCATACATTTTGGGGTTTGGGATTGTTACCAATAGATTTAGCTGGAGGTCACAATCCAGGAAGATGAATTAAAATGTGCGCTCTGGTTTGAACATTTTGTGGTGTGGGTGTTTTGTTCCAAAGGAAACTTTTTTGCCTAGGAAAGTTGCAAGTTACTTTGTACACTTTCTGTCTTAGTTTCCAACTCATCATCACATTCCTTGATATCTGAATCTCATCTATGGTCACTTTCCATTACAATGTGGGATCATCTATGTTATCACTTATCATCAATGACAACAATGTCTTCTAACTCTGCTAACGTCTAAGTTATGAATTCACTAAGTCTGAGATCATCTGCTCTCATGGACGATGGGCCTGGTTTTCCTACAATTTCTGTAAATGAATTGACAAAAATTCCCTATATGCTAGTACCAGCTATATTTGTAATACTGTAGATGCTTTTTTTTTTAAAAAACATTCATGTATATGCATTTAATTTACAGTGAAAATTTGCATTTATAAATATAGTGTTAATTAAATGTTAAGTAATAGATAAGATGTACACATTCTAGTATGTTTATTTAATAGTAGGGATATTATGCATTATTTTCCTCAATAATTTAAATCTAGAATTAAAAAATATGAATAACTAAAAATATTTACCTTGTTGAAAATAAATAATATAACTGGTACTAGACATCTGAGAGACCGCTTCTTGAATTCTAGACGATATAACTCAACAATGCAAACAAGCAGAATACGTCCACTTTCTCCACAAGACTGCACAATACCAGTTAAGGGTTAAAGTGATAAAAATGGCTATACAGATACTGCATCACATAATTAATGTTATGAATCAGTGTTATGTTTACAGCAACTTATGTGCTAATGAGGAGAATGGACTTGGTGGTGAAGAAGATGACAGAAACCATAGCTATGGATGTTTTGAATCTTAAAAACAAAGTGTTACATATTGGTGGTGTTCTGATAAAAAGCTGTAACTCTCATTGTTTTCAAAATTGTGGCTATGACTAACAATAAGTAGCAAATGAAACCAGATACTATGAACATTTCTAAATAAGTAGCTATCACTTCACTAATCTTTTTATATTACATATGTACCATTTTAACATAATTTAAAAGATAGTTGAGATTATATGTTGCAATTGTTACTGCAGTACACTCCACGTATTGGTATGTCTTGACAAATGCTGTGTAATTGATTTCGGAATGCATATATAAAAAATATAAAAATTGTATAAGAACTAAAATTACATCGATGTATTGCATTCATATAACTCAACTCACTTTTCTGCAATCAAAGCTTATTCTTCTATCTTCTCTTAATTGAGACAAACTTTTATTGCTCTTTTACACCTCTTATGGAGATAAGGTTGCAGTAGGCTAAAGCAAAGGTTTGTTTAAGTGAAGCACCATGGCCTTCAAATTCCATGTTCCTTGCATGACACAAGAAACAACTAATAATAACTTACAACTTGGCAAAAAAAACAAAAAAAAAAAAAAAAAAGAAAGAAACTGAAAATTCGAACCAACAGCAAAGAGTTTTCAGTTAATGCTACAAAAATGTTGACATAAATCATGTGCTTTGATTAGATGTACATTTTCCCTCTCTTATGGTTTATTAATTATTAGTAAAAGAAGTTTGGGGGATGAAAATTGTCAGAAAAAGAGAAATGTTCTCAAAATACATACTAAAAGGTATTTAAAAAATTACTTTA
The DNA here is from genome assembly GCA_030762935.1 of Hymenopus coronatus. Lineage (NCBI taxonomy): Eukaryota > Metazoa > Arthropoda > Insecta > Mantodea > Hymenopodidae > Hymenopus > Hymenopus coronatus. Next base: position 95,033,161 of record CM060888.1, read on the forward strand.
TTAAGGTCAAAACCAGTTAGATGATGGCCCCAATTTACTGGATTCTTATAATTAATAAACATTTCAATGCTTTTGGCAGCAAGTCACTGACTTTGATCTAAGTAAATCTTTATTTATAGTGAAACTCTGCTCTGCATCTAAGAAACATGTAGCACATATCTTGTCAGCATTTGTAAAGGGAGTTCGAAGCTGCACAAGTTTCCACACATGGATTGTCTGAAATCTATCATTGTTGCCCTAACACTCGTTCAACTTTCTCTACCATTCATCCTCCATATCTTCTTCTGAATTTTGCATCACATAGGGCAAATACTTGGAGCTAGGCTCCACAAAAAGTTGAAATCTAGTCTCTGGTGTTGAGTAATTGTTGGGTGTGATGACTACTGCATTTATTGAATCTAGGCATACATGAAGCATTTGATTTTATCAAAGCTTTTGTACAAGAAAACTGCAACTTTTACAAGAAACGCACCTTGTAATGACAGGAAATTGTAGGTAGAGCCCAATCACTTCTTGGTACAAAACTTGATAACTGGAAGCCTTTATTTGAATCTTTTTCAAAGCAGCAATGAACTTTTTTATCCTGCTGTAATTCTTCCTGATGCTTTCATAAACATGCTGTAGTCCGTGTGCAATTCAGTCATATGGTTGAAATTGGGACCATATCCTTGAGTTGTTGGAAAGCTGAAAGTATGTAGCATGGTTGGTCAATTACCACAAGCCTGATGTTTTTGTATTGTTATGCCCCTGGCCACAGGTTCATAGATGAGTCATTGAAGGATTCCATTATTCTTCAGGCATTTATCTTCTCAAGTTGGTACATTTTAAAAAGTATATGTTTTACCCGTTCACAACTAGTGGAAATAACACATTCAAATATATATGTTTGCATCTGATCAGTGGTTTCATCTAAAATGGACCGCACTTCATGTTTGTTGAGTACCTCTTGTATTTTATCAAAAATATACTCCTAAATTGACTGTATGCAATTTTTTTCTCAGAGTGCTCTCATCTGGCACTGACCTTTGTATGTACATCTGACGGAATGACTTGGATACAGGATTGTTTACTTTTTGAATTGGAATTCCTGACTTGTCATGGCAAAATAACATTGAACTTATTCAGTGATCACTGTTGTTCAAATCCTGAAGTGAAATTGTGTATAGTTGCTTAGGTTTAAGTTTTTTACAGTCATGTTTGCTATACTGGATGTGCTGATTATGCTGTTTCTTGATGCTTTTTTACTTTCTCTATACTCACTATGTACATAGTGAATAGAGAATGTATTGCACTCCACCAAAAAATTTGATACCGAGATTTCACCGGAAATATATGTTTTAGGGTCCCCTGTATCCAAAAAAAGTATTTTCAAAAAAAGGTCTGTGTGTGTGTGTGTGTGTGTGTGTGTCTGTGAACACGATAACTCAAAAATGAAAAGTCGGTAAAATACCAAGCTTGGTATTTAAGTTTAGTATCTTCCAGGGATGCGACACGAAGATTTTGAGAAAAATCCCCCCACCCCAAACTATCCTTTACATGGCACTTTTTTCGAAAATTTTGATTTTCTAAAAAATGGCTCTAACGATTTTGATTAAAATATCGTATATTAAAGTTATTTACCTGACAAATAAAATGTATGTTCTGAAATTTCTGGGAATAGCCTCTGAAGACTACTTTATTCTGGATGAATTTTTCATAACTACTAAACCGTAAGAGATGGACAATAACTTAACCCATAAAAAATGTAGAGCACGTTAAAACACACAATTTATGTTATACACATTTTTTTCCTGGAGTTGATCGTTTTTGAGATATTCCTTTTTATTGGTTTCAGCTTTGAAAAACTTACACTTGTTCTCATACAGGAATTTGTCAACTCCTGTCAATACAAACAAAGGAACATCAGTCACATAGCAACCAGCTTTTTGGCTTTCACTTTAACCTATGGTACTCCCTTATTTCGGTTCTACTTACTATAAAGCAAGAAATAAGATTATTTCTGCTAATTTTTCTCGATTAGCATGAAATAAATAAAAGATATGCTTATTAACAATAATAATTTACAGAGATATAGAGAAAGTCATGTGAGTGTAACACATCAGATTTTTATACAAGGTGGTTCACCTGTTCCTCATTATTTTTGGAGGTAGGCAACACTGCATACTCTGAAAGTAATAAGGTGGAACTTACCATCCATGTCGGCCATTTGTAATCATGCAAATCTAGCTCGATCTTCATCGGAAAATAGACCTTTGCAGCAATAGTTATGTCCATTCCAAAAATATGTGCTTAATAACTCCTGTTAAAGTGTATGTTATATCAATAGGAAAGCTGCCATACATTCTGCAATGTAAATTATAATGAATGAAGGCTAAATGAACGGCTTAAGCCAAAAAAAGGGATCCACAATAATTATAAAGATATCAGAAGCGGAGAGGGAGACATATGTGACACTATACCTATAAGTTTTAAAGCAGCAAGCAGGTGCAATGATTGTAGCTCAACTGGTTAATTTCATGTTCCCTCAACACCTCCAGTGGTTCGAGTCCCACAGAACTGCATGCATTTTTTTTTTCTTTATGTATTATCCACTGAGGTGCAAAGTTAGTGTAGTGTTTGTCACTCTAATAATTTTAGGTATAAACAGAAAGGTTACAAATGAAGAACAAATGACAGTGCATTTTACGTCTTCTTCAGTCTTCGATCCTTAATTTCCTTCCTAATTATTTTGATAAATAAACTTCACTAAGACTTTAAATAATAAAAGAAATTTTCAAAACGTATAAAGATAATAAAAACAGTTTCAAAATACTATTACACCTAACATGTTATCGCTTGTTCTTCGTAGTTGGAGAATGTTTTCTACAAAATTTTGGCAGCTGGAACCCTCGGTGGGTTAGCGAATACTACCAGAAGACACTTTAGGTCTAGATATGCCCCATTAGATACAAATGCACAAAGTAAATATGTAGGTATGTGCTATACCTACAGCTAAGGTTATCTCCTATGAACCTCACAGTCCATTAGATAGGCAGACTCAGTCAGTCGTGAACTCGTCATGTATTCCAGGCTAAATACCTGTATGGAAATCAATTTCCAGAAAACAAAAACCTACACACAACATTTTTCCGAATGCTGAACAATATTTATGTATAACAGGAGCATTTGAAAGAACAGGTCCTATAGAGAGGTACCAGATACCTCTGGACACAATGAGGATATAATTTTAGATGCTGTCTTAAACAATCCCCACATTAGCACACAGGCACTGGTACAAGACACAAACATCAGTAGGTAATCAGTTATGCGAATACTGTATAACAATACATTTCACCCTTACAGCTTGCAGCTACACCAGGAACTCAACTCCATGGTTGTGACTTTGAAGCTTGAGTAAATTTCTGCCCGTGGGTATTACACAGATTGAACTGTGATGCATTCTTTTTATCCAAAATTTCTGTTTTCAAATGAATCGCGGTTTCACAAAAATGGCACTGTGAATCGCCACAATATGCACTTCTGGAGTGTCAATAACCCTCATAGGGTATGGTAGGCAGATTTTCAAGACCAGTGGGGACTTAATATATGGTGTGGCATTTTGGGTGATCATCTAATCGGGCCACATTTTTTTGAAAGGTCACCTTACGGGAGCATGCTACCTTCACTTCCTCCAAAACGATCTCCCTCTATTGCAGGAGCATGTACCATTAAATGAAAGATTATGAATGTAAATTATCTTCACGCCACACATCCTCAAAGATGGATAGGTAGGTGAGGACCTGTCTGGTGGCCTGCCAGATCTCCTGCACTAACGCAACTTGATTACTTCCTATGGAGTCATTTAAAACAGTGTGCAGCAAATGGCCTTATAACCTTTATCATCTTTAGTGACTAATCAGGGAGGCCTGCAGCCATCATATACCAGATGTTACTACTTGCCAGGTTGTCATTGCAACATTGCACAAAACTCTGAATTAATGAAGAAAGTAATCATTTCGAACAGTTGCTGTGCTAAATGAAAATGTTTGATCACTAAGCTTCATGTCGGAAACACTTTATCTAATGGATATTGAGAAGTTTGTTAAGTTATGGGGATTAAACTTATTTTCTTTTCAAATGAAAGTATTGGTTAATACCTATGTATTTGGCACAGTTTGTGATTATCAGCTTAGGTATTTTGTGTATCTTTCATTTTAGAGATACCCTGAAAATGGTTCTAATTCTGTAGTATTATCTTATGTTAGTTTTAAAACATTGTAATAATACCTGTCGCCCTCCGTGGTGTAGTGGTTACCATGCTAACTTCGTATATCCAAGGTCACGGGTTCAAACCTGGCAAGGACAATGGATTTTTTCGGGCGTAAAAATCCTTAGCATGGCTTCCTTCAGAAGGGAAGTAAAGCCATTGGTCCCGTGTTGTAGATTTACGGCACGTAAAAGAACCTCAAGCCTGATAGAGAGGCCTCTGAGCAAAATTAAGCGGTCTTTCATGCCCAATATAGAATGGGACTCTGAGAACCACAGCAGTTAAAGAGCATCCATAAATAACACGCCATTTACATTTTTAATAATACCTGCATTTAGAAGAAATTGAATAAATATGCCTCAGAATGTTCATTTTCATATGTATTTCCTGTAACTGGACTGATTAAGTTAGAATGAACTTAGATAAAGAGAACAACAATAAAAGAAACAAATGAGCACGTTAAAAATGTTCTGATATCCCATTCTAGCTTTGTGCCAAATCAGGAAGAAAGAAAGCGGGGAAAAAAATTATTAACGTTTTGGTAAGATTCAAACCTGTATTGAGTATCTTGAAACTCATGCTAACTCTGCACACTAACCAAATATGCTACTGTTTAGCTATAACTTGCAGCGCCAAAGTCTATAATGTTACTATGCAGAAGATGGATCTTGGGAACAGTGTTTTCAGGTTAGACTATAATCTGCGGGTTACATAAAGCTAGAGAGTAAGGGACAGATGAACCACCTTATATAGCTTAACATCCTTTAACCTGGTTGGTCATATCAAACAATGAATGAAATTGGTGAAATGATGCTCAAATGATCTCAGGATCCGTGGAGCTTAAAGTTACTTGACTTTCATCTTCTCAGGATAAGGGAAAACCCCCCAAAAAAACTTAATATGGGTAACTCACCCTAAGCGAGATTTGAACTCACGACTGTTGAATGTGAGACAGACACGCTACCACCACACTAATCCGGCAGGCTCTTGATGCTTGTTATTGATTGCAGGATGAAAAGGAATTTTTTCAATATTTCTGTGAATTCTTAAGGATTATTTGATATGCAGTGCTTATTTTGGATAGCACATTGAAGGATGATGCTATTAGTTTCAATAACTTGCATCTTGAATTCTTTTGAAAGTACATCCAACTTCTCTTTCCTAGCCTTCGCCATGATTTTGTGAAAAATGCATTCTAGTCTGGATGGTAAAGTACTAACATGGCCAACAAGAGAGTACAAGTCAATAGAAGGAACTGTTAAATTGATGCCAGCACTAACTGCACTTAGTTTAAACTGTTGCAGCAGCATGTTGTTTAAATTTTAATTTGATTTCATAGCTGGTTGGCCATTGTTACTAGGGTATGAATTACTGGTGGTGTCCATAAATAATATTTTAAAAATCTGTGTAAGAAGAAAAAAGAATTCTGACATATTTTTAAAATGTAGATACAACTGGGGGTGAAAAGCAAGAAATAGAAGGAAAAGTGGCAAAAGTAGTTTTCTCACAAAAATGTGGAACAAATAATTACTTGCTTTTTCCCATGTCTCCCAAAACATATATTGATAAACCTGTATGAGAAAAAGCTATATTTCTGTAAATATCTGCACCTTAAAACCCTACATTAATTGTACGAAAGTAATGCAGATTGATACCAAATTCACAGGATATTTCCAGAAAATCAAAATATAAATGTCATACAGGTATCTTAAACATATGATATTTTAATCAAAATTGTTAGGTCTGTTTTTGAGAAAATCGAAACTAATTAAAATTTTCCATATGTGATGTGAGTGCTGGAAATTCTTTATATCATATCTGTATAGAATGCTGAACTTAAATACCAAGTGATGCAATGAAGTTAAATATTTAACTGTCTTTCCATTTTTGAGTAATACTGTTCACAGTAACATGCTTACAAATAAGAGACCTTGTTTAAAAGATACTTTTCTTTAATTTAGGGACTTCAAAATGTGCATTTTCAGTGAAATTCTCAAATCAAATTTTTGGCTGAAATGGAATACTATATCTACTTTCTACTTCATAAGTATTAGCAAAAGTAAAAATGTGACAAACCACATTACATATTACAAATATTTGCATGCTTGGAGCATTTTTTAAATTCTAAATGCTAATGTATAATTTTGGTTCAGAAAATGTTGGCACATTTATAAGGATGAATACGATATCCAAAGTAAATACTATGCATGCACCTTTTCTTGGGTGCTAGTTTTAAGGGAAAGTAAGGGCCAGGGGAAGAAGAGCTTGCCCGCCTGCCATCTTTCCACTGCGTTTTCAACCAAAGAAAATGTTAATTCAAAATCTTCTCGGGCTTCTAGCCAGGTAAAAACTTGGCTTGACACCAACGTTTCGAAGAAGTACATCTTCCTCGTCTTCAGGGTGAACTGATGACGAGGAAGATGTACTTCTTCGAAACGTTGGTGTCAAGCCAAGTTTTTACCTGGCTAGAAGCCCGAGAAGATTTTGAATTAACACGTCGCCAGGAAAGCTTTAGTTCTTATTTTAAAGAAAATGTTGGTTGCCCTCGCCATTTTGGGGAATAAGTTAGCTGAATTATTAAACAAAACATAGTGCAGGTGTATGTGTGTGAACTCTAGTATCTCCAGAAAGAATGAAACCTTAACATTGAAGCTATTGGATACCAGGGTGTATAGCACACAGTACGACTCAGTGTTGCTCTGCTGCTTTACTTCCCAAATTTCGTGAAACCTACCAAATGAAGACTAGGGAGCCAAGAGCCCAAGAAAAGGTGTGCACATAGTATTTACCAGAAGCCCTCATTTTGATTTCCTTAAAACTTATATGATAATGTGGATTGCCAGAACATCATTGAAGCATGTGCATTAAAATTTATATGGTTACTATCCTGACACAGGTTGCTTATGAATGAATGATTTTCCAATAATGAAAGCCATTAAGACATTATCGTTAGCCTAATAGTTTTTATTCCCTTTATCAATATTAATGTTGCAAATTCTATATATTAACAATGATAGTGTATATAAAAATTTCAACTAGAGGGCATAGAAGGAAGTGTAGGGGGAAGGAAAATAATAATATAGAGTATGGTCTTTAAATGGAAAGGAACTGAAAACTGAATTTATATCATTATTGGAATCTATTATGAAATATGCCAACAAGTAATAATATTTATGTTGGCAAACCACAAAATAGAGAATGCATTAAATATCAGTGCATTAATGTAGAGAGCAGAAGAAGGGGAGGGGAGGAGGTAAGAAGTGGAAAGGATGGTATAATAGTGAATGCAAACTAACTAAAGTAGTGGCAAAACAATACTTAATAAAATGGAGAGAGGTAGAAGATAACATAATAGTAAGAATATATGAATAGAAAAATGCTAGTGCATTGCTAGAAAATAAGAAAAATGACTGGAGTAAAAAGAATGAGTTTACCCCGATAAATATGAAAATAATGTTGCTAAGGTGTGGAAAATTCTAAAATCAACCTACAATCTATAAACTGAATATTAAACCTGAAGAATGGATGGAGTATTTTAAAATGTTAATAGGGGAGGGTGGTGTTTTTAACACAAAGTCAAGGGTGAACTGGAATGAGTGTTATTGAAATATTGGATATGAAATAAGAGTTGATGAGGTTGTTAAACAGGTTAAACTGATGAAAAAGAACAAAGCACCAGGAATAGATGGAATCCCACCAGAACTTAAAAAGGAATGGTGTAGTGATGTTAATAGAATTAAATTACTTACTAGTATGTTTAATTCAATTAAAGAGAAGGGATGTATATCAGAGCAATGAGGAAACAATAATTCACCCAATTTACAAAGTTAAGGGGAGTACAGAGAATATACAGACAATCCCAGTAATTATAGAGGTATTGCATTATTACCAAATGTAGGAAAATTACTCGCAGGAATTGTATCTCATAGGTTTCAGAAGTGAATAGAGGAGTATAGCATTTCATCTGAATTTCAAATGAGGTTTAGCAGGGAACTGCGGATAATTTATTTATAATAAAAACATTAGTGACAAATATTTAAAGGAAAAAAGAGGGGAAACTGCACATGATGGCATTCATAGACCTTGTGTGTGAAAGCAGAGAAGAGATGGGTAACAGAGGAAATAACTCAAAAGAAGGGACTAAAGCAAGAGTGTAAACTAAGTCCAGTGTTATTCAATATATTTATTGACAACATTCTAATTGAAATAGTAAAGAATAACAATTTTTTTCCAGCAATAAATAATGTGACAATTCCAGGATTATTATTTGCAGATGATTTAGTTGTAGAATCCATTGTAGCAATAAGTTTAAAACAGTCGTTGCAGCAAACAGATAAATACTGCAGTAAATGAATTTTAAGGTAAACCAGGATAAGACTCAAAATATTAGTATTTAAGAAAGGGGCAAAATTGAGCAAATATGAAAAGTGGAAGAAAGGAAAATAAGAATATAAAGTGTTTAGATATTGTATATATTTAGGTTTCAAAATGGATGGGGGTGGAAAATGGGAGAAACAGAAGAACTTGTTTTTTTTAATTTTAGATGAAAAGAATCAGCTAAGACAATGCTTAGAATATCAAGAAAAGGGTTTAAAAGTCCATAGTATATAAAAGAACCTGGAAAATAATGGTCTGGGAGAAATTTGGAGAATGAAGGAAAATAATGTTACGGTTTTTGGAAAGGAGTTAAGAGAAGATTTGAAGACAGAAATACAAACACTATTTGCATATATAGTTGGAAAAACTTCATTAGAATCATATATTATGATAAAAAGTATATGAGAAAGAGAAAAATATATAGCCAAACTAAATAAAGAACAAAGAGAGGGTATAGCATAATTGAGAGCAGGTGTATGGAAACTGAAAGGGATGAGAAATGGTTTTCCACAAACAGTGTACAATTTGAGGGAGAAAAGAAGATATAGAGCACATAATATATGACTGAAGGGACAGAACTATGGAGAAAAGACATATAAATGAGAAAAGGCTTAAAATGGATAGAAAGATTGCATTAATTAAAAATTTTACTAAAGACTGTAAGAATTTGGAGAATTTTTATATAAAGTTAAAAAGAAATGGAATTCGTCATTAAAAAGAGAAGTGAACACAATATAATTTAAAGAGAAATTAATGTGTAGCTAGTAGAAGTTGTAAAATGAATATGGTAAGTTAGCAGTCTGGACTGAACACAACCATATTCCTTGTATTTCTTATTTGTAAGAAGCTTAGTACAAATAAATAATAATATATTAACAAAGATTAAATTTACAGTCCAAATGATGAGCTTCAGTTAATATTTATATACTATGAGTCATTTTTACACAAGGCCTCATCAAAATACACAGCAGAACTGGTATCGTAGGAACATCATCAGCTGCATATGACTACCAAATGCAGGGGAGTTATTTGTGATGGTCGGCTTCTCCTTTGACAAACTTCAACAGTGAATTTTCTTCTAGCAGAAGATCAAATTTCATAAATTTGGTTTTGAATTTTTCTATATATAGTTTCTTTTCCAGGTATCCAGTTCTACAGCCTTTTATACTTGCTTTAGGAGGTGAATGTCATGTTCTATTTCATGTTTTTCATGCCAGAAGTGGGCTGAAATTGTTGCTTTTTCGGTGTGGTTATTTATGTGACCAATATGTTCTTTCAGTCTGATTCCTATATTTCTTTTTGTCCCACTAAGCTGTATTTTATCACAATCTTTGCAATTGGTTCTGTATATGCCTGGATTTTTGTAGTTTTTAATTTTGTTTAAGTTGCTGGAATTGAGAAGGGTTTTGATATTGAATTTATCCTGGTGTGTAATTATTAATTTTATTTTTGAGTAGTCCATGAATGTAATGTAAACTATTTATTTTTCACTGGTTTCAGATTGGTCATTTCTAAATATGATTTTTTCTTTTAATTCTCTGTGGGTTGTTTTATTCACCATTTCTTTAGTAAATCCATTATTTTCTGCTAAGATGATAATGTGATTAAGCTCTTCATTGTATTCTGATTTTTCTAATCACCAAGCTGTTAAATGTGGCATGTTGATGTGCTTGTGGGTTGAAACTATTTGTTATTATGTAATTATCTGTTTTGAGTTTCCTTCCTGTAAATTCCAAATGTTAACTTTCCATTGTATTTCATCATTTTGACGTCTAAGAACACCAATGTATTGTTTATTTCTAATTTCATTGTGGACTTTATATTTGATTCCTGTAGGTTGAATAATTTAAGTGCATTGTCTATTAATGTTCCATTAACTATGGTGAACACGTTGTCAATGTATCTGTATCACACTTTGAAGATGTGGGGGAAGGATCTAGTAATATGTATTTCAAAAAAGCCCAAATATAAGTTTGCTAGAAATGGAGATAATGGGCTACCCATAGTAAGGCCTCTTTTTGTGTTTGTAGAATTTATTTTGGAAACTGAAGTGTGATTGATCAATGCAGGTTAAGGTGTTTTTGAAATCTTCAATAATTTCTGGTGTTAAGTCTTTAGAGTTTAACCAGTCGATCTGATGTGCTAGTTTTTCAACCGGAATGCTTGGAAAAAGTGATTTTATATCAAGTGAAACTAATTTTTCATATGAAGAAACTTTATAATCTTGAACTTTGTGCATTAGTTCTAGTGAAGTTTTTAGATTTAGGCTCTCAAATTTTGGAAAACTGCTGAATTTTTAACGAGTCATTTTGCCAAATTGTATCTGGGGTTATTTATATTGTTTATGATTGGGCACATTTCATTTCCTAGTATGTAGATTTTTGGAAGCACATATATTGTGGCTATAGTGGGATTGTTTAATTTTAATTTGGGCCAGTGTGATTTTTTAAGCCTGCAATAAAATATATATTGATAGGACAAAAAAAAAAAAAAAAAATACAAAGAGCGTTCAATAATTCCCTAGGAAATCCAAGAAATTACACTTGAGCATTGAAAAAAGTTTGTATTTAGTAACTGTCGTCTCTTATTACATGGCAGATAAAGTTTCAGCTATATCCACCACTTGGTTTTATTGCCAAAGGCGATTGAATCAACAATCTGTGGTTCTTTAGAAAGATGGAAAAAAACAAGTTTAGTGCGGTGATTAAACACTTCTATTTAAAAGGCTTAATGCTGAAAAAGATAAAAGCTGATACAGTTGGATAAATTAATTTAAAAGTGGCCATACATCCACAGTTGATGAACATCATTTCATACATCCAGTAGAAGTGATTGATAAAATTCAGGATATGGTTTTGAGTGATCAACGAATCAAAGTTCACAAAATATAGATCATAGGCATAATGCAAGGTGTAGTGTTCCCAATTTTGCACCAAAAATTAGGTCAGACAAAGGTCTTGGGAGGATGGGTGCCACGTTTTCTCTCAATGGAAAATAAGTGCAATCACATGATCAATTTGGAAGCTGGTTTGGCACTTTCTCATCGCAATCCTGATGAGTTTCTGTATCAATACATAACTGTAGATGAAACATGGATACACTACAACACTCCAGAGACAAAAGTATGGTCGAAACAGTGGGTAGTTAAAGGCAAACCAGCTCTGAAGAAGGCAAAGATGGTGAAATCTGCAGACAAGGTGATAGCCTCAGTTTTTTTGAGATGCACATGGAATCATCTACATTGATTACTTGCAGAAAGGAAGAACAATAAATGGAGGATATTATGCATTGGTATTGCACCTGTTGAATGGAGAAATCAAGAAAAAACACCATCATCTGGCAAAGAAAAAGATTCTCTTTAATCAAGACAGTGCAAGATACACATCTGCACAGTTTCAATGGCAAAATATGTAGAATTAAGGTTTGAATAACTACAACATCCACCATATTCGGCTCCCAGTGACTTTTTTTAGTTCTAAACTTGAAAAAATGGCTTGGCGGAAAAAGATTCAATCTAACAAAGAGGTCATCTCCCAAACTGATCTATTTTGTGGACCTTCCAAAATCCTACTTATTGAAAGGCTAAAATCAGTTGGAGAAATGCTGGGAAAAGTGTACTGAGCTAAAAGTAGATCATGTTGAAAAATAAAAATAAAAAAAAAGAACTCTACCAAAATTAATTTGTTTTTATATAATTTTCTAAAGACTAATTGAATGCCCCTCGTAAATCAGACTGAAAGAAGACTTTGGTTATGTAACAAATAAGCTCACCAAAAATCAGTATCAGCCCACTTCTGGTATGAACAAAATGAAATAGAACATGTACAAAAAACTGTAGAATTTATACCTGGGGAAAAAATATACCTTTATGGAAAAATTCAAAACCAGACTTATGAACTTTGATTCCTGGTAGAAGAAAATTTGCTGTTGAAGTTTGTCAACCCCCCCACCAAAGGAGGAGAAGCCGACTACCACAAATAATTCACCTGCATCTGTATGCAGCTCATGATGTAAGACAGATCCTACGATACCAGTTCTGCTGTGTAAGTAACAATTTTGATGAAGCCTTGTGTAAAAACAAGTTGTAGTACATTACTAACTGAGCTTCACTGTGTATCACTTCCAATTCATTACTATTATAATGATGTAATGTTACCATTTACCAACTCATTTATTATATACAGTGTAAGTACTGCTTATTTTAAGATATTAACTTAATAATAGTAATGAACTACGTATCACAGTTACTAGTTCTATTCCTCAAATTAGTGAGTACTTACACTAGTTATATTGGGTGTTTCAGGGTTTCAGCACACGAATTTGAAGGATTGTATGCAGGTCATAACATTTTAAGCTAGAGATATGGGTCACAGATTTAACATTTAAAGATAATATAATTTCTAGCACTAAATATTATAAATAAGTCAAAAGTCTGCATCATGCAAGGATCTGATGTATTGTGCAATATGTTCATTTGTTTTCTTATGATGATGATGATGATGATGATGATGGTTAGTGTTTATGGGCGCTGAACTACAAGGTCATCAGCGCCCTTATTAAACAAATCATGGCAAAAGCCAGAGATAAAGCTCAATAAGAAATATTATTAATAAGAACGAAAGATTAGTCTAAAAATTAATGTAAAAAGGTTATCATAGAAAAAGCCACAGATTGGTGATCAGAGAAAAGAAAGAAAAAAAAAATCAAAACTAATACAAAAACAAGGATAAAACAACTAAATCCGAAATTTGAAGGGTATCTTTGACAAAAATTCAAAAATCTTAGCTACGGCTCGACTACCATCCGCCAGGACTTCTGCAAGACTGATCGGCAGTTGCAGTGATTCCCGAATATGTGCTAGATTAACACAATCTAGCAACACATGACAGACAGACAAATCTCCACAAAGCGGGCACAATGGAGCAGATTCACTCTTAAAAAGGAAACTATGTGTAAAATTGCAGAGGCCAATACGCAAACAAGCCAAAATTACTTCCTCCTGTCGGGAATGATGGGAGGAAGTTACCCAGTTTGTTGGAAGGTCCTTCACTGCTCTAAGCTTGTTTCCGCGGAGAGTTGACCACTCTTCGTGCCAGCACGAAAGTATCGACCTGCGCACAACAAGCTTAAAGTCTTCCGATGTTATACAAGAAATGTTTGTACTGGGCTCGGTGGTTGCCGTCTTTGCTGCAAAATCTGCCAGTTCATTTCCCGGCAAGCCAATGTGACTAGGAATCCATGCACATTCCAAACTAACCCCGGAAGTAGATAAAACGTGGAGGGCATCCTGGATACGCTGCACGATAGGATGATAGTTGTAGAGATCACTCTGAAGTGCACTCAGGGAATCACTCAATATAAGGCAGTCACTTAAATTTCGACGGCTAACGTGCAGAATGGCTCGATATATTGCGTATAGCTCCGCACTATAAATAGATGTGCCACTATGAAAACCGAAAGTATATTGTTCGGTATCATAAACAAAGGCACACCAACGGTGCACTTACTTCCGTCAGTATATATATATATATACAAGTTCGGTCATTGTAGTTTGACAAAAATTCTAAAAAACATTACGGATACTAGAAAAAGGCATTGTAGACTTTCGGTATGCCGTCATTCCGAGGTTTACATGGGATGTTGTAAGTAACCAAGGTGGGTGCACCCTTTCCCCCTTGGGAAACATTCTAGGCATTACGATATCGTGCTTTTGAAGAAGCATTCGGAAGCAAACACCTGGGGGCCGTGGACTAATTGAGATATTTCTATAACGTTCGTCCAGCTCGGTGTTAAAAAAAAGAGTGAACGTTGGATGCGAAGGCATGCACTTTAGCCCACAGCCATAATTTGTTAACAGAATATCGCGTCTACACTGCAGAGGGGGTTCTGCCGAATCAGCATAAAGGCTGGCTACTGGACTGGTTGGAAAAGCTCCAACAGCCACACGTAAACCCTGATTATGGACAGTGTCTAATCTTCTAGTGGAGTAAAGTTGCAGACATTATGATTCTATTCATTTTCAGTTGTATGAGCATTTTTCTTTTGTTAAAGCTGTGCCTCTAGCAAAGGTATGTGCAATACTGATGTCAATGTAAAGAATTTGTTTTTATGGAAGTTACCTGTGTGTTTAGCTAGTTGGCAAAGCACAGGATTACTAAAACGGTAAGTGGTTCAAGCACCTTTTTTTTTATTTTTTAAGTTCCCATTATTTCAATTGATTATATAATTTATATTTATATTGATTATATTTTTAGGCCTACTGAGAGCACATTTTGTCTTAGATTAATCACAGAGATACAATCGTTTTTATATAAAAATATATTGATAGTGTTTAGTGCTACAACTTTCCACCTATCTTAGTTGTGGGAGGAACAGGTTAGAGGAAGACAACAAATGCTTGTGAAAGCTGTTGAACTCCATAAGTCCACGGTATTATTGAGGTGGGTTTCTACAGCAAACATGAATAATGATTATTCGTTTGTAGAGATGATAGATATGCATTTATCGCATGGTTAAGCTAGAGGACATGCATCCACACTATGTAACTGAACTGATGGATGATGTCCTCATCATAGCATCTTTATTTAATCAATTGGCATCTATAAGAAAATGGATTCCTATCAGTTCATAGATCAAATCCAATGATCTCCATGCTTTGAACATGAGTGCTCAACAGATTGCAGGTTTATCCTACTTGTACAGTGCATATGCCATGAATACAATCGAGTAGTGTTTAGAGAGTTCTGCAATACAAACAACTCCATCCTTTCACCTTCTGAAAATGCAGACTTCCGTCAGAGTATATACAATTTCGGTCATTGTAATTTGACAAAAATTCTAAAAAACATCTTTGGATACTAGAAACAGGCATTGCACACTTTCGATATGCCGTCATCCCGAGATAGGATGTTGTACGTAATCAAGGTGGGAAACATTCTAGGCATGACAACATCGTGCTTATGAAGAAGCTCTCGGAAGCGAACGCCTGGAGGCCGTGGACAAATTGAGATATGTATATAACGTTCGTCCAGCTCGGTGTTTAAAAAAGTGTGAACGTTGAATGCGAAGGCATGCACTTTAGCCCACAGCCATAATTTGTTAACAGGATATCACGCCTACACTGCAGAAGGGGTTCTGCTGATTCAGCATAGAGGCTGGCTACTGGACTGGTTGGAAAAGCTCCAACAACCACACGAATACCCTGGTGGTCTTGCCGAAGAATAAACTATGCATCCGTAATCTAACTTGGCTCGGATCAGTGCGCAATAAAGTCGCAGCAAGACTGTCCGATCCGCTCCCCAAGATTTGCCACTTAGTATCCGTAAAATATTCAGAGAACGGTTACACCGCACTTTCACCTGTGCTATATGTGATGGCCGCCAACATAGTTTTCTATCGAATATCAATCCAAGGAATCTCGTCTCATCCGCGAATGGTAGTAAAACTGTACCAAAACGCAGCGAAGGTGGTAATCGCCTCCTGCGGCGCCAGAAGTTTACGCAGAGTGACTTCCCAGTGGAAAAGCGAAAGTGTTTTTAGAGCTCCAATCTGAAAGGTTGTCTAAACACCGCTGCAGACGGAGTTCCAAAAAAGGTGTGTGCTGAGAAGTACAATAGATGGCAAAGTCGTCTACGAATAAGTAGGACGATACTCCTGGAAGAATACATTTCGAGATAGACTTAATTGCTATAGCAAACAGTGAGACGCTTAGTACCGATCCCTATGGCACTCCGTTCTCTTGAACAAAAATATCGCGGTCACTCATAAACTTCCTGAATGAATAACGGAAGGCGTCCACGTATGTTCCAGTTGTATAGGGAAAGTATTATCCCTGCTCGCCAACACGTATCATAAGCCTTTTCGAGGTCAAAGAATACCCCAACGGCTTGACAGTTCTTCATGAATCCATTCATTATCTGCGTCGAAATCGAGACAAGGTGGTCAGCTACTGAACGACGTCGTCGAAAACCGCACTGGGTGTTGGTCAGTAGGTTGTGAGTTTCCAGCCACCATATCAACCGTCCATTGATCATGCGTTCCATCACCTTGCAACCTGGTTAGCTGGATGGAAGAAAACGATCCTTTCCAGCTTTCAAAATAGGTACGCCACTTTTCTGGAAGAGTGGCATCAACCCAAACACGATTATAGATCTCGAGCAGGAAGGCCTTACCTTCAGGAGAGAGATGTTGCAACATTTGGACTATATTCCATCAGGAGATATGCAGAGTTTCGCGAAGATGATAGTGCATGGTCTAACAAGACAATTGTAATCTTCAAGATGAACGAAAGTTGAAACCTTGAGATTCCACCTGAGCCTTAACAGGAAGAAACTTAGGCAAGTAATTCTCTGAGCTAGATACTTGAGCGAAAGCACTGCTGCATCTCCTACAGCTGTTTAAAGACTAGCGATTGGCGTATGAGTCGTTTTTCCGTAGTGTTTAACGCCCGCAACTAATTATGGCACCGCAGGCGATGACACTGATTATACAAATGAAGATGGAGCACCGGTGGAATGCGATGGTGGGGGAAACCGGAGAACCCGGAGAAAACCCGCCTCGAACCCGGGTCGTCTAGGTGAGAGGTGAGTGATCTAACCACTCGGCCACGGCGCCTTAACTTATCCTATACTATAGAGGAAGGTGTATGTCGCTACAAACTTGCTCCATGATGTCTTTTTGCTATCCTTAATAACTTTCCTATATTTGGCATACATCTTTTTATACTCAATCAGGTTATCCAGTGTTGAGCGACTTTGTAAATCCTTGAAAGCACGCCTGCGTAGCACGAATGGCATTTCGGCATTCATCCGTCCACCAAGGTACCAGAAATCGACGACAGGTTTGGGTCTCGACAGTGAAATAGACTGCTCAGCGG
The DNA here is from genome assembly GCA_030762935.1 of Hymenopus coronatus. Taxonomy (NCBI): domain Eukaryota; kingdom Metazoa; phylum Arthropoda; class Insecta; order Mantodea; family Hymenopodidae; genus Hymenopus; species Hymenopus coronatus. The sequence continues at coordinate 95,050,659 of CM060888.1, forward strand.
TATCAAAAAATATTTTTCGAGGTGTTCCAGTAAAACATTCACAGAGTCGTGCTCGTTGCAATAAATAGCAGCCAACCGGAAGTAAAGGTATCAGTTGCTTGATCTATGCACCATCTAGGTATACGTGTGGAACATGTATTTTGTGTCAGGAGACTAATAATATATGGAAAGTGGTCACTAGAATGTATATCAGAGATGATATTCCACTGTAAGGAAGATGCTAATTGTGGTGAATAAACTGCTAAATCCAGGTGTGAAAAACTGTTGAAAGCATCAGAAAGAAATGTAGGCTCTCTGGTGTTCAGGAGAGTTAGGTTATAATTGTTCAAGAAATCGGCAATTAACTTACCTCTCGCACAAGCCCGAGGTGAGCCCCAAAGTGGATGGTGGACATTCACATCACCTACCAAAAGAAAAAGTGTTGGAGTTGAGAAACTAGATCCCCTAAATCAGCGAGCGAGAGGAAGATGTATATTATAAATGGTGAATCTGGTATGTGACGGTTTAATCCTTACAGCCACTGACTGGATGTCTAACTGTAATGATACTGATTGCGCGAATATACCATCTCTGATGAGCATCATAATGCCTCTGTGCGCAGGTACACCCTCTTCCGGTGATAGATCACACCGGATTTTGAAGCTGTCTTGCAAACATACGACCAAAGGGTCGTTCTGGTTAAGCAACAGTTCAAGTTCAGGTTGGTGTGTTCTTATTTCCGCATCCATTGTAGAATATCCATGTTCTTTATAATGGGATAAATTGTACATTGTGGTTATTTCTATTTTGAAGGCTGCAGAGATCGGTTAAGTTTATTCTTTTTAGGTGTCGAGTGAACACCTTCTACAGGAGGATGGTATTGCCTCTTTGTCACTATCCTTCTGGCAGTGAAGGCAGTATCACCTTCCTCCATCTCCTCTACTTGGGAGGGCCTCTTTCCAATTGAAAACTTCAGTTCGAGTACCTCGAACCGATTGGAAGTAGAGATCGGTGAAGATGAATGTCACCGACTTGAGCCCTTCCCAGATGAATGCTCAGAAGAGGACCTCCGTTGACTATTGTTTCCCTTTGTTGTTTTGGGAGTGAGCTTTGCTTGAGGAAGTCGGTTCTCTCATAGCTGGTCTTGAACTTTCTTTCTTTCAAGTCTTTCTTCATAGCTCTTTATATATTATTAGCATGCCAGTCTTGTTGGTCAAGGTCGATTGCTTTGGTGGCGATTTAACTCTAACTCTCTTTGCAGTTTCAGATGTAGATGTTGAAGTCGAAGGTCTAGGAAGAAAGCTGGCTGTGAGAACTTTTTCTGCAATAGTGGCCCCATCTATATCGCAGGTTTGAGTTGCGATTTCCCGACTTTGTACCGATTTAGCTACAACTGAGCTATGGGTACCATACTTTGGGACAGAGGGTTGGCGGATTCTCAAGAGTTTGTGAACTTCCAAGAAGGACAGCTTCTCTTTAACGCGAATCTCCTGGACCGTCTTTTCCTCTGCAAAACAGGGACAATTGATGGATGTTCACCGTTACAGTTAACACACATTGGAGCTGACGTGCATTCTCAGTCATGCGAGATTTTACCACAGTTGACACAGGTAGACTCGCTGTTGCAGAATTCACTGGTGTGGCCAAAGTGCTGAGATTTATAACATCTGACCGGGTTCGGTATATATGGTCTTACCTCAATGGATTCATACTCTGCCATTATTCTTTGTGGGAGCTCTACCCGATCAAAGGTAACAAACAGGGTACGGGTAGGCACAAATTCTCCATTTACTTTTCTTTGAACACGATGCACAGATGTTACAAGCCTTGGGGAGCAAGATTTTCTTGAACCTCCTCACTGGTCAAACCGTCCAATGCGCAGTTGTTTATCACACCACGTGAGGAGTTCAATGTTTTATGTATGTCAACCTTTACTGGATAGCTGGCTAACATTTTGGCTCTTATGCAAGATTATGCAGGACCAGCAATGTTATCAAGACCCTTTTGAATGACAAAAGGGCTTATGCTAGAGAACTTTCTTCCTTCCTCTGTTCTATTAACAATCAAGTAGCGAGGACCACAACACTCGACTACTTCTTTTCCAAACTCTGTACCATATTTAATGGATTTTTTGGTTTTTGCATTGAAAATAATTTTTAATTTTCATTACCTGGTGCTCGCAGTCCAACAAGGGGTCATCCCACTGGGATGACAGGGCTACACAGGTGGTATAGCAGACTTGCTGTCCCACTCACCCTGGAGTTTGGTATATTATTTAGTCCTGGCTGAGTGACTAAGGGTGGGCTAGGCCCTAGTCTCCCATATAGGTAACCAAAGTGGTCTATTAAGCTGCATACTCTCCCTAGTCACTGAAAAGACAGAAGGCCCAGGCTCAGATACACAACCCTCAACCAACCAGGATTCCACCAACATGGTCTCCACGCACAGCCAACACATGGGTGGGCATTTTGACCTACTGACTCCTTCACCACTCAGAGGTTGCCCACACGAGGGAGTTAAGGTTGGCTTGGGACCCCGGGTGCGACAAACCCGTACCTACAGTAGTGGGCCCCTGGGGGTACCCTCAGATGTTGAGAAGTTGATCTATTATTCTCTAACATTTTTTTTCTAAATTTAAAAGTAAATTCTGCTGTTTTTTGTACTGTATTTCTCTTTTGTTTGATTATTTCAAATGTTTGTAAACACCATACAGTGCTGACAGACACATTTTGGTGGGGGGGGGCTTAACCTCCTTAACCTGGTTGGTCCTAGCGGACGATGAATGAAATTGGTGAAATGATGCTCAAATGATTTTGGGGTCCATGGAACTTAAAGTTACTCAACATTCATCTTCTCAAGATAAGGGAAAACTATGAAAAGAAAATCTTATCTGGGTAACTAACCCTAAGCAAGATTCAAACTCATGACCTGTTGAACATGAGACATGCTACCATCACACTACCCAGAGGGGCTGTTGCATTTTGTAACATTACTAAACTAAAGCTGCAGAAGTACTTTAAGATAACAGTAACCAAATTTTATTTCTTAAGTGTTCATTGAACATACTGCAGAGAAGTTTTTATTTTTGTTGGTATGTTTGCTAAATATCTATATAATTAAAATGGTTTCAATGGATTGTTATTTTATTATTTATATGTTGGTGCTCTGCTTGAACAATTCTTCCTCCAATATAAATAATAACAATAGGATAGCAACAAAATCAATGCTACAAGATAATGAAAATAACAAAACAAGAGAGAGGAGCCCTTGCATCCAGGGAGCTTAAAGACTATCTGGGCCTGAAAATGTGTTCCTAAATCACTACATAAAGGTTGAAATAGTTTTATTCATTATTTATGCTCAGCTGATATATCCTTAATTCATTGATTACACTAGGTTACTACGAAAACTTAAAAATAGATGACTTTTACTAATTCTGGTGTGCAGAATTCTGATTTTCTGTAGATAGCTCGTTTTGGCAATATGACAATGTTCAATTAAAATATAATTGTAAAATTTGCAAAATATTACACACTTATATACTTTTAAAGAAAATAAAGAAAATTAATAAGATGAAATATGCCTGAATTTGAGAACGATGTTAGTTATCTTGTGTACCGCTTTTTCTTTTCCCATGGAACCTCAGTATACTTGATTTTGAGTATTCTCTTATATGCTTGTCACATGCAAGACTCCAGCAGTAAATGGCCATCATATGTTGGTACATGCTTGATAATGTCATTCAATATATTTTAAGTTCTGGTGAAACCTTTCACCTTGCTCTTTATTGACAGCTCCTAATCTGACAGGAAATAGTCAAGATGTGACTTGAGGAAAAGAAGCTTCAAACTCATATTACAGCCGAGTAGTTTAAAATTTTCCAGCAAATTTATAACAATTTCTTTGAGTTGAGGGACTTTCACATTGCCTATAAATTTCTTAACAACCTTTCTGAATCCATTGCATGCATCTTTTTCAATTTTATTCATAAAACAGAATTAATATCTTTCATCATGTTCTTATTTATGGTCCATCAAATATTGCCTCTCTGATTTTAGTCTATGACAATGAAGAAAATTTTGTGTACAAGTTCTGGAAACAAGGGCATCTTTTGTCAAATGCTTTCACGAATTGTTTCATCATGCCAAGTTTTATGTGTGGAGGGAGTGGAATGTTTTGATGATCAACAAGAGGCACATTAGTAGCATTTTTTTTATCCAGGTTCTAGTTGCTGCCTCTCAGGCCATTAGTCAGTTTCCCAATCTTTGTCGCTCACCCTGCTATTCAATTGGCAAAGAACACAAGGGAATTTTGTGTATCCTCCCTGTTATCCTGTGACCTTCAAGTCACCACATATTTGCCACTCATGGTCGCCGAGCTTAATTTTCTCAAGAACACGCTTTAGAATTTCATAAAACTCATGTGCAAGCGATATTGAAATTAACTTGTTGCCATTATGAACTAACATGCATTAAGATTTCATTTGGAAGAATCTATAAACAGATGCCAGTTACTTGTCCCATATGGTTCCCTGCCCAACTGTTGAGTAAGATCCACACAAAACACAAGTTAATCTTCTTCTGCATAGTAATTCGGAACTGTATTTCCTGATTCCTATACTGTGAAAATGTTAGGCAAGGTGATAAATTCTTCTCCTCTATTCTTGAGTTCAGATATTCACTTTTTTATTTTGTGAGGTCTAAATCCCTCACTAAATCATTTAACTCAAATTGAGTAAACTGTTGCTGTCAATTGTCAAATTCAACTGGATCAGAAATCATCTCAGTGTCGGAAGTCACAGAGCTGCTTTCAGATTTATTAAAAATTTAGTAGAAGTGGTGTAGGTATGGGTAGTTCGTGTCCATGAGGAATAGGCCATGTTTCTGAGTTCAGATTTGGATATTTAGTTCCTGACTTTTGTGTTGTTATAGGAGCCAGCAACTTTGCAAATGCAAACGTAACTGTTATGGTGTTTCTGTTGCTCTCTTCATGTCATTGGTTTGGCAAACAGCATTGCCTTCCATTTTCCTTCACACCAATAACATAATCCCTTAACACAACCCCTAATGAGATTGAATTATTTATCCTGATCACCAACTTTTTTTCTTTTTGAAAAATGAGTAATATAGTTTCTTTATTTGTTAGTCAATTTTACATACCTTCCTGTCAAATATGTAACACCCACAAATGTAACAAAACTTCTGAGGACTTTAAAGTCACTGTCTCCTGCATAATCCTGATGCAGAAGTGATACTCAAACTTTTATTTTTAGCACTTCATTATAGAATATGAACACAAGTTTTCAGCTCATCTGAGGTTGATAGCGATAGCTGTAAAAATAAACATAAATGCCTCACTAGAAGACAGACCAGATTCATAGGAAAAAACTGATAATTGCTGGGAATTAAAACATAAACATCTGGTGATAGAGGATGGAAGTGAACTGATTAGGAAGAAAATCAACAACAGATTTAGAATAACATAATGAAATATAGCAGTAAACTGTATAAGCTGAATGAATTTAGCACTATAAATGTATATGAACATATCATAAAAACTTAATGAGATAGTCAAAAACAGATTTCATTTTTTAAATCAGGGCACTGATCTCCATTAAAGTCATATATTTTTCTTTTATATCGCAGAGTCAGTATTGACCAGTGTAATTATGTAATTATGTAAACTCTTATGGTTTGTTCAAATGGTGTATGGGAATGGATACACTTTATGTCTTTGTGGCAGATTTGTTACAGATTCTCACTATGAACATGAGAAAGCATTATATTGTAATAAAAGATCACAGACTCTGTATGCTGTGCTTATTGGTATATATTGCCATGAAAGTGTTAGCTATGTATCTACTCATCTTGATCACTGTGCCCTCCGTGGTGTAATAGTTACCATGCTGACTTCATATACCCAAGGTCGCGGATCCAAACCCGGCGGAGGACGATGGATTTTTTTCGGGTGTAAAAATCCTTAGCATGGCTTCCTTTGGAAGGGAAGTAAAGCCGTTGATCCCGGTCGTAGATTTACAGCACGTAAAAGAACCTCAAACCTGATAGAGAGGCCTCTGAGCAAAATTAAGCAGTCTTTCACGCCCAGTATAGAATGGGACGCTGAGAACCACAGCAGTTAAAGAGCATCCATAAATAACACAACATTTCCATTTCCCTTCACAGGGCTGCAACAAATTGTATTTGCATGCAGATTAAAATTTTATTTGCAGCACTGGTGACCCTAGTAACCAACAATAAAAGTATACGAATATTCATTGATGAAGTAAATGAATTGTAAACTCATCTCCCTAACACAAAATATTACATTCTAAGGCTGCTAATATAAATTTCCCATATTTGTAACATGTTTTCTTACAGTTCATGCTATGAAGCTTAAAATAAGGAGCATAAATCTATATGATGTATGCCAGGAAGACCAGACCAGAGCAGTTAGCAGGCTGAGGGCACCCCGAGGTGTGTTAGACGTGTCCCTGTTTTTGGAGAGAACTTAACCACATACTGATGGGATTGTGGGGTTTGCAGGATGGCAGGTGAGTGTTGGGGTTGTGGAGTGACGGGAGGAGGCAAGTACAGGGTGTACATAAATGAATATCGGGGTTTTAACTCTTTATAATATTTATTACATTCAGCTTACAGTTATAAATGATATGTCAAATTAAAAAGCAACTCAAACAGTTTTGTTTGTTGGCACAAGTACGCATGTGCGTGCAATATTTCTGCCGCAATCCGCTAGACAGCGGTAGTAGCAAAAATGGTGACTAGTAAACAGAAAGTGTTTTGTGTTTTGCAGTTTGCAAAGACCGAATCTGTAGCTACTGTGCAACGTGCGTTCCATAGTAAGTTCAGTTGTGATCCTCCTAGTGATAAAAACATCCGTAGATGGTATAATCAGTTTGAAGATACCGGCTGCCTTTGTAAAGGGAAGAGCACGGCACGACCAGGAGTAAGTGAAGAGACTTTTGAGCGAGTGAGAGAGTCATTCACTCGTAGCCCAAAGAAATCAGTCCGGAAGGCTAGTCGTGAATTACAAGTTCCTGTGTTGACTGTTTGGAAAGTTTTAAGAAAACGCTTACAGCTGCGTCCTTACCGTTTACAGTTAATACAGGCTCTAAAGCCGACAGACCACGGATTACGTGCCAAATTCGCAAACAACATGTTGTTTCATGGCAATATTGTGGATCGTGTTGTCTACTGTGATGATTCGACCTTTCACCTTAGTGGACATGTTAACACTCATAATGTGCGCATCTGGGGCTCAGAAAATCCCACGAGATGGTACAAATGCAATGAGATTCCCCTAAAGTGAATGTTTTTTGTGCCCTATCCCGGCTAAAAGTTTATGGGCCTTTCGTTTTTGGTGAACCTACTGTAACTGACACTTCTTACCTTGATACACTAGAGCAATGGCTCTTCCCTCAGTTGGAAGAAAATGAGCCAGAGAACTTCATTTTCCAGCAGGATGGTGCGCCACCTCACTGGCATAACGAAGTATGCGATTGATTGAACGTCACTGTACCCGAACGCTGGATAGGCCGCAAGGGCCCCAATGACAGGGCTTGCTATGCATGGCCTCCACATTCTCCTGACATAACGCCATGCGATTTTTACCTTTGGGGCTTCATCAAGGATCGTGTGTACGTGCCTCCGCTACCAGCTGACCTCCCTGAATTAAGAAACCGGATTGAAGCAGCTGTTGCTACAATTACTGAATACACACTTATCAACGTTTGGGAAGAACTCGGCTATAGACTTGATGTGTGCCGTGTGGCACAGGGTAGTCACATTGAACATTTATAAGCTTCTTGGTAAAACTGTTTGAATTGGTTTTTCATTTGACATATTATTCATAACTGTAAGTTCAATGTAATAAATATTATAAAGAGTTAAAACCCCGATATTCATTTATATACACCCTGTATTGCTCCTCGACGGTTACCTATTATGGTGCAATGGCTCTTGTGCACCGCTGGTATGATGTTTATTCAAAAATGTTTATTTTGAGGTTTTAATTTTGAATCCAAGCAACTCTTGAAGGATTGTAAAGAGCTTAGCTGTAGCAGCTGTTGGAGGTAACAATATATGTGATAGAAGAAGCAGTGATAATACTGAACTACTAATAGGAGCAAGAGTAGCTATTCCAAGTTTTGATCATAAATTACCAATTTTGTCTATTTCGAAACACTCCATTTATATTGTACACAACCACAATCTTATTGTTATAATAATTGTGTTGACAGTACTAAATCATATGTTAAACAATGTAATTTAATATCAATCTATATGTCTATTATGAAAGACTCCAATAATATTGTTCACAATTTTTTATATACCTAATTAATCACATATTCATATTGTCTTACATTTCTGTTGATGCTTTTAAACATTGTGTTAAAGCAATTTAATTTAATCTCCCTCTTCCTCCTCCTCTCCTTTCTGTCTGTGTCTCTCTCCCTTTCTCTCTGGTCTCCATTAATTCTTTCTCATGTTAATTAACATAAAGATTTGTGCAAACTGTATTATTGCAATTAGTAAGTAGAAGGAGATGAGGGGAATACAATAGGTTTTAAGTGAGAGTCTAATCTTTAAGTATTTGAAAATGAAATCAAATAACAAGTAATATCTCAGAAATAGTTAACTCACTCAAAAAAAAAAAAAAAAGAAAAAACTGTATCTAACATAAAATTGTGTGTTAATGGCATCTACATTGCATGGTACGATTTTTTCTATTGTGCTTTTTTCAGCTATACAAAAGTCATTCAAAATGAAGACTTCATAGGCTATTCCCAGAAAATTCAAAATGTGCATTTAATTTGTCATGAAAATGTGTTAAGCATATGGTACTTTAATAAAAATCTGTGTTACACTCACATGACTTTCTCTAGATTTCTGCAACAAATTATTGTTAAAAAGCTTATGCTTCTATTTACTTCATGCTCATCGAGAAACAATTAGCAGAAATAGTCTTATTATTTGTTTCCTTGTAAGTAGAAATGAAATAAGGGCGTACATAGGTTAAAGCGATAGTCAAAAGCTGGTTACTATGTGACTGAAGCTCCTTTGTTTGTATGGACCCGAGTTGACAAATTCCTGTATGAGAAAAGTATGAGTTTTTCAAGGATGAAACAAAAAATAAGAAATATCTAAAAAAAGATCAACTCACGAAAAAAGTGTATATAACATAAATTGTGTGGTTTAATGTGCTCTACAATTTTTGCATGCTAAGTTTTTGTCTATCTCTTACACTTTACCAGTTATACACAATTCTGTAAAATTCATCCAGAATAAACTAGTCTTCAAAGGCTATTCCAAGAAAATTCAAGATATACATATTATTTGTCAGGTATATATCTTTAATATACGATATTTTAATCAAAATCGTTAGAGCCATTTTTCAGAAAATCAAAATTTTTGAAAATTTGTCCATGTGAAGGGTAGTTTGGGGTGGGGGGATTTTCTTGAAAACCTTTGTGTCACATCCTTGGAAGATACTGAACTTAAATACCAAGTTTGGTATTTAATGGTTAATGGTCTTTTTGTTTTTGAGCTATGCTGCGCATGCACGCACGCACACACACACACACGGACATTTTTCTAAAAATGCTTTTTTTGTATTCAGGGTGTCTCAAAACATGTATTTCTGGTGAAATCTCGGTATCGAATTTTTGGGTGCATTACAATACCTTCTCTATACACTATGTACATCGTAGGTATAGAGAAAGTAAAAATCATTTTTAAGAAAATTAAAATTTTTATAAACTTTCTATATAAAGTTTAGGGTTTGGTTATTTTTTAAAAAAAATCATGTCATATCCTAGAAAGATGGTGAATTTAAATACCAAGTTGGTTTTTATTCAACTTTTTGTTTATTACTTATTCTCTTCACCAACTCTCGACACATATGGGTCTTTTCCTAAAATGCACTGTTTTGGGGGCCTTAAAACATATATTCCGGTAAAACCATGGCATCAAATTTTTGGGTGGAATGCTATACTTACCTACTTACTGTATATAGTAGAGAAAGTAAAAATTGTATTCCTATTTATTTTACATGTAAGTTTTATATATTCACTGCACTGAACATGTTAGCATTCTAAATTTTACAAAATCATCGCAAAACATTCTGCTTTCTTGGACAAGGAATCATTTTATTGGTTTCAGTTTCAGGAAATTGGCTAGTGTGCTTATAAATTAACAGTATGCAAAGTCAAATCGACAAACTTACTTTATTTTCTAAAGAAGCTGTTAAGTTTAAAGTAGTTAGATATTACCATATCTTTTGTGGGAATGTTGCAAAGCCCAACTACGATTGCATTTGGTGGAGTTCCAACTGGCAGAAAAAATGCAAATGAGCTGCATATAGCAACAGGTATCAACACATAGGCTCCATCCAGGTGTAGTTTGTGTATCTTAAAAATTGCAAAATTAAAAATGTTAATATTGGTAATTGATAGCATTAATGTTACCTACTTTTTAAAGCTAAATGACAGAAAATTATAACACTTAGCAAAATACAATACAACCTGACTTTTAACAAAACTTTCATGTGTTACATTCTTTTAACAACCCATTACATATTCACTTAATCTCTTATATATAGGATGTTTCGAAATGATGCTGAACCAAGATGTAGATATTGTTGCTCAGGTCCCATGTGATATGAAAATATAGTTTCCTATGCCATTAGAGGTGCATGAACAAAACACCTCATAATCAGCATGGATTAGGCAGTTATCCAGGAAAAAAAACTGCGTGCCTGGATCTGCTACTGAAGTAACCCAGATTGGGAATCTGTGTCACTTGCTTTGGCATGTATTCAAAAACATACTGACAGGCTGAATAATGGTAATCTCACATTAAGCTACATATGCTATGAAACCCTACTAAATAACCTGTACCTTTAGTTATTTGTTTATTCTTCTTCCAAATATTAACAAACAATGAATGAGAGGAAATTAAAGGGAAAACAAGCTGGGATACACATGCCAATAATACCATGTTTTACAGGCTGTTTAAGAGACATGCACAAGGGAATGCCTCACTCATATGGCCTGGGTTCGATCCCAGGTGACTGCATGTGGAACTTGTGGGAGACAAAACAGCGCATGGGCAGGTTTTCTCCGATTTCTCCTGCCAAGATAGTGAACTTAAATACTAAGTTTGGTATGTAATCAATCCTCTTTTCATTTTTGAGCCATACTGCCCACAAACACACACACACACACACACATACTGAGCTACAGACAAACACACACATGGACATTTTTCTAAAAATGCTCTTTTTTTTGGATTCAGGGGGTCTCAAAACACATATTTCTGGTGAAATCTTGCTATAAAATTTTTGGGTGCAATACAATACCTCTCTATACACTAAGTAAATAGTATGTGTAGAGAAAGTAAAAATACATATTTTCGATATTTTGATCACTTGTGGTCAAAATTCACTTTGATTCCCATAGCACTAGTGATATTGATGATGGAGGTAATAAACTGATAAGACAACACAGGCTAGAATACTTCCAGAATGCTGCCAAAGGATTGTAGATAAAGTTAAACAAAAAACCCCTTTTGCAGTGAGACAGGAAATTTAATTTACTATCTTTAATGCTAAATATTAAATGAATCATTTGTACATTTAGCAGCAAGTTCTTTTTAATTAGTGAAAGTTGTTGAGAGTTTACCATAAAGGATAGGGGAAGACCCATGTAATTTGGACCAGTGTGTATTTTGGACCGATATCAGTTAAGGAAAATGGGTACCGTTGGGAATTATACAGGTATCTTGAGCAGCATTTGATGTAATCGTTCCCTCCAGTTTTCCTCATTCTATTGTCAATAACCTTGGAGGGAAGTTGTCTTTGTTGAGAGCGTTTTTGCTGTAATTTTGTCCTACTTTTAGTATCATGTTTTCTTCCACCTAAGATCTTTCTTTGGAAACCAAACTAAAACGACGAAACGTTCAATATATTAAGGTAAGCGTGATGTAGATTTAGTTCATTAATTCAGTTTAGAATTATAAGAAATGCAATATTCATAAAGTTGTGTTGTGTTGATTACATTTATTTCATTAATTCAGTTTAGATTTATATGAAATGCAATATTCATAAAGTTGTGTTGTGTCATGTAATTTGGACCAAAGGACTAAATCTGATCTGCTGATTCCATTTCTGTATGGCAGCTAAGTCTCCTTCCGTCCACATCAGAAGAATCTTTAAATAGGCACAATCAGTACTTTCCATGATGCATCAGGAGAGTCTTCAAAGAGAAGAAGAAAAAGCTGGTGGTGTGGTCTTGACAGAAACATCTCATAAAGAAATGTTAGTGACAGCCTCTAATACCTCTAGAGTCAAGAGTAAAAAGCAAATCAATTTTGGTAAAGATGAAAATAAAAACTCGGAAGAGAATTTTTGTTTTATATATGGGGAATAAAAACTCGGAAGAGACTTTTTATTTTATATATGGGGAATCTCATGATGCATGGATACAGTGCGATAAATGCAAAGGATGGGCTCATGAAGACTGTGCTGATATAAATGATTCAGTTTATTATTTTTGCAACAGGTGCATTGTGGAGTGAACAATGAAATCCTCCTTTAATTTGGAACAACAACTTGAAAAATATTATTTATCCACAAACTTTGGATGAAATTAATAGGCAATGTTAATGCTATTAAAGTTAATCTGCTCCACTTGGATATTTTGAATAATAATAATAATGATGTGCATTATGAATTTTCCAGGTCTAAATTAGGTGTTATTATGAATTTCAAACATTAAAAGTGAATATAAAAGTGTACGAATCGATTATAAATTTATTATATAGTGGCCCAATTTAGACACCCTCTCAGACCAAATTACCCGCCTCTTGTCCAAAATACATGCCTTAGAAAAAATACAAACTATAATCATAATTTGCAAATTAAGTAGCTTGGACTAAATCGTGAAAACTCTCATAATGGTATAAGTTCATCTCATTAACACGTTAAAGTAAGTTGTGGTCTTTGACGAAGATTTTCTGTCCAGATATTAGCACCTAAAGTTAAATGGTCCAGATTACACGGACTTCCCCAAATTGCAAAATTACTAGTGCTTGGGACCAAATACATATGCTGCGGATTTTACAAGCTTGAAACTATCTGACTCATAACTTTTGAGTAGGTAACTTGCCCTTTGCCCTTTAGCCTGAAGACTAGGACAAGTTAGCTGATAAAAAAAATGAAATGGCGTGTTATTTATGGATGCTCTTTAACTACTGTGGTTCTCAGCATCGCATTCTAAATTGGGCGTGAAAGATCGCTTAATTTTGCTCAGAGGCCTCTCTATTAGGCTTGAGGTTCTTTTATGTGCTGTAAATCTATGACGCAGGACCAACGGCTTTACTTCTCTTCCCGAAAAAATCCATCGTCCTCTGCCAGGTTTGAAACCTTGACCTTGGCATATGAAGTTAGTATGGTAACATTACACCACGGAGGGCGACCAAGTTAGCTGATAATGAACAAGAAAAAATGTGTTTGTTTTCATAACAAGTGCTTGACAAGAACAGCCTCTCACGTACGAGTATGCAGGCATTGTAACAAGTGCTTCATGCGCTGCCTGAACTCAAAATGATGTCATTTTTAATGCTACATAAAAGCATACATAAAAGAGCTTCAAAGTTGTGATATTAAATTTCAGACTAGTTCAAGTATCAGCTACAAGACACTTATATTCACTTAGTATCGTTTGAAACACCTGTATATAAAATATTGGTATAAAAAGCAATTTTTCTGTTCACAATAAATTCATTATTGACATATATAATGACAGTTTCACCTCTATTTTGTTGGATATGTAAAGCATTTCTGTTGATGTGAAAATATGTATCTTTTTATGTTATTAAATAATAATAGGACCAAGAAGGAGATACAAAGGTTTAAAATTTTACAGTTATTTGACCATTTCAATTGACGAGTGTTCATATTATAATATTTTCTAAAGATTGGAGGGAGATAAATAAAATTAATTAAATCATCATTAAGCTGTAAAAGCTGCTCATACAATATCGGGCAGCCACTTAGCTTTCAATAAAAGTTTAATTTATAATTGTTTTCTGGGAAAACACACACAGATGTACAGATTGAGAGTTTAATAACTTTTACTTTCACAACAACTTATTGGAACTCATTTTACAGATTGTTGTTGTCACTATCAGCAGCCTTGATACACCTCTGAGCTTTTTCTATGACTTGTAGATGGCATTTCCTGACTGAACTGTATGATGAGATTGTTTTCATATCAGACATCAAAATTTAATAAACTGTTATATTGATAAAGCTCTTTACACTGGGTAATGCTTTTTATTATTAGAACCAGCTGAAAAATTCAATGCCATAGCTGGGATTTGCTTAGTAACAGTTTACAATAACTATGTAAATGTTACCCATATACTAAGTACTTACGAATGTAAGTCGCAATTAAGGTGTTCTCTGAAAGAAGAGACTTACTTACCTGTTGGTTGACCAGATAAAAAAATACATGAATCAGTTGGAGGATTGAATGTCATACCAGCATGTTGTCACAGTGGCTCAATGGTTAGAGCAACTGTACAGAGAGCAGGAGAACTGTGATCAAATCCCAGCTGTGGCATTGAATTTTTCAACTGGTCTAATAATTTAATAAACTGTGGTTATTTTTATGTATAAATAATTTTTTCAAATGTAGAGTTCTACCATTTTCTAAGGGCCTTTAAAAGTAGGTTTCTCTTTTAACTGATGATATGGGCCAAAAATGTTCTTCATCTGCTGATTTCTCCCTTTTTTATATATATATGTTTCTCGTGTGTTCTTTAAAGCAAGCACAGATCAAAGATTTCTGTAAGGGGAGGGTGCATTGGGTGGTTTGGGAGTCTTTCCCAGAAACTTTTTAAAAATTTAACTTTGAAACTTTATACTTGAGGTAGAAAAAATTTGGACAAAGATATAAAAGGGGCAAAATAAGTAATTACTGTTGAAATTTTGCAAATATACAAAGAAGCTTGTGACAGTGGTGTGATTAAATTAAAACAAAATAATTTGAGTCAGTTTTTGTAACACAAATGTCACTTAGTAATTACTTACTGGGACCAGTTTCAGGAACACTTGTTCCCATTTCAACCCTTAATTCCTACTAAATCTTGTTTCATTGGCGGCAATGATGAGTATGATGGTGTATCACTTGTGGAGGCATCTTGTGCTGGATCTATGAACTTCCAAAGGTTGCAGTATGGTGGTAAATCAAAATTCATGATATGACTCTTTTTCTTTATGATGTAGATCTTTCAGATGTCTAATTCTGTGGGATTATATGCTAGTTTTAACAATTGTATATTAGGTATGATTTCGTGTCCTGATGTCCAAAAATGATAGGTAACTGCTGATTTTTCTGTTTGTTTGTATTTTAGGTTTCTCAGTGTTCCTTTAATCTGGTTTCCAAACTTATTTTCGTCCTTCCTATATATACTAGATTACAGTCTGAGCATTTAACTTCATAAATTCCTGGTTTTTTGTTTGCAGGGATAGGATCTTTTAAATTTTTACATAGCAGTTTCTGAATGCTGTAGTTGGTTTTTGGAGCTAAGGTGATGTTATAATTCCTGAAGATTTTCTGAAGTTTGCTGTGTGCTCAAGGATTTTTGGATATCAGGACACAAAATCACATGATTGTGATGACTGTTAAAGATTTAGGTGTCTGGGAGAAGATCTACATCATAAAGAAAAAGAGCCAAATCATGAATTTTGATTTACCACCATACAGTAACCTTTGGAAATTCATAGATCCAGCACCAGATGCCTCCACAAGTGATTCGCCATCACCCATCATCTTTGATGCCAATGAAGCAAGATCAAAATTAAGGGTTGAAAATGGGAAAAAGTGTCCCAAAACTGGTCTCAGCAAGTAATTACTAAGTTATGTTTGTGTTACATAAACTGACTCAAATTCTTTTGTTTTAATACATACTGTATCTGTTAATAATATGTATTACATTATGGAAATATACAAAAACATTTTAGTTTTTACTAGTTTACTTTAGTAGTATTCTAGTAGTTCACTTACATTTAAAAACTACTTGATTGTGTAAAAAAGTGAATCCATGTAAAGAGTGAAAAAACCAACTTTCTTTCTGTATACATATTAACCTAAGTAATTAAATCCATCTTTTTGTGGTTTTGCCAGCAAATCTGTTTAGAGGACAACAGCAATGGAATTGACTAACCTCAACTTGTGTAAGCTCTTATACTGAAGTCAAAGGTGTTTCATTGCTTTGTTCGACTTGAACTAGAAGTCAATCCCTTCTTCCTAATTTTGAAACAAATCATTATGTAAGATACAAACTATATATAAAGCCCACTATTCTGGAATGTATAAGAGAATAAGAGGATCTTGATTGGATACATTGATTCCTAATATCACATATTGGTGGAATAACACAACTGCCAGAATCATAACATTGTTGTTTGTTCTCTATTGATATATGTCTCACTCCACATCCAGGCTTCTCAGCTCAGCAGACTTGAGTAAGCCAGTAAACATAAGCTACGCATATCAGATTAAGCAAGCAATTTATTTGTAGTTACCATACATAAATCAATATTACTGAAGTTTATATTTATTTCATTAATACTATCTCCATTTTTTACCTTTTATTTGAACATATTACCTTGTAGAATGAATTTCTTATTTAATGTGTTGTTTGGTGAGGAGGAGGCATTTGCCCTCTGTGGATTTTCCCTTGCTTTAAACCTTATGTTTCATGTTACTCTTTGTTTTCCATATGTATATTTCGTGCAATCTTTTCATGCACTTTCATAAGTTCTAGAAGAAATTAAGATATTCTTGTTGGAATTCTGTCCTTGAGTCAGTCCTCAAGTTAACTTGAGCTGAGGATAACCCATATTATTTGAAAGGTTTAGCATTCAAATTATGGAAGGCCCATTGGGTAAAGAGTGAATTTTTTGAACTTTGTAGTTTCTTTATGTCGGATAGTATTTTTTTATTTTTAAATGTCTTTATCTGACTGTCCACAATCTCTTTGGTGAAGTCTGAAATGTTTTCAGTAAGCAATTTTACAGAGTTGATGTGGATGAGTCCCTGGTACTGGTTGTGCATCCAGTCATCAATAGCTTAGAGTCATCTATGATGGATTTTGAGAGCAGATGGATGTTGTTTAAATAAAAGAATTTAGATAAACATAACATACATTTATTTCAATGTTACCTCATGACTACAAGAACAGGAAGTAGGAAGATGCACATCTGGTTTCATAGTCGGAAGTGCAAACATAAGTAAAAATGAACTTTACTTAGTTATGAAACAAAAACAAAACACAGGTTAAAATTACCAGCTGACATTCTAACACACCTACTCAATTTAAACTGTTTCACACACAAATTTTCTATGTTTAACAATAGGTAAGCCACTAACTCATTAGTGTTAACTCGATCCAATTCCACATACCCTTTTCTGATATTTTCTTGGATAAACAACCTTCTTATATTAATGTGCTTGGTGTGCTTATGAGATCCCTCATCTTTAGCAATACACAATGCACCATTATTACCATTGAACATTTTTACACATATCTTTCCTAAAACTAGTGTCTCAAACACATTTCTGACATACAGTGATTTTTTGATACCTTCAGTTAATCCTAAATACTCTGACTCAGTGCTTGATTATATTACAGTTTTCAGTTGCTTAGATTACCATGCAAAAACAGAACCACCTAGCTTCATCACATATCCAGAATGAGGAAAACTTTTCTTCTCATCACATACAAAAGAAGCATCAACAAAACACTCAACATTTAAATGTCCACTTCGAGTGAATACAAGGCCATAATTCTTGTTTGCACTAATGTATCTTAGCACTCGTTTACCAGCTGACCAATGTTCATCACCATGACATTTATTGTACTGACTTAAGTTTACATACAGTATACATTAAATCAGGTCTGGTGGAAATTGCTAAATACATCAAGGATCCTATCAACTCTTGATACAAAATTTCCTCAATTTTGGTTTCTAACTTTGGTAAGTCATGACCCGCAGACATGGGTGTACTCTTTGGATAATAGTCTGCCATATTGAGTTTCTTCAATAAGTCTGACATGTATTCACTTTGGTGTAGTTTCAAAATACCTATCTCTTTGTTGTAATTCATTCTCATTTCTAGACAATTTTTAGTTGGCCTAGAATTCAACTTCATACTTCTTTGCTAACCAAATATAAAGTATCTCTTTTTTGCAAAGCCAGTTAGTGAAAACAAATAAGTCATCTACAGATATGAATAGTAGAGGCACTTTCTTTCTTAACAAACACACAAGGATTACACACAGATTCAGTATATTCTAACTCTCTTAAGAAATCTCTGATACTCTCATTCCATGCATGACTAGCCTGTTTTAAACCATAATGGCTCTTTTTCAAGGCACACAATTTACCATCCACAGCAAAGCCTACAGGTTGCTCCATATAAATAGTTTCACTTAGATAATTTAAAAAAAACAGAGGTAATGTCTACATGTTCCATTATAAAAGCTCAACTCTTTAGATATAGCCATAATAAGTCTTAATGTTTCTGGTCGAACAAATTTCCTGGTAATCAATACCTTTCTTTTGAAAAAAACCTTGAGCTACCAGTCTGGCTCTGTGAGGCTCATAATTACCAGTTGCTTCCTTTTTGACTTTAAAGACCCATTTACTTTTAACAATATTTTGTTCCTTAGGCCTGTTTACTAGTTGCTACACATCATTTTTTATCAATGCATTGTATTCCTCTTTCATTGCTTGTCTCCAATCAGGATCCTTCATTGCTTCTGAAGCAGAAGAGGGAACTGTATCAATTGCAATTAAGGCTACACAAAAATTGGTTTCATAATCATCAAGCCAAGTGGGTGATCGCCTTTTCCTCTGAGGTCTATCTAGTATTTCTACCTTATTCTCACTATTAGACTCATCTTCATTGTGATCATTATTCTCCATGTTTTCTAAATTTTCAGCCTCAGCAGAGACTTCTTCCCATTGTGGGATCAGTTCTACAAACTCAGGGACTTATCAGTTTCATCTAGGACACAACCCAGCCTTTTTTCATCAAAGATTACATTTATATATACATTCACATGACTTGGTTGCTTTGAGTCAGCTACTCTATACCCTTTTGATCCTTCTGAGTATCCTATCATTATTTTCTCTTCAGACTTCGGATCAAATTTTTTACATTTCACTTTGGGTGTCATAGACATGACTTTACATGCAAACATATTAGACAAATGTACCCTTTTACCAGTCCATATTTCTAGAGGTAACTTACCAAGAGCTACAGTGGGACTCCTATTTTTGAGATAAATTGCAGTATTTACAGCCTCTGCTCATACCTCTTGGCCAACTTTGCCTGAAAAAGTATAGCTCTAGCACGTTCAACACAAGTTCTATTAAGCCTTTCAGTGACTCCACTTGTTCTGGTGTATATGGGACAGTAAATGCCATTGTCTTTATACAACTGCTTCATCTCATCACAATCATATTCCCCTCCATTATCAGATCTAAATGTTTTGATTTTACAATCCATCTGATTTTCTACCGTACACTTAAACTCTTGAACTTAGATATACATTCACTTTTCCTTTTTAGAAAATAAACAAAGCTCATCCTGGAATGATCATCTGTGAACGTAATGAAGTACATTGCTCCACAACTTATCTTTCTCAGGAACACATACATCACCATGAATTAATTCCAGTATACTGTTTGCCCTAGTTGCTGCTTTAGGGAATGGCAATTTACTGTGCTTCCCTTTCACACAAGGGATGCAAAGTTTCTTTTCAGATTTAGTAAAGGATATTCCATCTGCCAGTTTTGGCAATTTTGATAAGCCTTAAAGATTTAAATGACCTGTTCTTTGATGCCATAGTTCTTCAGAATAATTAGACAACAAAGCAGTATACTCAACTTTTACAGATTTACAAACATTACCAGAACAATTACCATCTCTGTATAATTTATAAATTCCATTTACAACACTTCCAGTTAGTATGCTTTCGCCTTGAATTTCTATAGTATCTTTGGGAAACACTCCTTTATCATCAAATACAAGTATATTATCCTTGCTGGCGATTTGATGCCCTGACATCAAATTGACAGCGCTATTTGGACAAAACATTACATTTGCAACGGTAGCTTTTGTTTCACCTTTGTTGTTAATATTCAAAGTAACATCACCAATACCTTTACATTTATAATTGAGTTGTCAGCTACTAATATCTCTTGAGATTGACTATCACCAATAAAGTTTGCTAAGTCTATTCCGCTACAACAGCTATCAAAATACCAATCCTCTCTACTCAAACTTCCACTAGCTAAAGTAACACTTTTTGTACCTTGATTTGAATCATTCACACTTGATTGCTTCTCTTTTACTTTCCTTTTGTATTTTTGAGCAGTTCTCTTGATTTTCTTCAAATCTGGACAATCTGGTTTCTTGTGACCTATTTTATGACAATGATAGCAAGTTGATTGAGTATTGTTATTTGAAACACTAGCAGATAGAGCAATCTCACTTTGCCTTGCATCCTTTCTGTCATTGTAGTTATGAAGAAAATCACATTGAATCTAAAGTAACTTTCTTGTGAGCAGCACCATACGCTAAAATCAGCAAAGTACACGAATCAGACAGACCATGAAGCATCATTGAGCCAATCTTCTCATCAGAGTACGTAATACAACAATCTTGTAGTTCACCACAAACACTCAAGATGTGACTGACCTAATCATCCATAGATTTGAAGTTTTTCAATTTTGTTCTGAAGAGCTTCCTTTCCAGCATGAGTTGACCAACTATGCCATGTTCTTCAAAGTCCTTAGCAACTGCAGCTTTTGCAGTTTGGATACCCAGGAGATGCGAATGACAAGATGTTGTCACAGCCATCCCAATCTTGGCAAGTGTTCGTTGATTATGTCCTTCATTGGTATCGGTTCTTTCAACAGCTTTCCAAAGTCCACAATCTATCAGAAAACACTTGATAACACTTACATCATGGTGTAAAAATAAATCATATTCCTAAATATATTGAGCCTGGGTCTGGACTCCAGACAAATTTCTAAATACCAGGACTGTCCGGAGTAATCCCAGACTGGTGGTAACCCTGTATGTTCTTCAATTGAGCATTCAAATTTTCCTTTGCTACCGAATAATTTGCTGATGGATCTATTAATAGATGACTTTACAATATTGAAGTAGATGGATGACCAACAAGGTCATTAAAATAAAATGTGGAATAATGCAGGATGGCCCTATTTCTCCTATCCTTTTAAGTGTAAATCATATTCACTGAAAGAGTTCAGTGAAAGAGATATTCTACAGAGATGGTTTCAAGTTAACAGTTGATTCAGATCCTTTTACCTTTCCTGTTTTGCAGATAATCCTATTATTATAGGAAAATATTTCTTATAAAGGCAGGTAAAATGATTTGCAGCTCAGTTAAGGATATTTTACAGTTACCTAATGGCATTCTTAACAGTATGATGTATACCAGCTGCAAACACAAGGTTTATCTAAACTTTGAGCTTCTTGGGAGGCTTTCCAAAAGCAGCTAAAAAATAATTTAGTAAAATCTGCAGGTGACCCTCATGGTAATGCTGTGCATGATAACTGTGAGTTCAAACATAAATACCTTTCTGAGCGCAATTACAAAACCAAGATGGCCTAAAAATATTCAGACAGTTGCAACAACTTCTGCATGAAAAAGAATTAAATAACTAGTGTTCCTATTCACACAAGGGAAAAGGTGTAGGCCTATTTGCAACCATAGCAAATTTTTTGGATTACCAACAAGAAAACCTATGTAGCCCTGAATGAACAGACATGATCAAGATGGTAGCAATGGTCACACCTGTATGTAGCCTCTCAAGTCACTCTTCTGCACAAGCCAACGTCATCACTGCAGTGAGTATGAAACTTAGCTGGAAAGTTGTCCACATGGGAGCAATTAGGAATAAAGTGACACGATACCATAAGGTTATTAATTGCAGCTACCCTTCATCCTGTACAAAGAGGTCCACTTGCTGAAAAAAAGAAAGCCAAGATGCATTCATATCATTGTCATTAACCAAGGTAAATCTCAAGCAGAGATTGTAGATCTTACAGTGCGATTTGAGACGGACATTGTTTAATCTGAAGAAATAGATAAAGAGACAAAAATATTACATGAACCTAAAGTAAATTATTTTTTAAATATGTACAACATAAATAACATTTTTTTGGGTGTGGAAGAACCATTTTCTAAATTTTTTATTCACTAGAGGAATAAATAGGAAATAGAATAGAAGTACAAAATCAAATTATATTGTCAGCATTACTCAGTGGCCATTTTTAAAAATCACTTGTATAACTTAATAAAAATAAAATGTACTTCTAAGCGTATATTAACTATAAACATATTTTATTATCAATTTATTATTCTCATTTTAAAATCTTATGATGCATATGTAATGACATTTTTGTAGCAGATGTTACCTTTGGGTATGTGATTATTCTTTCACATTTAATTAGAGATTTTTGTTTTTAATTTATAATATTTTAATATGAATGTAAAACCATTTTATTCTGTGTATTTTGGCAAACTGTATGAGAACAAATGTCTGTTTTTGAACAAATAATTACCTGTAGCTATTTACATATTATCATAACCTTAAATGCTCACTTCCGCTTAAAACATTAACAAAAAGACAAAGAACATCTGGCAAGATAAAATCACACATGTGTACACTTCTGACTTGTTTATTAGGTTGCATGTCCTTATTATTACTGTCTGACTTCTTTGTTGAGCATAGTACTTATGTATTTACTGTTAGAAAGAACAAATATCCATAGTTTATTTATGTATTAATTCCTTCTACCTGTGGTAATTGCATCCTTCTATGTTATATTTCACCCAGGACTGCCCATAAGAAAGGGGAGGAGGTCAGGTCAAATGCCTGTTAGGATGCCTAGAAGGGTTTATACTAGGGTCAGCTGATAAGTCCTGGGCCTCTCAATGAAAACAGCATTAAAACATTTCTTTTGCTTTATTTTTCAACATAATCTCCAGAAAGGCTAATACATTTGTCATATTGGTGTTCTAATTTAATTAAACCATCTCTGTAGTGCGATTTATCAAGATCCTCAAAATAGCTGTTTACCGCATCAATGACCTCCTTGTTGCTATGAAATCTTCAGCCTCCAAGAAATTTTTTGAGGTTTGGGACAGGTGGTAGTCACTGGGTGCTAGATCTGGCAAATAGGGTGGATATTCAAGCAATTCAAACTTTAATTTGTACATTTTTCTCATTGCAATGACTGAATGATGGGCCGGAGCATTGTTGTGATGAAACAAGATTTTTTGTTTGCCAAATGAGGTCTGTTTCTTTTCACCTATCATTCAAACATTGCAGTAAGCTTGCATAGTAGTCACCAGTGATACTTTTACCTTTTTCCAAGTAATCAAAAAAAATAGTTCCCTGTGCGTCTCAGAAAACACTCGCCATAACCTTGTTAGCTAACAAAATTGACTTTGCCTTTTTTGGAGTTGGTTCACTTGGCACAATCCACTGTTTTGACTGTGATTTACTTTCTGGAGTGTAGTGATGTATCCAAGTTTCATCCATGGTAATAAGCCATCTCAAAAATTCACTGGGATTTTTACGGTAGAGCTCCACATTCTTAAGAAAAACAGTTTTTCGTTGCAACTTTTGATCATATGTCACAAACGAGGCACACATCTTGTACAGACCTTGTGAAAGCCCAAAACATTGCTTAAAATATTACCTGCACGTTCTTTTAATGTGTTTACAGCGTCTGCTATCTCAAACAACTTTAATCTGCAGTCTTTCAGTACTAATGATGAATTTTTTCAATGATCTCTGGAGATGTCACTTCTACAGGGTGTCCAGAGCGAAGCTCATCACTAGTGCTTGTACAACCCATTTTAAACTTTGCAACCCACCTTTTAATCACTGAATATGAAGGAGCCGAGTCTTTCAATCTACTGTCTATTTCCTCCTTGATTTCTTTAGGCATTAAGCCTTTCAAATAGAAGTATTTAATCACTGCTCATTTTTCCAAATCCTCCATTTTTGTGAAAACTCTAAAGCTGTCTTGTTTAAAATGCTGTCATTCAAAAACTAAACAAGCTATTGACCTGTAACTATGGATACAAGCTAGTTTAGAGTTAAACTATTCGATGATACCTTCTAACTGGCCTAGAGGCGCCATATCTGTGTGAGGCCTGGGACTTATCAGTTGACCCTTGTACAGTAAAATATCAGAACAATGAATATAATCAGTTTACCACAGTATAATATAACCAGATGCAACTACTTTGCCTTATTTATAATTTATATGGGTCTTTGTGAATAATGAATATGCTGCCTCTGACAAAGTCTGCCACCATGACTTGGCAAGCCCTTTATAATTTACAGGGGCAGCCATGTTTATGCCCCTTACATTAAAGATAAAAAGAACATGAAATTTCATATATATGTTAATTCTGCTCTCACTAATACATTAAATGTTTGAAATGTTTTAAATTGGACATTCGTCATGAACAGTTAGAAATATGAGTATTCTTAAAGTGCTTACCATCACTGCAAGTACTGGTCCTATTATATTCAAAACAGCCACATTAGAACACAGCTCAGTTAAGGTGGTAGCAATTAAACAGCTGATCATCATTATTGAAAATCTCGAAAGGTCTCTCAAGGCAGTCAACCAGTTACCAATCATTTCATTCATACCTGACACTTTACCAGCTCTTGTTATAGCAAAGCCAGAACCTACAAATGTGCATTAAAAGTTATTCATATGCAGCAGAACAAATGTTAATGTCAATTTTTCTTTAAATTATTCACATAAGATGAAGTAACTAAACACAGTGACCTCTACAGAAAACATATGAAGTGTCTTAACATACTCCTAGTACTGCTTTACTTAAAATTTTAAGAACATGTTTCAAGATGTCTGCATCATCAGTTCCACTGCAAGTGTTACATAATTTTTCCTGAGCGCTGCTGGTTGAGGCTAGATAATCTTGAAAATCAGGTTTCCTTTGGTTATCAAAGTTTTTAAATTGTTGTTTAACTTCTTCATAAAGATCTAAGGTCAGTGGCTTTATTTACTATTTTGGTAATTTAATTTTGCTGCTGATCTTATAGTTTCCATCACAGAAACATGCTGATATGGCAGATTTGTCTGTATGCTTATCAAAATTGAGACAGAAGTGTTCTTTGAGCAGATTGTCCAGATTTCTCTTAGTCTCCTTAATTATACCTTGTAATCCAAACAGTCATGCATATGTCAAACCTTTTTTCTTCTGAAAGAATATTGTCTACTTTAACTTAATTAAATTCCTAATGCTGAAAATGTTGTGTGGCACCAATAAGATATCATCATTGAAAATAGTAGGTATAAAACTTATTTATTGCCTAAGGAACAATGAACAAGTATACTTTTTATACTCAGTGTTAGCTTTGTTCAGAAGAATTGTTAGTTATACTTTGAACCACTTCATGTTCAACTTTTTCCAAGGGAAGGTTGACTAATATGTGGTCTCATCTTGTCTTTTTCTATTTTAATAGTGAAATTTGTGGAAGGTTATTGTAAATTTAGAAGTTTCATCGCATCTTTATGTTTCTTAAAGGGAAACAAAGCGTGAAATGATGTTTGTCTATATGCCATCATAGCTGCATTAGTGCACAAGCAGTCCCAATTATCCTAAATTAATGATCGTCACATTACAGAGTCTTTGAATACAGGCATGACATCATCGGATCACACAGGTGCTAGAAAGTAAGATAAACACTATAAACAGATAAGCAGCATTATGGGGTGCTTTAAATGTCAATCAAGGTCCCCATGTGATTTTTAACTAGGGTAAGTAATAATTAGTCTCTCTAAACGAGAGTAGACCTAAAATCTAATCAATCACTCGCTACACATACAGTTAATACTAAGCCTTAGAAATCAGCAGTCATCTTATTTTAAAATGAGGTGGCCAACTTTATGAATTTGAATCTAGAAAATCCAATGTGTTACATTCACATGACTTTCTTTATCTTCTATTGTTTATTAGTAACTATGCAATTTAATCTTAGGACAACTTATTTTACTATCTACTTCATTTTAACTGAGAAATAGGTAGAATACACTTTTTGTTTTAGATACAAATGTTTAAGAACTGGATGCTATATACTGGTCTTAAAATTATGTACTCTTTTAATGTAATTGAAAGAAACAACTGAATGTTGAAAAGACTTTAAAAAATTGCTAAGTATTGAACAATCCAAACAATTAATAACATATTTCATGGTAAAGGCTTATGTCACAAAAAAGAGTTATTTGAAATCAATTATGCGCTTTAAATAAATCTACATTTTTTGTACAGTAAGTTTTCATGTATCCCTTAATGTTTACGTTACACAAGATTAAACAAGTTCCTTTCAAATGAAAATGACCACAGAATATTCCAGAAAATTTAAGATATACATTTTAAAGTAAGAGCTGAATTCCTTTCTCTATGTACATTGTATGTAAAGAGAACTCTAATTTTGACAAAATAATTATGCATCGTAATGCTTTGAACATAGCATTAAAAACAAAGGGCGGAGATTTCAAAAATTATTCAAACAACAATCCTACAAATAGGACCTGGCAATATTTCTACTATTTTAATTTTCTCTAGATGTATGTGCATACAATGTACATAGTTTCACCTAAAAATTTGATGTGGAGATTTCATTGGAAATATCGACAAATTGAGACCAAAAAAAGCATTTTTAGAAAATGGTACCTGTGTGTGTCTGTGAACAGCATGGCTCAAAAATGAAAAGATGTTAAATACCAAACTTAGCATTTATTTTTATTATCCTCCAAGGATGCTACACAAAGATTTTCAAGAAAATCACTCTATTTCAAACTATCCTTCTCATGGAAACATTTTTAAAAATGTTGTTTATCTCAAAAATAGCTCAAATGATTTTGATTAAAATACTCTATGTTAAATATATTTACATCATAAATAAAATGTATATTTTTAATGTTTTGGGAATAGCCTCTGAAGACCTCTTATTCTGGATGAATTTTCGGAGTTTTGTATAACGGATGAATTTTCGGAGTTTTGTATAACTGTTAAACCGTAAGAGAAACACAAAAACTTACTACACAAAAAATGTAGATCTCTTTAAAACACATAATTTATGTCATTTACATTTTCTTGCAGAGTTGACCATTTTCCATGTTATTTGATTCAACTTTGAACTACTTAACTTTACTCAAATGGAAAGTCACTTTTCAAATCGAATCGAAGCTCAATTGTTTCACATAGCGACCAGCTTTTAATATATTTGACTATCGCTTTAGCCTAATGCATTCCCTTACTTCCCTTCTACTTACAAGGAAGCAAGTAATAAGACCATCTCGATTAGCATGATGTAGATAAAAGAATAATCTTTTGTAAGAATAGTTTGTATATGGAACAGCTAGAGAAAGTTATGTGAATGGAACACATCAGATTTTTTATTTATTTGTTTGTACTAAGCAACAGTACAAACAATATATTCTATACATCAGCCCAGACTATTATCTTGCCATATGCATACCCGAAGTGTTCCTTTATATCTAAAACATTTTAAGTGTTGGTGGCGGTGACAGTGGTGATGTTGAAAGTGGCAGTGATAGTGGTGGCGGAAGTGGCAGCAGCAGTGGTGGTGGTGGTACACATTGTGCAAGCTAATTGTATTCAGTATTTTATTTTTACTACCCGTAAACTTATATATTATTTGCACTCTTTTTATTGACCACATTATTTTCTTTTTTACTTTAGTCAAGTACTCACCCACCTTCTTACTATCTTTACTAGAGAGTTTAATTAAGGCTATCAATCTGTCTAATTTCAACTCTTTCTTTTTACATCAAAAACTGTGCTCCATTCGATTCAATATAATTAATTAAAGGTAATTTTATTAATTGTATCTATCATATTTATGATACAATAATTAAAATACAAAATTAAATCTTTTAAATTCAAGATAAACAAAATTTATAATTTATTTTAATATATTCTGATACACAAGATGCAATTAATAAAATTACTTTAACTAATTATATTATAATTCCTTTCCTCCAAATATTGGATACTTTCACTATCCAATATTTGTGTAACTCAGTCCAAAATCCATCATTGGTTTTACCTTGATATTGCAGTCCTCCCCAAATATAATTTTAAAGTACTTCAACCATCCTACTGGATTAATATTCTTGATTACATGCTTATTATAGGCAGATTTTAATATTTTCCACACGTTGCTGATTTTTTTTTTTTTTTTCCACTTATACTCTTATTCTTTTTTCTCCATCCATGTTTCTTATCCTCCAACAATAAAATATAGCAAATTCTACTATTTAGATACTCTTGCTTTGTTTCCTCACCTTTACCACTCTTTTTGCTATTTTACTTTCCCCATCAAACTACTCAACTTCCTTTATTCCTATTCCCCTCTTCTTATATCTATCCCTTCTCTTTATATTTATTTATACCTACATATACTTTTTACTTGTGTTTCTCAAATTTAATATGTTATAATTTAAAAATTATTTGACAAAGCCATGAACTTATGTACACTTCTGAAAGAGTTTGTATTATTTTCTTATTTGTAATTCTTGTTGTATATACTCTGTAATATGAATCTTAGTTATAAGTTTCTGACGTGTCCTACATCAAGTAATATGATTAAATGGATGAATAAAATTCTACTCTATTCCATTCTTTCTCATCTCATCTCCTGCTGTTTGCATTACTGTGTTACAGATGGTGGTTGTTACATTCTCTGTTTCATGTTTCTTTAGCAAGAAGCTTATTCCTTGTTGACAAATCTAATCTGGAATCTAATGTTAACTTAAATTTATAACTCTGTTCCTCCTGCCATCTAAATCCAATATACTGTCTAATATCCCTTTCACACTGAACTTAAGTTGCCTCCTGTGATCATATTTTTATATTCCACTACCAGTGGGAAGTGACAACTATTTGAAACGAAGTTCAGTATCTTCTTTTTTTCTTTTGCTATTTATCCCCTTTTAATGGAGGATTTACAAACCAGCACTTGGGTTCAGATGCCTGTTGAACAGTTGACTCTGGATCAGAAAGAGTAGCCGAGTTGGGTGATCAGCCTGATGCCTGATATGATGGTGAGGAAGAAGATGATATTAAATGACAATGAAATGGAAGAAAGGAAAGATGATAATGGAGCAGATGATGGAATGAAGGAACCCCCATATCCTATGTTGTCTCCACCACAAAACCCAACATGATCCCAAGATCAGTGATTTAAAATTGCTTAATGTGTTCCCCATGTTGACTGGCTGTAATATATAATCAATAACACTTTCCATTCTTGTTAACAAAGGTAAGAATTCCACATTACATTTTCACTATATTTACCATTCAAAATATCTAGAGCAATCACTTCACAAAATTTGACAAACTTACTTTCCTTATCTATGGACTTATCTCTGCTGTCTGAGAATCCCTTTTAGTTCTTATTTATTTTCTAAGTATCATGTCATGCTTTATATTCATATCTCCTTTGTTTCTTCTGGTATTAACATCCTCCATTATTATTGCGACTGTATTCCTGTATTAACTCTCAAAATCACTTTCCAAAACCTTCATCAAGATGGAGTGCATTGTACATTACACCTAAACATATGGATTTCTCATCTGTTTGTCTTCCATTATAATCCTCAAAATCATTTTTACCCAGGACTAAGTGCCTGTTACAACGTTCCTCAAGTATTACCTTGCAAAAACAATCCACTACTCCGGATGCTCTCCCCTGACTTTCCACTGTTTCTGCTTTTATTTAAACATATGTAAAAATCCTTATCTCTATATTTTCTTCCCTTAGTCAGGTTTCTACTATCCCCAAATAGTTGATCTTATTTAATATGAAGGCAGATCAAATAATACACAATAATTTTTTTCTGCCTTGGTATTGTAGCTGGAATGTTGTAATTTCGCACAGATTTAGCTTAAAGTTTTCACTAAAGAGGTTATTTTTTACTTTCTCTATACGAACTATGTACATGGTGTATGGATACAAACTATGTACATAGTGTATAGAGAAGGTATTGCACTCCACCAAAAAATTTGATACCAAGATTTCACCGGAAATATATGTTTTAGGGTCCCCTTTATCTAAAAAAGTATTTTCAGAAAAAGGTCTGTATGTGTGTGTGTGTGTGTCCGTGAACACGATAACTCAAAAACGAAAAGTCGGTAAAATATCAAACTTGGTATTTAAGCTTACAAGCTTCCAGGGATGGGACACGGAGATTTTGGGAAAAATCCCCCCACCCCAAACTACCCTTTGCATGGAACTTTTTTCGAAAATTTTGATTTTCTAAAAAATTGCTCTAACGATTTTGATTAAAATATTGTATATTAAGGATATTTACAGGAAAAATAAAATGTATATTTTGAATTTTCTGGGAATAGCCTCTGAAGACTACTTTATTCTGAGTGAATTTTCTGGAATTTTGTATAACTGCTAAACCGTAAGAGATAGACAAAAACTTATGACACAAAAAATGTAGAGCACATTAAAATACACAATTTATGTTGTATACATTTTTTTCTTAGAGTTGATCGTTTTTGAGATATTCCTTGTTTTTGCTTTCAGGGTCGAAAATCTTGAACTTTTCTCATACAGGAATTTGTCAACTCATGTCCATACAAACAAAGGAACTTCAGTCACATAGTAACCAGATTTTGACTATCGCTTTAACCTATGCTACTCCCTTATTTCCTTTCTACTTACAAGGAAGAAGGTAATAAGACTATTTCTGCTAATTTTTCTAGATTAGCATGAAGTAAATAGAAGCATAAGCTTTTTAAAAATAATTTGTTACAGGGATATAGAGAAAGTCATGTGAATGGTACACATCAGATTTTTGTTTCTTGTTCTTGCAAGAGAAGCATGAAATATGCAACAAAGATGGCAAGCATGCTACTGTCTTTCATAAGTGAAGAGCAGAGTGTGAGCCAAAGGGCATAAACTAAGTGAAATTCACAGGAACATGCATGGCATGCATGGGGATGATTGTATGGACCGTAGCATGTCTCCAGATGGTGTGCATTCTTCCAAGAGGCCCATGTGAACCTTAGTGATTTGCCATGCTCTGGAAGGCCAGTAACAGCTTAAACCCCGCAGAATGTTAAGAGGCATGGTGGCAATTTTGAATGACTGGCATGTGCAACTGCAAACCTTATCTCAACACTTCAACGTTTCCTATGATGCAGTGTATGATATTGTTCATGATGCATTGAAATTTTGTAAAGTTAGTGCTCACTGGGTGTCTTTGAATCAGACAGACAACCACAAGGGGCAATGAATGATCACTTAATTTGGTACACCACAGAAGGGCATGACTTTCTGAAAGGAATCGTCACTGGTGATGAGTCATGGGCATACCACTACTCGCCCGAAACAAAGCAAGTATGGAGTGGAAATATGTTGGTTCCCCAGTAAAGAAAAAATTCAAAGTGACTCATACTGCTAGGAGAGTGGTTGTGACAGTGTTCTGGGATATGCATGGTGTTTTATTGATGGACTTTGCTAGACATTGGACCACTGTGAATGCTGCAGCCTACATTAAAACTTTGGTGAAGTTGAATTGTGCCACAACATTAATGCTGATATTGTCAAACTTCATGACAATGCTCATTCCTGTGTTGCTGCTGCTGTTCATCAGAAAATCACCAAAGTCACCCTCCATGGTATAATGGTTACCATGTTAACTTTATATACCCAAGGTCGCGGGTTCAAACCTGGCAGAGGACGATGGATTTTTTTTGGGCATAAAAATCCTTAGCATGGCTTCCTTCGGAAGGGAAGTAAAGTCGTTGGTCCCGTGTTGTAGATTTACAGCATGTAAAAGAACCTCAAGCCTGATAGAGAGGCCTCTGAGCAAAATTAAGCAGTCTTTCATGCCCAGTATAGAATGGGATGCTGAGAACCAGTAGTTAAAGAGCATCCATAAATAACACAACATTTACATTTTAGAAAATCACCAAATTTGGTTTGGAGGTGCTCTAGCATCCACCATACTGTCCAGACCTTTCACCTTCAGACTTTCATCTGTTTGATCCCATGAATAGATTCCTGGCCGGCCAACGCTTTGAAACAGATACAGAAGTGAAATCAGCAGTCAGCAGATGGCTATACTCCAGGCAAATGGACTTCTACAAACAGGGCATATTGAAACTGGTATCATGATGGAAAAATGTATTGAGAATCTTGGTGACTATTTCGAAAAGTAGGTAAAAGGTGTAAGTTCATTTGTGATTTTTTTTTTGTTTTTTTAACTATTAAACTTTTTTGTAAACAAATTGTGTGTTACTTTTCGATCTGTCTTTATAATTGTTTAATCTTTTCTCTAAAAAATATATTTTTCTAACCTTCAGAGCTCCAGAACCCTAACCTCTTCACTGTATACCTTTCCTATTATTATCTAGTAATTCTATTATAAACAGTTTTCAATGGATAAAAGCATGAACTGCTGTTGGACACAGAAGAAGAGTTATGATACCATTACCTTAATATTAAAAATACATTTCCAGAACCCAATAGAGAGTGTATATAGACATCATACTTCACTAATATTCTCTGGTATAACAGATTAATTGATATGTCTGGTAATAGAATCACACATTGTGAGTCCAATTTTATTTCACTCATTGTGAGCATTTCCTTTCATTGTTAGGTTCCTGTTTTTATTTTCTATTATCCAAGACCAAAATGCTTTGGATACCAGCATTTTTATTTTTTTTTTACATTTAAATTGTAATGCAGCACTGCATGGATCTAAGTTGAAGGCAATAATAAAAAATGTATGCTTTTCAGAGCATATCTAACAAACACTGTGATAACTTTCTAAATTGTGAGTACATACATGTAATGTCAAACATGAGCCAAATCTTTTAAGAAGTTACTGCCAAAATCTTTTCTTCCTAGTGTTATACACATTTGATTTTGATTGTCCTTAAATCCAGTGCATTTATTTAATTTTTGTCCAATAATTCATGTTCACAAAATTGCCACATAATTTTCTAGCTGCTTATATTCATGATTTTATATGAATATAATAAATGTTAATGATTGGTAAAATATAACATATGCAGGCTTGTAGGCCGTGGTCTAATATTAAAATTATTAAAATAAATAAAACTTGACGTTTCGTCCTCAGCTGTGGAGGACATCTTCAGAATGAGGGTAGGCAGGAATGGATAGCGACTACCTACCGCTATCCATTCCTGCCTACCCTCATTCTGAAGATGTCCTCCACAGCTGAGGACGAAACGTCAAGTTTTATTTATTTTAATAATTTTAATATTCGACCACGGCCTACAAGCCCGGATATGTTATATTTTACCAATAATAACACCGGCCGTGAAAACCTATGAGCATTTTTAAATGTTAATGAGTTTTACAATTAAAATAGTGCAGTTTTCATTACAGTTTTATGCAGCCCACTGTAAATGGCTATTTATATTCATGTCATCACTTCTCAGTATGTCTTTCTACAGTTTTAATTTTTGCACTAGATTTTTACACAGATGACATATATCAAATATATTCATGTTCAACTTCTGGATACTGAGTTTTTAAGGATATCTTACACCTTTATGTGTGTCAGAGAGAAAAACTTTAATTCTACAAATTTCCTATTCTCCAAGCCTAGTTATGATGCTGCCACATCATTTTCACTTGAACAAGTGAACAAGTTCAAAATCAATAATCAATCTAATATTCGTAGGATCAGTTACTCTGCCAATAGCAAATGTGCATTCTTTAAGTGGCATACCTACATGAGCTTCTATCACTAGATGTGGTGGGTCCACTTTGGATGATGGCAGATTAGCTAGCTGGTTGTTAGGTTAACTGTAGGTTTAGAAAACATTATTGTGGGATTTGAGGGTGACTTGACCATTTTTCCATATACATTGACATAAATACATACTACTCTTGTGTTTAGTTACACTTTCACTTGTGTTGAAATATTTAAACAAGAAAAATAGCAATATTTATGATGAGCTTGTTATTAGGTAGATTTGTATACAAATCCCAATGTTCAGTTCCTGGCCTGATTTTATTCTCTTTCTCAGGAGTTCAAACAAGATTCCATAGAAACAGATGGAACTGTACTTTGGTGTAGTATTTGCAATTCACGAAATTCGTTAGATGAAAAACACCAACAACATTGTGTCAAGCAATAGGTACATTTCCAGTTCTAAGAATCTAAAGAACAAGACTCTTCAAACAAATACATCATGACAATCTTTAATACAAAATGCAATTGAACAGTATTCTTCAAAAATTCAAAATTTGAAGGAATGCAACATTGATTTGTGTGCTGCTCTTATACAAGCAGGAATTCTACTCAATAAGGTAAACCATCCAGCTTTCAAAGGATTTCTTGAAAAATACACAAAGATGTCAGTGCCTAATGAGAGTAGGTACTATAAGAAAAAACTACATGGAGACTGTTACCAAGATACCATACAAAGAATCAAGGAGAAAATGACATTGTGATGTGGGCATCAGTTGGATGAAATTACAAATGCAATGGAACAATTGTTTTGAACATTTTAGTATTTTCCCAATCAGGGGAGAAAGTTAAGCCCATGTTATTTAAAATGTATGAACTGGAGAAAGCCGGTTCCAGTACAGTAATGCAATCAATCATGGACTTCTTTCAAGAGCTGTGGCCAAACTACTTCTGGTGGTTATGGACCATACATCATACATAGTTTCAGCAATTAACCAATAGAAACCTTTGTTTCCTAATGATGATGATGGTTAGTGTTTATGGGCGCTGAACTACAAGGTCATCAGCGCCCTTATTAAACAAATCATGGCAAAAGCCAGAGATAAAGCTCAATAAGAAATATTATTAATAAGAACGAAAGATTAGTCTAAAAATTAATGTAAAAAGTAATCATAGAAAAAGCCACAGATTGGTGATTTGAGAAAAGGAAAGACAAGAAAAAAAAATCAAAACTAATACAAAAAACAAGGATAAAAACAACTAAATCCGAAATTTGAAGGGTATCTTTGATAAAAATTTAAAATCTTAGCTACTGCTTGACTATCGTCCGCCAGGCCTTCTGCAAGACTGACCGGCAGTTGCAGTGATTCCCGAATATGTGCTAGATTAACACAATGTAGCAACACATGACGGACAGACAAATCTTCTCCACAAAGCGGACACAATGGAGCAGATTCACTCTTAAAAAGGAAACTATGTGTAAAATTGCAGTGGCCAATACGCAAACGAGCCAAAATTACTTCCTCCTGTCGAGAATGATGAGAGGAAGTTACCCAGTTTGTTGGAAGGTCCTTCACTACTCTAAGCTTGTTTCCGCAGAGAGCTGGCCACTCTTCGTACCAGCACGAAAGTATCGCCCTGCGCACAACAAGCTTAAAGTCTTCCGATGTTATACAAGAAATTTTTGTACTGGGCTCGGTGGTTGCCGTCTTTGCTGCAAAATCTGCCAGTTCATTTCCCGGCAAGCCAATGTGACTAGGAATCCATGCACATTCCAAATTAACCCTGGAAGTTGATAAAACGTGGAGGGCATCCTGGATACGCTGCACGATAGGATGATAGTTGTAGAGATCACTCTGAAGTGCACTCAGGGAATCACTCAATATAAGGCAGTCACTTAAATTTCGACGGCTAACGTGCAGAATGGCTCGATACATTGCGTATAGCTCCGCACTATAAATAGATGTGCCACTATGAAAACCGAATGTATATCGTTCGGTATCGTAAACAAAGGCACACCAACGGTGCACTTACTTCCGTCAGTATATATATACAAGTTCGGTCATTGTAGTTTGACAAAAATTCTAAAAAAACATCTACGGATACTAGAAAAAGGCATTGTAGACTTTCGGTATGCCGTCATTCCGAGGTTTACATGGGATGTTGTAAGTAACCAAGGTGGGTGCACCCTTTCCCCCTTGGGAAACATTCTAGGCATTACGATATCGTGCTTATGAAGAAACATTCGGAAGCGAACACCTGGGGGCCGTGGACTAATTGAGATATTTCTATAACGTTCGTCCAGCTCGGTGTTAAAAAAAAGAGTGAACGTTGGATGCGAAGGCATGCACTTTAGCCCACAGCCATAATTTGTTAACAGAATATCGCGTCTACACTGCAGAGGGGGTTCTGCCGATTCAGCATAAAGGCTGGCTACTGGACTGGTTGGAACAGCTCCAACAGCCACACATATACCCTGATTATGGACAGTGTCTAATCTTCTAAGCACAGATGGTCTTGCCGAAGAATAAACTATGCACCCGTAATCTAACTTGGCTCGGATCAGTGCGCGATAAAGTCGCAGAAAGACTGTCCGATCCGCTCCCCAAGATTTGCCACTCAGTATCCGTAGAATATTCAGAGAACGGTTACAGCGCGCTTTCAGCTGTGCTATATGTGGTGACCAACACAGTTTTCTATCAAAAATCAACCCAAGGAATCTCGTCTCATCCGCGAATGGTAGTAAAACTGTGCCAAACCGCAGCAGAAGGTGGTAATCGCCTCCTGCGGCGCCAGAAGTTCATGCAGAGTGATTTCTCAGCGAAAGCCATTTTTAGAGCTCCAATCTGAGAGGTTGTCTAAACACCGCTTCAGACGGCGTTCCAAAAAAGGTGTGCGCTGAGAAGTACAATAGATGGCAAAGTCGTCTACGAATAAGCAGGACGATACTCCTGGGAGAATACATTTCGAGATAGAATTAATTGCTATAGCAAACAGCGTGACGCTTAGTACCGATCCTTGTGGCACTCCGTTCTCTTGAACAAAAATATTTGATAAAACCGAGCTCACCCTTACTCGGAAAACGCGGTCCCTCATAAACTCCTGAATGAATAACGGAAGGCGTCCACGTATGTTCCAGTTGTATAGGGAATGTATTATTCCTGCGTATCATAAGCCTTTTCGAGGTCAAAGAACACCCCCAATGGTTGGACAGTTCTTCATGAATCCATTCATTATCTGCGTCGAAATCGAGACAAGGTGGTCAGCTGCTGAACGACGTCGTCGAAAACCGCACTGGGTGTTGGTTAGTAAGTTGTGAGTTTCCAGCCACCATATCAACCGTCCATTGATCATGCGTTCCATCACCTTGCAAACGCAACTGGTGAGGGAAATTGGACGGTAGCTGGATGGAAGAGTGGCGTCAACCCAAACACGATTATAGACATCGAGCAGGAAGGCCTTACCTTCAGGAGAGAGATGTTGCAACATTTGGACGTGTATTCCATCAGAACCTTGTGCAGAGTTTCGCGAAGATGATAGTGCATGGTCTAACTCCCTCATGGTGAAGAGTCGATTATAATCTTCAAGATTTTTAGAACGAAAGTTGAAACCTTGCGATTCCACCTGAGCCTTAACGGGAAGAAAATCAGGCGAATAATTCTCTGAGCTAGACACTTCAGCGAAAGCACTGCCAAAAGTGTTGGCCACGTCAAGCTTATTAACAACATCTCCTACATCTGTTTTTGGCGTATGAGTCGTTTTTCCGTCCACGCGCCTTAACTTATCCCATACGATAGAGGAAGGTGTATGTCGATTGAATGAGCTACAAACTTGCTCCATGATGTATTTTTGCTATCCTTAACTACCTGCCTAGATTAGCACGCATCTTTTTATACTCAATCAGGTTATCCAGTATTGGGCGACGTTGGAAAATCCTGAGAGCACGCCTGCGAGCACGAATGGCATTCCGGCATTCATCAGTCCACCAAGGTACCGGAAATCGACAACTGGTTTGGGTCGTCGACCGTGGAATGGACTGCTCGGCAGCATCAAGAATAGTTTTCGTGAGGTGCTCCACTAAGACATTCACAGTCGTGCGCGTTGTATTAAAAGACAGCCAACCGGGAGTAAAGGTTCCAGTTGGCTTGATCGATGCGCCATCTAGGTAAACGTGTGGAACATGTATCTTGTGGTAAGAGACTGATAAGACATGGAAAGTGGTCACTAGAATGTAGATCAGAGATGATATTCCACTGCAAGGAAGATGCTAATGGTGGTGAACAAACTGCTAAATCCAAGTGTGAAAAACTGATGAAAGCATCACAAAGAAATGTAGGTTCTCCGGTGTTCAGGAGAATTAGGTTAGAATTATTCAAGAAATCAGCAATTAACTTACCTCTCGTACAGGCCCGAGGTGATCCCCAAAGTGGATGGTGGGCATTTACATCACCTACCAAAAGAAAAGGTGTTGGTAGTTGAGAAACTAGATCCCCTAAATCAGTGAGCGAGAGGTCGTCATTCGGAGGAAGGTATATGTTACAAATGGTGAGTCTGGTATGTGACAGTTTAATCCTTACAGCTACTGACTGAATGTTGGACTGTAATGATACAGATTAAGCGAATATATCATCTCTGATGAGCATAATAGTGCATCCGTGCGCAGGTACACCCTCTTCCGATGATAGATCACACCTTACAGGGGTGTACCGTTTGATTTTGAAGCTGTCTTGTGGATGGAGCTTGGTCTCTTGTAAACATACGACCAAAGGATCGTTCTGGTTAAGCAGCAGCTCAAGCTCAGGTCGATGTGTTCTTATTCCACGTAAGTTCCATTGTAGAATAGCCATGTTCTTTATGTTGGGATAAGTTGTACATTGTGGTTGTTTCTATTTTGAAGGCTGCGGAGGTCGGTTGAGTTTATTCTTTTTAGTTGTCGGGAAGACACCTTCTACGGGAGGATGGTCCTGCCTCTTTGTCACTGTCCTTCTGGCAGTGAGGGCAATATCACCTTCCTCCATCTCCTCCACTTGGGAGGACCCTTTTCCAATTGAAAATTTCGGTTCGAGTACCTCGAACCGATTGGAAACAGAGACCGGCGAAGATGATAGTCGCCGACCTGAGTCCTTCCCAGACGAATCCTCAGAAGAGGACCTCCGTGTACTCTTGTTTCCCTTTGTTGCTTTGGGAGTAGACTTTACGCTTTGCTTGAGGAAGTCAGTTCTCTCATAGGTGTTCTTGAACTTTCTTTCTGGTTCTTTATATATTATTAGCTTTCCATACTTGTTGGTCGAGGTCAATTGCTTTGGCGGCGATTTAATTTTAGCGCTTTTTACAGTTTCAGATGTAGGTGATGTTGCTACTGACTTAGATGTTGAAGTCGAAGGCCTAGGAAGTGAGCTGGCTGTGAGAATCTTTTCTGCAATCGTGACCCCGTTTATATCGCAGGTTTGAGTTGCGATTTGCCGACTTTGTACCGATTTAGCTACAACTGAGCTATAGGTACCATACTTCGGGACAGAGGGTAGGCGGATTCGCAAGAGTTCCCGGGCTTCTAAGAAGGACACCTTCTCTTTAACCCATATCTCCTGGACCGTCTTTTCCTCTGCAAAACGGAGACACTACGGGAACTTGATGGATGTTCACAGGTAGACTCGCCGTTGCAGAATTCACTGGTGTGGCCAAAGCGCTGACATTTATAACATCTGAGCGGGTTCGTATATACGGTCTTACCTTAATGGATCATTATCCTTTGTGGGAGATCTACCCGATCAAAGGTAATAAACAGGGTACGGGTAGGCACGAATTCTCCATTTACTTTTCTTTGAACCCGATACACAGATGTTATGCCTTGGGGAGCAAGATTTTCTTGAATTTCCTCACAGATCAAACCGTCCAATGCGCGCGTGTTTACCACACGGCGTGAAGAATTCAACCTTTTGTGTACATCGACCTTTACTGGATAGCTAGCTGACGTTTTGGCCTTTAGTATTTTTGCAGCCAGGGATGCTGATTCTGCTTCTACCAGGAGGGTGCCATTACAAGCTCTTATACAACATTTTACAGGACCAGCAATGTTATCAAGACGCTTTTGAATAACAAAAGGGCTTACACTAGAGAACTTTCTTCCTTCCTTTGTTCTATTAACAATTAAATAGTGAGGACCACAACACTCGACTACGTCTTTTCCGAACTCAGTACCATATTGAATGGATTTTTTGGATTTTGCCATGAAAATACATTTTAATTTTCATCCCCCGGTGCTCCCCGCCCACCACGGAGTCCAACAAGGGGTCACCCCACTGGGATGACAGGGCTACACAGGGGATATAGCAGGCTCGCCGTCCCACTCACCCTGGAGCTCGGTATAATACCTAGTCCTGGCCGATTGACTAGGGGTGGGCTAGTCCCTAGCCTCCCATTTAGATGAAGCAGATACCAAAGTGGTGTATTAAGTTGCGTGCTCAGAGGTTGCCCACTGAGGGAGTCAAGGCTGGCTCGGGACCCCGGGTGCGCCAAACCCGTACCTACCGTAGTAGGCCCCTGGGGGGATTTGTTTCCTAAGTTAAAGCACATGACATACCATGCCCTTTACAGGGTTTGTGAATCCATTAGGAATGAATCTGACATCGCAAATGAATTCATCTCTGCCCAGAAGAAGATCTACGGAAATCTCCAAGTCGTGTTGTTGCCTACAGGGAAACCACTGGCATACCCCTTCCAAATTTGCCAGTCATTACTCGGGGATTGTGGATTTAATGTGCTGCTATGTTGGGTAAAAATTTTGACAAGATTAAGGATTTTCTGCATTCATTGATTTCAGCCAAACAACTTCTGCTATGAAAAAATACACAATTTGCAGATAGAGCTATTTTGTGTTCATGGTTACAAGTACATGACTGCAGCTAATAAACAATTGGAATAATAAAATCTCGAAAAGTAAAAATAATGGAATATATTTATTTCCATGAGGGACCAGTTGGATGGCTTTGCCAAAGACAAATTTGGGTCTAGTTTTCAGAAGAGTCCCTATATTGAGCATTTGCCACATCTGTAGAGTTGCTATTCTGAATGAATACAAAGTTTACCGCACTGGTTTCTGTGGATGTCTAAAAAAGCTTTAGCATTTATAAAAACATTCTATCTGCTAATAGAAACACATTTACTCATACAACATCTTGTATTTAACTGTTAAATTGGAAGATGACTTGCCAATAGAATCCACTCTTACAATATCTTGCTTAAAGCAGTATAACTGTGTCTTGAGCTGCAATCAAGGGTACCTGTTGGTACAGCTGAGTGCTGAATGGTGTTTGGGTAACCCCTTGAGTTTTCTCATCCCTAACCATACATTATCTATTTAATAGTAAAAAGCTGTGTCTCCTGGCATCCTTGTATATTTATTTATAGCTCCTGATTTCCTCCCCAAATGTACACCCCCCCCCTGCCCTTACAACCTTGAGGCCACTTGATTCCCTCTCGCATGTGCAAGTAGCCATTTATTACTTCTCAATTTTATAATCACAATCATGCCTCAGAATGACACACAATTCATGATATCAGAATCATTGCACTCAGACATGTATATGACTCTCTCTCTAACCCTGTCACCTGCTTCCCAGCAATTAGCAGTCTCACAGCAATATGCCACACTAGCAGTTCAAATGAACTTCACTCCAATTGGACACTGGTGGCCCCCACCTGCACATGTTTAGCAATCTATAACATGTTGTAACATGTGTGTGTGTGTGTGTGTGTGTGTGTGTGTGTGTGGGTGGGTGGGTGGGTGGGTGGGGGTGGGGGTGGTTGGTTGGGTGGGTGTGTGTGTGTGCATGGTAGGATGTAATATTTGAGGGTTTTACATACATTACATATTTCAATGTGTTCTTTCAAATGATGTAAAAATTGGTTTCAAGTGTTCGTAACATTGATTGATTACATAATGGTCCCTTGTGAGAGCATTCTAGCAGTTCTTCTCATAAAATATTTCTATCCCATTTTCAATAAACATACAAATACATCAACCATATCAGTGCATTTCTGTGATGGAAACCATGTGATCAGCAGAGAAATTACTAAAACCAGTTAAACTCAGCACATGGGAGAGTATCTTTATAAAGAAGGCCAATGACAATCTCATTAACTTTGATATACCTGAGGATGTGATCTTCAAGTTCACCAAGTCTCTTCCAGCAGAGCTCAAGTGTTCCTACGCTGAAAATTGTCCAGTGCTGGCAGTGGACAATGAGCTGTTGATACAGACAATGGTCTTGAAATCTATGCTTAAAAAGTTGAGCAAGTGAAACAGCAAGAGCCTTTTAAATCATCTAATCTATCTTCTATTAATAAATATTTATGAAGTAATTTAATAATTATAGAGTCAAAAATTCACTCAACACTTTACTCACCATATTTTTACATTCTCTACACATACTATGTACATAGTGTATAGAGAAGGTATTGCAATGCACCCAAAAATTTGATATTGACATTTCACCAGAAATACATGTTTTGGGACCCCCTGAATCCAAAAAGAGCATTTCTGGAAAAAGGTCTCTCTCTCTCCCCTCCTCCCTCCCCCTCCCCCTCTCCATCCCCTCTCCCCCCTCTGTGTGTGTGTGTGTGCTGTTGTCTGTGTACAGCATAGTTCAAAAATGAAAAGACCGTTAAATACCAAACTTGGGGGAGTGAAAGGAGGTAGCAAGTTTGCTCCCCAACATTTGCCAGTCATGGTGTAATGGCCTTTGTGTACCACTGGTGTAATTAATTTACAAAAATATTTATTTTGGGGTTGAAATTTTGAAGTCCA
Source organism: Hymenopus coronatus (assembly GCA_030762935.1). Lineage (NCBI taxonomy): Eukaryota > Metazoa > Arthropoda > Insecta > Mantodea > Hymenopodidae > Hymenopus > Hymenopus coronatus. The sequence continues at coordinate 95,093,333 of CM060888.1, forward strand.
AGCAACTCATGAATAATTGTAAGGAGCTTAGCTATAGCAGCTGTTGGAGTCAGTATATTGAAAATGCACTGAATAACATAGTGAGTACTGCTGAATTAAGTGGGAACATGAAGAAAGAACTGAAGAAACACATTCTAGAAGCAGTAAGTACTCTTAGAAATCTATTTGTCAACTTAAAAGTTAACTTAGACGAGAGAACAGAGCAAAATAATGTGTTAGTAAGACATAGGCGGAATTAGCAGAGTAGGAAGACAAACTTCAGACAGGTGGTGGAAAGGCCATGAAGTAGGAGGAACCGGTCTTAGCTGAGCTGGAAGGGATACAGCATCTGGTGGGAATGATCAGAAGCTCTACTCGGAAGTTAAAAAATCAAGTACAACAATCACTGAAAGATAAACAATCTGTCGCCTTAATTGGTCTTGATGTTATGGGGGCATTTGATACTGCATGGTGGCCCAGCATCCTGACTTCTCTGAAAGTTCTCAACTGCCCTTCCAACCTGTACATTCTTTCCCAAAGCTATTTTTGTGGCAGAAGTGCAACTTTATCAACAAAAACACTAGTAAAAGATGCCCACAAGGATTCTGCATTGGACCAGAGTTTTGGAACATTCAGTACAATACACTACTGAACTTAAAATATACAAAGCACACGGAAGTAATAGCCTTTGCGGATGACTTCATGATGATAATTCTTGGTAAGAACATAGCTGAATTAGAAACAATGTTAACCAGGAAATGCAAAAGGTTACGAACTGGGCTAAACAAAACAAAATTACAAAATTACATTCAATGACCAGAAATCAAAATTACTACTAATATCCAGAAAGAGTGGGAAGCAGAGCAAGGAATTAACGTCTATATTAACAACAAGACCCTGGTACAAACTGACAGCATGGCATTATGATAGATAAAAAATTCAACTTCAATGAACATAAAGAGCATGTTACTCAAAAAATGCACCAAACTAGTTCATGCCTTAGCTCAATTGGCTAAGATCATGATGTACTAAAAGTCACATATAAAGGAGCTATCCTTATATCATATGAAGCACCTATATGGATAGAAGCATTAAAATGGCCTTACAATAAAGCAGCAATCAAGACAGTACAAAGATTAATTAATATAAAAATGGCAAAGGCATTCTTCACTGTATCTCATGAAGCACTATGTGTCCTCACAAAGACTACTGCTTTAATAGAGATTGAGAATACGCAAAGTGGTTTGAAGTCAGAAAGGAACACAAGGATCTACAATAGACAGAGCACTTCATTATACAAAATGGCCACATCTTGCAGGTACTGTCAATTTCAGAGATAAACAAGATAATACCAAAACACACTGGAAATCTATACAGATGGAAGTAAAAGAGACTGTGAAGTTAAATCTGGAGTAGCTATGTTTATAGAAAATGACTTCTGTCACCAGCAATACAAACTTCATAATAGGTGTTCAAATAACCAGGCTGAGTAGGTAGCCATTTTGAAAGCACTGGAAAACATAGAATCACTTGAAAATCAGCACATCAGGCAAAAATCATCTGTACTCTACACTGATAGCAGAATGACTATAGATTCATTGAAGAACACCAGCAACCATAAATATCTCATAGAGGAAATTAAACAACAGATTAGGAAACTGCAGAATGAAAACTGGACCATCCACTTCTCTTGGTCAAAGCTAACACAGGAAACTTCGGCAACAAACTTGCAGACGTGGCAAAAGCAGCAGCGAGGAACAGTGACATGCAGATGTGCTACAAGAGAATACCTGAAAGTGAACTGCTAAGAGAACTTCAAGAAAAACATGTAGTGAAATGGGAAACTGAATGGCAAACAACTCCAAAAGGAGAAATAACTAAATCCTATTTTCCGAGTATAAAAGACAGGCTTAAAATCAACATACCATTAACAGGCAATTTGGCAACTTTTCTAACAGGTCATGGTAGATTAAGATCCTATTTCTACCGTTTTAAAATAGTTGACACCCTGACTTGCCTTTGCGGGAATGGAAGCAAAACAGTACATCATTTGATTTATGAGTGTAAAAAACTAGAAAAAGAAAGAACTGAATTAAGAAGTAATATAAAAACAGTGGGGCAGTGGTCGAATTCTTAAAGAGAACTGCTACAGAAGTACAAAAAACAATTTCTCAAATTTGTACAAACCGTAAATCTAGAATAGTCATAAAATTATGGTAACAGTGTAAATAGAAGAAACAAATAATCAGAGACATTAAAGCTTAGGGGAAATATCTCAAACGTAACAAGAGAAGACATCGTCAATTTCATATAATATACTATTAAATCTATAGTGTTCAATTTGTATATATAAGTAACCAATGCATGTAGTATTACTACTTATTGTAATGGAGAGCATGCAGTTGAATAAATTAAAAAAAGCATGCACTCACGCACGCCCGCCCACCCACCCGCCTGTGCACGTGCACACACACACACACACACACACACACACACACACCTACACAGACTCACACTCACACACACGTGGTGGACCATTTTCTAAAAATTGATCATTAGACCTTTTTGTATTCATGGGCCTTGCAATTACATAGGTGCTAATGGAAAGTTCTGCCTAAACCTATTCTTCAAAGGCTGAAGTTCTATACCTTGGACTTGCAGCAATGTCTAGCAACAGCAGCTGAAGATAAAAGCAATGGCTTTTGAAATATGTCCTGTTTAAAAACAGTAAGTGAAGCAATAAGTGTTTATACATCGACTCATAAATTTAATTTAATAAAATAGCAAATTAGCTACTTTTTTTTAATAGTGCTTAACACCTGCTTTTACTATTTGTGGCACTGCAGGCACAAAGAAGGAGCACTGGTGGAATGCAATGGTGGGGAAACTGGAGAATCTGTGCCACTTTGTCCACCACAAATCTCTCATGATCGAACCCAGGCCTTCTAGGTTAATTAACCACTCAGGTGAAATATTTTCATACTGGCTTACCCACATGGCTTGTACTCCCTCCTCCCTGTGGCAGTGGTCATCAAAATTTAACTCCATCTATTTTTTATACAATCGGACATCCATCAGTGGAGAAGTGACAAGGATGCTGCTCCTGAAAAGGCAACCATTGAGCAGTCCTTACACAATTGTCCTACCCCCTTTACATCCCTAAACTCCAACTTACCTACCAACATACAAACATCCCAAATCTTTTGTGCAAGCCCTAACAAGGGTAGGTACACATCAACTACACCAGGCTCAACTCTTGCTATTATCGTTATCAGGTGCTGTATGCTATGTACTTGGGAAAATACAATTGGTAACTTTGTAGTAATACATTCACATTGCATCCATTCAGAAGCTGAGTGGTCTTTGTAGCTCAGCTGGTAAAGTGTTGGCTTTAAATTAGAATGGAATACAGAATAGGTTTGCCATCTGAGAGGTGGATATAATATTTTTTATTTTTTGTTTAATGAATGCACGTGTTAAGAACATGCTACATTTAGCTTCTATTAGGTTGCAAGACATGGATGAACCTCTCAGGAAAATTGTGCGCAATATTAAATTGCATTCCATTCAACATGAATTGGTCTTTTTTAGCATACCAACAAGTTAGCTTTCATCCTTCAATTTTAAACAGTGCACTTGCCTATTAAAAACATTAAACTCCATGGCATCTGATTTTGTACAATGCTCCATGGTAGTAGAGCTGGACTGGGCTCCTTGGGAACTTTTTTAGCTGCAAGACAATTCACAAACAAACAGATTAATTACTCACATTAGTTTCATAATTAATATCCAAATTCAATTATCTTCTATAGTGACACATTTCCATTAACATACCTTTTTACTAATATACAGATATCTAGCATGAGTACTTAACTCTGTAGAATGTTCTTATTATACATCTCTTGTTACATCATTAATGCAGAAGGGTTACTTAAATTCTATGTTTTTAAACATTTTTACTACTTTCATGGAAAAACTTAGACACAGCATGGGACTTTACTATGAATATTCTTCAGCTTTTTGTGTATTCTATTTAACTATAGGCAGGATAATTAAACCTGCATTAAACTTATTCCATAAAATGATATTGTGAGCTCAGATGGTGGGGCTCCTGATTGCTTTGTAAGGGGTCCTGACTTTGATTCCTGGCTAGGGGGTGGAAATTTTTCTCTAGACAAAAATATTCCCTATACCTCCCAGAGTATGTGTGTGGGGGGAAGCGGATGGGTTTTTTACCTAATGAAGATAAATAGAAGCAGAATGACAACAGTACACATGTTCCAAAGGTGAATGCCATTGTATAGTTAAAGGCCAGGTATAAATGGAACAATAAAAAATCTGATGTGTTCCATTCATATGATTTTCTCTACATCTCTGCAACAAATTATTGTTAAAAAGCTTATGCTTCTATTTACTTCATTCAAATCGAGAAACAATTAGCAGAAATAGTCTTATTACTTGCTTCCTTGAAAGTAGAAACGAAATAAGGGAGTACCATAGGTTAAAGTGATAGTCAAAAGCTGGTTGCTATGTGACTGAAGTTCCTTTGTTTGTAAGGACAGGAGTTGACAAATTTCTGTATGAGAAAAGTATACGTTTTTCAAAGCTGAAACCAAAAACAAGGAATATCTCTAAAACGATCAACTCCACGAAAAAAATGTATATCATATAAATTATGTGTTTTAACGTGCTCTACATTTTTAGTGAGGTAAGTTTTTGTCCATTACTTACAGTTTAGCAGTTATACAAAATTCCACAAATTCATCCAGAATAAAGTGGTCTTCAGAGACTATTCCCAGAAAAATCAAGATATACATTTTATTTGTCAGCTAAGTATTTTTAATATACAACATTTTAATCAAAATCATTAGAGCCATTTTTAAGAGAATAAAAAATTTTGAAAAAAGTTCCATGTAAAGGAACATTGGGGTGGGGGGATTTTTCTCAAAATCTTTGTATCGTATCACTGGAATTAAATACCAAGTTTGGTATTTTACCAATTTTTCGTTTTTGAGTTATCATGTTCACAGACACACACATGAAAATGCTTTTTTTGGTTACAGGGGGACCCTAAAACATACATTTCCGGTGAAATCTCGGTATCAAATTTTTGGGCGGAGTGCAATACCTTCTCTATACACTATGTACATAGTATGTATAGAGAAAGTAAAAATAAATAAAATAAAAAAAAAATTATTCATCTTATTTATGTATCCCAGTATACCTCCAAGGGCAATATTCATCACTTCTCAGAAATTATCATTCCTTAAAGTTGGTTTGGCATGTTGCAAGTACTTTTTATTTCAAGACTTTCTTGTTAACGTAACTGTTAGGGTTTTTGCTTTGATAGCAGTTCTTCCACACTGGCCATATGAATCAGATTTGAAAACTTCACAGCTATAGCTGAGATTCAAACCAATGATGTTTGGCTTTCTCTGCTCTATTCCAAGGCCTACCATGGTGAGATAGACACACCAAAACCACTGTAAAGCAAGATTCATCAGGGTATGATAAAATAAGCACAAAAACATTAAAGGTTTGTGCTGACATTATTTGCAAAACCTGTAAGTCATATATGTAGCATATCATTATTAACAGGGACATTCCCAAATTAAAATATTCAGCTATTAAGCCATTATACAAGAAAGGGCAAATCTCAGAAATGTCAAACTATACAGCAGTATCTTTATTTACAGCTTTCTCCAAAATCTTTAAAAAAAAATTATGTTTAAAAGAATTTATCACCATCTAGATAAATATAATATTGTAGCAAAAGAGCAGTTTGGATTCAGGAAGAGCATATCAACCAGTGATGCCATTTTCAAGTTAACTAATGAAGTTCTTAAGTCCTTGGATGGCAAACTTAATACACTAGGAATATTCTGTGATCTATCAAGAATTACTTGTATCAAAATTAGGTGTATTAGGGGCAAAGGGTATCAATGGATTACATCTTACATTTGGAACAGAAAGCAAAAGGTTATAATAAATACTTCAAATAATAGCAATACATATTCTGGGGATGACACAAGTATTATAATTAAAGAGCACAATGTCAGTCAGATTCACCCAATAAAATCTTCCACACACTAAATAATTAATTGGTTTGAAAGTAACAAAATTCACATAAATTTTGAAAAAATTAACCACATTAATTTATGCATAAAAATATCGCTGACCTAAGAATAGAATATGAAAATAATCAGATTGCAAAAGCCTGTAATACAAAATTCCTTATTATCAATCGTAACATGAATTTGAAACATATTGATTATGTTTATGCATGTTTTGCAATCCCATCTTTAATTCAGCTTACAAATAAAAGCATACTAAAAACAGCTTATTATGCATATTTTCATTCATTGATGATCTATGGAATAATATTTTGGGGAAATTCGGTAGCTAAAAATATTTATTATGCAAAAAAAGGTAATAAGAATAATGGCAGGGGCAAGACATCATTTCACTGCAAACCACTTTTCAAAAAGTTAGGAATTTCACCATTAACCTGTAAATATGTTCTAGCCATGTTATCATTGGAAATAAATAACCCAGAAAAGTTTAGATAACAAAGAGACCAGACATAGACAGGACTTACATATACCAACAAATAATTTGCAGTCATTCCAAAAAGGGGTTTACTGCAAAAGAATAGTTTTGTTTGATTTCTTCTCCTACAAAAGAATTGCACATGAACAAAAACAAGTTTAGATAAAAATTAAAAAAAGATACCTTATTACTCACACCTTCTATAAAGAGGAGGATTTCATTCAATTAAGAGCTGGTAATAATGTATCATTGTAAATATAATAAACATGAATATTCTAAAAATGCACATGTAAGAGTAGGTTTTTGAAAATAGACAAGTAATGTGAATTATGCAAAAATAATGCCTCCAAAACTTCATTGTCAGAGCTATTTATTTGTAAATAAATCTATTAATAAGTATCAATAAATGTAATTCTTGACATGATCTATCCTAGATTGGGCGTAGAGTCTAATCTCAAAATAGAATCTACAGATTGCAATGTTTTGGTGTGCATGCATACATGTGTGCATGCGTCACCCTAAGACAAAAAAATGAGACTCTTAAGTCCAAATTGTTTGTGTAGCTGGTTCACGTTGGTGTTATGGGACACATGCCTTCAGCTTCATTCTATTGTCACTATCATCCAGCAACTGAATATGCACTGGCAGCTGAGCGCTTATAAGGAGGTATGTAGCAATGAGACCTATCATATCCCAAGGAAATTTTGTGTGTGTGTCTGTGTGTGTATATGTGCACAGAAAAGTGAAATATTTATTATGCATATTATGTAACTCCTCCTTTGTGAACCTCAAAACATAATAAAATTAATACTTTTGTCAAAAATTTCCTAAAGGGATTGACTTGCTTGGTAGCAAGTGGTAAATTTAACACAAAACACTAATCCAAATAAGGAACTTGGACATGGCCTTAACCTAGATAAATAAATAAAGTTAATCAAAGATTTTTATTTATTAATAAAAGCTTGATTGTCGTACTGTACAGATTTGATTACCAGACTGGGGTGATCTGACCAGCTATCACTGAATTGCCAGATTGACTGGGGATGGCACGCCCATTTCATTATAAACAAAATTTAGCCACACTTTTAGAATGTTCCATGTGGGCGTCATCCCTAGGGTTTTGCTTGTTCTTGTTGGCATTTTTTGTTCGGTGGGACCCTCCCATGAGGAAAAATACAGTCACTTGTTGCAACATACACTGATTATGATGCAACATACATAAAAACTGTGAAAGACTACAACCAGGAATTCACAATATTATAATATAATTTTCAGTTGCTAAGGCTTATTTGATATCAGACATTGTGATAGTTGTTTGTGAATTATAATGTTATTGTTTTTTAGCTGGTTGCATGAGCGATGAGATCTCAAATTTTCTGCCTTTCTTCTTTCTGCCTTTCCCTGGTATGGGTAAAGGTTGTTTAGATTTTTAATTCGTTTTATGTTTAAAGAAATTGAAAACTAAATTTTAAACACTATTTTATTTAAATGTACTGTTTATATACTTACATTTTATTTGTTTAAAGACATGTGTTTATACATTATATTTGTTTTTCATTGATTTGCTTCCTGATTACAAGTTGTATTCCATACCCAAACAATAATCACTTACCTGGGCAACTAACAGAATGAGAAAAACAATTTTCTAAATATATGGTTGTGTCCGTTATCTATTGGTGAAATGGAAATGGGGATTTCTTTAACTACTGTGGTTCTCAGTATCCCAATGCTGGGCATGAAAAACTGCTTAATTTTGCTCAGAGGTATCTTCATCAGGCTTGAGGTTCTTTTACATGCCATAAATCTACAACACTGGTCCAACAGTTTTACTTACCTTCCAAAGGAAGCAATGCTAAGAATTTTTATGCGGAAAAAATCCATCACCCTCCACCAGGTTTGAACCTGCGAGCTTGAGTATACAAGCATGCTAACCACTACACCACAGAGAATGACTATCAATTGGTGATTTTTCAACAAGCAGTATTGCTTGTTATTTTCTCTAGTTATAAACAAAACACTGACTCTTTCTTTATAAATTCTATGTGAATGTTGTGGATGATTGTGTATACTTCCTTTTGTTTCTTTTAATCCTTGCCTACTTAATCTATTTTAACTCCTAACCAACAAATATAAATATTAAATAATACATTGTCAATGATGAGCAAGGAAATATCACAAATTAAATTAGTTAATTAATTAATTAATTAATAAAAGCTCATAGTAAACATTGCTATAGCATTTGGTAAGTACATAAAATCTGTACTAATACTACTTCAACCATCTTCAACCGTCTCATTTTTTTAAATTTAAATTCTTTAGTAGTACATTTCTTTTCATTGAACTTTAAATTTAAGGCATTTTGATTTTATTTCATTTTACAACTATACAGGTTGGAGCAAAATCTGTAGTATAAAAAGAACAATGAATTGAAGAATATTATGAAAACAGATTACTTTTTGAAAATTACATCCTTTAAATGTCCTCCATCATTTACTTCAAAAGTTTGCAGTTGGCATATTCATCACACTTGTCAGCATGTCGTGTGGAATGTGTGCAATTTCTTGACAAATGGAAGCCTTTAATTCTGCAATTGCATCCTTGCAATTAGAAAAAACCTTCTCCATTGGATCTGTGGGAAGTAACCCTAATTTGTTTGAACCATATAGTGGAAGATGTCCTATCCTCCAAAATTCAGGCACCAGAAAGATGTTGACCATTTGAAGATACAGTTCTGAGTTAGCAGTAATGGTTCTGTCTGTCCTGAGGATCCTGTAAAATTTTTGGGCCATAATTCCAAATTTTGCTAACTGCACCATACTTTAACATTAAGGCTATGCAGTGGGGTTTCAAGAAGAAACTAAGGGTTGGTATCTGACCAATATCAGAAGTTTTGATTGCTCATAAATCCATTTAAATGCAAATACGCTTTATCTGACATAAGCAGATTAGGCAGAATGTTGCTCTCTGCAACAAATTCCTGAAATTGTGCACAGATGTATGTTGGTCAATTGGATGTAACTTATGAGCATCTTACAACTTATAAGGATGGAATTTCACTTCTACTTTCAATATCTGGTGAAGCAATTGCTGGCTGATTTGCATTGTCAGGGAATGCCAACATGCTAAGTGCTGTGGGCTTTGATGCATTTCTGTTTAAACACGATCAACATTCTCAGGTGTTTGGACGGTTCTTGCTCTAACTAATGATTTCTTTTTGTTCCACTTTTCCATGTTCCTTCTATCACACAATTGTCTGTATGTCAGGATGATGACGATGACGACAACGATGATGATGATGATGATGATCTCCTAGGCATAAGAAATGCTGAACAATGATTACACTATTTAAATAAATAAAAGCTTCCAGAGCCTGAATGCATATTTATATAGGCCAATGATCCATCACAATTGAAATGGCCAACCTTCCAAAGCTGCTATTGCATTGTACTGTTATACACAGCCACATTATATAAACATGCTATGCATCTTGCTCCATCCTGTATTTTACAATCATGACTGTTTTTCCCACCCTATGTGTGAAAATTTTGTGCATCATATGGAAATTTTCTTCATGTACTTGTAACATGCTAATTGAATTATTTGTCTGGAATAGTTTGCTTTGAGAAACATAAGTTTCTGATTCCTAAGTTCTTTACTTCAAAAGCTTCCATAATCTTTCTGTTTGATAACTCATTTCATTTTTACTTTCTCTAGCATGTATGTGTAATGTACATAGTATATAAAGAAGGTATTGTATTCCACCCAAAAATTCATACCAAGATTTCACCATGTTTTGAGACCCCCTGAATCAAAAAAAAAACATTTTTAGAAACATGTTCGTGTGTGTGTGTGTGTGTGTGTGTGTGTGTGTGTGTGTGTGTGTGTCTGTGGGCAACATAGCTCAAAAATGAAAAGTCTGTTAAATACCAAACTGATATTAAAGGTCCAAGAATGTGACAGGAAGATTTTCAAGAAAATCCCCCCAACCTCAACTAACCTTTACATAGAACATTTTTTGAACATGGCTTACAAATGGCTCTAAGGATTTTGATTAAAATGCCATATGTTTAAGATATTTTTATCACAAACGAAATGTATATCTTGAATTTTCTGATTACCTCTGAAGATCTCTTCAATTTGGATGACTTTTGTATAACTCATATACCATGGTAGATAGATGCAAATTTACTACACAAAAATATATATCTTATTAAAACATACAATTTATGTCATATACATGTTTTCTGTAGAGTTAATCTTCTGCAAGATATTCCTTGTTATTGGTTTCAATTTTAAACTACTTAAACCTTTCTCAAGTAGGAAGTCAACTTTTGTTTCATTTGTTTTGTTTTACACCCTGGAATGCAACAGAGAACCTAATTTGAATTGTTTCACATTGTGATAGCTTTTAAAAGATTTGACTATCACTTTAACCTAGTGTATTCCCTTATTTCTCTTCTACTTATAAGGAAGGAAGATATAAGACCACTTCTACTAATGTTTATCTCGATTAGCTTGACGCAGATGAAAGAATAATCTTTTGTAAGGAAATTTTGTTTGTGGAACAGCTAGAGAAGTCATGTGAATGGAACACATCAGATTTTTTCCCAAGTAGTTAACTACTTATTTATTTATTTTTATAATATTTAACATCTATTTCTTTATTGATGCCTTCTTATCGTTATTCACTTTTTAAGTTTTGTTCTTTTCCACATACATTTGTTATTATTATTAGATTTGGATTTTTTTTGGTGGTCGTTTGTCTTATCCTCCCCATATTTAGATCTGACACCCCCCCCCTAGGATTTACAAGTCAATGCCTAACAATCAGAAGTCTGTCAGGGAGCCAACACCACAAAACCACATAATGGAGAACTTTGACCGAGTGGTTGACCTGTAGCAAGGCAAGAGCATGAGGAAGTGGCTGATATGAAATGCAAGCTAAATGGATGATGGAGCAATTGGTGGAATGAGTGGTGGGGGAAACCAGGGGATCTGGAGAAAACCTGTACAGATGCCACTTTGTCCACCACAAATCCCACATGCGGGTGTTTGGGATCAAACCTGGATGCCTAACCAAACTACTTGGCCATGATGCCTCCCTTAGATTTATTTCTGTGTTAATTACATACACATGATGGCCTGGTCGTCAACTCTAGCTATCATTGTAATTATTGCTATTTATTTTTTCACATACTGTGGGTCATTACCCCATTACCTTACCAACCAAACAATGAATTTAATTGTTTTATTTAAATTGTTTTTCTCCTTTATGTAATGTATGCCACTTCTTTATTTCATCACTGTCTACCATTTATTTCCTCATATTTATCACTGTTTATGTATTAATCTGCGACAAAGAACTTTATAACTCATATTTTGGTTTAGCCATATTATAACCTCATAGCATTGTCAATAAATAAAGCATTTCAATTGCTATATCTACTGCTGTTGATGATAATGATGACGACGATGACAGCAATTATATGGCCTCTCTTGAGACCTTCAACATACTTTATTCGAATGGCAATTAGTTTGATAAGTTAATATTCTTTAATAGCTATTACAAATATGTATTAAAGCACTTCAAAAATGTTAATCAAATCCTGACTTTTTTTGCTCTTTTCCCAAATGCTTCTTGGTTTCTTTCAGTTCTTTTTCCACATTCTTTAAATTACTATTTATTATTTCCATGTCTTTCTTAAATTATATCCTATTCTAATTTAATTTCTGTTCTATAACTCATTCTAATGCTCCCAGATAATTTTTCATCATTTCTCTATGTTTCTACTTTAATTCATGTTTTAATGTCCCCATATTCTGTTTTGTTCATATTTTCTTTCCTATGCTGCTCTATTTTATCTATCATTAATTTCATCATATCTATATAATGGTTCTGCCCTCGCTGCATCATCTATCTGTGCTACCTCCACTTCTGCATTTTCTTACTGGTTTACTAAATTGACTCTCTCATTCTCACTTCTACATTTTTTGTACTCATTTTCACAGATTTTAGAAGTTTCATATTTCTCAACGGCATATATTAGAGAAAAAATTACTGCCTACTGTTCAATGACTTCTTCTTTGAGGTCCCCTTCATCTGGATGCTGTGAATTCCCTGTGACCTTTCTTCCAATGCTGTTCTCCACAGTTCTGAAGTTGTGAGATTTTCTGCTTTTCAATAACATCTCCATCATGACCTTATTGCCAAATGCCATCTTCTTCATTTATTTCCTATTGTACTAGGGTCGGCTGATAAGTCTCAGGCCTCTCAATGAAAACAGCATTTAAAAGTTTTTTTTTTTGCTTTATTTCTCAACATAATTTCCAAAAAGACTAATACATTTGTCATATTGGTGTCCTAATTTTATTAAACCATCTCTGTAGTGCGATTTATCAAGGTCCTCAAAATAGCTGTTTACCGCATCAATGATCTCCTCGTTGTTATGAAATCTTCATCCTCCAAGAAATTTTTTGAGGTTTGGGAACAGGTGGTAGTCACTGGGTGCTAGATCTGGCGATTAGGGTGGATGTTCAAGCAATTCCAACTTTAAGTCGCACATTTTTCCCATTGCAATGACTGAATAATGGGCCGGAGCATTGTTGTGATGAAACAAGATTTATTTTTTTTTTGCCAAATTAGGTCTTTTTCTTTTCACCTCATCACTCAAATGTTGCAGTAAGCTTGCGTAGCAGTCACTAGTGATACTTTTACCCTTTTTCAAGTAATCAATAAAAATAATTCTCTGTGCATCCCAGAAAACACTCGCCATAACCTTGTTAGCTGACAAAATTGACTTTGCCTTTTTTTGGAATTGGTTCACATGGCGTAATTCACTGTTTTGACTGTGATTTACTTTCTGGAGTGTGGTGATGTATCCAAGTTTCATCCATGGTAATAAGAGGTCTCAAAAATTCACTAGGATTTTTATGGTAGAGTTCCACATTCTTAACAGAAACAGTTTTTCTTAGCAACTTTTGATCAGGTGTTAACAAATGTGGCACCCATCTTGCACAGATCTTGTGAAAGCACAAAATATTACCTGCACATTCTTTTGATATGCTTACAGCCTCTGCTATCTCAAACAACTGTAATCTGCGGGCTTCCAGGACTTAACAATAAATTCTTTCAATGATCTCTGGAGTGTCAACTTCTACAGAGCGAGGCTCATCAGTAGTGCTCGTACATCCCATTTTAAACTCTGCAACCCACCTTTTAATCATTGAATATGAAGGGGCAGAGTCTTTCAATGTACTGTCCATTTCTTCCTTGATTTCTTTAGGTGTTAAGCCTTTCAAATGGAACTATTTAATCACTGCTTGTTTTCCAAATCCTCTATTTTCATGAAAATTTTAAAGTTTGTATAAAATGCTGTCATTCGAAAACTAAACACAAGCTAGTCTAGAGTTAAACTATACGATGCTACTGTCTTAACTGGCCTAGTGTCTCCATATCTGTGTGAGGCCTAGGACAAGATAAGGCAATCGATATGGGCACAAATGAGTTTGGTTATTATAAATATTCAGGGCAGAAGGGTTAGTGATATGTTGTAATGAAAAAACGTTAGCTTCAGTGTTAAGAAGTATTCACCAAGTACGAAACCACTTTGCAAGATGATTAAGAGAATTGAAGTGCGTGAATAGCTTCAGAGAGATCTATGTGTGAGTAGAATAATACAGTATCGTTGGCATATAAAGCTATGGAAGTAGGGGTCATGTCTGGAAGGTCATAGGTGTAGACGTTGAACAAGAACAGAGCGAGTATCGAGCCCTGTGAAACTCCTGCTTTAACAGGGCGCCGAGATGACTTGAGTACTGCCAATATGAACAGCAAAGTGTGTTCTGATAGAAAACTGCAAATTGTAGTGATCAGATATTAAGGAAAGCCAATGCAGTAGAGTTTGATTACTATAACATCGTGCCATGCTTTAGCGAAGGCCTGTGCTACATCTAGGAACAGGACTGTTGTGTGCTAATGCTTTTCAAATCCATTAACAATTGAATTAATTAAAGTGGTATTGTTAACACACACTTCACTTACTTTTAATGAGTAGGACAATTTTTTCGCGGACCGTTGCCTGCATCCTCAGCTGTTGAACCACTACTGCTTGGATTTGGGTTCCAAGTTGTGGTTGTGGATGTGTTGGTTGTGGTGACATCTGTTGGGTGGGCGATGAAACTTGTTAAGCAATCCCTAGGGGGGAACTCTATGTTCATCAGTGTGTGGCGGTATTTATGAATATAGATTTTTTCCCAAGCTGATAATTGAAACGGATTCAAAAGTTCTTTCAATAGTTTGATGTTCGGATTTATTTCATGGTGAGTTTCCCAAAAGTGATGTGCTACTGCAGATTTGTCCGGCTGTTTTGATTTGATGTGTCTTCTGTGTTCTTTATTGCGTGTTTCAAGGTTTCTTATTGTCTTTCCAATGTATTTCTTGTTGCAGTCTTGACAATCAATGGCATATACTCCTGATTTTTTCTCCATGGGTATTTTGGCCTTCAGGGGAGGAGCCCAGGAGATATATATATAACCTTCATTTAGAACTATCTAACAGTTAGGCTCCGCAGCGTGGGAAAATTTAAATGACCACCTCTATAGGATTTTACACTTCCGTATGAAAACAAAAAACCAGGAACTCAAGAACAAAATGTTCAAGCTGAAGAAACAGCAAAACAAAACCAAACCAAAAATCAAAACATCACCACCACAGAAGCACGTCTTGAACTTGTCTAAACAAACTTTTAACAAAAAAGAAATTGATTTCCTAAACGAAGGATTAAAGACGTGCGTAGATTTCTCTACGAACATCGACGAGTACATTGCAGACATAGATATAGCATCCCAACAACTTGAGGGCACTGAACAGACTATAGTTAAAACTGAATGTAAAGAAATTTTAAAAAAACTAAAATACAGCAAAAACAAACAGAACACCATCCCCACACAATTAATCAACCAATTGAAATCCAAAGCGGTTATATACATAAAATCGGATAAAGTTAATACCATAGCCATATTGGACAAAAACGACTACATACAAAGAGTAGATTAGAAACCATGTTAAATTGCCCAGATTATTCACCTTTACAGAAGAATCCTCTAAAAACATACAAGAAAACATATACCTCAAGAAAACTCTCAAAGAAGTTACCACAATTACAAACAACCAAAAACGAAAAATAAACCCAGAGAACCCAACTCTTCCAAGACTATATGCCCTCCCCAAAATTCACAAAGCAGACAACAGCATGAGACCCATCATCAACAATATTAGCTCTCCCGCATATGAACTAGCAAAATGGCTAAATAATAAGTTCAACTCACTACCCAAGTTCAAAACCTTAGTCTAAGAAATTCACTAGAACGAATAGAAAAAATAAAAGACATAACTATATCCAAAGGAGATGAACTAGTATCTTTTGATGTAAAATCATTATTTCCCAGCATTCCCACAGAAAAACTCACAGAACTTCTCAGAAAATGGCTACACACCACAGATCTACACAGTACAGAAATAGAAGACTTGATCAAACTCTCCAACCTATGCATAAAACAGTCAGCTTTCAGCTTTAATAACAGCATATACCAACAAGTCACAGGCCTAGCTATGGGAAACCCACTTTCCCCATTCTTGGCAGAACTGTTCATGGGTGCTTTTGAAACTCACATTACCAAAGCCTTTCCGTAAATTTTCAAAATTTGGTACAGATACGTAGACGACATTTTCGCCATAATCCCAGGAAAACTAGCACAAGACGCCTTAAAACTCCTCAGCCTACAGGAACCCAAAATAAAATTTACCATAGAAAGAGAAAATGATAACTACATCCCATTTCTAGATCTCAAAATTTTCAAAAAGAATAACAAAATAGAATTTGGAATACACAGGAAGGCTACACACACCAACAACTACATAAAAAGAAATAGCTTCAACCCCATTCCACACCAATTTGCAGTGTTCAATAGTCTAGCTTTCAGACTAGTTAATATCCCACTTAATCTCTCAGAATATAAAAAAGAATATAAACACATTCTGAACACAGCAGTAGACAATGGTTTCAATACATCCACCATCATCAAAAAGAAATAAATACAAAAGAATGAAACACGTCAAAGAAATTACCACCTTAATCCATAAAGAAAAACCTCCCAAATTTCACAAAATCACATACAACCCACAACTCTATAACAAGTTCAAGAAAGTATTCAAGAAATTCAATATCAAACTAGAACCGATTAACAAATACAGCATAAAAAACCTCCTGGGCTCCTCCCTGAAGGACAAAATACCCACGGAGAAAAAATTAGGAGTATATGCCATTGATTGTCAAGACTGCAACAAGAAATACATTGGAAAGACAATAAGAAACCTTGAAACACGCAATAAAGAACACAGAAGACACATCAAATCAAAACAGCCGGACAAATCTGCAGTAGCACATCACTTTTGGGAAACTCACCATGAAAAAAATCCGAACATCAAACTATTGAAAGAACTTTTGAATCTGTTTCAATTATCAGCTTGGGAAAAAATCTATATTCATAAACACCGCCACACACTGATGAACATGGAGTTCCCCCCTAGGGATTGCTTAACAAGTTTCATCGCCCGCCCAACATATGTCACCACAACCAACACATCCACAACCACAACCACAACTTGGAACCCATACCCAAGCAGTAGTGGTTCAACAGCTGAGGATGCAGGCAACGGTCCGCGAAACAATTGTCCTACTCATTAAAAGTAAGTGAAGTGTGTGTTAACAATATCACTTTAATTAATTCAATTGATTATGCCTTCACTGTAAGCAGCTTCAAAATTATACATTTATACCATTAACAATTGTTTGTATTATATGAAATGGTTGATGCAAAGTGGGATGCTTAAATCGAAAACTGAATTGGTAGTCTGGAATTATGTTGTTTTGAGACACATATTTAAGGAGACATCAAAGAATTTTGGATAATGTTGGTAATAGGTTAATCGGACGATGGTTACCCAGAAGACTTTTAGGCTTGTTTGATTTGTGGAATACTGTGATGTGCGCAAACTGTATATCAATTATACGGAAAGTAACTGAATTGGAGACAGGCATTCAGGATGGATGATAAGTAAACAAGTGCTTTACTTGTCAGGTTTTTTAGTGCTGCATTAGGTAGCACATCATGTCCTGGAGATGTTTTAAGAAGACATTTAATCAAGTTTTGAAGTTCTCTGTGAAGCAGTGTGTTGATGTCGCAGAGAATGGAGTTATTTTTTAGCATCTAGATAATAGCATTACATAATGACGAATTTGGAGTGAATGTCTGTTCGTGAGAAAAAAAATTCTAACTATATTGTTGTGTAATTAATTATTACTTCCATACAAGCCATGTGCAGGACAAGAATTAAAAAGATAAGAGTCAGACCAAAAAATTCAATGTCATAGCCAGGATTTGAACCACTGATGTTGTTTTACTCTCACATTGGTGATTTGTGACAACCGTTATTGTTTGTTATTCTCCCTAGTTTCAAACAAAAGACTGTCCCTTTCTTATAAATTCTATATGAATGTATCAGTTGGTCATGCATACTTTCTTTTGTTTCTTGCCTGCTTAACCTATTTCATCTCATAACCAACAAATATTAAATAATGCATTATCAATGATGAGCAAGAAAATGTGACATATTACATTAATTAAGGAAACTTATAGTAAACATAACCAATAGAATATAACATTTGGTAGGTACATGAAATGTCAAGTAATATAACTGCTTCAACATCTATGCTCGCTTATAAAAACTGAAACACCCTCCTTTTCATTTACAGGCTAAATGTGAAATAAGTAAATATTATAGTCCTGAATGAAAAAGCAAATAAAATAGAAATTATTACAATTTACTTGTAACATGACATCACTAAGTACGGCACAGTAATCTACGTGTTGTTTTGGGTTCAGAAAATCTTGGTTTAATGATAAACTGTGACTTGCCTCGGTCTAGCTTCATTGGCGAACTACTTGAGATTCCTGTTTCTTTTTATAACTCACTGTTATTAGATTGATTGCTACTGTCTCAGCATCATGGCCTCAAGGGAGAGAATGCATTACAGGCAATAAAATACTTTTAAATGATACACTGGTTTCACTGGTATGATGTTCTTATATATTCAATATCACTGGATACAATAATTATTAACACTGTATGATGGCACTGATAAGTTAAGATCACATTCCACTAATGTGGTAACAGCATGCATTCCCTTCAAATACATAGGACTCTACCCTTGTGCCAAGCAATGATGATCACATGAAGACTGACAAATGAGGAATGACCAAGGTTGAGCATCTGTTCAGCTCTTATATAGGCTCAAAGCTTATTCTGCATGTTTTTACTCATTAAACATTATTTAAAGAAGTACATAATACAGACTTCCTTTTATCTATAAATAAATTACTTTTGGTACATATAATATTCATTTCATAAGCTATTTTTGCTTAGTGAATATTTAAATATGGGTATCCATCACTTGGGGATGCGGTAATACTAGAAGGGACAACTTCCTTTTTCATGCACTTAGCAATATAATTATCATTGTTGAATTTTTTTAAATAATTGGTTCTGATCATAAATGAAATAATGCTTAAAATACACATTAAATTCAATATTCTGATATTCACAGAACACTTACAAGCTAATTACTTTCAGTAAATAATTTTCCTTTATCACATAATCAAGAAATCAATATGGCATCAATTTCCTTCCATTAAAAAAAAAATAAACACTTGGTATGAAAACACTTGGCTTCCATATACAGGGTTACTACAAAAGAAGACAACTTCAACTGCCTGTAAAACAAAAACTATTAGAGATAGCAACCTAATTATTTTGGAGGTATGTTGAGAAACTCTCAAAATTTCATTTGTTACTATTGGTAACGCTGTAGTGTTTTGTTTGTTGTTGCAGAAGCTGAAATGGCGGAAAATCCTGTGGAAAAGGCATATTGCGTGTTGGAATTTGCTAGAACGCAATCAGCAACTGTTGTCCAACGACATTTTAGAACATGTTACCACAAAACGCCACCGACTAGACAGTCAATCTACGACTGGTATAGAAAATTCGAGACAACAGGATGTTTGTGCAAAGGGAAGAGCTCGGGAAGACCAAGAGTTTCGGAAGAAAACGTTGAACGTGTTTGTTCTGCCTACATAAGAAGCCCACAGAAATCGACATCTAGGGCAAGCATGCAATTACAAATTCCACAGCAAACTGTATGGAAAATCTTGCGGAAGCGACTGCACATGATGCCTTACAGATTACAGATGTTGCAGTTTCTGAGTGAAGAAGATAAGGTCATACGGCGTGACTTTTGCATCGACATGTTGCGACATGATGAAGACGATGCTGGTTTTTGTGAGCTCATCATTTCATTTTTGTGGTAACGTGTTCTAAAATGTTGTTGGACAACAGTTGCTGATTGCATTCTAGCAAATTCCAACACGCAATATGCCTTTTCCACAGGATTTTCCGCCATTTCAGCTTCTGCAACAACAAGCAAAACACTACAGCATTACCAATAGTAACAAACGAAACTTTGAGAGTTTCTCAACATACCTCCAAAATAATTAGGTTGCTATCTCTAATAGTTTTTGTTTTACAGGCAGTTGAAGTTGTCTATTTCTTTTGTAGTAACCCTGTATTAACGTCTCAAAATTAAGTTAATACCAGGTGTAATCCCTCTGTTTATATTGCTGGCTTCATTCTACAGGATATGAACATAATCAAATGCACAGTCATTTTCATGAGAGGATACTTCCTGTATTTGATCCCACAGAACCTCTTTTGATTTGTGTTATCTTGCAGACTAATTCAACTCTAAATTCAAATCTTGCCATTACAAGAAAATCAGTTTCAACTGCTAATTTGCGTGAACATGGTGATTATTCTGCTGGTATTCAATCATTCCATCAGGATATCTAGTCCTTACAGAAGGAACCATGATCTTTTCGAGGGTGTCTTTATAGTTCTATTATTTAATGCACCATCAAGCTGCCACAACACATTTAGACCATCCTGTGGCATCCAATCCCAAAATGATACAGATACCTGATTTAGGGAAACCACTTGAGTCATGTATTTTGCATTTAACATTTTCCTCTAGGGTAATAGATAATTACTTTCCCCCCAATTTATATTGATGATATATATTTAAGGGCAATCAACTACAAGGTCATTGAGTAACCCATTTGCATATGAAAATGTCATCTCATCTATGAATATAACTCTATTCCAGTTATGGTTGACATTTTCTTCTGCAAATGCAAGGCAACATAATATGTGATTGTGTAAAGGGTACTGCCTTTTATCTGCCAATCAAGCAAAGAACCTTGCTGTGATCAAATGATATTAGGCTGTGTGGTTCAATCCAAGGAATTTAGAATTGCTTCAACTGTATGGTAGATACATGCTGGAACATGTATCTCTGCCTCTTCTAGAAATACAGTGTCGTACTGAGTAGTGGAAAACTTTTTTGTTCCAAAACACATTGACAACAAACAATCCCTGGATAAATTGCTCTCACCTCTGACCTAGGTATATGTATAGGAACTTCAAGTGAACATAAGGAGAGGTCTCCCTGTAGCTTCTTTTTTATATGTGTGCTCAGCCATAGCAAAAGTTATTATTGCTAACATATGCAGAACTCCAAGAATATGAGGTATGTATGCATGAACATGCCAGTACCATTTATAACTGAAGAATGAGACAGTTTGTATAGCCAATACTAAACCAGCCAAATATTTTGTTTAGTTTTTCACTTTAGAATTTTTACTAATATGGTATTTATTTTGAAAATGAAAAGAGGAATTTGGTTTTGTTTATGTGTACAAATGTTTTAAAATTAATATATACCTTAAGCATAGAAAAAAATATTTAAAAAATGAAATTTAAATAATACATATACACCAAAGTTTCAAATCCAGGTTGTTTCAATTACAAGAAGACATGCCACATTTTTAGAAGACAATAAGGAACACTTAACACCTATTTACATAAATTAAATGCATATTTTACATGTTAAAATTCCAAAGGAAGGCCCAGGGTATGCATTAAAGCATCACTTTTATATTATGTTTATTTATTTCCATACAGAAACTTCCATAAGATACAATAGAAGTTCATCTAATATGTTGACAGGCTATAAGACTTTATACTAGCAACTTTTCATTGCAATATTCTTAATGAGTTCCTAAAAATCCAGACAGCCTAACTATAATTCAGTCTGATCTTAATTGATCATTTTATGAAATTCAAACAATATTAATTACTCCTATCGCAGTTAAACTTTTTATTCAAATTGAAAACACTCCTTATACATAGTCATATGACAGGAAAACTCAATAAATATGATATCAATATACACATATTGCAGATTTCAATGTCAAATGAACATGCAATTGTATTTCAAAATACAATCTTTAAGCATAGAATGAAATACAGGATTTTTGATGTCCCATATGACAGTAATATGGGACAAGATTCTTTCTTCTCGAATATGGAAAACACTGTATAATGAGGGAAATCTAACAAGTCTAATTATGAGATATGTATTTCATTGTTTCCAAATCCCTCTCTGGCTGCTCCTCATTTATATTGTCTTAGATGGGATGGATTAATCAAGTTAGACACGCCTAATTCATTCACCTCAGTGAACCTCTTAAGGTTATCAATTTTACCACTTCTGATTTAACTATTAAACTGCCTATGCACATTGAACATGGAGTCATTACCAAAACATTAAGTAATGTTAAATGAAAGATAAAAATAAAATGGATTTGAAAAACTGTAGTACTTACGATCTTTGCTAAATGCATGAAGAAATTTCAGATTTGCTGGTAGAATACTCAGAAGGAATAAAGAAAGGTAAGCTGGACATGCATCCTTTATTTTGCTGTAAAGCAGTAAAAAGAATTGTTTTTTAAAATTTTGCAAATATGTAAAGAAGCTTGTGAAAAATACATCATTTAGTAATTACTTACTGGGGCCAGTTTCAGGAACACTTGTTCCCATTTTCAACCTTTAGTTCTGACTGAATCTCACTTTCTTGGCATTATAAGGGTGAAAGTGCATCATTTATGCAGGCATCTGGTGCTGGATCTATGAACTTCCTAAGGTTGCTGTATGGCAGTAAATCAACTTCATAATACAATTCTTTTTCTTCATGAAGTCGATATTCTCTAGACATCCAATTCTGTGTGTTTATAAACTGGTTTTAACAGTTTTATATTAGGTGTGATTTCATGTTCTGATGACTAGAAATGATGGACAACTGCTGATTTTTCTGCCTGTTTGTATTTTAGGTTTCTCATATGTTCTTTTAATCTGGTTTCCAAACTACTTTTTGTCCTTCCTATGTATACTAGATTACAGTCTGAGCATTCAATTTCATAAATTCCCTGTTTTTTGTTTGCTGGGTTAGAATCCTTTAATTTTTGCATAGATTCTGAATTCTGTAGCAGTTTTTTGGAGCTAAGGTGATGTTATAATTCTTGAAGACCTTCTGAAATTTGTAGTATGCTCAAGGATGATAGGTGAATCTTCTGAACTGAGGTTGATCATTGTGGTTCTGTAGGGTTGTTGTGTGTGTTTTGCAGTTCAGTTTTTTCAAAGTATCTATTGGTATTCTAGTTGGTATTCATTATTTTCCATGGGAATGTGTATTAATCTGTATGCTAGTCTATTCAGAACTGCATATTTGTGTGTTTTGGGATTGTAGCTATTATACTTATGTAGTTATCTGTATTTGTTGGTTTTCTGTGCATTCTAAATATTATGTTTTGCTTTGTTCGTTCTGATTATTTTGATGTCCAGAAATGGTAGACATTGTCCTGTTCAGTTTCTATGGTAAACTGTATTGATTTGTTTTGCATGTTGAGGAATTTGAGTTACATCATCTCTGAGTTTCTCAGGAACTATGGCAATGACCTCACTTATATACCTGTACTACTTTTTGTATAGATGTGAGAATGCTTCAGTGATCACAGTATTTTGACTGTGCGAAGGTAGCATAATCATCAGATAGAAATGGTAACAGAGGATTCCTCCTGTTGTTTGTTGGTAGCATTTATCCTTGAAGGTAAAGTAGTTTTGTCTGATAACTGGCTAGCCAAAGAAAATCATCTACCTCCTCTGTTGGTATGTTTATTTTTGCAGCCAGGTTTTTATACTGGGTATATAGGTATACTGGGAAATAGGGAAGCCACATCAAAGGACATTAGTTTGTCTTCAGGTGAGATGCTTATATATTTCAAATGGCTAATCAGGCCCAGCGAATTTGATATACTTTTACTATTGAACTTTGGGAAAGAGTTGAATTTCTATGTGAGCCATTTGGAGAGTTTATATGTAGGTGAATTGATGCTACCTATAATGGGTTTTTTGTATTTTATATAGGGCATACAATCTGGGTAAGATTGGTAGATCTGGCTTCTATTTGGATTTTCAGATTGTCAGACTATAACAGGAAAAAAAATACACAAACCCAGTAACATAATCCTCATAGTTGACACCAATGAAGCGAGATTCAGTGAGAATTAGGGGTTGAAAATGGGAACAACTGTTCCTGAAACTGGTCCCAATAAGTAATTATTAAGTGGTGTTTTGTGTTGCAAAAACTGACTCACATTCTTATCAATTAATAGTAAAAGGAATCTAATGTAATGTTTTGTATGTAGAAATTCCACAAAAAATAATTATAAATAAGATGGTATTACTAATATTTAGTAATAATTTATTACTGATATTAATGAGACTAAATCATGAAGTTGGACATGGTATATGAGGGTAATAAAATTGTGACATTGTGAATGAGGGTAATAAAATGGGGATGTAAGTTAAATGCTTCAAAATTAAATGTAAACAATTTGAGGCAGGAAAACCTATGAGTTTGTTGCTTGACGTCTTTTACCTAGCAATGTGTCTTAGAGATATTTTGTTTTGTAGCTTTAACAGAGAGAAAACCAAATACACTAATTATTCATGACTTACCCATGTATGTATGTTATAAGCAAACTCTAACACTTTTGGTAATGTCATATTGATGGCTCAGTTCCAAATGTGTCTATCTGCAAAATTTTCAATTTTGGATTTTCTACACATCCTGAGTCAGACTCTGGTCAACTATCACTTCCAAAGGTATCTAATGGATAAACCTGGAAATAGTGTCTCTAAAAATGAAGTACCACAGAAACTAGGTGCAAAAAATATTGTGGGTCAATTCCTAATGTAAACTACAGAACTACAAATGGAATGTTCTTTTATTTACATAGCTTTCTTGCTATATGATTGCTATCAACTATTTTTGATTGTTTGATCTAGACTTTAAACTTGCACAAACACAATGATCTTCCATTTAGTTTTTGGCATCAATTAATATTTTAATTGTGCAATTAGGTTCCTCATTCATTATAATGAATTAGGGTACATAGTATAATAAAATGAATTATTGAGCCATGGCTTCAATAGTAGTTATCTAATTTATGCTGCAACACCTCAATAGAACAAATTTATTTCTTCTTTCCTGAGTTCAGGACCATCTTGTAATTACTGCAGAGTGGTAGTTGCTAGTGTATGCTTAGCATTTAATGCCAAATTATGCTGAAAATGTATGCTAGAGCCAACACAACGGCAGAACTATTGGGTTTAAATAATGATTCTCATAATTGGATTGGATCAGATTATATTACATTCTGTAGATTCATGATGGCTAAGCAGGCCTTGAATATAGAACATTCAAAACATACAAGATTCAATACACATTTAAAGTTCTCTCATTAAAATTAATAGTAAACATCTTAAACTTTCAAGTGCATTAATACTTTAATGTATTAAACATTAAAAATGATATGATTATATCATGGCTTTTATAGTCTCTGTCACTATATAGTGCTTACATCCTTTCATACAAAGGTGTGCACAGTTAATGTTAACATCTACATTCTGAAAATATTAAATATATGACATAACAAATTTGTCAGTGTAATTTCTAAATTTTTAATTATTACTCTCAAAACTACATGTACAAAGTATATATTTCAAATTACAGTACTAAAATACATACATGCAATAAATATTAATCTTCTAGTCCATTTAATGTAACAGTTTTTTTTTTTTTCCATAGTCAGCTTACCCTCCCCATATATAGAACTACACCCCCGTAGGAGCCAACAGCACTTAACTGCAGAATAGAGAACCTGGAATGAGTGGTCAGTCCATAGCCAGACATAGGTATGAGGAGGTGGATGATATGAAATGCAAGAAAAATGGATGATGAAAACATGAATGGTGGGGAAACCAGAAGACCTGGAGAAAACCCGCCTGCCGTTTTGTCCATCACAAATCCCACATGCAGGTGCTTGGGATCGAACCCAGCCACCTAGTGGAAAGCAAGCAGTCTAACCACTCAGCCACAGTCTTAATATAACAAATACTAAATATAAAAAACTTCACTTGACTTTTAGTCTGTATCATATCATTCAATGTTTACATTTTTACTTATATGTACGGAATGGCAAAATTTGGTATTAAAATACACATTTTTAAATTAAAATGTGGGTGTATTGACATATTAAAGGTACTTAATGTTCACATCCTTACTTGAATGTAGAGGGTGTCAAAATTTGATATTAAGGTATGCATTCTAAAAATAATAAGTATGTACATTAAACATAAAATCACTTCACTTGGTTTTAATAGCCTGTGTCACTTTTATGGTCAATTGGTATTGATTTAATTGTTTTTTTCACTCAAGCTGTGTGTAGGCAGGAGTTGGATAGGTAGCGTCAGACCATAATATTTGACTCTACTATGAATCCTGGGACTTAAAGTACTTACAACATTGTAAATCACCATTGGGGTTGTCATCTCAAAATAATTTGAGATCACCTTGTGTTTTACCAGAATACATGCGAGTCAGTTGAGAAATTCAATGCTATGCCCGCATGTTGCCATGGTAGTTCAGTGGAAGAGCAACTGGCTAGAGACCAGGAGATCCGTGGTTCAAATCCTGGCTATGGCATTGAATTTTTCAGTCTGACTCTACCTATCCAACATAATTTAATTTTATAATACATTTATTTAAATATTTGCTTATTACTACAACATGGTGTCATCTGCAAATGGATGGATACTAGCAATGTTGTTTATGTTCTATAGGAGGTCATCATCATCTTCGTCATCACCATCATCATCATCATCATCATCATCTTCAACTTCATGGCTTAGGTCTGTTGACTCGTTCCATTTCCCAGTGGAAATTATGATCTTGCCAATGTTTTTTAGGTCTTCCAATATTTCTGTGACCTAAAGGAGTATAATTTAACATTGTTTTTGGAAATCTGTCTCCATTCATTCTTGTTACATGTTAAAGCCAATTATATTTATTTGCGTTTATCTTATCATTTAATCTAAAAATATTTAATTAATTCCTGATATCTTTGCTCCTCTTTTGGGCTCTTAACCTGGTATTCCTACAACTATTTTAAGAAACCACATTTTGACTGTTTCTATTTTGCTCTACTCCAATTTTGTGAAAGGTCATGTTTCTGATCCATAAATTATCATTGGTACTGCCATTGTTTTATAAACAATGTTTGTTTCCTTTGTTGTTTTATTTCTTAAACATCTATTTATTGGACCACAAATATGTTGAAATTTTTCTAATTTCTTTTCTATTTCTATATTATGCCTATAAGTAATCATACTTCCTGAATATTTAAAGCAGCTCACTTGTTCAATTATTTCTGTTCCAAATACAATGTTTGATCTCTTATGATAAGGTCTATAAAAAGCCATAGCTTTTATGTTTTCTGACTCAATATTTTTAGATTGTGTTCTTTTATTATTTTATAAAATTTATTAGTTGCTTTTTGCAGTTGATTTTTTGAAGAGGCTATATTTATTATTTGGTCATCTGAAAATAATAATACAATTCATTTTCATTTTGTCTATCATAAAATTTACATTTAAAACATTTTGCCATTTTCTTATGGCATTGTCCAAATATATATTTAAAAGTAACGGTGAGAGTGGGTAACCTTGTCTAACTCCATTATTAATATCCATGAACATTTCTCCAATACCCTTTCCTTTATCTATTTGTATTCTTGTATTTTGATATAAACTTTTAATTGCCTTTATTATATGTTCTGGATATTCTTTTTCTTTTAAAATTTGCCACAATTTACTTCATAATCAATGAAAAGCATGTGTGTTTCTAGATTAAACTCTCTCCCTTTTTCTATTACTTGCTGGACGAAAAAATAGTCTTTTGTTGATTGCCCTTTGCTAAATTCATGTTGTTCATTGCCAATAAGGTTTTTAGATATTTTCTCAATACATCTGGCTAATATTTTGGTATATATTTTAAGGCATGTAACCAATAAACTCATTCCTCTATAATTATTTGGATTATGTCGATCACCTTTTTTAAATACTTGTATTATAACAGCTTCACTCCATTCTTCATATTGCCAGCAAATGTTTATGAAATTCAATTACCTATTTAGAAGTGCTTGAGATCACATTTAATAAGTTCTGTGTTTATTTTACTTATACCAGCAGGTTTCTTGTTTTTTAAAACTCCTTATTGTTTTGCTTAATTCTTTCAATGCTAAAATCACTTTCAGTTATAATATTTCTTCTTGTTCTTTATAATACTGTAATCATGATCTTTCAGGGATTGTATTAATATTTAATTTCTCTTTTTCCTCTTTTCTTCAATGGGAGATCATTTATGCAAATTAAAAATAACAAGGACCAAAAATTGATCCTTGGGGGAATGCTATGTTGTTTTATTAATTTCCAATTTGAGATGCTATAGTTATATTGCTTGTGGTTGCTAATGTCAACCCTTTGTTTTCTTTTTTCTAGGTATGATATAAATCAATTTAAATGTTTGTTTTCATTCCATAAAACTTTAGTTTTGCTATCAAAATCTTATGATTTACACTTTCAAAAGCTTTTCCTCCCACATGTAAATTGTCATTTAAAATATAAGTTTGTATGTTCTCAATTCTTCCCAAACCTGCTTAGAGAATCTGTGTCATATGAAAAAAAAATCAAACAAGTAAGTCTAGGGACTAATATACTGATTATTACGAAATCATCACACAGGCTTAAAAATAGACCTAGAAATGCATACATCAAATAAGTTATGGATATTTAAAATTTCTTTCAAAATGATTACAATTTAACCAAATGTAAGTATATATTTTTTTCTTTTATTGTCATTTAATATACAATGGTTGTCATTAGTCTATGTACTCATTTTCTTATTTCTCTAATTTTGAAGGAATTTAGATAAATCCTCAGAACCCAAAGAGGATCCTGATTCTGTGAATGATAAATATTTCAACCTCGGCCTCAGATGGATTGAATTAATTTCTGAGAACAGTAGTGATTCAGAAAGTCACAGTTTCTACAGGGAAAACTGCTAGTTCAGAGAAAGCAATAATAAAATCCAGACAGCAAGTAAAAGAAGATACCCATTATCTTGGTAGAAAAATATAGCAACTGCTACTAGCTAAAGTACTGTATGTTCTCACTGATCCAACAAATGCCATACTTTCCATTATTGTTTTTAAACATTGGAAATGGAAGTGCTAAATGATACATGTGGAATGAGTCAGAAGGTATATGAAAACATTGTAAAATTGTTTTCTGCTTGTTTCACCACTCGCAAAGAATTCCAGAAACAATGAAGACTCAAGGCTAATGAGTGATCCATACAGAGGACAAAATAAAAGCCAATGTTTAACCACAATGCTTAGTTATACTTCAATAAAACTATCCACAGAAACCAGGTCATATGTTTCTTGTAGCTTGCCATAGTTAGCTGGAATGTAATGAAATACATGTTACACAAACTGCAACAAGAAATGTACCAGTTTATTTACTACATGAGTCAGTGATGTTTGATAGAAAAACCACATATGAAGCCAAAGTATGGAATTCATCAGAAGAAAGATATAAACTTTGTTAGCTCAAATGCATTGGTCAATTTATTGATGAATATCAGCAATAGAGATGAAGAGAGAAACAAAATAAATTGATGATATGGGAGGACAATACCATGTGTAATTAAATGAAAACAGGCTACATTGAAGATTTCCACAGTGTCAATGTTTTGCCAAGGCAAGTCCAATGATTTACCATCGTTATAACAGAGGGATACCTCACACCTTTACACCATAAAAAGTCAGATGTATATGTTAGATGTAAACTATGATGAAGATGATTTGCTTTGTTATTAAAAGCAAATTTATTAAGCTGGCTATTCCCAATAGATCTTTTTTTATTTATGGATGCTCTTTAATTACAGTGGTTCACAGTGCCCCATTCTACATATATTGGGCGTGAGAGACTGCTTAATTTTGCTCAGAGTCCTTTTTATCAGGCTTGAGGTTCTTTTGCATGCTGTAAATCTATGACATGGGACCATTGGCTTTATTTCCCTTCCGAATGAACAAATGCTATGAATTTTTACACCCAAAAAATCCATTGTCCTCCACCAGGTTTGGACCCATGACCTTGGGTATATGAAGGTAACCACTACACCATGGAGGGCAATTCCCATTAGCTATATTTTCTTTGTATGTATAGGGAACTGGTTGAAATGTTAAAATATTAATCCTTGTTTAAGTGAGTATAATGCATTTTTCTGACTTAATTTGTACATAACATTAATAAAGGATTGTTATCAACTTTAGAGCCCAAATGAAACTTCTGGGTTTGTTTATTTATTAAAAGTTCATGAACACCCTAACACCACACTGCAACTCAGAGACACATATTAGTTATAATTCAAATTTGAAATCATCTCTGGTTTCAAACAAGCAGTGATTTGAAACTCAATCCAGCAGTACAACTCAGAACACAAGTAGAACATATTATATGAATACATTGTTTGTGTCTCTTTGAAAATGTTCAGGTTTAAACTCAAAACAATTAACACCTTGTAATAGGATTTGGGTTTGCTTCCCATTGCCTTTTTGGTAGATCTTCAGTTGGCAGCCCTCTGCTCTATGTTGCAGCCAAATTTCCCTGCTGATCCTATGGATGCTGCTTTGCTGAACCAGTAATGCTAGTGTCATAGCTAGAACAGTGTAGTTGGTAGTTTACTTTACCTGCAGATTTTATAATACTGCAACTGCTCAGCCAGCAGCTCACTTATTGGTATTGTTAAGGCTAGCAGATGTTAATAGTTTTTGCTTCAACAGCCGACGAGCAATCCATGTCCCTTTGCTGGCACCTTGACACAGAGCTCAACAAAGTGCATGGGCCCGCAAACATTGGCAATGGATAATGGAACAGGGGTGCAGGTGGTGTGGTCCAATGCATTCAGTTGTATCAAGCTGATGGGTACATAAGAGTTTGGCATATGCCCCATGAAGCTATGGATCCTGCATGTCAACAAGGTTGTGTCCAGGCAGGAGGTGTCTCAGATGGTCTAGAATGCATTTTAATGGTCGCGATTAGATCCCATTGTCCTGCTGCAGGGAACAATACCAGGAGCAAGTTATGTGGACATTCTTTCAGACCATCTGCATCTCTTTCTTGCACTAGAGTACCCTGATGGAGATGCCATGTTTCAAAAGGACAATGCAACGTATCATTGCTCTTTGGTGGCATGCAAGTGGTTTAATCAGCACTTCAGTGAACTTACAACCATTATATGGACCTCCAAATCACTTGATCTGAATCCAATTGAGCATTTATGGGATACTGTCACTGGTGGTGTACACTCCATGAACCCAGCACCAACTACACAAGAATAATTGTGGGCAGCACTGCAAGATGCATGGGCCAATATCCCTCCAGAATGATTCCAACACCTTGCAGAGTTGATACCTCAATGTATTGCTACAGTTTTGAGGGCTTGCAGAGGAGCAACTTGTTATTAGCATCATATACAGTACCTTCCCATTGATTTTGGCCACTCAATGTATGGCTCTGCAATTAAACCAGAGACCCATGTGCAAAAATTCAACTTTAATTACTATACAGCAGGAATAATCCAGAAGCAGCAGAACAACACTACTTTGTTATATACCACTAATACAGATTAGCCAACTCAGCAATCTCGTTAAAAGAATATGCTTGGTGATAAAGATAGCATCGTTAATTACTGATTTTAGCAGCAGATAAATTTCTACTAGCTGATTAATGAGAGGGCACTGTGGCAACTCAGCACCAACTACAAAGTGAGTACTCTCAGCATACCATTTACCACCTCCCTCCCGCTTCAGAGAAAACTTCAGCTGTTTTAATTCAAAATCTTCTCGGGCTTCTAGCCAGGTAAAAACTTAGCTTGACACCAACGTTTCGAAGAAGTGCATCTTCCTCGTCTTCAGGGTGAACTGATGGTTTGAGCTTGCGGAGACTGGTATTTATAAGAGCTGGGATGAAGCTAACATCTGATTGGTTTACGAGATATTATGGCCTGGTATTTAAGATCAGGCCATAATATCTCGTGAACCAATCAGATGTTAGCTTCATCCCAGCTCTTATAAATACCAGTCTCCGCAAGCTCAAACCATCAGTTCACCCTGAAGACGAGGAAGATGCACTTCTTCGAAACGTTGGTGTCAAGCCAAGTTTTTACCTGGCTAGAAGTCCGAGAAGATTTTGAATTAACACGTCGCCAGGAAAGCTTTAGTTCTTAATTCAGCTGTTTTATTTATATTTCATTTTAACCCTTTAAAATATCAAAATTGTCAAATGTGTTTCTTAGAAGGTAAATTTTGACCTAGTGCTGCCTGCTGTTTATGCCATTGGACTCTGATGAAGATAAGTTAATACTAGATGTATGGGTCTACAAGAAATTAGCATAAGAAATAATATAACTAATCACATTCAACCAATGTTGAATAAACCAATTTCAGCTTCCTTGCCAATTATGCTTCTATTTATTTTATTTGTATTTATATACTTATCAGACTAATCAAAAGAAGATTTAGGCACAGTGGAAGAAATATGAAATTTCTTTTATTTAAAATTTATGCTGTAATTTCTTTGTTGCTTTTGTTTTCCATATTACACAATTGATGGATTTGTAGTAGTTACAACTGTCACAGTTGTAAAAATATGCTGAATATTTCCTTTTACTGCAGTACCCAGTCCCAATATACACTTTGTATAAAGATGCACATTATAACAGTTTGCTGCAAAACAAAATATTCCTGGAAGAAACTTTTAACTTAGAAAACAGTTTCCTATCTGCATTGTACACATTTTAAGGTTTGATTAAGCAAGTGAATATGAGCACAGCTTATGCCAAAGAAAAATCTAGAGTTTCCAATCCACGGAATTAATCACCAATTATTTCATATAGGCCTTCTAATCTTTTTGTCATAGATCGCAGAATGTAGTAGATTTGAACCTAGCTAACATCGAAAATTAAACCCTGATCATCCTGAACAGTTAGATTCAATGCTTTATCCAATTGAACTACAAATGTATGAGCATGTAGCAACACTTGAAGAATTTTCAATGAAAAATAAATTGAATATTCTGACAAGAGATTGTACTCTACATTTTTCTGAAAATTTGTATTTTTCTTATTTCTATAGATTTCCTTTATTTCTATATACTAGCAAAATGTTGTTTGCCACAAGTAACAAGAAATGCATTTTATTAAGGATTGTCAGTAATTAGTACCTAACTTGTTGTTAAGATTGAAACAGGCAAAAAGTTGAAACTTATTACTTCATGGAA
This sequence comes from Hymenopus coronatus, assembly GCA_030762935.1. Lineage (NCBI taxonomy): Eukaryota > Metazoa > Arthropoda > Insecta > Mantodea > Hymenopodidae > Hymenopus > Hymenopus coronatus. The sequence goes on from CM060888.1 coordinate 95,126,616, forward strand.
TGCATCAAATTGAGAAGAAACATCATCACACATATTTCTAAGTTGTAAAAAGTTGTATCCCATCATATCCAGTTCCATGCCTAGGTACTGAATTTGACTTAAATAGGAACAAAGACATACAGCTGTGTGAGAAACACATAATTCCATCCCAGCTACCATTGCAAATATAAGTCAGTATCTTATAGTGATGCAGTTCCAGATGTTCTACCTAGAGTAATGAAGATGAGAGCATTATTGAATCAAAACGTAAAGACTAGCTGATAAACTTATAATCACTTAGACAGATTAATAATTATTGAATTCTATAATTGATCAACAACTGGCAAAATCATGTTTTATACATGAGTAATATTTATACTTTACTTTCTCTACCATGTAAAAAGTATGTAGAGCAGGTTATTCATTCCAACCAAATGTTTCATATCAAGATTTCACCAGAAAATACATGTTTTGTGTAATCCTGAATCAAAAAACAAAACAAAAAATCTGATGTGTTCCATTTACATGACTTTCTCTGCATCTCTGCAACCAATTATTGTTAAAAAGTTTATGCTTCTATTTACTTCATGCTAATCCAGCAGAAATAGTATTATTACTTGCTTCCTTGTAAGTAGAACGAAATAAGGTAGTACCATAGGTTAAAGCGATAGTCAAAAGCTAGTTGCTATGTGACTGAAGTTCCTTTGTTGTATGTACAGGAGTTGACCAATTCCTGTATGAGAAAAGCCTAAGTTTTTCAAAGCTGAAACCAAAGAAAGGAATATTTAAAAAACAATCAGCTCCATGAAAAAATGTGTATAACATAAATTATGTGTTTTAACGCACTCTACATATTATTTATGGTAAGTTTTTGTCCATTTCTTACATTTTAGCAGTTATGCAAAATTCTGTAAAATTCATCCAGAGTAAAGTAATCTTCAGAGGCTATTCCCAGAAAATTCAAGATATACATTTTATGTGTCAGATAAAAATCTTTAATATACAATATTTTAATCAAAATCGTTAGAGCCATTTTTGAGAAAATAAAAAATTTTGAAAAAAGTTCCATGTAAAGGGTAGTTTGTGTCGCATCCTTGGAAGATGCCAAACCTAAATATCAAGTTTGGTTTTTAACAGACTTTTTGTTTATGAGCTATGCTGCACACACACCCACATGCACACGTGCACACACACACACATGGACATTTTTTTATTCAGGGGGTCTCAAAACATGTACCTATTTCTGGAGAAATCTTGGTATCAAATTTTTGGGTGCAATACAATACCTTCTTTATTCACTATATACATAGTGTGTATAGAGAAAGTAAAAAATTAGAAAAAGATGTATGTGGTGTGTCTGTGAACAGCAAAAGTCAAAACTGTAAACTCTGTTAAATACTAGACTTGATATCTCAACTCCTGTATGTTCCACAACATAACTTTCAAGAGAGTTCCCCCTCCCCAAACTACCCTTGACATAGAACTTTTTCAAACATTTTGATTTTCTCAAAAATGACATATGATTTTGATTAAAACACCATATTTTAAAATATTTTCATGACAAATAATATCTTGAATTTTGCGGTAATAGCCTTTGAAGTCCTCTTCATTCTGGATGACTGGTAAACCATAAGAGATAGAAGAAATCCAATAAAACAAAAACTATAGAGCTTGTTAAAGTATATAATTTATGTCAAATGCATTTTTTATGAAGTTAACCATCTCTGAGACATTCTAGTTATTGGTTTCAATTTTTCCGTATTTTTCTAAAATGTGCAGTTTTTGCTTTAGCCTAGTGTATTACTTTTTCCTTTTGTAACATAATAAGACCTATGATGTAGATAGCAGAACAAGCTTTTGTACGAATGATTTGTTGCAGAATAGGTAGAGAAAGTTATGTGAATGTAACACATCAGAAGTTTTTTGTATATCTCTGTATTCTCTTTAATTAACAACACCAATTCATTTATTTTATTCTCCAGAAAAACATATTTTCAGTTTTTGGCAGAAAAACATTTTTTCAGATTTTGCCAGAAAAAAAATTATGATTAGATTTAATGAAGAAAATTCATATTTTTGTAACTGTATAATTGATATTAAACAAATAAAACTGTTAGGCAAATAAAACTGTTGTGTGTTCTATTTAAAAAAATGAAATTGTTTTTTCCCTCTCCTGAAAAATGTACAATTTGGGTGAAATGACTTTTTGCCAGAACTCTGTCAGTATGCTAATCTATGTATCAAAAAGTAAATTAGTCAGTTGCTCTAGAGAGATTATGGCTATGTGAATGGGTAAGATTATATCCTACAGGATCACTGTAATTTCTTCCTGATTTTGAAACATATTTTTAACTCTTAATATTTTTAACTCTGACACATCAAACATCTGGTACAGAGAAAGAAAAGATGCAAAGTTTTTTTAATTATGGTTGCCTTTATATTTAAAGTTTGTAGAATAGCCCAAATGAAGGACTCAGAATAATGTTGTTTAGTTTAATGTACAAAAAAGCATTTATGTTAAAATTAAATATTAAATAATTATATAATTATATTGATTATTATGATAATTAAATTCATAATCCTATTTTTGTTTTCCAGATGAAAGTTTGTTCCTAAGTTCCACCAAAAATGTACTTGGATCCATCACTAAAGTCAGCAACCTATCAAATAAAAATCTGAAATTTACTAAATGCAACAAAGTTTACATTGGGAAAACCTAGAGGAACCTGGAAAAAAGAACCAAGGAACACTTCAGTTACATAAAACACAAACATCTAGAGAAATCAGCAGTTGCTACCCATTTTTGGACAAAAAACCATGATATAAACCCAGAGTCAAAACTATTGAAACACATAACTGGAAAGCAGGAATTGGCAACTTGGGAACAAATTTTTATTTGGAAAAACAAAAATAGTATTATCAACTTTGATATCCCCCAGGGCGACTCATTGACAAATTCATAGAACCACCACCAGAGCAAGCAATGGATTGATGAGTGTCACCACCAGCGATCAGTCGATGTCTGGTTGACAATGGAGGAAACTAACCTCCGAAACATGTCCCGGGAAATTTAAATGTGAGTGTTGTTTAGTGTCATTAATCAACTCAATGTTTACTTTTAATTCAATCTCAACAGCACTGTCATCAACTTCCAAAATAAAAAAAGTTCATTCAAGTGTTCAAATCCAGTTAGTGTGTTTACTGGATACATTCTTAGTCAAACTGTCATTATTACTGTCACTCACACTGTAATCTGCAATGTCGTCAGTTAAAAACTGTTCAACTGTATTCTCTTCTATAATATCTTTGTTGTAGAAGTGATCTGCTATTTCGTTTATGTGTCAGCAAAATATTTGCCACTTTTCCACACCTATTAATTGCTCGACATCCTTGAGTTTGAAGGCTGTGTTAAGGCTACCAATCCACTGTTTAACATCTACCCAGACCAGTTCAATAGGATTTAGATCTGGGTGATATGGTGATGGTCTTAAAGCAGTAGGACTATTTTTGTCCAGAATTCTGTCCACTAAATACTTTATATATTTAGGTTTATGCACTTTTATTAAGTCATAAAGCTTGACTTTAGTCCTATTTTCGTCATATGGTATGTGTTTATCTGACAGCAATGTTTTCATGGTTTCCTTTGAGGAATTTGAAGTCGGAGGCTTTACTTCTTGAATGTTGTGAAAAGGCATATTATCAAACAACAACAGACAGAGTAGAAGGTAAATAAGGTAATACACCAGGCTAACACAATAAAAAGCAATTTTAAAAAGCTGGCCACTATGTGAAACAATTGAAATTCTTTTCTAGCATGGCCATAAGTAAAAGAAATGAAGTGAAAGATCACCTCTCATTTCAGAAAAATTTAGTAGCTTAAAATTGAAACCAATAACTAGGAATATTTTGGAAATGGTTAACTATAGAAAAAATGTATATGGGATAAATTGTGTGTTTTAACAAGATCTACATTTTTTGTTGGTAAGTTTTTGTCTAATTTTAAATACAGTATAACACTAAAGCTGATATTGGGATAATTATTATCTATGAATATATTTGTAAAAATTAAACTTTTATTTTTCAGTTTGGCAGTTATGCACAATTCAGCAAATTCATTCAGAATGAACAGGTCTTGAAAAACTGTTTCAAGAAAATGTAAGCTATACATTTTATTTGTGATATAAATATTATAGTTTTATATGTTATTTTATTCAAATTATTAGAGATAGTTTTGAGAAAAACAAGATTTTTCAAACATTTTTCATGTAAAGGGAATTTTTTGAAAATCTTCATGTCGCATACTTGGAAGATACTAAACTTAAAATATCAAGTTTGGTATTTTAGTCTTTTAGTTTTTGAGCTATGCTGTCCACAAACACACACAGACATGCACATGTGCACACACACACACAAGCATACACACATGCGCATACACACACATACACACCTTGTTCTAAAGATGCTTTTTTTTTTTTTTTGGACTTAGGGAATCTCAAAACATATATTTCTGGCATAATCTTGACATCAATTTTTGGGTGAAGTGTAAAACCTTCTCTATATACTATATACATAGCATGAATAGAGAAAGTAAAAAATCTGTTAGATTTAAATACAATATATCCTTAAATACACACTGCCAACTAGAAGCATCCCTGATTGGAATTCTTGTCACCCAAACCTGTGTAATATGTCAGCAGGTATGGTCCAATGACTTTCATTTGCTTATATGAGTATCTAGAAGAGACTCATTTCATTTTTCATGCATGGTTTCAATTGCTTGGCAAAAGTTATGTAATTACTAAAGTTTATTTTAGAAAAAATATAAAGAAAGAGAATTGATTTGTGTCAAGGGTAAACTCAGATGCTGTTTAACAAATGTTACTGATTCTTTCACTGTTGAAAGGGTCATTTCTTTAGCATTTACCAGTTTGCTATTTTAGAACTTTTGGAAATGGAGTGGAGGTGCTTAATTGTGGGAAAGGGATCCCCTGTTATTGCCGAAAATTTTTCGGTCTGGGTAAGGATTTTCATGTACCTGTATAAGCATATATTGTTTTAAAAATATTTTTATATATATTGAAATTGTGAAACTGCAATCCCAACACAAGAATTCTTTTTATGTCACCAAATTCTATACTGTACTGTACACTGCTACAAATAACATCATTCTGTCAGTCAATAAAAGTTTCTATCATTTTCTCTTCTACAAGTAAAATAAATAATTTAATGTGATTTTTTACATTGTATATTAGTTGTTCATACCAATGCTTGATGAAGTGCGTAAGTGTTCTAAATATTCACATCAGCATGGATTTGGGCTTTCATTTTGGTGTTGATGGGTCTTTAGTAAGAATCCAAATAATACAAAATCCAGAAGCTTCTGTGTTTTTAAAAATATAAAGAGCTGTCTAGAGTGCATATATTAACTTTTGGCATCTCATAACAAATAAATATAGGCATATTAAACAATAATGTAAAACTTCATCACTTACAAGCTTTCATCAAGTTCCCATGCCTTAATTACACGATCTGCCCATCCAGGGATAACTTCTGGAGAACGCATCATCCAAAGAGAAACTGTTAATCCAAATACCATTGCTACACTTATTTCATGCCAGGATAGGGGGCCCAGTTCTTCATATTTCTGTTCAATTACATCTTTTATTGCTACCTGAAGCTGTCTTTTTTGTTCTTCATCTTCAAGTTGTCTTCTGATTTCCTCATCACAACCACCTCTCCTAGTTAAAAAAAAAAAAAAGTACATAATCAACAGTATTTTCCCCAAGAGCTTCAAGAAGTTGCTTTATTACTTATATTTGCTATTACTCATTTTAACATACCAAATGAGTCCCAAGTAAAGAAAATTCATCCACAGCCAAAGGCCAATAAAATCTACAAGCATTGGAGGTATAGCTGCCAACATCCATCCATGAAAAGTTATATGCTTTTCTGGAAAATAACTGAAAATGTGTAAAGTTGAAATATTAATTACAATAAAAATCAAAGTGATGATATTACATTGTTAACAATATATTATAAGGATTTCAGCTGAGTAAAAAAAGTTTAAAATGGATCTATTGATGTAGCAAATCTAAACTTTCAAGGAACATGGAGTATTGTGACAGTAAATGCCAATAAATGTCAGTACATTGTCTCTTAAATATGATGGTAATTGTAATAAATATTACCTATTCTACCTATTCTGTAACAACTTATTCTTACAAAAGCTTATTATTCTATCAACTACATATACATTGAAATAAACCATACTATTTCATTGTGGGCACAATGAGCACAGTAGGTTTAAGTGATTGTTGAATCTTTCAATCTTGTCGTTATTAGTTAGCTTTGAAATTCTGTTCTATTTGCTTGACCATGAGAAAGAGAAACAAATAACAATCCCATTTGGGAACAGTATGTTTTAAAATGAACACCATAAAATTAGAACACCATAAAATTAGAACTAATAACAAGAAATATCTTGAAAATGGTTAATTCTGCCAGAAAAATGACATAAATTATGTGTTTTAATCAAATCTACATTTTTTGTGTGCTAAGATTTTGTTTATCTCTTACAGTTTACCAGTTATGCAAAAGTCTTCCCTAATTAAGAGTATCTACTTTAGAGGCCATCCCAGAAAAATCAAGATATACATTTAATTTATCATGAAAATCACTTGAACATATGCCATTTAAATACAATTTAGAGTAAAGATATTTTTGGGAAAATCAAATCAAAAGCTTCAAAAAATGTTCAATGTAGAGGATAATTTGAAATCTTTGTATTACATCCTTGGAAAGTGTTGAACTTAAATTTCAAGTTGGGTGTTTTACCAACTTTTCGTTTTTGAGTTACACTGTTCAAACACATGCACGCACCCACCCACTTCATATAAAACTTCCTTTTATTCAGGGGAGCCAAAAACATGTTTTTTCAATGAAATTTCAATATGGAATTTTTGGGTGGAATGCAATATCTTCTCTACCTACTATAATAAAGAAAGTAAAAATCTGATGTGATCCATTCACATGACTTTCTCTACATCTCTGTAACAAAACTGAAAAACTGTAACTGAAAAACAAAAACTCTTGTGGCATCGATGAAATTCCAGATTCTCTGGTTAAGCAATGTGTACACCATCTCTCAAAGCCACTAATGGATATTTGTAATGCCTCACTTGAAACAGGATGCTTTCCAAATGTATTTAAGACGGCTAAAATCAAACCTTTATTCAAGAAAGGGGAAAAATACAATGTAGAAAATTATAGGCCCATTTCCTTATTATCTGTCTTTTCAAAAATTCTTGAGAAAATTATGTACAATAGAATTGTTCCATTCTTAGAAAAGCATAAGATTATATCAGAAACTCAGTTTGGCTTCAGGAAAGGAAAATCAATAAATAGTGCAATTTTTGCTTTCATAGAAAATATCCTTAATGCTAAGGACAAAAAAGAGCAAGTAGCAGGTCTATTCTTAGATTTAACTAAAGCATTTGATACAGTTGATCATAATATTCTGATACAGAAGCTTGATGCCTGTGGTGTCCGAGGACTAGCCAACAAATGGTTTGTCTCCTATCTTGAAAACAGATACCAAATTGTTGAAATAGAAGGTATACGTTCAAATTCTGCTGCTATAGAAACTGGCGTTCCCCAAGGATCCATACTAGGACCAGTTCTATTTATAATGAACATCAATGATCTTCCTTCTCACTTATCACCCATTAGTAGTGTTCTCTTTGCAGATGATACAAACCTTATTTTCAGAAGTAGTGAACAAAGACTTATGCTGGCAGAAATCAATTATACTACCACTGAATTGCAGAAATGGATGACAAGTAATACACTTCATATAAATATAAATAAAACTGTATCTCTTAGTTTCAATCAACAATTGAGAGTTTATAATACTGTTCAAATTTCAATTTTTAATACATTGATTAATGAGAGTCATTCTACCAAGTTCTTAGGGATTATTATTGATTCTCAGCTCAGCTGGACAGAGCATACCAATTTTCTTACTAATAAATTAAGTTGTATATGTTATGCTATAAGGCTAATAGCTAAAACGTGCAGCTTAGATGTCCTAAAACAGTGTATTTTGGTTATATATACTCATTACTGACATATGGAATCCCCTTCTGGGGATCTGCCAACAATTGCATTAAGGTATTTAAACTGCAGAAAATAATAATAAGAATAAGCAAGCAAGTGAACCAATGTACCCCAAGTAAACCACTTTTCTTGGATTTAAGAATTTTACCATTACCATGTACATGACAATAAGAACATTTTTAAGCTCAACAATGAATACCATTCTTACAACACAAGTACATCAACAGCAATCCATCTCCAACAACACAGATTAACTAAAAGCTTAAATTCAGTTTCCCACAAAGGTGTTAACTTATATAATAAACTCGCTGATACGATCAAAGTTCCACAGAGCAAAGCATTTAAGAAGAAGGTTAAAAATCTACTCCTAAACTATATGTTTTATTCCGTTGATGAATTCATGAATACATCTTTTTGATTATGTGCTAAAAATACTTGTTTATTTGGAAAACTTTGCCACATGAGCCATCCAGCTATGTATGTGTGAATAAGTTGATTTTTCTAACACTGAAAAATTGTTTGTTACATGGGTCCTGTTCATCTGAGGATGTACTTCGGCACAAGAGAAACCTTAACGACTGCTTCAAGACAAGATTAGCTTAGCAACAGTTGTACTCATTTTGATCAATACTGTAAAATATAATGTATATAGAAGTGTAAGAGATTTGTTAAATTATGTATTATTTGTTTTTGACGAAGCCATGAATTCATTGTATTTCTTAAGGTGAATAAATTCTATTCTATTCTATTTCAAATTATTTTTAAAAAGCTTATGCTTCCATTTACTTCATGCTCATCGAGAAAAAATTAGCAGAAATAGTCTTATTATTTGCTTCCTTGTAAGTAGAAGCGAAATAAGGGAGTACCATAGGTTAAAGTCATAGTCAAAAGATGGTTACTATGTGACCAAAGTTCTTTTGTTTCTATGGACACAAGTAAGTTTTTCAAAGCTGAAACCAGCGAAAAAGAAATATATAACATAAAGTGTGTGTTTTAACGTGCTCTACATTTTTTGTGTGACAAGTTTTTGTCCATCTCTTACGGTTTAGCAGTTATGCAAAGTTCCATAAAATTCATCCAGAATAAAATAGTCTTCAGAGGCTATTCCTAGAAAATTCAAGATATATATTTTATTTGTTAGGTAAATATCTTTAATATACGATATTTTAATCAAAATCGTTAGAGCCATTTTTAAGAAAATAAAAAATTCCGAAAAAAGTTCCATGTAAAGGGTAGTTGGGGTTGAGGGATTTTTTTTTGAAAATCTTTGTGTCGCATCCTTGGAAGACACAAAACTTAAATACCAAGTTTGGTATTCAATGGTCTTTTCATTTTTGAGCTATGCTGTCCACAGACAGACACACAGACACACATACACACACACACACACACAGGACCTTTTTGTAAAAATGCTTTTTTTGTATTCAGGGGGTCCTAAAACATGCATTTCTGGTGAAATCTCGGTATCAAAATTTTGGATGGAATACAATACTTCCTCTATACACTATGTACATAGTACGTGTAAAGAAAGTAAAAATGAATGATAACTAAAAGTAATTGAAAAAATCTGATGTGTTCCATCCATATGACTTTTTCTACCTCTCTGCAACAAATCATTATTAAATAGCTTATGCTTCTGTTTACTTCATGCTAATCGAGAAAAAAATTAGCTCAAATAGTCTTATTACTTGCTTATTTCTAAGCAGAAGGGAAATAAGGGAGTACTATAGGCTAAACTAATAATCAAAAGCGGGTTGCTATGTGACTGAAGTTTCTTTGTTTGTATGTATGGACAGGAGTTGACAAATTCCTGTATGAGAAAAGTATGTTTTTCATAGCTGAAACCAAAAACAAGGAATATGTCAAAAACGATCAACTTCACGGAAAAAATGTATACAACATAAATTGTGTGTTTTAATGTGCTCTACATTTTTTGTATGTTAAGTTTTTGCCCATCTCTTATGGTTTAGCAGTTATGCTAAATTCCGTGAAATTCATCCAGAATAAAGTAGTCTTCAGAGGCTATTCCTAGAAAATTCAAGATATAAATCTTATTTGTCAGGTAAATATCTTTAATATACAAAATTTCAATCAAAATCGTTAGAGCCATTTTTAAGAAAATCAAAATTTTCGAAAAAAGTTCCATATAAAGGGTAGTTGGGGTGGGGGGATTTTCTTGAAAATCTTTGTGTCGCATCCTTGGAAGATACTAAATATAAATACCAAGTTTTGTATTTAATGGTCTTTTCGTTTTGGTGCTATGCTGTCCACACAGACAGATAGACAGACAGACAGACACATACACACACACAGACACACGCACACACACATGGACCTTTTTTTAAAAATGCTTTTTTCGGTCTCAGGGGACCCCAAAACATATATTTCCGGTGAAATTTCAGTATCAAATTTTTGGGTGCATTACAATACTTCTCTATCCCTATGCACATTGTACATAGGGGCTAGAGAAAATAAAAATCTGAAATCAAATATAAAAATCTAATGGTTCCATTCACATACTTTCTTTACTTATTTTGCAACAAATTACTCTTAAAAAACCATTTAAAAATTGAAGTTATAAACAGTGAAGCAATACAAATATTTATAAAACATTTTCAGAAATAGTATTATTACTTATTTCCTTGTAGCTACCACAAATAAAGGAATTTACTAGACTATGGGCTTGGTGACATTGTTTAATAGTGGGTGCTATTTGATGGCTTTGAAATTCAGTTCTCTATGCTAGCCAGGAGTAAAAACAAAGAAAAGAGAATGGCAATTTCCCAGTATACAAAAGTGTAAGTATTGAAAAATTTAAACCAATAACAAGGAATATCTTGGAAATGGTTAACTCCACAAAAAAATCTGATGTGTTACACTCACATGACTTTCTCTAGCTCTTCTACAAACTTCTTACATAAGATTATTCTTCTTTCTGCACCTTGCTAATCGAGGTACTCATTAGCACAATGTTCTTATTACTTAGTTCTGTAGAAGTAGGAAGAAAATAAGGGAATACACTAGGCTAAACCAATAGTCAAATGTTTTAAAAGCTGTTGTTAGGCGATTGTCATTACAAATCGCTTCTTTTCTTGGCCAGGAGTAGAACAAAAGAAAAACGGTCACTCCCATCTGAGAAAAGTATAAGTACTTCACAACTGAAACTAATAACAATGAGTACCTCGAAAACAGTAAGCTCCACGAGAAAAATGTATATGATATAAGTTGTGTATTTTAAAAAAACCTACATTTTTTGTATTGTAAGTTTTTGTCTATCTCTTACAGTTTACTAGCTATGACAAATTAAATAAAATTCATCCAGAATAAACAGGTCTTCAGAAGCTATTCCCAGAAAATTCAAGATATACATTTTATTTGTCAGGTAAATATCTTTAATATACGATATTTTAATCAAAATCGTTAGAGCCATTTTTAAGAAAATCAAATTTTTCGAAAAAAGTTCCATGTAAAGGGTAGTTTGGGGTGGGGGGACTTTTCTCAAAATCTTTGTGTTGCATCCTTGGAAGATACTAAACTTAAATACCAGGTTTCTTATTTTAGCTACTATTTGTTTTTGAGTTATCGTGTTCACAGACACACGAACACACACACACACACAGAGACTTTTTCCTGAAAATGCTTTTCATGGATACAGGGGGTCCTAAAACATGTATTTCCGGTGAAATCTCGACATTGAATTTTTGGGTAGAATGCAATACTTCTCTATCCCTATGTACATGTTACATACGGGGCTAGAGAAAGTAAAAAGTAATTGACATAAATTATGTATTTTGGCAAGATCTACATTTTTTGTAAAGTAAGTATTGTCTATTTCTTATGATTTACCAGTTATGCAAAAGTCATCAAAATGAATAATGCTTCAAAGGCTATTCCCAGAAAATTCAAAATATACATTTCATTTGTTATTAAAATATCTTAAAATATGTCTTTTTATCAAAATTATAGAACCATTTTTGATATTATGAAAATTCTGAAAAAATATTCCATGTTTGGAGTGGGGGATATTCTCAAAAACCTTTGCATCACATCCTTGAAAGATACTGAATTTAAATACCAGTTTTATATTTAATGAATTTTTTTGTTTCTGAATTAAAATTTCACACACAGAGACTTTTTTCTAAAAACATATTTTCTTTTTGTATTTAGGAGAACTCAAAATGTGTATTTACAGTTAAATCAAAATTTTGGGTGGAATGCAATACCTTCTCTACCTAATAAACATGGCAGAGAAAGAAATACACACATGCACACAAATGCACACATTCATCCACTCCATACACAGCTAAAAGTACATCCAGCTTCAAAACGGTAAATTATGGGGTTCCGCAGGGTTCTGTGATGGGTCCTCTCTTATTTGTACTGTATGTAAATGATATACCCAACAATAGGAATAGTAAAGCAATCTCGTATGTAGATGATACAACTATATACTGGGGTACTTCAATTGGAGACTTGAATAACACAATGACACAAATTATTGAAACACTCTTTGAATACTTTAGGAAGAACAATTTAAAATGTAATATGTCTAAAACAAAGTTAATACAGTATAATTTAGGGAATTCAAGTAATGAATCAGACTCTATACAATTGTCAGATTACAACATACACTATGAAAATGAACATAAATTTCTAGGTATTATAAGAGATCAAAAGCTTACATGGTCAGAACACATTCAGTATATCAGTGGGAGAATCAGTAGATCCCTATACTTACTTAGGCACTTCTCCAATCTTCTTGAAGAGAAAGAATTAAAAATGATCTATCTTTATTTGCTGTATGGGAATGAGATTTGGGGGTGCATTGCAAAATCAAATATGGAAAGAATATTAAAATTGCAAAAGAAAGCAATCAGAATAATATATCATCTAAACTATAGGGATTCATGAGCAGAATACTTTAGGGAAAAGAAAATCTTTACAGTGTTTTCATTATACATATATATATGGTAATAATTTATGTGATGGGGAAGAATAATTTAAGATATAGTGACATACATCATTATAATACAAGACACAACAGTGCTTTTTTCAGAAAAGATTTTAGGATAAATGGTAGTATTAAGGACCCAAATGTAATGGAAAAAATACTGTACAACAAGTTACCAAATTCTATTAAGCAAATTAAGTCAAAAAATGCTTTCAACAAGGAACTCAAAAATTATTTAATAAACAAGGCTTTGTATAACATTGATGAATTGTAATTTTAGTTAATAAGGTATTACTGTATATGTAATTTGTAAATATGCAATATTGAATGATATAACAATATTGAATGATGTGAATGTAAGCTGTATATATGTAAACCACTGTAATTGAACTGACAATGTCAGAAACTGCTCTGCAGTCTATTGACAATAAATGCATTATTGTTATTGTTATTGTTATTATTATTATTATTATTATTATTATTATTATTATTATTATTATTATTTTTATTTTTTTTTTTTTTTTTTTTTTTTTTCCCATTTATTCAAAACAGCATGCCCCATTACCAAAGTAATATTACATGCATTACATATTTCACACTATTTACATTGTGTATACATTATTTACATAGTTTTGTATATTTTAATACTTCTTTCAGTATTGTTATCTCAAGTTGCACTTTTTCACTTGTCCTTCAGACCCTATCATACACTATTGCTTTCACATATTTGTTAAAATGTCTAAAATGTTTGTGTATTAGTTCTTTCTGTGACACTGGCCATGTTCCTCCACTTTTGCGGATTTCTTCTTTTAGCTTGTTTCTGGCATGTTGCTGCATTTCACAATCGTATAGTAGATGGTCTACTGTCTGCATGGCTTTCCGACACGGGCAATTAGAGTCGTTTAGGATCCCTATTCGATGTAGATGTGATTTATTTTTGCTGTGTCCTATTACAATTTCGGAAATCTCTGATGTTATCTGGCATTTGAGTTTTAATCTATCTCTAACTGATGGGAAGTACTTCTTGCATGTTGCTCCTTTAGCTGTGTTGTTCCATTCGTTCTGCCATTTGATGGTTCCTTCTTCCTCTATCTCTGTAATGACTGTTGATTTTGGTTTTCTCGTATACTTGATTCAGGTGCTTCCTATTGCAGCTTCCTTTGCCAATTTATCTGCATTTCATTGCCGTGATTTCCGACATGGGCTTTTATCCAGCCAAAGTATACTGTCCAGTTTTGTTCCCGGAGTTTTCTTAATGCTTTTCTTATTTCCAATATAATGAATCCATGTTTAAAGTTGTTTTTTAGTAGATCGAGAGTAATTTGACTATCTGTGTAAACTGCCACAATTCTTTCTTCAGAGATAATTTGGTCGATGGATGGTAGGGCTTCCAGGGCTTTAAGAATTCCGATCTGCTCGCCTGATTGTTTGAGCAGTGTTGGGACAGTTTAGCTTTCAACGTGTGAAGAATCTGTCCATTCTTTATGATGACTGCAGCAGCTCCTACCTTTCCCTGGAGTTTACTACCATCTGTGAATATTTCTATTTTGTAACTATTTGTTTCTGCAGTATCGTTCACCTTGATTCTTTCCACCGGGTGTGGCCACTCCTCCTTGTTCAATGGGCATCAATGCCTGTGGGGTCATCAGTTGTACTGTGTATTGCTTTGTATATCTGTGCTGTCCCTATTGGTTTAATTCCAGCTATAACACATGAGGCTTCATATGGTAGTGTTTTATAGGCTTTTGCTATTGTGATATTTATAATTCTTTGTACTCTCTTCAGTTTATTTAAATTTTTCTGCTTTCTTAGTGCTTCCTCCCATATTGGCGCTCCGTATGTTAACATAGGTAATATTGCTCCCTTTAGTCTTTAATGCTGTATGTCCTAGACCCCAGTGCATTCTTGCTGCTCTTCTTAACATGTTCATTAGGCTCATTGCCTTGTTTGCTGTAGTCTCGATTTTATTATTATTATTATTATTATTATTATTATTACTATTATTATTATTATTATTAGCTTATGGTTAGAATCAGATGAAAAATTCAATGATTCAACCAGGATTTGAACATGCTTCTCTCTGCAGTTGCTCTAACCCTTGAGGAGTTGGTACGACATGTAGAGATATTAAAAAGTTGATATGCATCACAATAGCACAATTTTTCTATCCTCTGTGAGAGGATAGAAATGAGTTTATTTCTAGAGTTTAAATTGATTCACCATATTTTCTAAGCCAAAATTTGCCAATTACCTGCATTTTACTCTCAATTCAACATTTTAACTAAGAAAGAGTTCATGCATGTGGTTTGTTTTGGGCTGCTTGAGAAGCAATACTTTGTCAAATTATGTCAGTTGTTCTAGAATTAGAATTGTTTATTTATTTATTTATTTGCCAACTTTTGATACAACTTTCTTAATTACAAAATAAACTTTACTTAATGTAATCTTTTATTTCCCAATTTTATCTACCTCATGAAAGGAGCTGCATTTTATACACTATTATAGTTATTACTAGGGCTCGATAATTATGCATTAAATTGTTGTGTAATTATGCAGTTTAAAATAACAATATATGCATTAACAACCTAGAAAATATGTGCTATCCAAAATCTCACAAAAATGGTGATACAATAATTTTTAAAAATTGACATTGTGAGTTCATTTAATATTTGTTATATTGGAGTTTACATTATAATCTACCAAAATAATAAATTAATGTAAAATTCACCGAATTTGTGGACTGGAACATCTGCTGCTGAAGTAAACTTAATTCTTCCCATTGCATTGTATAACAGTAACCATTTTAATGTTTGAAAACAGAAAGGATTCTCTGCTGCTTCTGAGAATTGATTTGTAGGGAGAAAAACAACGTTTGGCAACAACAGACGTTATAGGTGCATATTTAAACTTTACAATTCCTTCCAGCGACAATGTTTCTTCAATGCCCAATAATTTGCTCTCCGTTTTACCAGAAATGATATTTGCAATATGTTGTAATGTATGGTACCCTGGATTTTTTTTGTAGTACATATTCAAATTTTTT
Source organism: Hymenopus coronatus (assembly GCA_030762935.1). Classification (NCBI taxonomy): domain Eukaryota; kingdom Metazoa; phylum Arthropoda; class Insecta; order Mantodea; family Hymenopodidae; genus Hymenopus; species Hymenopus coronatus. The sequence goes on from CM060888.1 coordinate 95,142,704, forward strand.
TACTACTTTTTTTGCAATTTGACCAGGCGCAGATTTCAGCTTTAGTGCGAGACTTTCTATTAAAGTTAAGTTTGTGACAAGTGGTACGTCATTACGTTTGAGTGCTGTGATGGCTGTAGAAATGTAGTTGAAATGAGACTTAATGTAAATTAATTTTTCCTCTATCCCATCCCTACATATAGCAACCCTTCACTTCAACAATGCTTTCTGCTTTGTTTTCATTTAGTTCTTAAAGTATATTCTCGATAATGTCATAATTGTTACAATAATATATGGCAGCCTGTGTAACCAGTCCCCATCTCATGATGATTGGTTCAGGAGGAAGTGGAATTCCTGAAGTCAACTGATTCTACTCGGAGATATAAGGAAAACCTTTTTTACGCTTGGTATTAAAATTTTAACAGTAGGAAAATTTAAACGCACAGTTTCACTCAGGTGATGCATTGCATACCCCAAGTGTGTTACATGAATCAGTCTACTATACAGCAGTTTTAACCCCCATCCTGCTTAACCATATGTGAGGTTGTGTCATATAAAAACAAAATTACATTTTCATGCCTATTTCCCTCCGGCCATAATAGCAACATTGCATTATTGAATATTTTCGCAATTGTTGAACGATTTGTCGTTGCAAATTCTTCCACTGTTAGAAGATAAGCCTTTGACAGCCCATTTTCACTGAGCCTACTGACAATTACGTTACATATAGATTGTTTACATGCATCTGGAGTTTCATTCATGCAAACCCAGATTAGATTATCCTAATAGAATCACAAATTTCTTGTACTGTTTTTTCATAAAGTAATGGAACATAATGTTTGCAAAGAGTAGACTCAAGTAGCCTGTTTTATATACATTTCTAAGAATGCACGTAATTTAAGATGTTCTAATTTATAGAGCAGAATGTCAGCACAAGCGACAGCTTCACATAGGTTCTAATTAAAGATTGACAACTGGGGGCCTGAAGCTGAACAAGTTGCTTCATTTAGGATACCTGTATTGACATTTAGCATTGACTGCTTAGCACTTTTTTTTAGTGAAACGTTTAAAAACAGCTATTTTTAAATGTTGCATCACTTGGAAATGAGTGTCTGCACTTATACACCTTTCACAAGCAACACAAAATAAAGCTAGTGCATTTGCAGTAAGCACACCTTCATTTTCACGTACAAATATATTTAGTTGAGTAAATAAACTTGATTTCAATAGTGGCATTTTATCTACTATAACTAGAGAATGCTGAAGGTTAACTTAATCACTCTACACGCACAAACAAAACCAAACTGCATCTGTATTATCATCCTACAGAATAAGTTTACATTGAAAGTTCTTTGATATAATACTCGCTGCATTAACAATCAGAAACCCTTTGAAAATGTGATACCTACTGCTCACCGTTTATTGTCTCAGGCTTTATTTACTTTTATTTTATTAACTTGTTTTGAAATATGTAATCAATTACATTTTTAAACATTTTCCTGTGAAAAATCAAAAATATGTATAATTGTAACAACATTTTCTAAAAACTATGCAATTATGAAAAAATCAAAAATATGCAAAAACATGTATAATAAAGTTTACATTTTTGGACTCAGGAAACATTGTTTGGTGCACATTTAACATTATTCATATGTTTTAAATAAAAATAAGTTGTTATTACATAACCATCCTAGTCCTACTTATTACATTATTCATAATAAATTTCTTTTCTTGTGTTAATCCTGACAAATGTTTTCCAAAACCTAAACCTACATTATTTTATAGCTAAATAGAAACACACAGGACACTAGTACTACGACAGTCAACTGTTTAAAAGAAAACTTACTAAATGAATGTTGAATTTAGTATTTCGAATACCCCTTATATGACTTGATGGAAAATAAAAGAATAGATACATTTCAAAAAAGTATTGCTTGACATACTAGAAAGTTCCCATCAGTCACAGGAAATATATCACAAATAGCTAAATAGATAAAACAAATGGCATATTTAAGAAACTACCTCTCTCTTTTGTTTCATAGTTATACAAAATTCAAATTAGAATGAAGGGGTTTTCACAGAAAACTCAGGATATACTTTCCTTGCCTGATGTGAACATGTTCAACATATTTATAAATTCCATTTAATCAAAAGGATAGTCATTTTTGAAAAAATTAAAAATCATAACATTTTGCTGTAAAGAAAAAATAATATGGCATGACAGACACATGCAGCCACAACCCAAAGTTGTCTATTTCCAGTAAAATCTCAATATTGAATTAGTAGTTTTGTAACCAGGATTTTTATTTAATGCCTAACTAAACTTGTCAAATGCTTATCAAATTACTTTTAGAAAGTTCTACTCATCTCCAATATTTTTAGAGGGTTCTTGTGTATAGAGTTCTTTTCAATTATATTTAAGCTTAAATATTATTAGGTCATCACCAATTAGCCAGACAACACCAAAAAATACTGGCTCCACACCATTCTGGATAATTTTGTGCATTTTATTTTTCACTTTCCCATGGTGATAGGCCTCAACTTGGACATAAACAACATTGCAAGCAAAATATATACTCTGCCTGTGGCTGAATGGTCACATTCTGGTTTCCCAACCCAGAGATCCCATGTTTGATTTCAAGGTGAGGAGTTGCTCTTTAATTAAAATTCTGCACAAAAAATAAAACGTACTTTCTCTACTTGGCATAGCTAAAGCTAAAGAAAATAAAAACCTCTGTAGCTTTTGATCAGGAATAGGTTCTCACTAAAAGATTGGTACTGGAATATAGAAGAGTGGTACATACGTTTCAATTAGACCTCTGCCCACAAGGTTTGTTCCTGTTCCAATCAGGACACCTGTACCACCAATGCTTGAAGCATATGCAATCCCTATGAAGTAGCACAGAGTAGTTCTGGTGGGCTTTTTTTCAGAACTGTAATCAGGACCAATGAGAATATAAAAGTTAATCCTTTCACTAGTGCAGTAGTATTTAAATGTACACCTATTTACATCTTAAATCCTTTAAATGCATGAAAATAATTTAACTTTGATATTTGAAGCAAATATTTTATTACTATTTTAGCCACACAAAAGCATCAGTTATATTTGCTTTATCAATTTCTATACCCAAAGTGCCAGTAAACGGGACTATTATACACACACTATATTTCTGTAATGAAATCTTATGGTGAATGGGATTATTATAGACACACAGTTCACACTCCCATTATTACCAAGGCTAAAATCAATTAATTAAAGTTCAAATTGCTTCCTCATGCGTCTTATTCGCCAGATTTAGCCTCCTCTGATTATTTTCGGTTTCCAAACTTGAAGAAATGGCTTGGTGGTGAAGATTTGCCAACAATGAAGAAATGGAGTCTGCAGTTGATGGATATTTTGTAGACCTTGATAGTTCTCACTAATAATAGGCTATCGAAGCTATTGAACATTGCTGGGAAAAGTATATCAGGCTGAAAGGAGACAATGTAAAGAAATAAAGATGTTTTTCCCCAAAATGTTAGGATACTTTTGTTAGGTCGGATACTTCTGAGACAGCCCTTGTATCTTCAATAGCACCATAAGTATAATAGATAATAATATTAATAACAATGATGATGATAATCTGAATCTGTATTGCATTCACATGACTTTCACTAGTCATTCTTCAACAAACTACTCCTACATAAGCTTATTCTTCTATCTACTTCACATTCATTGAGATAAACATTTGCAGAAATACTCTTATTACATATTACCTTGTAAATACAATGGGAACAGAGGAATACACTCAGCTTAATTCATAGAGCTTTCAAAAGCTGGTCACTGTGTAATGGCTTTGAAATTTTGCTTTCCATTTGGTATGAGTATTTTAAAATTGAAACCAATAACAAGCAATATCTTAAAAAAAAAAAAAAAAAAGAAGAAGAAGAAGAAGAAGAAGAAGAAAAAGCAACTGTAAATTGTGTTTTGACAAGAGCTACATGTTTTGCATATAAGCAGTGAGAGTGGTCCTGCAATGGAGAGAAATTTGTATGTGTAATGGCCTGCTCTTTCCTCTTTGTTGTTGCATGGTGTAGTGGTTACCAAGGGTTCAAATCTGGTGGAGGGCGATGGATTTTTTTGGGCATAAAAATCCTTTGCATGGCTTTCTTTGGAAGGGTAGTAAAGCCATTGGTCCTGTGTCATAGATTTACGGCACGAAAAAGAACCTCAAGCTCAACATAGAATGGGATGCTGAAAACCACAATAGTTAAAAAAAAGTCTCCATAAATAAAACTCCATTTCATTTTTCCCCTCTCTATGGGAAAACACAAATGACAGAACACTCCATACATACCGGCCTGAATAATATCTACTTTCCCCATTTTTTATGTGTGTGCGCATGCGCCTGTGTGTGTGTATCCAAATGTATTAAATATATTCACAAATAATTTAAAGTGCAATAGGTACATTTTAAAATGTCTCTCTGTGATAGTTGCTGACTGGACTTAGAATTATAATGAGGCCAAAACCTTTAATAAATCACATGTCCCAACCAGCATAGACTATTATAAGTTGCTATCTAACACTGTCATTTTTATATTTCTTACTCCTGGAATATCACCATTCTGCCAATATTTGGAAACTTTATAGTCTGTGTAAATCCAGGTTTCATTCATGACTTCACAGGCTTATTTTCACTGCATTCAATTCTTCTAAGCTCTCTAAGAAATTATGCTCTTTGTGCCATCATTTTCTTGGTAAACTCCTTTTATTATTATATTTTTAAATCAAAATCCAGTAGATTTCTCAATATTCCTATGCTTTTGTTTTCTATCTCCATGAAATAAATCTTTCTTACAACAATTTAATAGTTTTCGCAGTGTAGGAATTTTGTTTTCTTTATCTAATAGTAGGTATTAGTAGATAGAGAAGGTATTGCATTCCATCTAAAATTTGATAGCAAAATTTTACCAGAAATAACTGTTTTGAGAACCATGAATAAATAAAAAACATTTTGAAAAAGGCCTATGTGTCTGTAAACAGCATAAATTAAAAATTAAAGTCTTTTGAATACTAAGTTTGATATTTTAGTTCACCATCTTCCAAGGATGTAACACAAAAATGTTCAAGAAAATCCCCCACCCCAAACTACACTTTACAAGGAAAGTCATGTAAATGTAACATAGATTTTTTAACCGCATTATACTCCTGAAATTTGAATCAAATAATGCACTTGTGCATATCCTACAATCTTGCGAGGTGATTTGATTTGCTTACTGCACTTTTTTTAAACTGATGTTTCTTCCTAATCTTAAATATTGCTCATTGTCTTATTAAAGCCAGTAGAAGTAACAGTCATGTTAGTAATAGGTATTTCTGACCTTCTTTGTTCTCTTCATCATAAAATATAATAAAATACAAGGATCAGCTGATAAGTTCCGGGCCTCTCAATGAAAACAGCATTTAAAAAAAATTATTTTTCTTTATTTCTCAAAATAATCTCCAGATAACAATGTTCTAATTTAATTAAACCATCTCTGTGGTGCGAGTTATCGAGGTCCTCAAAATAGATGTTTACCGCATCAATGACCTCGTTGCTGTGAAATCTCCATCCTCCAAGAAATTTTAGAGGTTTGGGAACAGGTGGTAGTCACTGGGTGCTAGTTCTGGCACATAGGGTGAATGTTCAAGCAATTCAAACTTTAATTCACACATTTTCCCCATTGCAATGACTGAATGATGGGTTGGAGCAGTGTCGTGATGAAACAAGATTATTTTTTTTCGTCAAATGAGGTCTTTTCTTTTCACCTCATCATTCAAAAGTAAGCTTGCGTAGTAGTCACCAGTGATACTTTTACTCTTTTCCAAGTAATCAATAAAAATAATTCCCTGTGCATCCCAGAAAACACTCACCATAACCTTGTTAGCTGACAAAATTGACTTTGCCTTTTTTGGAGTTGGTTCACTTAGCACAATCCACTGTTTTGACTGTTATTTACTTTCTGAAATGTAATGATGTATCCAAATTTCATCCATGGTAATAAGCCATCTCAAAAATTCACTGGAATTTTTATGGTAGAGCTCCACATTCTTAACAGAAACAGTTTTTCTTTGCAACCTTTGATCAGATGTCAACAAACACGGCACCCATCTTACACAGACCTTGAAAGCCGAAAACATTACTTAAAATATTACCTGCATGTTCTTTTGGTATGTTTACAACCTCTGCTATCTCAAACAGTTTTAATCTGCGGTCTTTCAGAAATAAACAATTAATTTTGTCAATGATCTCTGGAATTGTCACTTCTACAGGGTGTCCAGAGAGGCTCATCACTAGTGCTCACACATCCCATTTTAAACTCTGCAACCCACCTTTTAATCATTGAATATGATGGGGTAGAATCTTTCAATGCACTGTCCATTTCCTCCTTGATTTCATTAGGTGTAAAATTTTTCAAATGGAAGTATTTAATCACTGCTCATTTTTCCAAATCCTCCATTTTTGTGAAAACTCTAAAGTTGTCTTATTTAAAAGGCTGTCATTTGAAAACTAAACAAGCTATTGACCTGTAACTATGGATACTAGTTAGTCTAGAGTTAAACTATACAATGCTACCATCTAGTGGCGCCATATCTGTGTGAGGCTTGGGACTTATCAGCTGATCCTCATAAATAATACCTCAAGCTTGCTAATGAATAACTATTTTCATTTTGTTCCACCACTAATAATGTGAATACCAGGCGATGGGCCAAAGAGTATATGAGGCTGTACAGTATTCTTTTGTTTGCCACATTAGTTCACCATCTAGTGTATGTAGTGTATGAATTCACTCACCTTGGCCCTATTATAGTAGGTTTTTGTCTATCTGTTAGAATTTACCAGTTATGCAAAACTCAACCGGGGTCTATTCCCAGACAATTTAAGATATACATTTCATTTGTCATGAAAATGTCTTAAGCCTATGGTTATTTTAATCAAAATTGTTAAGAGCCATTTTTGAAAAAAAAGTCAATGTTTTTGGAAAATGTTCCATGTAAAGAAGTTGCAGTGGGGAATTTTCTTAAAAATCTTTGTATTGTATCCTTGGAAGATACAAAACTTAAATATCAAACATATTTAATGTAGCGACCAGATGCCCCATTATGAATGGGACATACCATTTTCAATCTGTTGTCCCTGTGGCCTAATTGATTTTGTCAGGATGCCTGTTTGTCTGCTTTGTTAAAACATAACATGTGTGCATTTAATGCTAGATAATAGTGGATACAATAATTATATCAAATAAAAATTAGAAACTTCTAAGAAAATCTATTATTCTGGAAAATATGTCTAGTAAAACAATTACTTTATGAGCTATATAAGATAATTTTATTTAGGGTTCATATTTATAATAATTGTAATACCATACGTTATGCATTGTAACAACATATCCTTTAGCGTAATATTGTGTTGAGTATTCTGATAATTATGCTTTATTATAACAAAAGGCAGTGACATGGACAAGTGGTTGGACTGCTTGTATATTATTAAGATGGTCCAGTTTCAAACCCAGGGGACCACATTTGGCATTTGTGATAGACAGAACTGAGTTTGAGCAGTTTTTCCTGTGTTCTCAGGTTTTTCCCATCATTAACTCCACCAAACACTCCATTATCATGTTCCCTTTCATCCATTTCTCCTTCATTTCATATCACCCTCTTCCTCATCTCATAACTAAGCTACTGGCTGATCACCTGTTCTGGGTTCTTCGCTCTGATTCAATGTTACTGCCCCTAACAAGCCTTGTACCCTGTGTATTCACATGTGGGTTCTGTGTGTGCAAATCCTCCATAAGAGGAGAGTAAACGATTACATAAGTTTATAATAGATATATACATATAAGGCTAATTTAAACAATCAGTTGGGAAGTGTCCCATTTTTAGCTTAAAAAATAAGGTCACATCATATTTAATAATTTTTTGTTTTTGAGTTATGTTACATACATGCACACATGGATGGATTGACAAATGGGCATTTTTCTAATTTTTTTTTTATTCGGGATACTTCTAAACATATTTCTGGTGATATATTGACATTTGGATTGTAGGTCCAACAGGTTTAAGTAAACTGACACGTTGTGTACCAGATGGAAGTGGTGAATCCAGCTTTATTAGTACCTCCTTGGTGGATGATTTGAAACTGAACATAATTGACCGTAGGACCTCACAGTTACTGCCGTTGAAACTTCACCAGCTGTCATACGCCAACGTAAGATTGTTTGCTTTAACGTAGCAAGAGTCTGGACTAAGGCCACAGCATCTATGTTGGCATTCGAGAGTACCCATGTTTACTCATCTCATCCTCTTATCCCAGCATCAAGTATCAACCAATAAACATTAAGGAGGACATCTTCCTTAGAAGCCTATTTAAGCTGTAACAAACAAAAATCTTCACGTGCTTCCTGTCTCTCAGAGGTGTAATCCATGTCACTCTTATCAGGAAATCATGCTAGAATTTTAAGGTATGACAACTTTTATTATAAAAATGTGAAATGTAATAGTGAAATAGTGGATTCGGTATTCTTTTAACAAGTGTGATCAAAGTTTCTCTGAGCATAAAAGTGCTCACATTTAAATGTATAATAATTGTTTTGTCGAGGTGACTTCATGGAAAGTACTCAATGGTCAAGATCAGAAAATAATAAGCAGTGAACAAGGATCCTGCTTCTGTTATTTATTTATCATCCAGTAGCCTCACCTGTGTACTTTTCCTGCAACCACTCCTGGATTAAGTGCTCTACCAAACCCCCAACAGCTAAGCCGAGCCAGAGAACATCATCATTACCAGGTATATGCATACCCAAACAGATCCTGCATCAAGTATGATGGACTCATCTAGGTGTCTATATACTGTCTGTCATCACTCTGCAGATAAGTATATAGAGAGTGGCACAACAATGATGACCAGACATACCAAAAATGATGAGAAAGTCATCTAGAATGAATAGGATTTCAGAGAACTTCCCAGATAGATCAAGATATATGGTGATTTTAATTTTTTATTTGTATTTATTTACAAATCGGTTGAATTAAAATTGTTCATATGATTTCTGAATTTGAAATTAATAATTTTGTATACATTATCAATATGCATAAAAATATCTTAAATATTATAGTATTTTAATCAAAATCATTAGAGCCATTTTTGAAAAAATCAACATTTTTATAAAATGTTCCATGTAATGTGTATTTTGGAGTGGGAAAATCTTCATGTCACATTGTTTCACAAAATTTTCATTTTAGAGCTATGCTATTCATACATGTATGGGCAAAGGTGTGTGTGTGTGTGTGTGCACATGTGCAAACACATACACATCTTTTTCTAAAAATCATTTTTATTATTTATTTATTCAGGAGACCTCAATAGACATGAAGATTTCAATAAAATTCCCCCACCCCAAGTTACCCGTTTATATGAAAAATGATTTGAAAATTTGAATTTCACAAAAACGGCTCTAAGGATTTTAATTAAAATTCCTCATATTAAAGACATTTACACGAAAAAATAACTGTATATCTTCAATTTTCTGGGAATAGCCTCTGAAGATCTCTTTATTCTGAATGACTTTTTCTGAATTTTGCATAGCTGGTAAACCGTAAGAGATAGATATAAACTTACTATAGAAAAAATGTAGCTCTCGTTAAAACATAGAATTGATGTTATAATACTATTACCAATGAATTCTTGGTAGCAAATTTTTAGGGTGCAATGCAATATTTTTTTCTACCTAGCTTGCACACTGTAAATAGTGCAGAAAGTAAAAATATCATCTTGTGTTTATCTGTAATTAAAATATTTACTTTGCAAAAATTAGGTTGTTGTTACTTTTTGAATCATCCTCATATATACAGTTTTAAAGTGCAAATAAAGATTTATAAAAGCAAGGAAGGAAAACTATCATGCTTATATTCTGACCTTTCTCCAGGTGTCTCTTGGACATAGTACATTCTGACCATGTTTGCCTGAAATAAACATTAAGTTAAGATTATGCCATGCAAATGAAATAATACAGATAAATTATCCTAGTATTATTTGGTTCATAAAGATTCTGTTTCCTGTGCTGAATCTTAACCAGTTTCTGGTAACAAAAAAAAAAAAAAAAAAAAAAAATGGAAACTATTCATATCTTAAAATATTTCATTAAATAACACATTTTAAAGTGTGATTGAACTGGCAGCCATATTTTGCTAGAGCATACTATGAATTTTTTATAAAATTCATGAATTAAAAATCTCTTCCAATGAAAATTTGTTATAATCATCATGAAACAGAAACAACTGTTAAATACATTCTTAAGTACAATCATTTGTTTCTGTGTGCAGTAAAGAAGAATGTTAAAATTGTTTGGCATTTATAAGACTGGATGCAGACCAACACAGCAAAGCTGTTTTTGTTGAATCTTGCTCAAATATAGGTACTCTAAAGCACTTCTGAGTATAATTTGGACAAAGTTGCTCACTGCATATATATCTATATATTTGGTTAACATAAAGCCTGTTTATGCACAAACTCTTGAGACCAACCTTTTTTGATGAATGTATTTCCAAGTCTAAATTTTATTTCTAAAATGTGAACATGTCTTTCACTCATTAGTTTGGACATGGAAATGGATATAACTAATTTTAATATTTTTGATTAAACAGACACCTTTGGATAACTAGAGGGGTATCATTTAGTGTATGTGGTGGCAAATTATTGGTACACAAGGACCAGAGAGTGAGTGATCCTTTCTTCTCTGTTTATAAGTGAAAATTAGATAAAATGTATCAAGATTAATCAACTGAAATTCAAAAACTTCTGTCATATCATAACTCCTAAGAAAATTGTCCAAGAAATATTTTTTTTTATTCCAGTGCATCCAAATATGCTCCTTTTTGCATTTGTGTATGATTTCTCAAGTAACACCACAACTTCCATACATAGTAATACAAGCAGAAAGGCTTTTGCTTTTACAAAAAGCAGATGGTCACAAATTGCTTTTGGTGCAAAGAAGAACATTTTAGTTCTGAGCAAAAGTGACGACAAAAGCAGCTTTACTCTGTTGGTCTACACCTGATGTAACATCACCTGCAGTGCCATGGTAGTAAAATTGGGCATTAAACACTTATCTAAAGATATAGCAATTGTCCACACACATGTATCTTGTTTACAATTGTATATTCAAAATTTTAGATGCCCTGAATCATTTAACAATGATTCACAATCATATGATAAAACTACATACCTCTTCCAGTGTCTGAAGGATTGCAGTCACAATGGGAGCCATCATGGCTGTAGCTGCAGAATTGACAATCCACATGGACACAAACATGGTTGCAAAAAATATACCAAATGACAGTCTGAAATTGAATGTTGGTTTTACTGATTACAGGACTGTAAGGTTCAAAGAATAGAACAGATAACTTTGCAAATCTTCCACATGGCTTATGTGGAAAAAACAATTAATTCTTAATTCTTGTTCATGAAATCAGCAATACTCTGTGCATGTGAGATTCTCCTAATGGAAACTTAAGAACATAGCTAGCCAACATTAAAAATATATGTGCTTTTGGAAGACCATCAAAATGCAACTCACTTTACAGAATCAAACATGAGCTGCATTACAATAAGGAATATTTTTCACTCACCAGCAGTTTGCTTTAACTTATCCTTTAAGCAGTTATTCTACATTTCTACACAACACCTGGAAGAATGCCTCGCACATTGATAACCACTTTGTATATATACAGGGTACCAAAAAATGTATACAAACTTCAAGCAAAGAAAAAACTTATGTTAACATAACAAAACTGAATTCACACAAGCAGAAAATGATGAGCACTAATCATGTTAGGCTTTTACAGTTACAATAGTTGCCCTTGTAGCTGGTTTTCTACGGTATACAACATCATTAACAGTTTCCCATAGGTAGAAGTCTAACTAGATCTGGAGAACACAGTGGAAACTCAATTGGATCTCTTCATCCTACCTAGTGTCCCGGAGGATTGTCATCAAGATATGCACATAACTCTCTGGTAATGTTGGAAGTAAAATTCCTTATTTCCTACTGCATGAATGGTGGGTGGGACAGATGTGTGTATTATGTTCAGGTACACTTGACCAGTTACTGTTCCTTCAAAAAAAGAAAGAAAAAATTACACCCCTAGATGATAGCCCACACCAAACATTAGTTTCAAATATATTAACAGCCATTTCAACAACAACAACAACAACAAAAAAATGTCAATTGCTTGCACACGGTAGACACATTATGCAAGTTAACAGTTTCATTCAACTTAAATTGTGCCTCATCAGACCAAACAACCTCCTCTAGGTCTCATCCTCTTGCACCATGTTCTGAAATCACTCATAGTTTTAAATTTTTTGAGCAGGGTCATCTTCATTTAATGTATGCAAGGTCTTGGGATGAAAACTTTCAACTCTACTATTTTAATAATGCGAGGGCTATAAATAAAGTAGAACACAATATTTATTGAACTCACAAGTACAATTGCATTACATCCCATCAATGTAGTCATCTCCAAAGTCCCTGACCTTTTGCCAAATGTAGGGCAGCCGTTGGGGACCGTTGGCAAGGTGATCTCTGTTGATGACTGTGAAGGAGTGCCCTACTGCGCGGGCTACAGAAGCCATGTCAGGAAATCGGTGGCCTCGGAGGGGTTCCTTCAACTTCGGAAACAGGTTGAAGTCACAAGGACTCATGTCTGGTGAGTATGGAGGATGTTCCAAAACCTCCCAATGCCACTGTTGCAATAAGAGCTGGACATTGTTTGTGACATAACAATGTGAGTTGTTACGTCGCTGTTGACGGTTTGTCCCTCAGGCACAGCATGCATAAGAATAACCCCCTCGTAGTCGTATGCCACAATCAGCATCAGCTTCACCCGACTGGGTTCCTGTTGAACTGTCGCCCTCCGTGGTGTAATGGTTACCATGCTAACTTCATATACCCAAGGTCGGGGGTTCAAACCCGGCGGAGGACAATGGATTTTTTCGGGTGTAAAAATCCTCAGCATGGCTTCCTTCGGAAGGGAAGTTAAGCCGTGGATCCCGTGTCGTAGATTTACGGCACGTAAAAGAACCTCAAGCCTGATAGAGAGGCCTCTGAGCAAAATTAAGCGGTCTTTCACGCCCAATTTACAATGGGACGCTGAGAACCACAGTAGTTAAAGAGCGTCCATAAATAACACGCCATTTCCATTTCCTGTTGAACTTTCTGTGGACATGATGAACCTGGGTGACGCCATTCATTAGACTGACGCTTCAATTCTGGCTCATAGGCTCATGCCCATGTCTCATCAATGGCGACAATAAGCTGCAGAAATGCATCCCCTTCACTGCAGTATCTGCCCAGGTGGATGCCAGCCAGTGCATACCGGTGCCATTTCTGTACCTCAGTGAGTCGATATGGAACCCAACGGAATGCAATTTTCCTCAGATGAAGACATTTCGTCAGGATATGCTACACAGTTTGATGACTAAGACCAACCTCTATGGATAACTCCCGGACAGTCCATCGATGGTCCATGGCAACGAGACCACTCACAATGTCAATCTGATCTTGCCTACCTGTGCGGTGCAAATCCGCAGTCTCAGTCTAACCTGCATGAAACGCCTTGACCCATCGTCCAACCATCCTGTACAGCAATGCATTCCCGCCACAGACTACACGTAATTCTCGATAACATGCTGATGCATTTTTGCCACGGGCAACCTCGATTTTAATCCACGAATGCTGATCGCCTTTAGTAAACATGCTTTAGAGCGGTGCACTTGACACTGTTCACTTCAATACTACACAACAACAGCACACTCTCAAATGGCAACCGGACCAATGCACACCACACATCAGCACTAGTCACCTGATCGCTCACATATCCTATTGGCTCATACCCGCTCTCCTGTGAATGTGGGGACCATGTTGCCACTACTTTCTTTACAGCCTTTGTATGATGTATGCTAGTTCTCCTAATTCCAGTCTCACAAGCCAATTGTTTTGTAGATTCCTGTGGTGAAAATTCGAAACATTCCAAAACCATAGCTAAAGATATGGTGCTTGTTTGCTATGCGAGGTGTCCCAGTCCTCCCCTTGTGAACATTGCATATGGTACCATGAGTCTCCAATGTGTCTTAAATGTGTTTAATTGTTACTTGCATTAGTGGTTCTATTCTGTATACACATATTAAATGCCACTGAACTTCAACAATATTCTCAGTTTTCCAGTATATTTCAAAGTTGCTTACCATTGTTTAAATACATTCTTGGCTCCATCTTGTACGAATGCTGTATAATGTAATGTGAGTCACATCTGTTTACAGAACATCATATGATAATCTTGGCTTCATTTGTTCATTGTTGATTTACCTGTTGCATAATGTATGTGAATCAAATCTGCTTATGGAACATCGTACTATGCATTACTGTTGTTTTTCAGTAAAACTTTGAAATATAATAAATATTTATCTTATGTCAAATTGTGTATACATTCTTTGGTACTCTCTAGATAATAGTTGTATATACATGTTGAAAACAGCTTATCAAGTCACAAAGTTTGTCAGCATTTGAAGCGGTGTATTGGTAAGCTTTTGTTGATAATAAAAATTATTATTTATTCCTTATTGTTGAGACACATTGAAATGATAATTTTTAATAAAAACATGATGTTGGTTGAACAATTTATTTGAGCCCACCTTTGTAGTGGAGGTAGCATGTCTGCTTTGCATTCAAGAGGACTCGAGTTCAATACTAGTTAGGGTGGGTGACTCGGATAAAGTTTTTTCCCAGAGTTTACCATCATCCTGAGAAGAGAAGTCTTTTATATTTGTTGGAAATGTAATTTAGCTTTTCTAGTATGACTATATTGTAAATTATGTAATGAAAAATGAGAGAGAAAAGTTGGTGTAGGTTTAGCAAGCTATATGTGCAACAGTGAAAGTTGTAAAGTGTTATGTTGTTAAGTTGTACAATAAATATGTTGAATCCAAAGGACTGTGTGAAATAATATATTGAAGATAAAAATGTATGTGTAGAAGATGTTTCAAATGCTGCTATTCAACCAGTTCCCAGAATTCATGGAATAGCCTCTGGTACTCTAAAATTGTAGTGACACAGTGGTTTGGATTTTCAAAATGGCTGAGAATAATGAAAAATTTAATTTGATGGTGTTTGATGATACAGGCTTATGATAAGTGAAGATATCTCCTACAATTATATCTGGAAATGAAAGAATGTAGCGAAGTGATGGAAACAGAATTAAACCAGAGAAAGCAACAGATGCCGAATGGAGGAAAATGGATGCTAAGGCAAAGAATTACATTGTTAGTAATGAGCAATTGGAGATTATCATCATGGAAAGTACTGCAAGAGAAATGCTACAAAAGTTTCATGCTATTTACTAAGCCAAGCCAAGTGTAAATAAACTGTTGTGTAAGAAAAAATTGCTAAGCTTAAAGGTGGAAGTATCCCCATAGAATTTTTAAACATTTTTGAGAGGCATATTAATGAGCTATGTAATGTAGGGGAGAACATTTTAGAAGAGGATAAATTGAACTACTTATTATGCATGCCTGAAAGTGTTGCTCACATAGTAGATGCTGTATCTGAAAAGGAAAGATCCTTAGAATATGTGAAATCAAAGCTATTATGGAATTCAAGAAGGGAGACAACATTCAAGAAGGTGTCCAATTCTTTGCAGTAGAAAAGAAAGAAAATCAGTGTTACAGGTGCCAACAATCTGGTCCCTATCAAAGAGACTGTCCTACAAATAAAACCAAATGGAAGTACTCAAATTGGAAAGGTGGACTCAACTTCAGGGGAAACAACCTGGGACGAACCTACAACTGATAAGGAACAAATCCATATGTAAGAAGAGGTATGGTGTAAGCAAGAGGTACCAGGAGAGGAAGAGGAACCATGAGACATGGGCAACTGAGGAGAGGTCAGATAAAACTTCATTTCATGTTCAAGTGATGGCCAATTCGGTGAGTAAATATTGTAATGTTAAATTTAAAAAAAACTGTGTCATGGTTGTTAGATAGTGGATGTTCAGATCACATAATTAACAATGAGATACTATTCCAGTTGTACAGAATTAGACTCGCTAGTGAATGTAAAAGTAGATGATGGTTTTTCATTGAAAGCTAATAGAATGGAAAATTTGTTAATGTTGTTTAATGTGAATGATAAATGGATTGAAGATCAGATACTAAGTACTTGCTGGGAGAGTTAACTGAGCAGTGGAAGAAAAAGAGGTTGTGTAAGCAGGAAGCTCTGTCACTGAAAAGAAAAGCAAAATAAGTGATAATGGGGGTAGAACGCATCGCATCGTCTCTAGAATGAGAATTGGACTATTTGGGTAATTTGATATGGATTCTAAATGAAAATAATGTAAATGAGATATGGAAGGCTATAAAATCAATGTCGGCCTTAGGCAAATGTAATATATATATATATATATATATATATATATATATATATATATATATATATATATATATATATATATATATAGGTGCAATTACAGTGAAGGTTTAAAACAATCCTTGTAAGCGTTAAATAATTACTGTAAAGAATGGAGTTTAAAAGTGAACCAGAACAAGACACAGATTATAGTGTTCAAAAATGGGGGGGGGGGGGGGAATTGAGCAAATATGAAAAATGGAAGAATGAAAATAAAAAAAGAGTATAGGGTAGTGAGAAAATGTATTTATCTAGGAGTTAAAATAGACAGTGGTGGCAATTGGGAAAAAACAAAGGAAATTTGCATTAGCAAAAGGAAAAGGAGCTTTATCAGCTATCAGAAGTTGTAAATGCAAAGTACTAATATAAATATTAAATGGTTAGAAAAAGTGTACAATATGGTGGTTGAGGCATAAATGCTATATGGGATAGAAGTATGGGGATTAGGAGGATGGGAAGTCATAGATGAGTAGCTTAGGAGATTTTGTAAAGAAATGCTTGGGTTGTCAAATGCAACTGACAGGCAGGTAGCACAAATAGAACTGGGTATAGTGGCAAGTAAGGGAAAGATTATGGAAAGGGCAATGAAATTTTGGTATAGAATATTGAACTTGGAAGAAAGGAATTTGTTAAAACAGTGTTTAGTATATTAAGAGAAAAGTTTAAAGAACAAGGGATGGTTAGACTGTCTCAGAAATAGCCTGGAAAGTAGTGGGTCAGGGGAAATGTGGGGAAGAAGAGAAAATAATGTGAATAATTTCTGAAAATCGGCAAGGAAAAGATTTGAGGATATAGAAATACAAAAAAATATTTAGTGAGATAGATGTAAAGAGATCTTTAGATCTTTTTATACACCAACGAAAGACTCATGGGGAAGGGAAAAGTATATAGATGTGACAAATAAAGAGAAACAAAGGCATTTCATGGGTGAAAGCAGGAGTATGGAGGTTAAAAGTTTAAGGAAGGATATTCCACAAAATCAATTTCCTATATGTGGTGAAAATGAAGACATCATACATGCACATACACACCACAAGCACATATATCCTACGAGGGCCGTTCAGAAAGTAACCTCCGATCGGTCACAGTGCGGGTAGTGGGGGGAGTAGCGACGCCATCTGTGCATTCACGCACTCAGCAGGTCAGTCGGCATCAAGCTGTGGTCGAGTGAAAGTCGTACCTGCGCTAGTTTAGTGTTTGTGGCCGTTTGAAATGTGTACTGCAATAGAAAACCCCGCCAAATGTGAAGTGCGTGCTGTTATAAGGTTTTTTACAGCCAAAGGATATTCTGCAGCAGCTATTCATCGTGAGCTTTGTGCCGTGTACGGACCAAGAGTTATGAGTGAAGGAGTGGTCCGTGAATGGGTACGTTTATTTAAAAGTGGACGAGAAAACGTTCATGATGAAGAGAGGAGTGGTAGACCATCATTGGTCACGGACGAACTCGTTCAGACAGTTGATGCAAAAGTTCGTGAAAACCGACGTTTCACAATGTCGGAGTTGTCTACTGATTTTCCACAGATTTCTAAGACTCTCTTGTACGAGATAGTGACAGCAAGATTGGGTTACCGTAAGTTCTGTGCACGATGGGTGCCCAAAATTCTTACCGACCACCACAAAACTCAAAGAATGGCTCTGCATTAGACTTTCTGTCACGTTATGAGGCCGAAGGTGAACCATTGTTAAACAGAATCGTGACTGGGGACGAAACCTGGATTAAGTACTACGTGAACCCTGAGGCAAAAGAACAATCAAAGATGTGGGCACATTCAAATTCGCCTACCAAACCAATAAAAGCCCGGCAAGATTTTTCTGCCCGAAAATGTATGGCAACGGTGTTTTGGGATGCAAAAGGGGTGTTGTTGGTTGAATTCATGGAATGTGGGACGACCATTAATCAAGACGTGTACTATGAAACACTAAAACAATTACGACGGGCTATACAGAACAAACGCCGTGGTATGCTGACTTCCGGTATCGTTTTTTTGCACAATAACGCCCGTCCTCACTCTGCTCGCAGAACAACAGCCCTTCTTGAGTCCTTCAAGTGGGACGTTGTCAACCATCCACCTTACAGCCCAGATCTGGCGCCAAGCGATTATCACCTCTTCATGCATATGAAGAAATGGCTCGGGTCCCAGCGGTTTGATGACGACGAAGAGCTCAAAGATGTGGTCACAGGCTGGCTCCAGGCACAAGCAGGTGATTTTTATGCAGAAGGAATTTCAAAGCTTGTGAACAGATACGATAAGTGCCTCAATCGTTATGGAAACTATGTAGAAAAATAGTACAAAGATGTAGTTGTAAGATGTATATATTAAGATATTTTTATTTAACTTGGTGAATTTCTTGCAATCAACCGGAGGCTACTTTCTGAACGGCCCTCGTATTATGAAATTAGGCTCATGCCCAAACTCTATGATGCAGATCATGTCAAGAATTACATTTATTCATACTTATTATTACATTTATTTACAAATAATAACTGTGACAATGAATTTTCAGAGGTATCAGTTTTGCAAAATTTTCAATTACATGTCTGTTTCCAAAAGTCTACCCGGACACTTGCATTCTTAGAATATTTATGTTTATTATATTTACAATGTTACAGTATTACCAGTATTTTTTGATTGAAATTCTCCTCTGTATAGAAGGTGTGAGTAATAAAGTATCTTTTTTAATTCTGATCTAAACTTGTTTTTGTCCATTTGCAATTTTTTTATAGAAGAGGGAAGTGAATTAAACAAAACTGTTCCTTTGTAATAAGCCCTTTTTGGAATAACTGCAAATTATTTGTTGGTCTATGTAAGTCCTGCTTATGTCCAGTCTCTTTGTTATGAATATCTGTATTTTTTGTAAGCTTTTCTGGTTTATTTATTACAAATGACAATGTGGCTAGAATATATTCACAGGCTAATGGTAAAATTCCAAACATTTTGAAAAGTGGTTTGCAGTGAGTTGAATGTCTTTCCCCTGCCATTATTCTTTTTTTGGAAGTGTTTAACACCCGCTTTTACTACTTGTGGCACTGCTGGTGATGACACTAGTGATACATGATGAAGATAGATCACTGGTGGAATGAGATGGCGGAGGAAACTGGAGAACCCAGAGAAAACCCGCCCCTGTGCCCCTCTGTCCACCACAAATCTCACATACAGTCGCTTGGGATCGAACCTGGGCTGTCTAGGTGAGCGGCGAGTGGTCTAACCACTTGGCCACAGCACGGCCTGCCATTATTCTTATTATCTTTTTTTGCATAATGAACATTTTTTTTAGCATTTAGTGAATTTACCCAAACTATTATTCCATAGATCATCAATGAAAATATGCATAATAAGCTGTTTTTAGTATGCTTTTATTTATAAGCTGAGTTAAAGATCGGATTGCAAAGCATAATTGTCAGTTTGGATAAAATATAATCAATGGTGTTTCCAATTCATGATATGATCAATCATAAGAACTAGGTATTTTGTATTACAGGCTTCTGCAATCTGATTATTTTCATATTCTATCCTTAGGTCTGTGATGTTTTTATGATTTATGCAAAACTTAATGTAGTTACTTTTTTAAATGTAAAGGGACTGAATTTTGGAGAAAAGAGTATACGAGGTACGTCCAGAAAGTAAGTTCCGTTTCAATTTATCTCCGCTGCAGCACTGCGATCGCAGTTCCGCACATGCGCGGTAGACGCTCTGTATCAAGGAGAAGAAACGTGCACCATTTTGAGATCGCTGTCAGCCACATACGCTTTGTTGTGCTTGTTTACAATGTCGGTGTTGATTGAAAATTCCGCCGCTTGTGAAATCAGATCTGTGATTCGTTTTCTGAATACTAGGAAAGTGAAACCAATTGAAATTTATCGGCAAATATGCGAAGTTTATGGACAAAATGCGATGAGTGATTCAATGGTGAGAAGATGGGTCTGATAGTTCAATGAAGGACGTAGTGAAGTGCATGACAACTCACGACCACACACTGCAAATGTGACGAAAAACCTCCTACAGGAATTTAGCTGGGATGTGTTTGACCATACTCCGTACAGCCCTGACCTCGCTCCTAGCGACTTTCATCTGTTCTTATATCTCAAGTCTTTCCTTGGAGGTCAACACTTCAACAATGATGAAGAGCTGAAAGAAAATGTTTCCAACTTTTTGAAGACAAAGGCGGCAAACTTCTATGAAGAAGGTATACAAAAACTTGTGCCACGCTATGACAAATGCCTGCAAAATTTCGGCAGTTATGTGGAAAAGTAGTTTAAGAGTTGTAGAATTTTGTGCAATAAATAATTATTCTGTATCTGTACACAATTTAATTTTATTATCAAACGGAACTTACTTTATGGACGTACCTCGTATTAATAAGAAATGGTTTAAGATAGATAGAAGTGTAGTAGTAGTTGAAATGTTTCAAAGAGACAGTAAGAAGTTTGGGCAATGCTTATACAAAGTGGAAAATAAATGGATAGTTTTTGGTAGTGTTTAACACCCGCTTTTACTACTTGTGGTACTGCAGGCAAGTATAGTAAACATTACCTGCAATGTACACCAATATCGAAAGAAAGAAAACACAGCTGATCTGATATTACTAGTTCAAATAAAATTAAGGAAGCAATGAAATTATGGACTATTAAATTTAATTTACATAGGAATTGTTTATTCTATTGAAATTTGCCAAAGGAAAAAGTTGTTTATTCAATTGTCTAGCCCTTGCTAGGATTTAACCACGTCCTGTTGGGAATGTGGGTTTTGCTGGATGTCGGATGTAGATGAGGTTCCCCTAAGAAGGAGATAGCAAGATTGTTCCTCAATGGTGCCAATTATGGTGAAATGGTCCTTGCTCACTGCTTGTGTAAGTTTATTTCAATTTTTTTTTTTTCATTTAAATTTTGACATCCAAGCAACTCTTAGAAGGGTTTTATAGGAGCTCAGCCATAGCAGCTGGTGGAATTGCTCTGTTGTACTTACTGTATGTGACAAGGAGATGCCTGCATGCATGCAGGGAAGTCGGTATCACCTGAAACGGCATGTTCTGGGGTTATAATTCTCAGGAGACCTTATGAGGGTGCTCCAATGGAAGGGCAAACCATTGTTGAATTTAACTGCACATCTAATCTTTTCCTCCAGGTATGGTAGACAAGGCTCCATGCATAAGTCTCATGGAAAAAGAGAGAGGGACAGAATAAATAGTTTGGAGGCACTTATTCTGCATCCATTGATGCAGTAGCAAACTGGAGTCTGCTGCCATGTCCCAGATCTTGCTGGCATAGATTAGATGGAGGCTATGAGAGCCCTCAAAAGGCACAACTTAAGGGGAACTGGCATCGAGGCATTGGATACAAAGAAGCCACAGCCCCAGTGCCCCAACACCTCAGTTCCCTGATGTGCTCCCCAAAATTTATCCAGCTTCATTCCCAAGTAGGTGATGGTATTTGTCCATTCAGACCTTCTTCTGAGGTATGAATGTAGGGAAGTTTGGGGGAAAGTGGCGCTTGGTGAAGGTAATGGGGAGGTTTTTCTCCGGATTGATGGCATATTGTGCTTTGCTGACATGCTGTTCTGTACGTACGTCAGCCATGTAGGCGCTGAAAAGAGTGGGGGATAGCACAGAGCCTTCGGGGACTCTGTTTCTTATTGAGCTTTGTGCAGATTTGTGTCCTGCAACTGAAACAATGAAAGATCTGTGTTTTAGATAGGTGTCTTTCAAGTGTATTATCTGTGTAGGAAGCCCCTGGTGAATAAGTTTAAGCAGAAATCCCACATGCCATGTCATATGCCTTCTCCACGTTCAGCAATACTGCCGCAGTGTAAGCCCTCTTCTGGTACCCCCAGCTGCAATAGTTTTAAGTTCAGTTTCATAAACATAGGCACCCGTTGGTGCTCTTAGGTCCATCGATGAAGACAAAACTCCAACATTGTTATCTGACAAAAATTGAAATAACAAGTACAGATAGTAGACATAGGCATTGTACACTTCTGGAATACTGTTACCCAGAGATCACATGGGACTTCGCAGGTAACCAAGAAGGGTGCACCCTATTTTTATCAACACTTTTTCTCGCTACTTTAATATAGCCTTTCCAGTAAAAACAGTGGATCCAAATACTAAAAAAGGAAGCAATTAGACTGGACCACAAATGGCATACGAATCTCTTGTAGAAGGAAGAAGTTACTACACTCGATATATAAAATCTCCAGTGATCCTCTATTACAAGCAATACTGTAAAATCCTTAGTAAAGTAATTTTTGAAGCTAAGAAATTAAATAATAATAGAAATATATTAAATGCACAAAATAAAAATAAAGCAATCTGGGAAGTTATTCGAAAACAAACTAATTCCAATTCCAATGCTAAAATAATGAAAATTAAGGTTCATTACCAAGGAAAGGATATAAGCGATGAATCTAAATTACCTAACATTTTTAATAATTATTTTACAAATATAGTGGACCAACTAACAAATTCAACAGCAACCAATGCAACCTTGTTGACATCTGTTACAGCAGACACTTTATTTCTCGCTCCTGTTACTGAAAACAAAATTATAATGGTCTTAAAAAAATTTAAAAACAAATTTTCCTGTGGCCCTGATGGCATACCAGATGCAATAGTAAAAGCGAGTGAGCAATTAATTGCTAAACCCCTTGCTGATATTTGCAATGCATCTTTTTCAAATGGCCATTTTCCTGAAACTCTAAAAGTAACAAAGGTTATACCACTATTTAAAAAGGGGGAAAAAGAGCATATTGAAAATTATATACCAATATTCATGTTATCGGTTTTCTCTAAGATTATTGAGAAGTTGATGTACACCAGATTAGTAACTTTCCTGGAATCGCATTCCCTTATTTCTAATTCTCAGTATGGTTTTCGGAAAAATAAAAACATTAATAGTGCTTTATTTTCATTTCTTACTCATGTCTTAGCAGCAAAAAATCTTAAAAGATCATTCACTTGGCTTATTTTTAGATCTCTCGAAAATTTTTGATACAGTAAATCATAGGTTATTAATTGAAAAACTTAATTCTTATGGTATCAGAGCAATAGCCAATCTATGGTTTCAATCCTATCTAAAGAATAGGAAGCAGTTTGCAGAAATAAACACATACAAATCAAACCAAAGAGTCGCCCTCCGTGGTGTAATGGTTACCATGCTGACTTCATATACCCAAGGTCGTGGGTTCAAACCCGGCGGAGGATGATGGATTTTTTCAGGCATAAAAATCCTTAGCATGGCTTCCTTCGGAAGGGAAGAAAAGCCATTGGTCCTGTGTCGTAGATTTACGGCATGTAAAAGAACCTCAAGCCTGATTGAGAGGCCTCTGAGCAAAATTAAGCGGTCTTTAACGCCCAATTTAGAATGGGACGCTGAGAACCACAGCAGTTAAAGAGCGTCCATAAATAACACAACATTTTTTTTTCAAACCAAAGACTTGTTGATCATGGCATCCCACAAGGTTCTATTCTAGGGCCAGTATTATTTATTCTATATATCAATGATCTCCCAAGTGAATTGCCACATATAAGTACTGTTCTGTTTGCTGATGACAAAAATTTCGCATCCAGCGGCAAAGATCTTAATGTTCTTCAAGACAGCAATAACAGGGCAAATGAAAACTTAAATATATGGCTGAAGAAAAATAAATTGATTTTAAATGCTGACAAAACTGTATGCATGCACTTCAGTTCTCAAGTAAACCAACAAGCAAATGTAAATATTACCATCGGACAATAAAAAATTAAGCAAACAGACACCACTCACATAAATTTTGTAATTACAAAGCTCAGTAAACTAAGCTATGCAATGAGAATCCTTAGTCGTGTATCCTTTCCTGAAGTCCTAAAAGCAGTTTATTTTGGATGTGTACATTCTGTACTTTCTTATGGTATAATCTTCTGGGGATCCTCAACCAAAACATAAGACATATTCTTACTACAAAAGCGCATTGTAAAAATCATGAAACGTGTCCCCATAAATTCATCAACAAAACCAGTGTTCAGAGAATTCCGTATTCTACCACTAACTTGTATTAACATTTTGGAGACTTATTTTCATTCATAAGAATATATCATATTTTTGCAGGAATTCTGACTACCATTCCTATAATACCAAGGGATCACAAAACTTGCACTTAAGTCATCAAAGCAGTAAAACCTGTCAGCAGAGTACACTACATCAAGAGCTATCTCTTTATAACAAGCTACCGGGTAACTGGAAACTCTTAAATCAGAAACAACTCAAACATAAAGTTAAAAACCATCTCTTAACCCACATGTTCTACAATATAAATGATTTCATTACTACTGCATTTTCTTAAACTTGTATTAACCATTGTGTAAAGTATTAATATCTTGTTTAAGTTTCTTTAAATTGTACATACTAGTTGTAAGTTGTATTACAAAAATGTAAATTGTAATTTGTTACCTGACGAAGCCTTTGAATTCATGTAATTCTTTTGGTGAATAAATATCTTAGCTTATCTTATCTTATCCTGAGGAAACATACTAGGTATTTTAATATCATTCTTCCTAAGAAGCTCTCAGAAACGAACGCCTGTAAACCCTGGACTAACTAACTGAGCTGTTTCTATAAGTTTCGGCCAGCATAAGGTTGATACATAGGCATTAAAAAGGTCGGATATGTAGTCAACCATTTAAGCCCACAGCCATAATTCCCGAATAGGAAATTACGCAAACATTGCAGAGGGGGATCTGCCGATTCGGCGTAAAGGCTCGCTACTGAACCCAACTTGTTGGCAAAGCTCCAAGAGCCCTGATTATGGACAATCTTCTCAGTATATATGGTCATTCTGATGAATAAACGATGCGCCTATAAATGTGTAACTTGGATCTAATCAGTGGGCGATAAAGCTGCAGAAAAACTTCCAATTCGCACCACAAGATTTGCCGCTTGGTAACCGCAAAATATTCAGAGAATGGACACATCACGTTTTCAGCTTACTATATGCAATGTCTAGTAAAGTTTCCTATTGAATTTCAATCACAGTAATCTCTCTGATCTGCGAATGGCAATAAATCTGGGCAGATTCGAAGCGAAGGTGGTAATCAATTCTTACAGAAGTTACCGCAGATTGATTTCTCAGTTGAGAAACAAAAGTAGTTTATAGAACTCCTTTCTCTAAGATTGTCTAAACATCACTGCAGATGGCATTCCAAAAGCATGGTACATAGAGAAGTACAATAGACAGCGATATCTTCCATGAATAAGCAGAACGATGAAACTCCTGGAGGAACATATTTCGATATAGAATTAAACCATAGCAAACAGTAATCTTAGACTGATCTCAAAGACATTTGTTCTCTTGAGGGGTGGGAAAAAAAAACAACCGAAAATTACAAACTTACCCCTCACCGAAAATGCAGTGCTTCATAAACTCCTGAATGAACAATGGAAAGCGTCTATATATTTCAGTGGTATAGGGAACGTAATATTACTGTAGGACAACATGTGCCTTCTCGAGGGCAAAAATATCCAAATGGTTTGACAGCTCTTCCTGAATCCATTCGGATCTGCGTTGATATCAACATAAGTTATTGAAAATGGGGTTCTTTGCAGTTTTCAAGATGGATAGTCTCCCGCCACTTTTGGGAGAGGGGGGAAGAGTGGAGTTATTCTAAACACGAGAAGATGATGTTCAAGAAGCAGATGTTGCAATATTTGTACATCATATGCCTTCTGGTCCTAGCATTGACAGTCGAGAAGGTGAGAGAGCATTATCTAACTTCGTGATTGTAATGTTTTGAGACCAAAAGGAGAAATATTGAGATTCCATCTGAGTTTTAACTGGAAAGAACTCAATTGGATAGTCATCTGAGCTAGACACAAGCGAAAGTAAAGGTGTTAGCCACGTCAAATGTATCAAAAACAGCTTATGCAACGCTTTTTAAACCGGCGATTGCATGTGAGTTAATTTATCGGCCTCACATCTTAGCTTATCCATACGACAGAGAAAGGTGTATGTCAATTAAATGTGTCTACAAAATTGCTCCATATTGTCTTTTGTTATGCTTAATAACTTGTCTAAGCTTGCACACATCTCCATGTATTGGATCAAGTTAACCAGTCTGAGCTGTGATTTTCCAACTTGGTTCCAATTTAGCTGCAACTGAGCTATAGGTACCAGATTCCAGATTTCAGGACAGAGGATTGGCAGATCCGCAAGAGTTCCCAGCTTTGAGGACCCTTTCTCTATAACACGGATCTCTTGGATTGCAGGCATTTATGGGAACTTGATAGATGTTCACTGCTGCAGTTAATGCGCACTGGAACTGACATACATGCTCTGATGTGGGAGATATCTCCTCAGTTGACACATTAGATTCACCTTTGCAGAAATCACTGGTGTGTCTAAAGCATTGAAATTTACAGCATCTGAGTGGGTTTGGGATATGCTGCCTAACTTTGATGGATTGATACTGTTATCCTTTGTGAGAGTTCTACACAATCAAAGGTAAGGAACAGGGTGTAGGTAGACATAAATTCACCTGTTTGTGCTGAACCCTTGCTCTTCAATATTTTCTTGAATCTCATCATTAGACAAACCACCCAATGTGCAGATGTTTACATACAGTGCAAAGAGTTCAGAGTCTCAACTCGCTCAGGGTAGCTGCCAGCATATTTTATTTCAGCATATTGCTGCCTGGGATGCTGAGTTTGCTTCAAACAGGAGAATGTCGTTGTGAGATCTAATGCAATACCTTACTAGACCAGCAATATTGTCAAGACCCTTTTGAATTGTGAATGGGCTCACTGTTGAGAACACTAGAATCGATTACTTCTTTTCCTCAATATATTTTCAATGCTCTTTTTTTTTATTATTATTCATATTGATTAAATCTTCCTCCATGGCAAATGTGTCTGCTGGCATGTTGACACTGTGGGAGTCACCTGACTTAGATGAGAATCCTAGCTTGGACCTTGCTCAACTTAAGTTTCACCTCGCAATAATAGACAGAGGGATCCAATGGCCTTTAGGAGAGTTAAAGCTCATGCAACAGACCCTGTCCTTATCTTTATCATTGGCTGCAAACACAATTCTACATGATCTCTGGGGCTAGGAGTGACACATAACCCAGTCACTTTACGACTCCCCTCCATCTTTCCACAAGCATTATCCTTCAGCCATGTTCAGGGAGATATCTAGTAGTTGTTCAGACATGTTTGTGGACCATAGTTGATTGGGCTCTCACCTCTTAGGGGAACTCCATTTAGAGTGTGGCTCAGGACCCCAGGAGCTCCAATCCCCTAAATCCCTGGGAAATGAAAAGGAAATGCCTAATGACTTCTCATGTGAATGAATGATACACAGCAACTTAAGTTTATATTTGTAGAGTTTATTTTCAAAGTTTGCTGTCCACCGCCCACAAGAAAACACTCTCGCAGTGGTACTCAGCTATGAATCACTAGCAACATGTTTCATCACAATATGCCTACACACCTCTTCTCAAAAACAACAAATATGTCAAGTACAGATGTCATGAATGATAGCTGAATGGCCTATTGTGCCTCAGTTTATATCCTAACAGCTTTGCAGAATATATCATATTTCTTCTCTGCATATCTAATAGTATAATAATATTACATTCATAATTTGTCAATTGTAACTTTGGCTCAAAAGTTTAACAGGTTAAATAGTTTCACTTCATTGGTTATTTCCAATGACAGGTATAATACAAAATCCATAATTTTAATTTAAATGTTTCAATTGGTCTATTCTCTATAAATCCAGAAGAAGCATTCTTCGAATATAACTTAGCTTTGCAAACATACATCCTGGTCACAGGCTTCCTCTTAAGTGAAGATATGTTACAATTATTTTGTATTGCAAAAATAATTATATCACTCTGACAGGATGCTTGATTTCTTGCAAAAATTAAGTGAGTCCTAGGGTACACTCTAATAAACTGAGGTAGTAAACCTGATGTTCGAGAAACCACCTTAAGGAGATATATCATGCAACAGGTAACTAAAATCCATATCTATTTCAAACAAACACAGTGCATAGAATCATGGATGATATGGGTTAGTTGCTCTGATGGAACACCCGTTACACCCTTTTGTGTGCAATGCCTATTGCATATTCCATTTGAAAAGCAATTGTATGGGTCCACTGCAGTATGTTCCAGCACATTCTCTTTAAAATTGGGGGTTATCAAGTTACTCTTTTCTTGGTTGCAGCATTTTCCAGTCTCCAGCACATTCAGCAATCAATAACGATATGTGTTGGGAAAACATTTGTACACTTTTCAGCAGTGAGAGCATGCTCACTACTTCCCCAATTATAAGAGGTATGTCAGTCAACTGTGTGAAACTATACCATACTCCACTTTCTCCTTATGGAACTAAACAAGAAAGGCAGTATTGCCAATTGTAGTGCCAGCAATTGAAATCTTTACACGAATACTGCACTTGGTTTGACCTTCTCCCATCACCATCCAAAGCAGTGTTAGGAGTTCAAATCACATGAATGTGGGGTGCACAGCAGCAGACTGCTGTGGTTAGCATCTCAGCTATCAGTTTGCTTGTGTTCTTGGTTCATGGAATTTCATTAACATATTCTTCCATTTTATTCTGAGTACTCTTTTTTGAAACATGTAATTTTGCTCCTAAAGCAAATAATGGGGTTCTAGAGGCTCACTGCTGAGGAGAAGACAGGCTAAATTTATGACCTAAACAAAGCAGCAGTGCCATTGCTACATGGTGTCAAACCAAGACAGGTGTGATAGGCTCAGGTGGTAAAAGGAAGATAATACCCAACCCTGATGAGCTTTTAAAACTAAAATAATGACTAATCCATGGATTACAGCAGCAGAGTTAAAGAAGAAACATCCAGATCTGCTCAACAGTGTTGCAATTTGGACCATTCAACATCGGCTTCAAAAGGACTTAGGTTTACTAACTCAGCATGCTACCAAAAAGCAAGAATGAAGAAGCAATGAAGAAGAAAATATTAAATTTCTGCAAAACATATCAGCACTGGACATCAGAAATGTAAGGTAATGTTTTCTGACGAAAGCACTTTTAAATTGGTTAGAGGACAATCTAAGTTGGTGAGAAAGCCAAAAAATGTTTTGCAGTATGACCCAAAATGTACTATTAAAACCATTAAACATTCAGAGAGAGAGATGGAAACCCATATATATTTCTTTTTTTTTTGGTAGTACATAATGCCTGCTTTTAATACTTGTGGCACCGCAAGCGATAACTCTGATGATACATGGAATAAAGATGAAGTATCGGTGGAATGCGATGGTGGGGGAAACCAGAGAACCCGGAGAAAACCTACCCCTGTGCGCTTTGGCCACCACAAATCTCACATGCAGTCACTTGGGATCAAACCCGGGCTATCTAAGTGAGAGGCGAGCATTCTAACCACTCAGCCATGGCTTAGCCTGATGTGATATAGTAATTATGGTAGAGGAGGCTTATATTTTCTCCTCAAGAATATCACAATGAAGGAAAGTAACCATTTAGAAGTGTTATATCAGCATTTGCTAACATTTTGGCCAGTTCATGTCAGTGCTTTATGCATGATGGTACCCCTGCTTATAGAACAAAGGCAGTCTAGAAGTTCCTCATGATATATCTCTACTTGAATGACCAGGTAACTCCCCTGATATAAACCCTAAAGAAAATGTTTGGAATGTGATTAAAAATAAGATTGGAGAACTGCAACCATTACGAAGCTGCAAGAAGCATATAGGTGGAAAAGGACAAACAACATTTTGGAAATTTGACATTTTTGCCTAGAAGGCTGCTAAAAGTAATACAAGTTAAGGGAAACATGGCCAAGTGCTAGATGTAGAAACAAAACTATGTAAAGTCAGTGTTTGTTGTTTAAATTGGCTTATTCCTGTGATATCAAGATTTCCATTGCAGTGACTGCAGTGTTAGTCAACAGTCACCGACTTTGAATTTAAAAGTTGCTAGAAAGTCGCAAAATCAAAATAACTACAATCATGAATTACAATTTTTGTCTATTCTCTCATTCTCTATTCTGCATTTATTAAATTTTGAAAGCAAAGGTCACTTCCATAATCAGTACAGTATAATTCTAGCTCTTCCTCAACCACCTTGAAATGATGCCTGTGCTTATTTTCTTATTGGTCACCTTTAAATAAAAATGTATTACTTAAACAAAAAACCTGTACAAGTAACATGCTTTTCTTAAAATCTACAGTTTTACAGTGTATTTTTTATTTTTTCAAATGTGCATAAAAATCCAATTCTTGAATAAGAAAATTAGCTATCAAGTAAAAAATGTAAAACTCCCAGATTTGTCTTTAAATAATTTCTCAAATCATCAGAAAAGCTTATAGTGTCTGTCATGCTCAGTTATGTGACAATGTAAATTAAGACAAAGCTACCTTTTGGACTAGAAAGCAAAAACCTCATGAATTCACCTTCAAAGCACTAAGCATCATGAGTTTCTAGCCTTCAGACTTTCACCCCTGTGCATGCTTGCAGTTAACTGTAAAATATGTAAGTGTAAATAACACCAAATGCTATGGGTAAAAAGATAAAAATATTGTCTTATGTTTAGGTTTACAAAGGGTTTGTAGAATTAGTAGAGTTTTGGGACATATTCTAAACCAGGTAATGTGATATCTGCACAACAAATACAACTACTACCTCCTCAACTACCACCACCACTACTACTTTATTAATTATTATTATTATTATTATTATTATTATTATTATTATTATTATGTTGTTGTTGTTGTTGTTGTGCATGTAAACATGTACATAGTTGTAAATAAGTCAGAAGCAGTCTTAATTTAATTGTTTTTTGACACAAGCTGTAAGTAGGACAGGAGTTGGATAGGTAGAGTCAGACCATATTCAATACCATAGCCGGGATTTGAATCACCTATCCAAGCCAGAAAACAGTAATGATAGTATGTTTTAGACATTTTTAAGCTGGTTTCCATACTTTTTGTTGTTCAGTAGAGCATTCTTTATCTCCTGTTTAATTGTTGTATGTCCTTTACTGAAACACCCTGAAAACTAACAGATTTACTCAGCATTGCACCATCACATTTAAACTGTTTATACTTGTCAAACACCATCACTGATTTTGTCGCTAATTTTTCATTTTTTTTAATCCACCAGGTGGCCCCACAGTCCCATATTTGACATGTGCAGATATCCCTTAGTGCATTAAATGAGTTGCAGAACTCAACAGGGCTATTTAGAGTTAAAACCACTCAGTGTGTAACTGCATGACTGTTGTTTATTTTACCCCTCCTACTTAGCAGCAGAGACCATGAGCGAGTTATGGTCATTGAGATGGCCAGCTCCTCACTGATACGTT
This sequence comes from Hymenopus coronatus, assembly GCA_030762935.1. Taxonomy (NCBI): domain Eukaryota; kingdom Metazoa; phylum Arthropoda; class Insecta; order Mantodea; family Hymenopodidae; genus Hymenopus; species Hymenopus coronatus. The sequence continues at coordinate 95,174,497 of CM060888.1, forward strand.
TAAACTTCTTATGAAATGGGGTGGAATTTCAAAATCTAAACTGGACAGTAATTTTTGCCTTGTGTCAAAGATTATCAGTGCCCAAAAACATGTAAATGGCATGTTAACTTTACTCTTTAACTACTGTGGTTCTCAGCATCCCATTCTAAATTGGGCATGAAAGACTGCTTAATTATGCTTGAGGTTTTCTTTTACGTGCCGTAAATCTACGACACGGGACCAACGGCTTTACTTCCCTTCCGAAGGAAGCCATGCTAAGGATTTTTACACCCGAAAAAATCCATCGTCCTCCGCCGGGTTTGAACCCGCGTCCTTGGGTATATGAAGTTAGCATGGTAGCCATTACACCACGGAGGGCAACTATCTGTGCCAGGTTTGGTCCAAATCGGTAGAGGCCTGTAAAAAAACATTCATTTATTGACTTTTATATATTAAGATAACACTCAGATCACAAGATAGCAAGATAAAAATCCACATACAGGATGTATTGCAAAAGAATTGTAAAGTTCATTTATAACGACAAACTGTTTACCAATGCCCAAATATTTGCTACCGCATGTACCGTATTTATCCGAATACAAGATAATATTTTTATTTTTTCGAGCATATTGATGTTTAAAACTGGGGGTCATCTTGTATTCGCGATTACGTTTTCCGAATATCATGCGGGGGACAAGTTTCAAATTTCGTGGGTACGGCAATGGCGAAGCCTGGGGGAAATTGTAAAGATTATCGCCAAGATCGCGATGTATATGCGCCAGATTTTGTGCGTTTCGTTTCGCGCCAAAATTAGCTGTTAATATGAGCAGTCTCTGAGACTAAAATCATATTAGAGGACTTCCTTTCACATCGTTGGTCACAGTAATGTATTGGGAGCCAGCGACAACAGCGAGAGGTTTTCACTGCTCCCGCCGTACATATACCAGTATATTTTCGTTTTCCCTTCTGTCTCTTTGTGTAAACTTCAACGTGAATTCATGATCAAATTCGAATTACGTAAAACGTTTTGTGATATATTAAGTATGTTGTCTTAATATAAAGTTGCATCCATTTGTCGTTACAACTATGTTGTCGCCACCGTAGCCGTCACCTATCTAATCGCAAACATTCCGTACAATCATCTCCGTACTACCCTTTCCGTATCTCCCCCGTCAAAAGTGAATTTATGCGTAAATTTGAACTAGGGAAAATGTTTTACTATGTATTAAGTTTGTTGTCTTATTAGCAAATTGCATCCACAATCGTCGCTTCAACTATGCTGCCATCACTGCCACCGTCACACTCCTATCATCGCACACATTCCGTACATCTCCGTCTCTCTCCCTCTCAAAACGTGAATTTACGCATAAATTTGATATGATAAAGCAATTCGCGATATATGATATAAGGTATGTTGTCTCAATAGCAATTCGCATCCATAATCGTAGTTACGCCAAGCTGGCGTCGTCTCTACCGCAGACATACCGGTACTCATCCGTTTCATCTCTCTTAGGCTAATGATCGAGCTGTTGAAGGCCTCATCATCATCATCATCATCATCATCATCATCCATCTCTCTTCCGCTGACAATGTTAATTTCTGCGCAAATTCAAATTAAGTTAAAGTTTTTACGATGTGTTACATTAAGTATATTGTCTAAATATACAATCATATTCATACTCGTTACAATATGCTCCCGCTGCTGCCACCACCACCGCGGTCACATACATACCCTACATTTCCGAAATGCCCTCTATGTCTCTTTGCCCACTCAAAATGTGAATTTCCGCGCAAATTCGAATTATTAATTTCGGGAAAGCTTTTTACAACAGTGTTTTATTAGATATATTGTCTAAATAGAAAATCTTATCAACTATCATTGTTTCAATTACGCTGCTGTTCCACTATCAACTTCTTTGATCACACTCATATCTGTGCATTAATGTTGTTCTTCTCTTTCCCACTCTCCTATTCAGCACAGGAAGTCTGTACAAATTCAAATTAAACAAAATCAGAGTGGGAGGACTTAATCAGCAAAGGTGTTCCTTGGTTTGTTCAAAATATAAGGCAAATTTTTAAATTTTACTTGACAAGTATGTCATGTCTTCTTTTTATATAGCTGGTATGCTAAATTCCAAAATTCTGAAAAATAGAGATTATTTTGTATTTGAGGTCATCTTGTATTCGGAAAATACAGTATATATATTTTTCTGACAAAGTTATTTATGTTAAAACACGTTTATAAAGTGTAATTCAATAATTTCTGTCACAACATCTTGTTAGCAGTAACACCAAAATAAACTGTTTCTGTATCTTGCACAAATGTTATGCTAAGGTAATTTTGTTAATTTACTTGCTTGTTTCTGAGATCTGCAAATTCTTTTTTAGTGAAACCCTTCACAGAAATGTTGTCCAGCAACAAGATGTTGATGATTAGTGTTTGTTGATCATTCAGTATTATTATATAAAATATTTACATGAACAGATATTCAATATTATCTCAGGACTCGGTTATGATAACATAATTTCTAATAAGTGTATTGGGTATAAAAAAGGTAAGAAAATGATTTACTCTGAGAGATTCTAAATAACATTTGTCTTATAGGAGTATCCATCTTGTGCCCATGGCCCAAATTTATTGGACTGTGTATCTGATGCTTACCTTCGGTGAGAACAGCCAGTGAACTTTAAGATTTTGAGAGCAAATCGGAAATGTAAGCCAGAATGTTCAACAGCTTCTGCCAAAAACATTGCTCCCAAAAACATGAAAACTGTTTCATTCAGATACTGTTTAATGCAGTCCTCAGAGTCTAAAATACCAAGAAATGGAAATGCAAATATAGGTATCCATGCGGTTAATCCCACTGGTACTGCTTCTGTAACCCAATATACTGCCATCACCACCACAGTATAAAGACAATAGAATTCCTAAAACACAAAACACAACTTTTATCAATTTCATCATTTTTTTTTCTTTCTGCTGGTGACATTTCAATGATAACTAATCTATGCTTTTATAAAATCAAACTTTATGAAATTTATGGGTACTAATAAAAATGTTAGTAGAGGCTTTTAAATCTCACAATTCATTTTTACTATCTGTACTGCATACTTATAATAAACAAGGAAGTATTGTATTTCACCCAAAAATTTGAAATCATGATTTCACAAGAAATACATGTTTGAGGCACCTTGAATCCAAAGAGAATAATTTTGGATTGTTGCTAGTGCATGTGAGTAAGTGAACAGAGAGAAAGAAAACAACAAATTTTGTTATTTTAGTTCATATCTTTCAAGACTGTGGCACAAAGATTTTCAAGAAAATCCCCCATTCTTAACTACCCTTTAGAGGAGGATTTTTTAAATTTCTTTTTCTTTCTTAAAATGGCTCTATTTTGATAAAAATACCATAAAGTTAGGGTCTTTTCATAGGAAGTCAACTATTTATCTTGAATGTTGCATGAATATCTGTGAAGTCCTGTTCATTAGGAATTAATTTTGTTTAATTGTGTATAAGTGATTAACCCTAAGATAGCATGTTCCAGCTTGGCTGAATGCCATAAAGCATAGAGATGCTCATTTACTCTCAAGAGTATACATACCACATGTAGTAACCTCAGTATTAGAAACAATCTATGGTCACGGCTGAATCACGTGTTGGCTTGCAAGCACAAGCATTGTGCTTATGACCTTCATCCTATGATGTATACCAGGTATAATCATTATGGTTCAAAACTGCACTGATACTGTAATTGGCCTTTGATATAACCTTTATGTTTTCTGTCTTTATTGCTGCCCTCAAATCAAAATAAACATAAACACATGCAGTTTTAAGAAAATGCAAGTTTTCTTTACTTTGTTCTCATCAGTTGCTTCTTCATTTACTGTATTTAGCATTATATGCAACAGCAATACATTTGACATTCAAAGAAACTATTTCAGCCACAGCAAATATGAATCTAAATTCTGAAACCTGATAATTTTTATGTTCATTGAATTTATTTAAACAACTTCTTTCAAGAGAATAATAAATCCATGAGAGAAGTAGTTTATTAACAGATCTTTTAAGAATTTACAGCATAGCAATTTATTGAGATTTCAAAACTGTTTGATTTAAATTGAAGCAATCACCAATTCAAAAATTCCCATTTTCTTCTATGTTTCACGTTCGTTTTTCAGAGCTTCCTTTAGTACTTATTAGCATGCTTATTTACCACGAAGACAAAATTACTTGAACTAAAAGCAAACCAGCCTCAACTTTAAAGTGCTATATTATTTCTATATTTTATATTGTGTTTCAATGGACCATTTTCTTTAAATTTAACAGGTATTTTATATATGTAACAACTTTAACACTTATTGATAAATGTTAAATTGTATTCCAAATTTAAGTAGGTCATTTACATATTTGGCATTTTCATTGTCTCTTCATAAATGTCAAATTGCTTAAAATAAGAAAAAAAAAAAAAAATAAAAGCAACTAACCATCATTAAACTTTTTTTCTGAAAACAATTTTCCAACCTTACAGGGATTTTAATAAGTAAACGTAGGCCAGGATTACAAACTGCTCTATGCTATGACTATAACTTTCTTTACATTTGCTTATCTTGTATATTTTAGTTCTGTTTGTTGTTTTCATTTAAATCCACCCAGCACATAAATAGTAAAAATATTATAGGTTGTCTTGTAGCAAATATCATGGTTGCCTTGCAGGATCTAGAAAGAGAGTTTGTTGCTGCTTATCATTCCTGCAATTTTGGAACCAAATTGCTCTTCAGTCGGAAATTGAGATAGAAAGCATTCATTATGAGTTTCATTGGAAAATCACACCATATTGGATATAAACTCAACATTATAATTTTACAAAACATACATTAGCTTCCATTTACCATCATGTGCTACATAAGGAAAATCTGAAGTTTGAACTTCTTGAGCCAAAATGGCAGATGACTATATCCTCTCTTTATAGTGCCTTTAGCTATCACCTTCTTCTCTAGCCAGGATCAGAGGTTCGTGGATGAGTATGCACAAGTACTCTGGCTCAGATGAGCAGGGTTGGATAAGAGATAGGCAAAATGCACATAAATACTTTGTCTTCAAAAAATACAATTTATGTCCAATACATATTTTGTGGTATTAACATCTCCAAGATGTTTGCTATTGCTTTGAATCATCAAATACTTTATACAATATGAATACTTTTGTGAAGAGTATAAGGTATAATGGGACAATTTTGACATTTTTACCTATTTTACATTTACCAATTATTTAATGATTTTCTTTTTCTACCCCAAAAATTCTTTATCTTATTGGTTTTCCTGAATTAGTCTAGGAATACATTTAAAGAAATATAAAATGTAATATGTCATGATAAAGCATTATGCTACAATTGGTGAGAGTTTAAAAGAGCATGTTAATATTTTAACAGCTAGAGTTGCTTTGTGGAAACATCAGAACAAAAAGAGAGGTTTGCAGATGAGTTTCATCAATACCCTCTAATTCCAAAATGTTGCCAAAAATTCAATTCAAACTGAAAACAGCTTTCAGTGTACTCGACAAGAAACATATATGTTGTCCAAAACATTTACTGACAAATGTGATTCAATAAATATGATTGAAAAGATTGCAGAAAGTTCAGTACATTGTGTGGCTAAAAAATGAGATATTTGTAAAAATTCTGTTCACAGAACTGGTAAGAGACTTCAAGTTAAGGGTTTGCTCTAAGAAAATCAAAATCTTGCTCTGCAATGAATGTGGAGGAAGGCACCACCATTGCTAAAAGGCAGAAGCTTAATTACACTTCTACGTTCTTCTCGCCAAATAAGTTTGAAGCATTAAACACTCTGGATGAAGACATCACAGATGTAAGTACCGAAAACCAAACTAACTATAATAAGCAAAATAAACTCCTGCCTATTTATATCTGCAATGTGAGTAATATGAATAGCTTGCAATCAGAGCTCTCTAAGCTAGAAGTTGGTAAATACAAACATATGACTATCACCAACAACAAAGTCAAACTGAATTGCAAAACAACTGAAGGCTACAGAAAAAACATAGATTATCTAAAGAATGAAAAAGCCGAGTTTTATACTTACCAAATCAAAGTAGAAAAACAGTTCAGAGTTGTTATCAGGGGGCTGCATCCATCCTGTGACATGGGCTTAATGATGCAAGAAATTGCAGAAAAGGGATTCAAACCCTTACAAATGATATCGGTTTACCATCCGGTAACCAAAATATCACTTCCTTTATTCTTCCTAGACCTTAAACCTGATCCAATTAATGAAAAGATCTATGAGGTCAACAGATTATATAATGCTGTTATCAAGGTTGAACCTCCCAAACCTAAACATTCTGTGCTTCAATGTACAAGATGTCAAGACTACGGTCATAGTAAGAACTACTGCCATCTTTCGCCGCGTTGTGTTAAATGTGATGGGACACAAATAACCTCCAAGTGTACAAAAAATGCACATGCTCCTCCAATTTGTATAAACTGCAAAGGGCAGCACACTGCTAATTACCGAGGATGCCCTGTTCATAAAAACCTTCAAAAGTCCGAGAAGCTAATAAACAGAAACACTCAATCAATTCCGAACAAACCTAACATCCCTGCGCAACCTATTATAGCCAATTCTTACTGCACTCCAGGTCAAACTTATGCAAATGTTGTTCAGGGAAAAACAGACAACAGTGGAGATACAATAAATAAGCTTATGGAAAAATAGATATGCTCATGTCTTTAATTCTGCCTTTAGTTAATACATTGCAACAAGTTCTTCCTGTTCTTATCAACAAAAAATAATTCCTCACACAGCTCTATCAATTAGCTCATGGAACTGCAGAAGTGCCACCAACAAGTATTTTGAGTGAAAATTATATTTAGATACATACAATATCAATATATTATTAATGACTGAAACAAAACTTGCAGCTAATTTACAGTTCTATATGCCTGACTATAAAATTTACAGATCCGATCACCCAAGCAATGAAAGAAAAGGAGCATCTGCTATTCTTATAAAGATAACATACCTCATGATGAGCTTCTATGTATTTGTGAAAATGAATTTCAAATTACTCGAATATTAGTTCCACTCAACAAAATACATTACCAGATTGGATCTTTTTATTCTGCCCCAGCTAACAGAATGACATTAAATAACTTCTGGGACATTGTTCACATAATGGGAAGGCATTTCATTCTTGGAGGGGACTTTAATTGCAAACATCCTAGATGGGGCTCAAACCTAGCTAATCCTAGAGGACGATTGCTTCTAGATGCAGCGACACAGTTAAATTTGGAATTTTTATATCCAGTAGAATCTACATATTACCCTGCTGATGGAGTTCATACACCTGATGTATTGGATAACTTTATCGGAAAAAATATATTAAATGCATTTACAAAACCATCAGTTCATTATGAGCTCAGTTCAGACCACTGCCCGGTTATGACTGCACTTAAACTGCATGATGCTGTAGAAAATCAACCTTACACCCTAATTGATTATCCTTTTGACTGGAATTACTATAGTAACATTCTTAATAGCATAATAAATTTAAAAATTCCTTTAAAAACTACCCAAGATATAGGTAAAGCAATTAGTATGTTAACTAGATATGTACAACATGCAGCAAGCCTAGCTAGCAGCATCAGGCCATATTCAAGATTCAACGCATTCAAACCTACGGCAAAAATTATGCTGTTGATTTCAGAAAAGAAAAACTGTCGCAAGTTATGGGAACAGATTAGATATCCTCTCCACAAGACTAACTACAACAGGACAATCAGAAAATTAAAAGAAGCGTTGAGGGAGCAAAAGAATGAAGCCACCAAAATCCAATTGCTATCTTTAGATGCTGCAAATGGCACATTATGGAAGAAAACAAAGTTTATAATGAAAATTAATTTGGAATACCGCCACTAAAAGTGGGAAACTCCTGGAAATGCACTTTGGAAGAAAAAGTTATGGTTTTCTCTGACATACTGGTCGAGCAGTTTCAGAATAACATACCATTAATCCTGAGTTTGAAAGGAAAGTCAATAAAGAACTACTGGCACCGCTGGAGCTATCACCGTTAACCATTTACTTTATGCCAGCACAAGTAACCAATGCAACAATACGAACGGCAACATAAAAGGCACCAGGTCATGATTTAATTGTGCAGTCACTGCTTAAAGCATTTCCAAAGAAGACAATAGTATTTCTAACACAGATATATAATGCAATTGAACAATTAACTTACTTCCCTAAGAGCTGGAAGCAAGCCGTTGTTGTAATGATTCCAAAGCCAGACAAACAAAAAAGTGATCCCAGAAATTACCATCCAATCAGTCTACTTCCTATATTTTCGAAGATATTTGAGCAATTGCTGCTTCCTTGACTTCTGAAGGTACTTGGCCACACTATACCCCCCACACAGTTTGGGTTTAGAGCTTCGCATTCCAGTCCACAACAATTACATTGAGTAGTAGATGCCATTCTGGACACATATGAAAATAAAGAGACTTGTCTTGGCATCTTTTTAGATACAGAAAAAGCTTTCGACAAGGTATAGCATGATGGTCTTTTGTTTAAGATAAAGCCTCTAATTTCTGACAAAGTTTTCAGAATAATTCAATCATATCTATCAAACAGATAATTTATTGTAAAATATATGAACACATTTTCGCAAGCTAGATGCGTTAAATCAGGAGTCGCTTCTCTACCTAATATATGTTTCTGACTTTCCAAAAGACAACAGCTTAACGATTGCACAATTTGCATATGATGTTGCTATCCTTCACAGAAGCATTTATCCAACACCAGCAACCGAAATACAGCAGTTTTTAACCTTAGTAGATGAAACGTGCAATAAATGGAAAGTAAAAAATGAATCCTCAAAAATCAAATGATGTGGTCTTCACATACAGAAAGAAAATTCAGCACAATAATATTACTCTACAAGGCAAGGAAGTCATGCATAATGATTCAGTGAGATATCTTGGCTTACATTTGGACACAAAATTGACCTGGACGGTGCAAATAAATAAACTAATTCGAAACCTTCATTACAGATTGTATAAAGTTAAACATTTAATCAAAGGATCTTCTCCCTTGCCACTTCAATTGAAAAGAATAACGTACTTGTCATTGATTAGACCTATTTGGATGTATGGTTATGCAATATGTGGATCTGCATCAAACTCCCAGATAAAACGAGTTCAAACAATCCAGAATTGGGCACTTCGACTCATCGTGGATACACCATGGTACATCCGTAATGACAACCTGCATAAAGATTTAAACATACCAACAGTTGATGCAACACTGAGCTCCAGTTATAGATGTCTTTTCCGCAGAATAAAAAACCACTGCAATAATCTGCTCAACTGCATTCCAGCTCAACTTCCACCACCTCGGCATCTACGAAGATTAAAAAGCCAGAGGCACACAGACTTCATTGACATCTAGTTGTAAATTATATTGTTGCTTATGCTTGGGGACAGTCATAGAACTGCTACCTCAAAACACATTTCTTGTGTATATACACATATGTATATTGTACCAGCACAATTGTATTGTACATAATGTATAATAAAGTTATCTTAAGCTAAAAAAAGAAAGGAATACTAAAATCACATGTTTTCATCTTACAAATTACACTGTTTACACACATAAAAGAAGGTAATTACTCCAGAGGTGAATGCATTGCAACGGGATCACACAGTATTTGAGTCTCATTGAACCTTCCCTTAAGATGTTCTATTCAGTAACAAATGCCTATTCTTTTTAAATAGGGATGCTTCTACAGAAAATGCATAATATTGGTTCAAAGAAAACCAAAATGGATGTGTGAATTTAATAACCCTGTCATTCCACTCCACAGAGGACAAAATCTAAGACAATTTTACCATCTAGAGTCTGATTGTTATTAAACTTTTTTATTCCAAAGAATATTTGAAATCATTGCACACAGACTCACGTAGCTTTATATTTAAAAATATTATTAATTTAGCTAATATTTAATATAAAATTTATGTATCTATGTGTGTATCCTTGTATACAAATGGATTTTCTTCTAAACTAATTTTGTGATTTAATTTTTTAATTACAAGGCAATAATTAACATTTTTATAATGTGTTTTCTGAGAGCACAAACCATAAATCAAGCTTTTTCCAATAAAATAGGCTCTAAATGCAATATTTATACATTTCTCATTCCTTTTATGAAATTTAAAAAATGTACAGCATTAATTTCTTTTATGAAATACACATGTACTAAATTTCAAGATGGCACACACATAAGTGGATTTTTTTTTTTAATAGCTTAACGTCCTTTAACCTGGCTGGTTATATTGGACGATGAATGAAATTGAGGAAATGATGCTCAAATGATCTCGGGGTCCATGGAGCTTAAAGTTACACGTTACATGACATTTGTCTTATCAGGATAAGGGAAAACCCCGAGAAAAAAAAACCTTATCCGGGTTATTTTTAAAAAATTTACTCTTCTATCTACTTCAACCTAATTGAGATAAACATTAGTAGAAATGGTCTTATTACATGCTTTCTTGTAAGTAGAAGGGAAATAGGGGAATACACTAGGCTAAAGTGACAGTAAAATCTTTTAAAAACTGGTTGCCATTTGGTTGAAATCCACTTCTTTGCATTGGCAGTAGTTGACAAATTTCCGTCAAGTTTTAAGTATTATACACACACATATATATACACTAGCTGACCCGGCGAACTTTCTTCCGCCTTAGAAGCAATAAATGAGCAGATTTGGGAGTTTATTAAGTTAAATTTTTTATTAGGATAATACATATAAATACATAAAATCAAGTATTTTAATGATTATTTATTGGCCGTGTATTTTGGTGCATGAACAAATAACGCAGATGGTCTTCCGACCCGTGAACATACCACATATAATTGAGCATGGGAAAAACATGGATTTTCTAGATTCAGACCACAAATTTTCAAGGATTGGCCTTCTGATTTGTTAATGGTCATGGCGAATGCAAGACGGATCTGAAATTGAAGTCGTTTAAATTCAAACGGCAAATCGGTTGGGATCATCGGGATCCATTACGGCTTTGTCGGGAAAGATTCGATTGTCTTGGTCGCGGCATTGTTAATGATAATATCGGCACAATAAGCTAATAGAAACTCGAAACAAACACCATAGACAACAATGCGTTTAGCTGTCTGTTGCGTATGTCACGTCCCACGGAAACGGGATAAAAAGTATCCCGTGTCCTTCTCCTGGTTCTAAGCTACCTCCCCACCGATTTTCAGCCAAATTGGTTCAGCCGTTCTTGAGTTATAAATAGTGTAACTAACACGACTTTCTTTTACATATAAAATGGTCATTTCTACGAAATATATATATATATATATATATATATATATATGACTTAAATTTATGTTTTAATGAGATATACATTTCTTGTGTAGTAAATTTTTGTCTATCTCTTGCAGTTTATCAGTTATGCGAAATTTGGCTAAATTCATCCAGAATAAAGAGGTCTTCAGAGGCTATTCCCAAAAAATTCAGGATATACATTTTATTTGTCATGTAAGTATCTTTAAAATAGGGTATTATAATCAAAATCTTTAGAGCCATTTTGAGAAAATCACAATTTTTGAAAGTTGTTCCATTTAAAGGGTAGTTTGAGATGAGAGGATTTTCCTCAAAATCGTGTTACATCTTTGGAAGATACTTAACTTAAATACCAAGTTTGGTAGTTAAGCAGCTTTTCGTTTTAGAGTTATCGTGTTCACAGACACACACACACACACACAAACGCGGGCCTTTTTCTATAGTACAATATCTTCTCTACCTATGCGTCATCTACTATGTAGAGAAAGTAAGAAGGGGAACCTTGGATGGACAGACATATATTTAAGCCCACAGCCATACTTTCCTGAGAGGATATCGCTGGTTAGAATGTCAGGGAGAAGGTCGGCTTGGGACACGCTGCCCTGCGGCAGTTGTTTCCCATCTTCCGCTCCACCATGCCTACACACCTAAAACTACGGCTGTACCGCGCAGTCATCCCGCCCCTGATGCTGTACGGCTGTGAGGTCTGGGGTTCGGTGGCTCGTTCCACCATCCGCAGGCTGCAGGCCGTGCAGAACAGGGCATTGAGGATGATATACGGCACAGACCGCAGATTCCCGTCCCACATTCTCCATTCCCACTCCGGAATCCCTTACATAGTGGACGTTGTGCGAGAAAGAGCTCGCACAATATACACTAAACTTGCTCCCCACCCAAATCCCCAGGTGAACACTCTCGGTCTTTACGACCACACGCTACCAAGGAGACGCGTAAGCTACCGCCTTCCCAAGGACGCCTTGGGATGGTAGTTTTCCGGCCGCCTCTCCCTTTATTGTTCTACCCGCCAAGTTAAGCAGCATCGGGCATGGTCACGACTCGGACGGGTGACCATCCAGTTGTACTCCGACCAGATCTGCAACACTGGCTTCCCCCACCCCGTACCTATATCCCTTCAGGTCTCCCCGCTAGCCGGCACTGCTTTCCTTGACAGCCCGCAAGCGGCTGGCCAAGGTAAGCAGCATCGGGCCTGGTCCCTCTCTGGGTGGGTGGCCACTCAGATAGGTAAACCAGCCCGCGCCGGCTGCACAGAGGGAACACCCTGCCCAATTACTTTGACATTGACAAAAACGCTTGCATAAGACTACATCTTTTATATCACACGGGTAAATCCGCAAGAAAAGCGGATAGGTACCGTGGTGATTTGCCCCCGCCCGAGTACACTCGGGCGACTAGTTCCGGCTCCTGGCTGGTTAGAAAAACTCCAATAGTCTCGCGGATGGCCCGATTAAAGACTGTATCTGATCTTCTCAGCACAGATAGTCGTGCTGAAGCATAAATAATGCATCCATAATGTAACCTGAATCGCATCATTGCACGATAAAGTCGCAGCAAAAGTGTGCTATCCACTCCCCAAAACATTTCATTTAGTCGTTAAAATATGCAGAGAACGATCTCGTAGTACTTTCAACTGTGCGGCGACCAGCAAAGTTTCTTATCAAAATCAACCCCAGGAATCTCTTGCGAATATTAATACATTTTGACTAGCTCGAGCAAAAGCGCAAATCGTCTCCTATGATGCCAGAAGTTAATACGGCTTGACTTCTCTGCTGAGAAACGAAGGGCGTTTTCAGATTTTCACTGTGTAAGATTGTCTAAACATTGCCGAAAACGGCGCCTCGAAAACAGCGTTCGCAAATAAGTACAAAAGAAGGCGAAGTAGCATGTGAATAAGCAGGACGATACACCTGGGAAACACATTTTGAGATATATAAAATAATTGTTATAGCAAACAGTGTGACGCTTAGAGGCATATCCCTAAAGCTCTCCGTTATCTTGAAGGGGAGTGGGAGGGGGAATGAATTCGGAAAAAATGGAAGAAAAAAAAATGAAAAAAAAAAAAAAACAGCAATAAACCGAGCAAACTCTTACACAGAAAACAATAAGGTCCTTCATAAACTCCTGAAGGAACAGCTTTCTCTACACCTTTGTTACAAATAATTGTTAAAAAGCTTATTCTTCTATCTACTTCACGATCATCGAGATAAACGTTAGCAGAAATTGTCCTTATTACTTAGTTCCTTGTAAGTAGAAGGGAAACATCTAATGTGTTCCATTCACATAATGTCCTCTAGTTGTTTGGTAAACAAATATTTTATTCAAAACTTAATCTGTTATCTACATCATGCTAATCAAGATAAACATAATTAGACTTAGTCCTATTACTTGTTTCATTGTAAGTAGAAGGAAAATAAGAAAGTGCACGGGCTAAAGCGATAGTCTCGTCCTTTAAAAACGGTCGCTAAGTGAATTTTGAACTTCTAATCTCTTTGCTTGCCAGGAATAAACAAACGATAAACGAGAAGAAAGATGTCCACCCGTTTGAGAAAAAATTAACCAATAATCTGGTATACCGAAAACGGTTAACTCTACAAAAAAAAAAAAAAAAAAAAAAAAAAAATGTATGACATAAACTGTGTTTTTTAATGTGATCTACATTTTTGTGTTGTAAGTTTTTGTATATCTCTTACACTTTGCCAGTTATACAAAAGGCATCCAGAATGAAGAGGTCTTCAGAAAATTCAAATATACATTTCGTTTGTCATAAAAATATCTTAAAGATAAAATATTTTAAACAAAATCGTTAGAGCCATTTTTTAGAAAATCAAAATTTTCGAAAAATGTTCCATGTAAAGGGTAGTTTGGGTTGGGGGATTTTCTTGAAAATCTTCGAGTCGCATTCTTGGAAGATACCAAACTTAAATACAGGTTTGGTATTTAACGGTCTTTTCGTTTTTGAGCTATGCTGCCCACACACACACACACACACGGAACGTTTTCTAAATTTTTTTTTTTATTCAGGGGGACCCAAAACATGTATTTTCGGTGAAATCTCGGTATCGAATTTTGGAAGCACTAATACCTTCTCTATTCGCTATATACATAGTACATGTAGAGAAAGCAAAAATATCCCTATGGTTTGACAGTTCCTCATGAATACTACATCATCTGCGTCGATGTCGATATAAGGTGGTCTACAGTTGAACGGTGTCGTCAAAAACTGCATGGTGTTGTTTAGTAGGTCGTGACTTTCCAGTCACCTTTCCAACCGTTCATTGAGCATACGTTCTTTCACCATACAAACACAACTGGTGAGGCAAAAGGGATATTAGCTGAACGGAAGATGAGTTCCTTTCCAGCTTTCAAAATGGTGAAATGATAGTGGCCTCCTGTCATTTTTCGAAGAAAGTGGCGTCAACCAAACATGACTATACACGTCGAGCAGGAAATCCTTATCTTAAGGAAAGAGAGATTTGCAGCTTTTGATGTGGATACCGCCAGTTCCTGATAAGAAAGTCACGACCATGATAACGCATGGTGATTGCGCGTCTGTAATCTTCAAAGTTTCCAGAATAAAAGGAGAAGCCTTAAGATTCCGCTTGAGCCTTAACTGGAAGGAACTGAGACGAACAGTTATCTGAGCTAGACTCTTGAACGAAAACGCTGCCAAAGACGTTAGCCACTTCAAACATATCAACAACAGCTCCTGCATCTCCTCTTAAGGGGAGTTGGTTGTTATCGCATTCTAAAAGTTAGGGAAAATTGTATATGTTCAAGAAGCCATAAATCAGATGTTATCAGTCAGATCTTTTTCAAATTTTTTGTGCTGTGTTAGTAAATTCTTGAGTTTAAAATAAGCCTATAGGGGCTGTTGTATTACTCACTATTTGCTATAAAATGACTTTTAAAGATGCAATAGATATTTTAGTTTTGTCATTGTTTATCTTGATATATGTACCCTTTATTCCAGTTTTATTGCTTAGATTTCTGTGAAACTTTGGGAATTTACTAAAAAGGGATACCTAAACCTACCCTACCACAATTATTGAAATATATTCAGTATTACTGGGTAAAGTTGCATAAAAACTTTATTACTAAAAAAAACCAATTTATTTTTACCATGAAAAATACAGCAATTTCCTCAAATTCCTAAGTAATTCTATAATACTGGCAAGGGAGTTTTATCATACATTCATACAGTAATCCTGAAAGTTTCAGGCTGTTAGCTTGAATGGTTTGAGAGGAAATGGTACAAGAAGTGTAAAAAATGTGATTTTTCATGAGAGCAAAAAGAAAATAGCATACATTCTCTAACCTTACTTTTTTAATTTTAGAATGCTCCAGGACTGTAACTGTCTCCCTCCTGGGCTTCCTTATCTTCTCTCTTCCTTTTTAGCCCTCTCTTCTTCACTCTGGCTTCTTTGGACATCTCCTCCATAGCTTTATCAGCCTTAGCAACACGGTCCAGGTCTAATGCTCGCAGTGCTTTCTTCATGTTTTCTCCTGGTTCAATGTCCATTGCTTTCATTACATGGATTCTCTTGTAGCACCCATCATTAAAACATATTACTGAGTCGAAAACACCAATTTTAATTGTTTTTGCTCCAACAAATACATTTTTTGGTATCCTTTGCCAGATGCAGCTGTTGAAAGACTCGTTCTGGTTTTGAGTCTTGCCATGTAGACATTTTCTTAGTAGTTCTTCATCTGAAAGCTTCCTGTAAATGGGCTTGATTTTTTCAATCACAGCATTTGGCAAGGAATGTTTATGTACATATTCAGCTCCAGTTATAAGTGATCGCTGATAACCACACCATGATTCAACTCCTGGTGGACAGAGACCATGGGAAGGGTTCTCATCAGTAGAGCATTTGTGAAAAAAAGAAGCCCATACAGCTTTCTGCATTTCTTTTAGATTATTGCAATTATTTCTAAATGCCATTCCATAGTAGTTTTGTAACTGATCAATTTCTGATTTGGTAAGCCGACCTCGTCCACCAATTGGCTTACCATCATCTAATTTCTGCCCTTTCAAAGATTTGCATAATTCCAGTAGAAATCGACCCATTCTCTTTTGAACATGGCCTACACATTCAATTTTGGTAACTTCCACTTCACTACCATAGGGCTTTGCCTTAGACACTGCATGATACCCCTTGGAATCACCATCACCCAAATATTGCACATAGCGCAGGCCTCTGGTAAGCTCAGATCTTGAGCAAATTTCAACTGCACCTGCAACCTCCATCCCTCCACTGTAGCCATCAAAATTTTTGAGGCAGGTATGGTCATTATTCCTAGTGCATCCTGCACAGTACTTGCTATATGTTGCTACATCTAGCACTTTTCCTGTGAGCAGCGAGGTTCCAGTCACAACACCATGCAGTGATGAGAAACCTCTCTTCTGCCATGATCCATCTATGACAATTGTTGTGTCAGGACTACCTTCTAATTCCTTGACTTCTTTAGCAGCATTCCACATTGAACCCTCAGCAACCTCTTTTACACTGTCATATATAGCTTTGTTATACACATCAAATTTACTGGCAGGTGGTGGTAGGTCCATAAGAGCACAAAAGGTACGAGCTGCCAGTTTACCTTTTCCAATACACCTCATGGCATAAGCAAATCTAAGATTTACAGAGGAGACTTTTCTTGTATTTACTGGTGATGTCATTGTATAATTGCTGTGGTTACAATATTTACATTCTAACTTTAGTTTAGTTGACAAACCTCTTCTGCTTCGCTGTTCCTCAGTTATTTGTACACTATTTACAGCATTACAACTTGAACAAGAAACACTTTTGTTTATAAATAAAGATAATATGGACAAGTCAATAATTATATTTACACTATTTGTAGCACTTGAAGCTGGCATATCATTAACATCATCACTAACATTGAATAAATCAGACAGCTTCTTTCTTGAGGCACTTGAACTTGCAGGGGATTGGAGGTTAGGTGAAGATGTGCCACCTTTTACTGTAATGTTGTTCAGCTTCTTGTGTTGGTTACCTCTAAATTTACGTTTACGATTGAATGAGGTATTTCTTCCCATATTTAAATTTGAAAATATACTCAAAGACCTCCAAAACTAACACTGTTATACAAAATTCCTTTTCTGCACCAGCTAGTAGACAGATTTCCCTTGCTTACATACAAGAAAAGAGATCATAGTTCAGTGCTGCCACCAGCAAAAGATCACAGCAACAAAACACACATGGTATGATATTAGTTCAGTGCTGCCAACAGCAAAAGAATAAGCTTCCCAGCAACAAAACATACAAATAAAAAGCCTCTTACCCATACGGAAACATATCTTGAGCTGGAGTGGGCGTGGCATTCAAACATGGAACGCACGTAGCGATTTAAATCCAGGCATTTAAAAGTGCTTAATAATAATGCAACACATACATATCATATATCAAAATGTTCAGGAAAGTATGCTCTTTCATATAAACAAATAAATTTTTTTTTCATTTTTTGACACTGATAACGACCAACTCCCCTTAAACCAGCGATTGGGCCTATAAACTGTCTAGATTTTGCGCGCATTTTCTTGTAGGACTGATCAGGTTATCCAGATGGGGTGAGGCTGGAAAACAGTGACATCACATCCGCAAACACGAATGATATTCCACATTCATCCGTCCACCAAGGTGCCAGAAATCGAAGCGGTTGGGCAGTGGATCACGGAATAGATTGTTCAGCACAAGAAAGTGTGTTCTCTGTGAGATGTTCAGCTAACACATTCATAGAGTCGTGTTCGTTGTAATTAAATACAGCCGACAGGGAGTAGATAAATGATCCAGTTTACGTTTGTGTGTGTTTAACGCTCGCTTTTACTACCATGGCACCGCAGGCGATGTCACTGACGATATATGGAATGAGATGGAGCACTGGTGGAATGCGATGGCGGGGGAAACCGAGAAAACCACTTTGTCCACCACAAATCCCACATGCGTCCACCACAAATCCCAAATGTGGTAGCCTGAGATGGAACCCGGGCCGCTTCGGTGAGAGGCGAGTGGTCTAACCACTCGGCCACGGCGCGGCCCACCCAGTTGACGTGATTCAAGGTCATGCAGACATATGTAGAATATATATGATATATAATAACATATATAATGTAAAAATACTAATAAGTCATGAAAAGTGTTCAGAGATGAATATAAAGGCGTGGAAAACTATTGAAGGCTTTAGAATGAATGTAGGTTCTCCCATGTTCAGAAGACCTAGGTAATAATTGTCCATGAAATCTGCAAGTAGTTTACCACACGCCGGAGGTGAGCGTCAAAGCAGAAGGTAGGCATTCACGTCTTCCACCAACAGAAAAGATGTTGGTAGCTGGGAATGAGCGGTAGAAAAAATTAAATATCCTTTTATTTATGGACGCTCTTTAACTGCTGAAAGACCGCTTAATTTTGCTCAGAGGCCTCTCTATCAGGCTTGAGGTAAATCTACGATATGGGGCCCACAGCTTTTCTTCCCTTCTGAAGGAAGCCATGCCAAGGATCTTTACGCCCGAAAAAAATCCATCGTCCCCCGCCGGGTTTGAACCCGCGACCTTGGGTATATGAAGTCAGCATGGCAACCACTGCACCACGGAGGGTGACTGACTATACTATATACTACATCATCAAAGGGAGGCAGATATATACTACAAACTGTGAATCGGATGGATAATCCTTACAGCGACGGACTAGATATCAGACTGCAAGGATACAAATTTTACGAATATATAATCTCCGATGAGTATCATAGTGCCTACGGGTGCATGAACACCCTCTTTCGGTGATAGATTACACCGTACAGGAGAATATCATCTGATTTTAAGGCTGTCTTGTGAATGCAACTTAGTCTCTTGCAAACATACTCATTCTGATTCAGCGACATTTCAAGCTCTGGTCGATGTGTTCTAATTCTACGTATGTTCCATTGTAGGATAGTAATGGGATAAGTTGTTAACCGTAGTACATTACGTTTGAGATGGGCGGTGGCCGGTCGGTTTTCCCCTATCTTTGGTGTATGACTTACACATATTACAAAATAAATAAATAAAAAAAAAAAAGATCCATGGGGTCGTATGTCTAGCGGAGTTTGTACGTAGCACTACTTTCTGTGAGCTATCCTTGAGCGAGTGAATGACTGGCTAGTTTGCTTTGGTCGGCTCCTCGGGCTCTCACTTGGTCAAGGAAGTCGGTAGGGAAAGATAGGGAATTGAAAACGGTGCTCTATGGAATGAGTTTCAGGTTGACTCTTATACTTAGTTAAATTACTTGTATAGGCATTGCATTCCACGTAAAAATTCGATACCGAGATTTCAACGGAAATATTCGTTTTAGGGTCCCCTGTATCTAAAAAAAATAGACAAAGGCCCATATGAGTGTGTCAGTATGTCTGTGAACACGATAACACAAAAAAGAAAAGTCGGTAAAATACTAAGCTTTGTATTTAAGTTTAGCAGCTTCCAGGGATGGGACAGGAAGCTTTTGAGAAAAATCTCCCTTCACAAACTACAAATTCGACAATTTTGATTAAAATACCGTATATTAAAGACATTTACATGACAAATAAATTGTATATCTTGAATTTTCTGGGAATAGTCTCTAAATGGAGGAATGTTGCTGAATTTTACGTAACTGGTAAACCGTAAGAGGTAGACAAAAACTTACTCCATAAAAAATGTTTATCTCGTTAAAACACACAATTTATGTCATATGCGTTATTTTCGCGGAATTGACTGAGATATTTGCAGTTATCTGTTTCAGATTTAAAATCTTAAACTTTTCTCACATTTTTCTCTTGGCATGCATAGAAACGGATTTCATGGCAACCAGCTTTTAAAAGAGTTGACTATCACTTTAGCCTAGTGTATTCCCTTATTTTCCTTCTACAAGGAAGCAAGTATTAAGACAATTTCCGCTAATGTTAATCTTTATCATATAGCATATAGAAGAATTTGCTTTTTACAATAATGTGTTACATTGATGTAGACAAAGTCATGTGAACGGAACACATCAGATTTCCTTTTTTCCAACTATTAAATGAAAATGTTTAAAAGTATTACAAGTGCATTAGTGCATTTATGACTTTCCGGGAAGAAGAACTGGAAACTTGTACAAGGTAACTGTATCAATCTTGTTCTTGATTTTGCGTAGTCCTGTTCTCTTAAAGTTCAAGTGCAATACCTACGCATATTGTCAAACTACTTTTAAAAACATATCTGTTTTAATCGGTGTACTTTGAAATGAGCATAAATTACCCAATGATTTCTAATTGGAAACAACTTCCTACTTGTTTCTAAACAGCAAATGTTATTAATTTTCCACAAATAATGTAATTTTCAGTACAAATGTATATACAGCAATGCTAAACTATAAGATAACGCTGAAATGTTACTCCAGAGGGTTTTGCATGCACATTTGGAAATTTCCGGTAAGTTCTTAGCTAAAGCATCTGATGTTACATTCACATGAGTTTCTTTGCCAACTCTCGAAAAACTTATTCTTTCAACTACTTCAGACTAATCAAAATAAACATTAGCAAAAATGGTTCTTAGAGGTTCAAGGGAAATATGAGAATAACTACATAGAATAAATCGATAGCAAGTCTTTTAAGAACTGCTTGCTATGTGATGGCCTTAAAATTCCATTCTATTTGCTTGACCAGGATAAAAAATAATAAAAACCAATGATGCCTCATTTGAAAAATGTATTTGGAAATTTAAACTTATAACTAGGAATATCTATTCTACAAAAACAAAATATATGTATGTTTTAATGGGATCTACATTTTTTCGTAATAGATTTTGTTAATATTTTACAGTTTATCGGTTATGTAAAAGTACTCTAGATTGGAGGGTGCTTCAGAGGCTACACCTAGAAAATTCAAAGTATACATTTTATTTGTCTCGAAACCGGTGCAACGTTGTAGAAGCCTATAAGGAAAACCTACACACGCACACACATCGCTCGCTTTCTCTCTCTCTCTCTCTCTCTCTCTCTCTCTCTCTCTCTCTCTCTCTCTCTCTCTCTCTAACACACACATACACACTGATTTTTGTACTTTAAGATTACGAAAGATAGTTGCATAGAAATTAAAATAACAAAGTAAATAAAAGCTCAAAATATTGCGATCACAAGCATAAAGTGTTCGACGGACCGCACTTTTGCAAGCGTACGCCGGCCCCTTTACCTAGCCTCTGTATCGTTGGCTGTGGTCATATGCATGAAATTGTCGGTGGGTCGCGCCTTTGTGTGCGTATGTAATGTGAACACCTTCGACCGGTTCTTTAGAACAAGTGGTCCGCGCAATAATATGCCGAGCAACAAACGCTGTGTGTGCCTACCCGCAGTCTGGAAAGTTTCTTTGCGGTGCCTATTATAAAGAGCTGCCAGCGTTGAAGAGAGTTTAGTCGAGGCAAAGTCCACAATCAGTTGAATGGGACAATTAATGTAGTAGATAGCTGAATACAGCAGAAAAGATTGGATTATGCATTGCGCATAAGCGATAAATACAATTCTTATACAACCAAGTTTCGGATACATCACTTTTTTAAAGTTCTATTTTATTTTACGTCATTTTAACAATTTGGTTATATCTCGACGGATCTGCTCAGTAAGTGTCTCAACCACGTACTACTTTTTGCTTCGTGCCAAGCAGACAGTGTCTGGGTATCATCCAATTTAGGTAGCCGTTCTACCATCCGAAGTCAGATGACGTCATTCATAGTCAGATAGCAAAGTCCAGTTGGCTTTCGAGCATCCCCTGTACCATACCATTTAGGTCCGGGACAAGTAGATGGAGCCAGGGTGTGTAACGTGACAAATCCACCGATAGATGATTTCCTTGAGACAGCTTGTGCAGACCGTCATATTAGAGGTATCTCATGCTATATGATGTCGGGAGGTTAATTGGAACCACTGACATAGCGAGCGTGGATTTGTGCCTTTCTGAAGGAACTGCATGGCTGCGAGGTGAGAGGGCGGTAAAGGTTGAGGTAGATGATTATGATGATGGTTAGTGTTTATGGGCGCTCAACTACAAGGTCATCAGCGCCCTTATTAAACAAATCATGGCAAAAGCCAGAGATAAAGCTCAATAAGAAATATTATTAATAAGAACGAAAGATTAGTCTAAAAATTAATGTAAAAAGTAATCATAGAAAAAGCCACAGAATGGTGATTTGAGAAAAGGAAAGAAAAAAAATTAAAACTAATAAAAAACAAGGATAAAAACAACTAAATCCGAAATTTAAAGGGTATCTTCGATAAAAATTCAAAAATCTTAGCTACCGCTCGACTATCGTCCGCCAGAACTTCTGCAAGACTGACCGGCAGTTGCAGTGATTCCCGAATATGTGCTAGATTAACACAATCTAGCAACACATGATGGACAGACAAATCTCCACAAAGCGGACACAATGGAGCAGATTCACTCTTAAAAAGGAAACTATGTGTAAAATTGCAGTGGCCAATACGCAAACGAGCCAAAATTACTTCCTCCCGTCGAGAATGACGAGAGGAAGTTACCCAGTTAGTTGGAAGGTCCTTCACTACTCTAAGCTTGTTTCCGCGGAGAGCTGACCACTCTTCGTGCCAGCACGAAAGTATCGTCCTGCGCACAACAAGCTTAAAGTCTTCCGATATTATACAAGCCAATTTTTATACAGGGCTCGGTGGTTGCCGTCTTTGCTGCAAAATCTGCCAGTTCATTCCCCGGCAAGCCAATGTGACTAGGAATCCATGCACATTCCAAATTAACCCCGGAAGTAGATAAAATGTGGAGGGCATCCTGGATACGCTGCACGATAGGATGATAGTTGTAGAGATCACCAAGGCTCTGAAGTGCACTCAGGGAATCACTCAATATAAGGCAGTCACTTAAATTTCGACGGCCAACGTGCAGAATGGCTCGGTATAATGCGTATAGCTCCGCACTACAAATAGATGTGCCACTATGAAAACCGAATGTATATTGTTTGGTATCATAAACAAAGGCACACCAACGGTGCACTTACTTCCGTCAGTATATATATACAAGTTCGGTCATTGTAGTTTGACAAAAATTCTAAAAAACATCTACGGATACTAGAAAAAGGTATTGTAGACTTTCGGTATGCCGCCATTCCGAGGTTTACATGGGATGCTGTAAGTAACCAAGGTGGGTGCACCCTTTCCCCCTTGGGAAACATTCTAGGCATTACGATATCGTGCTTATGAAGAAGCATTCGGAAGCGAACACCTGAGGGCCGTGGACTAATTGAGATATTTCTATAACGTTCGTCCAGCTCGGTGTTAAAAAAAGGAGTGAACGTTGGATGCGAAGGCATGCACTTTAGCCCACAGCCATAATTTGTTAACAGAATATCGCGTATACACTGCAGAGGGGGTTCTGCCAATTCAGCATAAAGGCTGGCTACTGGACTGGTTGGAAAAGCTGCAACAGCCACTTGTATACTCTGATTATGGACAGTGTCTAATCTTCTAAATACAGATGGTCTAGCCGAAGAATAAACCATGCATCCGTAATCTAACTTGGCTCGGATCAGTGCGCGATAAAGTCGCAGCAAGACTGTCCGATCCGCTCCCCAATGTTTTGCCACTCAGTATCCGTAGAATATTCAGAGAACGGTTACATCGCGCTTTCAGCTGTGCTATATGTGGTGACCAACACAGTTTTCTATCGAATATCAACCCAAGGAATCTCGTCTCATCCGCGAATGGTAGTACAACTGTGCCAAACCGCAGCGAAGGTGGTAATCGCCTCCTACGACGCCAGAAGTTCACGCAGTGATTTCTCAGCAGAGAAGCGAAAGCCATTTTTAGAGCTCCAATCTGAGAGGTTGTCTAAACACCGCTGCAGACGGCGTTCCAAAAAAGGTGTGCGCTGAGAAGTACAATAGATGGCAAAGTCGTCTACGAATAAGCAGGACGATACTCCTGGGAGATACATTTCGATATAGAATTAATTGCTATAGCAAACAGCGTGACGCTTAGTACCGATCCCTGTGGCACTCCGTTCTCTTGAACAAAAATATTTGATAAAACCGAGCTCACCCTTACTCGGAAAACGCGGTCCCTCATAAACTCCTGAATGAATAACGGAAGGCGTCCACGTATGTTCCAGTTGTATAGGGAACGTATTATTCCTGCACGCCAACACGTATCATAAGGCTTTTCGAGGTCAAAGAACACCCCCAATGGTTTGACAGTTCTTCATGAATCCATTCATTATCTGCGTCGAAATCGAGACAAGGTGGTCAGCTGCTGAACGACGTCGTCGAAAACCGCACTGGGTGTTGGTCAGTAGGTTGTGAGTTTCCAGCCACCATAACAACCGTCCATTGATCATGCGTTCCATCACCTTGCAAACGCAACTGGTGAGGGAAATTGGACGGTAGCTGGATGGAAGAAAACGGTCCTTTCCAGCTTTCAAAATAGGTACGATGGTGGCCTCTCGCCATTTTTCTGGAAAAGTAGCGCCAACCCAAACACGATTATAGACCTCGAGCAGGAAGGCCTTACCTTCAGGAGAGAGATGTTGCAACATTTGGACGTGTATTCCATCAGGACCTGGTGCAGAGTTTCGCGAAGATGATAGTGCATGGTCTAACTCCCTCACGGTGAAGAGTCGATTGTAATCTTCAAGATTTTTAGAACGAAAGTTGAAACATTGCGATTCCATCTGAGCCTTAACAGGAAGAAAATCAGGCGAGTAATTCTCTGAGCTAGACACTTCCGCGAAAGCACTGCCAAAAGTGTTGGCCACGTCAAGCTTATTAACATCTCCTACAGCTGTTTTAAGACCGGCGATTGGCGTATGAGTCCTTTTTTCCGTCCATGCGCCTTAACTTGTCCCATACGATAGAGGAAGGTGTATGTCGATTGAATGACGCTACAAACTTGCTCCATGATGTCTTTTTGCTATCTTTAACTACCTGCCTAGATTTGGCACACATATTTTTATACTCAACCAGGTTATCCAGTGTTGGGCGACTTTGGAAAATCCTGAGAGCACGCTTGCGAGCACGAATGGTATTCCGGCATTCATCAGTCCACCAAGGTACTGGAAATCGACGACTGGTTTGGGTCGTCGACCGTGGAATGGACTGCTCGTCAGCATCAAGAATATTTTTCGTGAGGTGCTCCACTAAGACATTCATAGAGTCGTGCTCGTTGTAATAAAAGACAGCCAACCGGGAGTAAAGGTTCCAGTTAGCTTGATCGATGCGCCATCTAGGTAAACGTGTAGAACATGTATCTTGTGGCAAGAGACTGATAAGACATGGAAAGTGGTCACTAGAATGTAGATCAGAGATGATATTCCACTGTAAGGAAGACGCTAATGCTGGTGAACAAACTGCTAAATCCAAATGTGAAAAACTGTTGAAAGCATCAGAAAGAAATGTAGGTTCTCCGGTGTTCAGGAGAATTAGGTTAGAATTATTCAAGAAATCAGCAATTAACTTACCTCTCGTACAAGCCCGAGGTGATCCCCAAAGTGGATGGTGGGCATTTACATCACCTACCAAAAGAAAAGGTGTTGGTAGTTGAGAAACTAGATCCCCTAAATCAGTGAGCGAGAGGTCGTCACTCGGAGGAAGGTATATATTACAAATGGTAAGTCTGGTATGTGACAGTTTAATCCTTACAGCTATTGACTGGATGTCGGACTGTAATGATACAGATTGCGCGAAAATATCATCTCTGATTAGTATCACAGAGCCTCCGTGCGCAGGTACACCTTCTTTCGATGATAGAACACACCTTGCAGGGGTGTACCGTTTGATTTTGAAGCTGTCTTGTGGACGGAGCTTAGTCTCTTGCAAACATACGACCAAAGGATCGTTCTGGTTAAGCAGCAGTTCAAGCTCAAGTTGTTATGTTCTTATTCCACGTAAGTTCCATTGTAGAATAGCCATGTTCTTTATAATTGGATAAGTTGCACATTGTGGTTGTTTCTATTTTGAAGGCTGCGGAGGTCGGTTGAGTTTATTCTTTTTAGGTGTCGGGAAGACTACTTCTACGGGAGCATGGTCCTGCCTCTTTGTCACTGTCCTTCTGGCAGTGAGGGAAGTATCACCTTCCTCCATCTCCTCCACTTGGGAGGACCCCTTTCCAATTGAAAATTTCGGTTCGAGTACCTCGAACCGATTGGAAATAGACGCCGGCGAAGATGGCAGTCGCCGACCTGAGTCCTTCCCAGACGAGTCCTCAGAAGAGGACCTTCGTGGACTCCCGCTTCCCTTTGTTACTTTGGGAATAGGCTTTACACTTTGTTTGAGGAAGTCAGTTCTCTCATAGGTGTTCTTAAACTTTCTTTCTGGTTCTTTATATATTATTAGCTTGCCAGACTTGTTGGTCGAGGGCGATTGCTTTGGCGGCGATTTAATTTTAGCGCTTTTTACCGTTTCAGATGTAGGAGAAATTACTACTGACTTAGATGTTGAAGTCGAAGGCCTAGGAAGTGAGCTGGCTGTGAGAATCTTTTCAGCAATCGTGACCCCGTTTATATCGCAGGTTTGAGTTGCGATTTCCCGACTTAGTACCGATTTAGCTACAACTGTGCTATAGGTACCATACTTCGGGACAGAGGGTTGGCGGATACGCAAGAGTTTCCGGGCTTTCAAGAAGGATACCTTCTCTTTAACCCGTATCTCCTGGACCGTCTTTTCCTCTGCAAAACGAGGACAACTACGGGAACTTGATGGATGTTCACCGTTACAGTTAACACACTTTGGAGCTGACGTGCATTCTCCGTCATGCAAGTCTTTGCCACAGTTCACACAGCTAGACTCGCCGTTGCAGAATTCACTGGTGTGGCCAAAGCGCTGACATTTAAAACATCTGAGCGGGTTCGGTATATACGGTCTTACCTCAATGGATTCATACCCTGCCATTATTCTTTGTGGGAGATCTACCCGATCAAAAGTAATAAACAGGGTACGGGTAGGCACGAATTCTCCATTTACTTTTCTTTGAACCCGATACACAGATGTTACGCCTTGGGGAGCAAGATTTTCTTGAATTTTCTCACAGGTCAAGCCGTCCAGTGCGCGGGTGGTTACCACACCGCGTGAGGAATTCAAGCTTTTGTGTACATCGACCTTTACTGGATAGCTAGCTAACATTTTGGCCTTTAGTATTTTTGCAGCCTGGGATGCTGATTCTGCTTCTACCAGACGAGCTCTTATATAAGATTGTACATGACCAGCAATATTATCAAGACCCTCTTGAATAACAAAAGGGCTTATGCTAGATAACTTTCTTCCTTCTTCCGTTCTATTAACAATTAAGTAGCGAGGACCACAACACTCGACTACTTCTTTTCCTAACTCAGTACCATATTTAAAGGGTTTTTTTGTTTTTGCCATGAATTAAATTTTAATTTTGATCTCCCGGTGCTCCCCACCCACCACGGAGTCCAATAAGAGGTCACCCCACTGGGGTGACAGGGCTACACAGGGGATATAGCAGGCTCGCCGACCCACTCACCCTGGAGTTCGGTATAATACCTAGTCCTGGCCTATTGACTAGGGGTGGGCTAGTCCCTAGCCTCCCGTTTAGATGAAGCAGAAACCAAAGTGATGTATTAAGTTGCGTACCCTCACTATTCACTGAAAAAACAGAAGGCCCAGGCTCAGATACGCAACCCTCAACCAACCAGGATATTCCTTTCCACCGACACGGGTCTCCACGCACGGCCTACACGTGGGTGGGCATTTTGACCTAGTGACTCTCTCACCACTCAGAGGTTGCCCACTGAGGGAGTAAAGGTTGGCTCGGGATCCCGGGTGCGCCAAACCCGTACCTACCGTAGTAGGCCCCTGGGGGTGTTGAGGTAGAGAGAATGTATTGAGAAGTAATGCGAATAAGGCTGTGTGTGAGAGAGAGAGAGAGAGTGTGTGTGTGTGTGTGTGCGCGCGCGCGCGCGAGCGCGTGACGTAAGACAGCCGCGTAGCATGCTGTATAATGGGTCTGCCCAAGATTTGGGTCGACGCGGCGTAAGAGTGAAATTTCTTACCAAAGGAACTGCCCGAGTGATGTGTATTGTTCCGAGATTTGGGAAAATTGCTTCCGCAAGGGAAGTTTCTTAAATTTATATTGACAGCGAGGACTGTGGTTGGACTGGATACGAAATTTAGTTCAACCCAGTTGGATATGGTGCCGAGATGGCGAAATTTGAGTTTTATCAGCTATGTTGCCTCTTAATATAATACGAAATGGCCACCACGAAGCTTTTCTTTTCTTTGGGAAAAAGGAAATTCACAAGGAGGCAAAATTGGAGAGTAAGGGGAGTTACGAAGGGCTTTAACATTTTTATTGGCCAAGAAGTCGAGTATTTTGCCCGCTGTGTTTACAGAAGCATTGACACATTGAAGCAGTAGCTGAGCGGATTTCGATCTTGGGTTCTTGGTTTTCCAAGTTGCAATGACCGATGGAAGACATATTCACATACCATTCTGTAGTAACTTATTTTGGGGAGAAGGTATCCAGGTTGACCGATGCTAAATAACCAGTTTTTGAGAAGGAAGCTACCTTCTTCTTTCCTGCAAAATGCATCTTCGCAATTTTGTTTCTTCATCTGGAAATCACCACACTGCCGATTGACGCTTTCTTTCAGGGTCGAGTGGTATATACATTATACACCTCCATTGACAATATTGTAGGTGTCCTTGCTTCTCTTGTTGGATTTTTTCCAGCATGAAACGGCACCTTCCCGCAATCTGCTTTCTGGTGCTAAGTTAACGAACGCGTACCCAACGAGAATGATCCTTGGTGACTTGAAGGCGTTCATGCAATATGTCAGTCACTACCGTTAATTCAATGTTATGGGTTCTCTGAATGTCTGCTTAGAAGAAGCGGGTATTCTCCATTAACAACTTCCGAGCAGTTGCAATTGTTTCTGGTCTTGCTGCTGTGCGAGGACGATTTTTGCGGAGCTCGTCTTCCAAGTATTACTGAACCAAGTTTCCAATGATGGCTCTGAGTGGTGTGGAATCCTGAGAAATCTAGCAAAGATAGACGGCACTACTCTACCGCAGGGGTATATTTCACGGAAGGATTTCTTCCGTTTTAATTGTTGGTAATAATTTCTGTATTTCTAAAGAAATCACCCTACGGAAAATTTAGCGATGCAACTTTAAAATAGCGCGCGCGAATTGCTACACAGCTTTTACATTTTAAAGTAATTTTCTGGAACTCCAACACATGGCATGGTGTGTTTACTGATGTTTAGATATATTATGGATATAACCTTGTTTTGCGAAGCAAGATATTTTTGCTTACTATCTTGGGTGATCCAGGATTATTACTATATCTTGGTTCCACCACTTAAACCTCCACAAAACTATTTAGGTATTAGTTTTTTCACTTCTACTCACCATAATATCGTATTACAAAGTTTTAAAAATTATCTTGTCTAATTTTGGCCTTTAACTTCCAACAAAGTACGCGATTTATACTAAAATATACCAGAAGTATTTGTTTTCTTTACTTTTTTACAGCAATTTCTATTATTTCAGTAGCTATCAGACAGGTGGCGTCTAAATCGTGCATAGTTGACGTTCGTATTGCAAAATTCAGAGCTACCAATATTTGAAAACTAGTTATTACTAGATATTAAAATGTTGTGGAACCATCAATTTTTTTTTTTTTTTTTTTTTTTTTTTTGTAGCTTAACGTCCTTTAACCTGGTTTGGTCATATCGGACGATGAATGCAATTAATGATATGATGCTCAAATGATCTCGGGGTACATGGAAATTAAAGTTACTCGACATTCGTCTTCTCAGGATAAGGGAAAACCCCGAAAAAAAACCTTACCCGGGTAACTCACCCTAAGCGAGATTCGAACTCACGACCTTTTGAACGTTAGGCAGACATGCTACCATCACGCTACCCAGGCGGGCTAGAGTCGCTTTATAGTTGATTTTGAGGAATTTGTTGCAACATGGGGGTGATTGCCAATATCGATACAAAAAATACCGCGATTCTAATAGTCATTCTGTGTGTTTAGAGTTCTGAATCAATTATTGTTGTGTAAATATGTGATTTTCGTGTAATTTATTTTTAGTGATTTTCCTTTACTTTGGTTTCAATAATTTTCACTTGTTTCACCAAAGCATGCGAGCGAAGCGAGCATGCGCTGTGTTAGGTTTAGGCTAGTGTGTGTGGGTAAATAAACTTATTTTCATGTACTTTGGTTTTAATAATTGCTACCGGTTTCACCAAAGCATGCGAGCGAAGCAAGCATGCGCTGTGTTAGATTTTGGTTAGTTTGTGTGTAAATAAACTTATTTTCACAGATTTACAGCCTTGGCACTCCATTATTACTGTGTGAATGTTGGTGACTTTTGAGCTTCACTTCTTTTTCTTTCTTTGTTGTTTGGTAGCTTTATCTACGTTGGTAGCATTGTAATTTCATTGTTTTTACTTACTTCCCGCCTAGCAACATCTATTAAATCTTCCCCCACCATGAACATTTTCCTGAATTTTGCTATTTAAGTGTACTTACAGGGTGGGAGTTGTGGGTTATTCCAATTCTAGATGAACACATATTAGCTCCTACATACTCTGAAGTGGATTATAAGGTTAGTTTCAATTCTTAAAGATTTATATCTGTGCTGGTCCTCTGGTATAGCTTTTACCGTTCCAGGTTACTGCTTGTTGGATGTGAGGAATGAAAATAAAGTCAATTTATGTTTTATTTATAAATAAATAATAATAACAACACTAATAATAATGGACGGCATTTTGAGTATGTAATACATGTACCTATCTATAGATGCAAGCAGCACCTGCTGTTTTTTGAACAGAGAACAAAATATGGGAGAAGGGATCGGTAGGAACAGTAAGTGAACAGTAGGTGTAACGACTCCACACGTCTCTATTTCCGGGCTACAACTGCCGCAGGATGGATCGCGTGGGTCGCCGTGAAGGCGGTGATCTTCGTGAGCAATAGAGTAGTCCATAGACCCATCCAGCTCCTGCCTCTTCAAACCATAGAAGCCACGGCTATCTGTGTTGACCGAGGCGGTACGGAAATTTTACTTTGTCTGTATACCACCCACCCCGAAGGCAGTTCGTACGAAACAATTACCTTTCCATCCTTGCCCTACATCCTAATATCATTCTTGCTGGAGACTTCAATGCCAAACATCCGCGTTGGCATTGCGGCCTCGCGGCGGACGCTTGAGGCAATTAAATCATAGGTATGGTAGATGCGGATCCTCAACGCAGAATAGAGGACCCCTGGCAACCCACACACCAACCAAGAGGTCAAGGACCGGAAACCGTTATTGACTTCGCGATAATCAAGCAATTCCCTTTTCATACATCTCTCACTTCGTCAACCCACTTCATTCCGACCATATTCCCGTGTTAGCTGAGGTTAACACACGGATTGCCAGTCATAACATCTCGGTTCAACACTGCGATGTCGACTGGGAATATGTCAGGGTTTTCCTTAATGACTCCATTGTGCCGAACCCTAGGATCACAGACATCCCATCCATAGGGGCTGCGTTCTCATCCTTTATTTCCATCGTGGTGCGAACTGTCCATAACCTTACCGTTCACAACCCAGCTCCCCTTCACCTGGATGTCCCTGAAGCTCCATCTACTCCTCCGCCGATCGTGGGTTGCCCGCACACTTTACCAGCGTCACCACACGCCCCATAATCGAGCACTCCTGAGGCGTTTACGCCAAGAGTTCCTGACCCGACTACACCAGCACAGGGTGCGAGCGTGGCAGGAGACGATGGCCCGCTTGAGGCTCGAGGGTCAAATTACCTCCCCAATCCAAGGCATCCAAGGCCTGGCTTATGAACCCCAAGCCAAAGCTGACTATCTCGAAAGAACTATGAGATCACGAGATGACCCCCAGGACGTAGACTTATCGGACCGCAATCGTCGGGAGGTACGTCGATACCTTCGACGAGGTGGACCGACTTCCTGTCATCCGACCTAGTGAGCTCCAGGGCGCACTCCGGCGTATAATCCCAAAAAGGCTGCGGGACCTGACGGGCGAACCCCCGCCATGCTTCGCTGCCTTCCCATCAAGACTGTGCTCTTTCTGACTAAGGTCTTTAACATGTGCCTCACTTTGTGCTACTTTCCACGCGAGTGGAGGGAGGCCCGGGTGATATGTATTTTGAAACAGGGGAAAGTTCCACTCCATCCTTCAAACTGCCGCTCCATCAGTCTCCTATCAGTTCTCTCGAAAGTCTTCGAGAGGCTATTGCTAAACTCCCCTCTTTTGGGGGATATTCAAGACATCCCAGACTATTAGTTTGGTTTCCATCCTGGGCATTCTACACCCCAGCAACTACTGCGAGTGGTGGAGGCCGCTGCCCTGGGCTCCCAGGACAGGACCTATACTGCGGTGGTGTCGCTGGACGTGGAGGCCTTCTCTACGACCTGGCAAGCGGGTCTGCTCCTAAAACTTATCCGTCTGGAGCTCCCGCCACACATTGTAAATTTTATACACACAGACCTAAAACACCGATCATTTGTAGTTTCAGTTGCGGGACACAAATCTACACTAAGGCCAACAAGAGGCGGAGTCCCCGAAGGCTCTGTACTATCCCCCACACTTTTCAGCGTCTATGTGGCTGACCTTCCAACATTGCTCAATATGCTGATGACGTACAATCATTTTGTACCAACAAAAACCCACGCAGAGCCTTCAACCCCATTCAGAGACACCTCCGCCTCCTCCAAGAGTGGTGCGAGCGTTGGCGGTTGTCCATCAACCCGAAGAAAAGCCACGCTATCCTCTTCACCAAGCGCCGCTTTCCCGCAAACTTCCCTTCATTCACGTACCTCAAACGAAGGATTGAATGGACGAACACCATCACCTACTTGGGGAGGGGGTGGCGCTTGATAAGGGGCTCTGGGGCTGCGGTCTCTTTGTACCCGATGCTGAAATCCACGATGTTGGCATTTTTGGATTAGAAGGACTTATAACTTGTAAAAGCAGATTAATGTTATTTGGGTGACAATGGCTATGAAAGTTTCCTTGATATCGTAGCTTTACGCCATGAGTTGTTACATAAATAATATGACCGAAACTGTGAACATACGCAGCGTTAAAGCATTCTTCATCAGCTGGGAGAATATTCTTGAAATGGCTTATTCAGAAGTGTTAACGCTTTGTGAGCTGTGTGACTATTTTGGCACTATTTTCTTCGTCCCTGAACGTAGCTTATCTAAACTAAAGAATAAAGCTCCATTTTGTTTGTTGTCAGGCAAAAGAAAGCAATCACGTCGTTGTTACTTAATGGTGTAATCGTGCTAAAATCTTTCGGAGTGACCCTCGTATCATGGATTTTTCAGTGACTAAACAGCAAAGGGAAAACGTTATATGAATATATTATAGGGTTAGTTATACAGTTATATATATGCCTATGGAATCCATATGGTTTCCTTCGAAGGCATTTAGTGGCTAGGTATACAATTAAAATGATTAACATGTGTGTTACCTTAGGTCTGCTTTCATCAAGGATGGCAATGGGAATAAGCAAGATTGGAATAAGGATTACTACTATGATCTTCCAATAATATTTGAAACAGTTTGACATACGCTTCCTCGTGCTTGCCCTGAAACAGTAAACCAAAAATTCATGCACATATATACAGAGTGGTATAGCATAGAGTCCATCCTACTCAATGTTGCATTAGTGTTCCACAAATTCCTCTAAATTTGTCTTGAAGGGTACACTGAAGTGATAAAAGTGATTTTCTAAAGTATTAACACTAGAGCGTTAATTTTTTGTGCAGAAATTGCTAGTCA
This sequence comes from Hymenopus coronatus, assembly GCA_030762935.1. Lineage (NCBI taxonomy): Eukaryota > Metazoa > Arthropoda > Insecta > Mantodea > Hymenopodidae > Hymenopus > Hymenopus coronatus. The sequence goes on from CM060888.1 coordinate 95,208,667, forward strand.
TAAAAGTAGTATTATACCAAGTTCCATTCATACGTCTTTTCATTCTGGATATGTTAATTAATTTATTCCATTTAACTAGCCCAACTCAGAATCCTTTCCTCTATTGAGTTTCATGCAACACTTTTAAACATTACGTTCGTTAATATTTTTATAAGACATTCTCCAGTTGAAATTTCCCTAAAGTCGATTAGTGTGTTTTAAAAGTATATTTTACATCACAAAGTAGGGGAAAACTTGCAAATACAGCCCATGATTTTACTAATTTTTAAAGATAATTTATGGCCTATATCAGAATCCAATCAGACGTTTTATTACAGACCTTCAGCAGTGTATTGGGAAAAATTTTCAGGCATATAGCTGTATTTTTGTGGGAGAAGATAGATTTTGATATGGAAATAACAAAATATTTTGAACCGAAGAAAAATGGCTTTAAAGTTTGACATAGAGAATGATGCAACCAGCGCAGCGCCTTAAAACGACATCAAAGACGTGTTATATAACCTATTGCAACATGTACTTTAAAGTAGGATGTATTTTTGCACAATAAATCCAAAATTGACATTTTATACAATATTCGCCTTTTTTTTAAATCACTTCTGTGTTATTTCAACGTAGAGCTGTGGCCCATTTATTTACCCAACTACTTCACAAGCAAGAAAAAAATTAATGGTGCCCTTGTTCAAGACCAAAACTATTACATTTAAAAACCAGCTGATGTACATTTGGAAGAGCTACTTTATGGTAGCTTTGATGACAGTCATTCTTATAGACATAAAATATTTATGGATTTTAAAAGCATAATTGATAATGTTATGACTAATCTACAAGATAAAATTCATACTTCACAGGAGCAGGTGTTATAGGCTGTTGTTGCACAATCTCCTCCTTTTGCGGTTCGTCCACTTTACCCTCTTCTGCGGTACTAGCTGTGGGATCGTCTTCCATGTTTGAATCCCTTTAAGAGTGATTAAATGAGGTGAATGCTCAGTTTCTACTCTGTTTCTAGGATGCGACTCTTTAAGTTGTTTGGTTAGGTTCAAGCCACAGATAACATCTAAAATTTTCAATCAACATATGCTTCTTTACGGTTACCACGGTAACTTATATACAAAAAGAGCGATCCAAGATGATTAAAACACCGAAAAGCTAATCCTCTTATAACCGAGCGTGCTGATGAATAGGAGACTGTTATCATGTTATGTGCAATGCCACTGTTTAATATGTATTACAAAATATTCATAGAAAAATCTTGTTTTGTAAGAATATACACTGTTTCAGTCAGAACATAGTAGGCTAAGTTTTATCATTCACTTACATGAACTTTTTACTTTCTCTTCACGTACATATTATGTACACAATTTCCACGTTCTCATTCAGCTGAAATCGATTTGAGTCCAATTCCATCTCAATATTAAATTCAGTACGAATTTTGAATATGCAGCTTCGAAAAAAAAAAAAAAATGTATTCTTTCTTTTATGTTGGTCAACTTGGAATTGCGTTGGCGAACCTGTTAAAAATATATTTGTTCCTGTGTATTATAAGCAGGTATAGAAGTTAAATAAGAGAACACACTGTACGCTATAGAAACCATAAAAGTGGTTGTTATAATCTATCTTAGAGCAATAAATAAAGCGCATTTTCACAGGAATAGCGCATGTATCGACTATAGCAGAATAGTTTTTTTTCCTTCCATTTATATAGCCCCCTTTAACATCTACAACTCGTCATCTGTAGGTTCTTTTACGTTTGGTTTAACAGTTTTATTTTCCTCAAAAACACACACACACACATTCCTCTCACATACACACCTCTAGACTCTGTGGGTGATAGGGAATAATTCTTGCTATAGAAAAATTCTCCGCCCCAGCCGGGAATCGAACCCGGGACCTCCAGGTGAGAAGTCAGCCCACTGACCATTAGACCATGGAAGCAGTCAGAATAAGTTTGTGTACCGTAATCAAAACGATTTCAATATGGAAGTGTTTTCATGCAACATATTTGGATCCGATCTCATTTTTTAAGAGGATCGGATACGATTTTAATCCGCGTTTCCATGCAGTATTCAATACGATAAATGTAAATGTAAATGTCGTGTTATTTATGGACGCTCTTTAACTGCTTTGGTTCTCAGCGTCCCATTCTATATTGGGCGTGAAAGATCGCTCAATTTTGCTCAGAGGCCTCTCTTATCAGGCTTGAGGTTCTTTTACGTGCCGTAAATCTACGACACGGGACCCACGGCTTTACTTCCCTTCCGAAGGAAGCCATGCTAAGGATTTTTACGCCCGAAAAAATCCATCGTCCTCCGCCGGGTTTGAACCCGCGACCTTGGGTATATGAAGTTAGCATGGTAACTATTGCACCACGGAGGGCGACTATTCAATACGATAAGTGTACTATTTCAACTCCCCATTGAAACGTGGTAATTGTACCAAATACTTCGATACAAAGATTTCACCGAAATACATATTTTGAGACTGCCTGAAAAAAATTTTTTTAGAAAAAGGTCAGTGTGTGTATATATGGACAGCATAGCTCGAAAAGTTTAGTATCTTGTAAGTCATAGGGGAGTGTAAGCGACAAGAAACGAAAGTTTAATACCTTCCAAGGGGCGATACAAAGATTTTGAGGACCCCCCCTATAAATTACCCTTTACACGGGAATTTTTTTGTAAAAAATGGCTCTAACGGTTTTGATTAAAATTTCGCATATTGAAGTTATTTACAGACGAATAAAATGTACATCTTCACATTTCTGAGAATAGCCTCTGAAGACCTCTTCATTCTGGATGACTTTTGCATAACTGATAAACCATAAGAGATAGACAAAAACTTGTACAAAAAACAAATAGCTCTGTATATTATTTCCTTGGAATTGACCTTTCCGAGATAATCCTTGTTATTGGTTTCAGTTTTAAAATGTTGAAACTTTTATCATACGGGAATATATCATTTTCTGGACGTGCAATGAAGAACATTTGCATCACATAGCAACCAGCTTTTAAAGTATACAACTATCGCTTTAGTCTAATGTATCCTCTTATTTCCCTTCTGCTTACAAGGAAGCAAGACTCTTTTTTGTGGTAGTTAGTCATGTAGGATGATGAATGAAATCGGTGATGTGATGCTGAAATGACTTTGGGGCCCATGGAACTTAAACATTTTTGGCATTCGTTTTTTTAAGGAAAAAGGGCCTCTCCCCCCACCCCAAAAGAAAACCAATTATCCGGGAATTCACTCTAAGCGAGTTTCGAATACCTGACCTCTTAAATGTGAGGCAGATACGCAAACACCACACTACGATGTGAAGTATTAAAATTTATTCATGTATTATTTAGCATGAAGAAAGAAAAAAGAAAAACTTCTGTAGCAAATCATTTCATTATAAATCGCGTTTTCTTTAGCAACCAGCATTTGTGCACTTGCGCGTCTTAGGGTATAAGCGGAGGGGAACATAATGCGCGCTACAACTTATGGAAAATTTATTCCGGCACCACACTGATAGGAGGAACGGATGAAGTGATGGAAACACAGGCAACAGAATTATGGTCACAGAGACGCACGCTAGTTCATAAAACTTCTTGGTTCAAAGACCCTTCCCACTATTGAAACTTCTCAGAGAGGGCGAATAAGGACCGGCTCAACTAAGTAGCCCTATCGACAACAAAAAATATTCGAAGTCAGAGTGTGCGGTCGACGGGAATTGAATCGATTTCCGCCCTTGCGTATAACCGCGAATCCAATTCACTTGGTTCATAAGAGTATCTTAGCCTAACTAAAACACCAATTCTCTGCATCCATCAATTTGAAGCAATGTATTACACAGAATGTTTAAAAAAAATTATACCGCACAAATTTAAAGGAATGCAGAACATTTTCAGGTAGGAAATTTGTGGTCCGCGGGTTCAGAGTTCGAAAGTACGAGTACTTTTTGATATTGGAGTTAGTCATAGTTATGCCGAATTTAAACGACGCACGTTTCTGATGTATTGTGTAATACATTCATTTATGTTCCCTTAAAGAAGGAAACTTGGAGTCATCATAAATGGTAATTAACTGCGGTACCAAATGTATTGCTCTTTGCAAGCTAACCCCATTTATCCGGTGTATCTCCGCAGAGATGTTGGCAGTCGCCATTTTCAAAAAAAAAAAAAAAAATTGTAATGCTTTTAACACTGCAACAAAACCCCTGAAAACAAGGAAAGTGTCGTTGCACCACCTTAGTTCATGGACACAGTAATCTTCATATTGCTGTCAAACAAATAAAAACAATATTTCAGAATAAACTAAAAACCTTTCAATCTTAACATTTGGTGCGGCTCTAGGTACTGTTTGCATTTTTTAGCATCACTAAACCACAACCGCAATTTCACAACAAAGGAACAGATAGAGATTTAGAATTGATTTCATTGCGGGAAATTGTAGCCTGCAACTATAAGTTTCCTATTTCAAAATCATTATTTACTATCCCTCTGCATCCCATTAGATTTGTGCGGTCGAATTCTGAAACATTCTGTATATAGGCTATATATGCATGTCGCGTTTTGTTTAGCAAACCAATTTCCATACGCTTGCATCTCTATCAATGACTAGCAGCATTTAGTATGTCAGGCTTTGTTTTTCTTCACTAGGTCTTCAACGCACCACACTTAAATTAAAACTACGTATCAAATTTCTATAGTTATACAACTGACATAATAAAATGAACAATATTAATTATGAAGCGAGTTGAAGGGGTACCGTAAGGGCAAACGTTCAAGGAACCTGTATTGGACCGGAACAAATCACTGAACGGATTATGCGTTGCCCAGATATTTTTGGTATGTCGAGAGGAAGCTCCCATCAGGCTGCTCAATCAAACGGACACCATTCAAGATATCCAAATCGAGAAGGAGTTAGGGAAGTGCGATCCAGCAGCCAACGTATCGATGTATGACGGATCCGACCAGCTAGCACCATCGCAGAACCTGGGGCCCCGGCTGAAAGGCTTGCTGAAGAGGAATGCTGACCATCTGACTGCTTCTCAACTGGAGAGGGTCCAGTGTCTGCTTAGCCGATACAATATAGGGGGCGGCGATTATGGCCGCAAGGTCCAGTCCTCCATAACATCAACACCGAGGCGCCCGATCTATCCGACAAAATCCAAGAGTTTTCCTCTGGCAAAACAGGCGGAGATAGGGCATATGCTGGAGGACATGAGACCTATTGAATCGCTGAAGAATCGCACAGCTCTTGGGGCTCCCCTGTAATCTTGGTGAAGAAGAATGACGAGCAACGCTTTTGAGTGGACTAGATAAAGTTGAACGCCGTCAACATAGAAGACCCCTTATCCCAGTATAAGACGCGCTGGTCACACTTGCTAGTGGACGTTAAATCAAGATACTGGTAAGTGACCCTAGTTCCCAGAGACTAGAAGACCACATTCGTAGTTGACCAAGGGCTGTGGCTATTTACGCTTGAGCCTTTTGGCCTCTGCAACACTCCAGCCACTTTCCGTCGTCTTACGAATCAGAGATGAGATCATTGACTTACGACGCCTGTCTGTTTTATTTGGATGACAACGCCATAGCCAACAACTTCGAAAATCATCTCGAATGACTAATCAAGATGCTACTAAGGCTACAGACAGCTAATCTGGAGCTGAATGCGACGAGGTGACTTCTGCAAGGAGGTGACTTCGTCACAGTCACAACATCTGAGGTGATCATGGGCCTTGAGAAGGCTCGACCAATGAGAGATTGGCCTCGGTCATAAGACAAATGAGAGCTTGAAATTTCCTATGCAGCTACTACTACCAGTTCTTCAGAGATTTCTCTAACCCCTCGCTCGACTAACGGAAGAGCACCGACCTTACATGCGGTCAGAAGAGGGAGAGGGCTCGTTTGAGGCGCTTCAGCCAGCACTCTTCAGTGTGCCTATTTTGGTAGTGTTTAACGCCCGCTTTTACTACTTGTGGCACCGTAGGCGATGCCACTGGTAATACAAGGAATGAAGATGGAGCACCGGTGGAATGTGATGGCGGGGGAAACGGGAGAACCCAGAGAAAACTCGCACCTGCGCCGCTTTGTCCACCACAGAGTCTATTTGAAGGTTTCCACCAATGTGATAAGCGATTTTATTGTGAACACCGATGCCAGTGACACCGGCATTGGCGGCATTCTATCCCAGGTCCAATATGGCCAGGAACGGTTAATCCTACCACAGCAAGACATTCTAAAAGTGGAAAAGCACTACTGCGTTATGTGGCGAGAGCTCCTGGCAATGTTAAAAGGTACTCGAACATTTCCATAAGTATCTGTATGGTCAACCATCCCATCTGAGAACTGATCATTCGCCCTTACCGGCTGATTAGGTTCAAGAACCCGTAGGGCCAGTCAGCTCATTGGGTCCAGAGGCTCCAAGTATACAACTCATATGAGAACCTCGGAAAGAATTGAGCCACAACAGTGCAGATGGCATATCGATGCGCCTGTCCAGAGGAGTGTGGCCACTGCATTAACATTAAGAAAGAGCGCGCCGCAGCGATCCGGACCATTTCGACGTTGCCTGCAGCTGGATGAAATAGCGCAGGTCTGAGGAGGAAGCAGCTCCTGGGAGAAATGGAGGCAGGGACTAGACCGAGCTGGGGGGATTCGTACCCAAGAGTGTGTGTGAAAGTCCTACTGGGTCCAATGTGACTCGTTGAAGATCAAAGATAGGGCGTTATTCAGTGAGTATGGGGGTCACCTGATGGGAACACCCAGAGGGGGAGAGAGAGAGAGAGAGAGCAGATGATCCTACCTCGGAGTAAGGTCACGGAAGTTCTAGAGGAAGTATATATGCGGGGACTTCGGGAGTACCTTTGGGACCCAACCGAATCACTGACAAGCTCCGACAACGGTACTGCTGACTGAGACTACGGGCAGACGCTGATAGGTGCCGCCAATGTTGTGTGTGTGTTGAAAATCGCGGTTCTTAGATCAGGAGCTGGGGTCGATTGCAGCAATATAACATGGGAGAGCCATCGAGTTGGTCCATTCCCTGTGTCAGACATGGGGAACAAGTATCTGTTGGTCGCTATGGATTACTTCACTAAGTGGTCGGAGGTGTAAACCATCCCTAACCAGGAGGCCAAAACCATAGCGAACTGCCTCGTAGAAAAACTGTTTTGCCGCTAGGAGGTACCGTTGGAGCTACACAACGATCTAACTTTCAGTCCAGCATGACGAAAGAAACACTGGAGCTACTTAGGGTGTCAACGGTCAGATGACATGGTTGAGCAGTACATCAAATCTACTGAAGAACATTTCAGGAAGTTTGTGTCAAATTACCAGAGAGACTGGGATGTCAGGATTCTGCTTTTCTTGCTGGCGTACTGCTCAACCTACGACACTTAACGGGTTGACACTAGGCAGTTTGGCCTTTGGCAAAGAGCTGCCTTTACCCTGTGACCTGATATTGGGAGTCCTCTTGGGGCAGAACAGGCAACAGTTGACTATGTGGAGAATCTCGTAGACCGATGTCATGAGAGGGCGCATTATCACATCCAAGAAGCGAGCGAGCGGATGAAGAAAAGTTACATCGGCACGTCAAAAGTTGAGGTTTTCAGCAGGGTGATCTGATGTGGCATTATTGCCCTGCCCGGGCCAAGGGATGCTGCCCCAAGCTTCAGTACCTTACGGTGAAGAGGACATTGTTTCACTACCACATCCAGAGCCTGATCTGAGGGAAGGGGTTATTAGTGCACCTGAATCGTCTAGACCACTTTAATGATGCTGATCGGGATAACTACGTCTTGCCAGCCATAATCGCGCACGTGTGTGAGCCACTTATTCAAAAGTCATAACTGATTGTTGCCGTTCACTTTTTCACTATTATACGAAAAGATGAATCGGTACATTGCAATATTTCGGCTTCCTTTAAAGCTACTTGTAGTATGAAAATAGTAAGATACTTTCTCCTATAATAGGAACAGATGTACTTTCATATGACTTCCTACTGGAAAGGACCTAAGTTGGTGACACATATGTATCCATTTTCTTTTCAAGAGTTTCTAATTTAGACCGGAAGCCTGATTTCCTTCTTTAGAATAGTTTTCCTTCCCTGTCTTTACCACTGTATTCTTACTGTATCCTACAACACGCGAAGTCCTATCAAGTACCTTAGAATATGGAATAAGATATTTCCTTGTTCAACTTTTCTTCGAAATGTTCTCCGACTGAGCATATTGTTTCCTAAGCTTATCCTGAGTTTTAAACGGTTCCCGAGCACGCTTAGTTTTTCTTTTGGCTGGACTATCTTTGCCGCTATTTTTGGACATCGTTAATTATCCATTAAAAGTGTTAACCATCTGCAAATGCTCACCATAATGCACAGATACACGGACTCAAACACATATAAATATAACGCAAGTGGTCACACAAAATGGATGTAAAAAAAAAAGTTTTTAGGACACAGACAATCTCTAAACGTTCAATTTATGCAATGACAAAAGGCATCTGGGGGCTAGAAAGACACTGTTTATAATTGCAGCGTCAGCACTTATGGTCGCTCGCCAGACACGTCATGCTAATCACATGTTACAATATCAGCAACACGATTTTTGTATCTATCGTTGCTATGGAAACGTTTTATCTAATTGGTCCTTCAAATCGTTATCCCCTTCCATTCATTTTAAGCTTTCCACGACATTCTTGATAGGCGCCGAGTATAAATTTCTAACTGTACATGCCAGTGATAGTGGTTCCAAATGAAGTGAACTATTGAATAAATAATGTTGCCACCGCCTCCTAAATAAGTGATTAATACATATAAATTTGGACTATTTTAATTAAGAACTGTAAGAATTTACAGTCATTAATAGTTATAATTATAAAATTAATTCATTATTAATAATAGTGTAACATGGTAAACAAGATAAAAAAAAAAAGGAATTTGAACACTTTGTTCTTCTTGCCAAAACAAATTAAAAATAAAATTAAATTCATTTCATTTTTAATTGCCATCAATCCAAATACAGTTAAAGTAGTGTAGACTTAGTACTGAAACTCACTGAAAACAAGTATTACGATGGATTAAGAAGAAACTAACGCAACCACAAAACCGACATTTTGACTTTTTGCATCATTATAAAAGCAAACGATGTCTCTATAACTCAGAGAGAGCCTCGAATCTCTCCATCCAACCATTTCCGAGAATGTGCGCTTTGTAACTACAAATGGTGGTGGTGGTGGTGATGATGATGATGATGGTTGGTGTTTAATGGCTCTCAACTTCTAAGGCCATTAGCGCCCTCATAAAACAAGATTGAAGAAAACACCAAAGGTAAAATAACAATATAAAAGAGATATTAAAGATAAGAGAAGCAAATAAATTAAAAAAGAAGGAAATAAAACCTTTGATGGCTAAACCCACAGGTAAATCTAAAATATTTCCAAAAAAGGAGCGAAAACGACACAAAATACCAAAATGCGGTTGACGGTTTAAAGATAACCCGAAGATAAAAACTGTTAAAATCTTTAAAATCCATGAATTTCCGCTCCATTAAAATTCGCCGTTTAAATGAAAACTAAAAACTAAATAGACAGGTCAAATTCGATAACAAGGTAAAATACTCTATCGACCGTTCCGTGATCAACGGCAAGGACCTGCGCGAGGGAGCTGGGCAGCTGGAAAGTGGAACGAAGAGCTCTAGCAGCACATGCCATACCGAGAATGCTGCTCCACAGTGTGGACAGATAGAAACAAAATCCCTCTTACAAAGATAATAACTATGCGTAAATTAGATCCGCAGGCGAGCCAATATCACTTCCTTCCGACGGGATAAATGGGAGGACAATTTACAAGCAAGTTCTTCTCTTAACTTGTTGCCATGGAGAACCAACCACTCGGCATGCGAGCTCGGCACCATATAACTGAAGTCAGCATTTACACAATGAATCTCAATACTGGGTTCCGCGGCCATGCTCTGTCGCCAAAGCCGCCTGTTCCTTCCCCGGCAAGTCAACGTGACCAGGAATCCAAGCGCAGTCCACTTTCACGCGAGTAAAATGTGGAGCGTATCCTGAATACGCTGTGCGATAGGATGGTAACTGTACAGCTCACGAATGCTCTGAAGTGCGCTAAGGGAAACATTTCACCGGAAATACATTATTGGGACCTGAAAAAAAAAAAAAAAAAAATCTAGAAAAATGTATCACTAATTATAAGGCAACCATCCAAATTTCGACGGCGAACATAGAGAATGGCTCGGTATATGGCATAGAGCTCCACAGAGTAAATGGATGTGCTACCAGGCAACCCGAAAGTATAAGGTTCAGTCCAAGTAACAAAGGTACATTCAACACTGGCGGTACACTTACTGCCATCGGTGTATATGTATATATGCAGCCACTGTAAGTTGATAAAAGTTCTAAAAAAAACATGTACGGAAACTACACAAAGGCGTAGCAAATTTCCTGTAAGCCGTCATCCCTACATCTATGTGGATGTAACACGGAACCAAGGTGGGTGCACCCTCTCCTTTTTGGGAAACATGCTAGGCATTTCGATATTAAGCCTCCTAAACAGCTCTCGGAAACGAAAACCTGCAGGCCTTGGACTAAGTGGTAGGTTTCCTGTAACGTTCGTCCAGCTTCGAATGGAAAAATGGTAAACGCTGGATGCAAAGGCATACACTTAAGCGCAGAGCCATAATTACCTAGAAGGGCATCACGCCGTCAACGCAGTTCTGCCGATTCGGCGCAAATGCTAACAACTGGGCTGGTTGGAAAAGCTCCAACATCTACACGGATGCTCTGATTATGGATTGTATCTAATCTTCTCAGCACAGATGGTAGTGCTGAAGAATGACAATGCATTTACAGTCTAGCTTAGATCGAATCAGTGCACGATAAAGACGAAGCAACACTGTCCGATCCCTTCCTCCACATTTGCCACTTAGTATCCGTAAAATATTCAGAGAACGGTCACATCGCGCTTTCAGCTGTGCCATATGCGGTGACCAACAAAGTTTCCGATCAAAGATCAACCCAAGGCATCTCGCCTCATCTGCGAATGGAATTAATCTGGCCCTAGACGAAGAGACGATGGCAATCGCCACCTACGGCGCCAGAAGTTAATGTAGAGTGATTTCTCAACTGAAAAACGAAAGGCGTTTTTTGAGCTCTAATCATAAAGATTGTCTAAACACTGCTGGAGGTGTTCCAAAACAGGTGTATGCTAAAAAGTACAAAAGATGGCAAAGTGATCCACGAAAAGCAGGTAAGCAGGTTGAACATACATCTATCACATATAAGAGGCTAATGCCATGGAAAGTGGCGACTAAAATGTAAGTCAAAGATGATGATATAGCTTAAGCAAACTGCTAAATATAGAGAACAAACTGCTATTTCAAGGTGAGAAAGACTATGAAACATGTTGGATAGAAATGTGCACTCTCTGGTATTCAGGAGAGCTAAATTACTATTGTACCCAGAAATCTCCAATTAACTTACAACGCAGTGGGCGTTCACGTTGCCTGCAAACAAAAAAAGTGTTGGTAGATGAGAAACTAGGTTTTTCAAGTCAGTGCACGAGAGGTCGTTGGACGGAGGCAAATATATAGTACAAATGGTGAAGCTTGGATGTCAGAATATAAGGATATGCAGTCAGAAAAAAATATCATATCTAAGGAGCATCATAGTGCCCCCATGGCAGGAACATCCTCTACTGGTGATAAATCACACTGTACAGAAAAATACTGCAAGAAGGTAACGTTATATTGTGGACAGAGCTTAGTCTCCTGTAAGTAGATAACCAAAGGTTGAATCTGGTTGAGCTGCAGTTCAAGCTCAGGTCGACATGGTCTAACTCCACATATGTTCCACTATAGGATAGAAATGGAAATGGCGTGTTATTTATGGACGCTCTTTAACTGCTGTAGTTCTCAGCATCCCATTCTATACTGGGCGTAAAAGGCCGCTTAATTTTGCTCAGAGGCCTCTCTTATCAGGCTTGAGGTTCTTTTACGTGCCGTAAATCTACGACACGGGACCAACGGCTTTACTTCCCTTCTGAAGGAAGCCATGCTAAGGATTTTTACACCCGAAAAAATCCATCGTCCTCCGCCGGGTTTGAACCCGCGACCTTGGGTATATGAAGCTAGCATGGTAACCATTACACCATGGAGGGCGATCACTATAGGATAGCCATGGCAAAGTCCAGATTATGGGATAAGTTCTAAAATGAAAGATATTTTTGTAAATTGGGCTATGCTGGTTGGTTTAATTTGTTTTTGTTTGGTGTCGGACTAACACTCTTTTCAGGAGCGCTATCCTGCCGCTTACACATTTCGTCTGGCAGCAGGGGCAGAATCCTCCTGTTCCATCTCTTGAACCAGGGAGGACCCTTTCCAATGGAACATTTCGGTTTGAGAGCCTTGAGCCAATAGGAAGTACTAATTGGCAAAGATGGTAAGCCCGTAAACTGGATGAAAATTGTATGTTTCTGGTACCGAAAAGATGATTTGGAGGTCATGCAATTCAAGTATTTCCAGTCTAAAGCATAGAAGCTTTAATATTTTGAAGTGCTCATGAAGAAAGAAGGTAATGTAGATTACACTAGAGCCACCACAGCATAACAGACCTCCAACAATATCAGTGGGCAAACACATGGGCCTAATAGAGCTCTGTAAGAGAGGAATTTCATATCTTCACATACTAATTATCTGATATTAGGAATAAAACATAAACTGAAATTGACAAACTGAGAGTAATTTGTCCAATAATGAAAGAAGGATAGTAACTTAGTGAAACTTAGAAAAGACAATTTACTAAAGGAGAGATTTTTGCTATTTTCTCTGGTAACAAACTGATATATCTATAACTTGTTAGTAGATATACTTTATTTATATATATAAGTTTAATAAACTATATTTAATAACTAGTATTGGCCAACATCTTGTTGAAGCCTATGGTGTTCAACTTTCATGTGCATTTTGAATTCTGAAAGAATAATAGACTGTGATTTAAGCATCTTCATAATACATGGGATTCTGTTACAGAAATACTTTGGTAATTGTTGTTTTCACATAGTTTTGTGAAGAACAAGGTTGGAAAGATAGAATCAGACTGAAGAATTCATGCCCTAGCCAGGATTTGAACTACAATGGCAAAATGTCTGTAGTACGTTAAATTCATCTGACTTACAACTGGACAGAAACTAGAAAGATCCATGATTCAGTCTGATTTTATCTTTACAAAGCTTTGCTAGTTTCACAATGTTATGCTACTGAAAAACTTAACTTATATAAACAATACAATTGAAAATAGTCTGTCTCCATACTCAAGTGATCAGTGAGCTGACTTCTCACCTGGAGGACCAGATTCCCAGTTGGGACAGGGAATTTTTCTTTAATCACAATTATGCCTTATCCCCCACAGAGTCTTGAAGTATGCATGTCAAAGTAAATGTATGTGTGCACTTAATGATTACCCTAATGGTAATAACCTACACTGAATATGAGTTGTTTCACAAGTCAAAGCCCCCAATTTGACTAAAGAAGTTAAAGGGGGCTATCAAATTAAAAAGGAAAAGTCAAGTTTAAGAAATACCTTTTAGTGTCCCAGAGGGCCAAAGTATGAATAACAATCAATACAAAAGTATTTTATTTTGTCTGAAAAGTACCGATGTGAACCTATATTTGTAGCAAGATAGATTTTTTGCTTTTTTTAAATTAAAGAATTACAAATAATGTTTACACATTATGCAGTTCATCCTACTGAAAGAATATGCAGAAATTTGGATTTGTTGGTTTAAACCAGCCCTGTTCAATGCGGCACCCACAGGTGCTATGTGCCCAAAATGTGATTTCCTTGCACCCTTTATGATCCAAATTTTTATTCTGAGAAATTCTAATTTTAAATCAAATTTCATGACAAAATGGCTTCCTTTTGAACATCTTTCTTATGTACACCCATGGCCATGAAACTTGCTTTTGTAAACTCAAAGTTCTATTCATTATTTCCCTAAAAAATAGCAGATCTCAATTATTGGGATTTGGGACAGTCACTTTAAACCCAACAAAGCCTTATGGCAAACAGTAAGTTCACCCCTTTAAACATGGGTTTTTGTAGTGATAGCGAGCGAAGGAATCAGTTTGTTTAATTATATTTAACCGATAGCGAAAAAAGGAGTCAGGTTCTTAAACAAACATTCAGTACAACCTGAGAGATTGTGAATGTAGATTCAGTTTTTTGTCTTAAGTTGGATGGATGTTCTTAATATGACTAAGAGACAAAGAACTTACCTGTGTATTTATTATGTACAGTACTGTGTCTGATCCCAAGAAAAGTACTGTAGAATATAATTTTCCTCAAAGCACACAAACTTTGATAGTGAATTTCCTGTTCATTCTGAATTATATAAACACAAAGTAGAGACTTAAAATGTAAATTAACATTAATGAAAAGTGTATTTACAAAGCCAGTTCAGCAAAATAGTAACACAACAATGGCCTCTTACAAAGTCTCTTATGCTTTTGCAAAAGGAAAAAAACCTTTCAGTGATGGGCAAGTTGTTCAAGAAACAGTGACCAGTGCAGCGGAAACTATATATGTAGGTCACAAAGATAAATCTGCACTTGTCTTCTAAAGGGTCATCAATTGTCTAACTAAACTGTTGCTAGATATGTTAAACAGATTTCTAAGAATTTAGAATCTCAATTATATCAGAATTTGCAATTGTATGAATATTTTTCGCCTCAGTTTGATGAAAGCACTGATATTTCTGGTATTAAATATGTTGTGTTTATTTATTAGAATGGTCTTTCATGACTTTACAGTTAAAGAGGAAATTGTAAAAGTGCTGACACCTCATAAACATACTAAACATATTTAATGCACTTCTAACATTTGCGAAAAGTTGTCAAGAACTTGACGAGATGCCTCAAAATTAAATGAGATAAATCTTGAATTGCAAGGAAAAAATCACAACATTTTAGCCATGGTAAATGCTTTTTGTAGGAAACTAAACTTATGGATTGTACATTTAAAAAGAAATTCCCTATCACACTAACTTTGAAATCAGTTATGGAATTGTAAATATCGGCAAATGTGATGTTCTATCTTATGCCCAGCATCTTGAAATTCTAGTCACAGAATTTAGTAACAGGTTTAGCCAGTTTTCAGCACCTGAGCCAGTGATTATGTTTATCAATAATCCATTTGCTTCAGTTGACATTACTGAACTTGGAGGTAGGATATGTGAGATTTTTAGAAATTCTAATCTTGAAGAATTTGAAATGGAAATTTTAAATCTTCAAATAGATATACATATCTTTGAAATCATGTTTATCAAATTCAAGCAATTTCTTGGCTCTGGTGGACAGGAACAAATATCCTATCATTGGTAGAATTTGCTTATTCTTTTTTTGGCTTAGCATATCTTAGTGAGGTTACACTGTCATGTTTGCGCATCATCAAGAATATGAACTGATCCAGTTTGACAGACCCACATCTAGATGACGCATTAAGGGCAGCTTGTTCCAGCTACATACTGGATTTTTCTGCTCTTACAACGAACTTGCACTGCCAAACTACACATTAATTATGTAAATTTTAAATTAAGCAGTTTTGATTGTAATTCTTTTAAATACTTTTATACTGATACATAGTTGTAATAGTAGTGGTAGTAGCAATAGTAAAAAAAAAAATTGGTGGTTGAGATGGTGGTGGTGCCCACAGCTCATTCATTATATGTGAGTTATAATGTGCCCGAGCACATGAGAAAGTTGGACAGCACTGGTCTACACAGTAGGTAGCAAATTATTAAGGGAAGGGTTATAAGGATCCATTTTTAATGGATATATAAAATCAAACAAGAAATATGAATTAATACTGAGTTGGAAAATCTGATGTGTTCCATTCACTAGACTTTCTCTATATCTCTGTAACAAATTATTCTTAAAAAGCTTCTACTTCATACTATTCAAGATGAAAAATTAGCAGAAATGGTTTTATTACTGGATTTTTGTAAGTGAAGAGAACTAAAGGAATATACTAAGCTAAAGTAATAGTCAAATCTTTTAAAAGCTAGTTGCTATGTCATTGAAACTCATTTCTTCACATGACCAGACATTACCAGATTCCCGTAAGAGAAGTTTAAGTATTTTAAAACTGAAACCAATAGCAAAAATATCTCAGAAATGGTCAACTCCACGAAAAAAATGTATATGATATAAATTTTGTTTTAACAAGACCTACATTTTTTGTGTAGTAACTTTTTTCTATCTCTTATGGTTTACTAGTTAGAATGAATGAAGAGGTCTTCAGAGGTTTCTGCTTTAAAATACTTATACTTTTCTCATATTGGAAGCTGTCTACCCCTGGCTATACAAAGAAGCGATTTTCATTCACATAGTAACCAATTTTTAAAAGTATTGACTATCACTTAGGCCTAGTGTATTTGCTTATTTGCCTTCCACTTACAAGTAAGCAAGTAATAAAGCCATTTCTAGGCTTGCCAACTTCTGAACTCTGAATTCTAGGAGAAAATTAGATATAATACTAAACCTAAAAAAATCAATAGAAAATATTTTTACCTTTTTATGCAGATTTGAGATTATAAGGCTAGACAGCAGACTGGGGTAAGTGGTGACATTTAGTTTTTGTTCCTCTTCCTCTTGACTTAAACTTCACATCTCTTCTTGCACATCTAGAAGTTTTACATTTTTAAGTACTGTGTGAAATTCTCTGCACTTTGTTGCCCTCTGTGGTGTAATGGTTACCATGCCAACTTCATATAACCAAGGTCATGGGTTCAAACCCAACGGAGGACATGGATTTTTTTCGGGTGTAAAAATCCTTAGCATGGCTTCCTTCGGAAGGGAAGTGAAGCCGTTGGTACTGTGACATAGATTTACGGCACATAAAATAGCCTCAAGCCTGATAGAGAGGCCTGTGAGCAAAATTAAGTGGTCTTTCAAGCCCAATTTAGAATAGGATGCTGAGAACCATAGCAGTTAAAGAGCATCCATAAATAACAAGCCATTTCCATTTCTCTGCACGTCAAACAGTAATTCTGGCATATTTGAAGTTCAGCCCTTAGTAGTTCTGTCAACATGTTCCATCTTTCTCTATTAAAAATGAGGTTAATTGCACTAAACTGTGGCTCACAAATTGTATTAGAAACTGGAACTGATAGAACAAATGACACCAATTTCTTTAGTTCACTAACATTGTTTTTCCTTTCTTTAGCCTTGGCATTTCTCCATAAAAATATTGACTTCCCTTAGAAACTTTTCTCTCTTGCAGTTTTCCATATCCTTAATTCTTTCCGTAACTGTCTTCCCAAAGTATTTGTCTTCCTTTTTATTGATGTTTTGTACAATTATGGAAAATTTGCATGATATTTAGGAGAAAATAGTGCACTGTTAGGGGAAAGTAATCCACTTCTTAAAAGCTGCCCATATGATCTTGGAGCAATTGTCTTCCCTTTTTCTGACACAAAATATGATCTTAAGGCTGGCCAATTTAAAAGGAGGCATTCTAGGACAGGTAAAAGTGATAACCATCTGGTTAGAACATGTCTTAGCAGTTCTCTGTACTCTACATTCACACCTTTGAAAATTGATTTGAGTTCTTTTGTTCTTTTTGCATACGCTGAAAAGTCGCTAAACATCTTTTTCACAAGAAAAACTTTTCATTCTGTATTTTACATACAATACTGTGCAATATTTACAGTTAGCTTTGATTATATTTGACACACTTTTTTTTCAGTTTTTCATACACAGATACATTATTCTGAAGTTAACAGGAACACTCAGCAGCAAAAGAGGAAATACTAGCAGCATCCAAATTGTTGTTTTCATTCACATTTAAAATTTGTTTGCTGATATTTTCACTTGTTTCATCCGTATCTTCATAAAAAATCAAGAAAACCAGTTTTGATTCCTTCTTCCGTTGAAAAATACTGCACGATCAAGGGAAACGTTTTAGGTTTCCAACGTTAGAAGAGTCTGTACCAACTGAAAAATATTCTGCTTCCTTTAGATCTTGAGTAAGTGTCTGTTGTGCTGTGGGCATTATCACATTCTCCACAATGATGCTGGCTTCAGTGTGACCACATTTAATTTTCTTTACAATGCCAGAGCCCTTGACAATACACTGTATAATTATTAGAACAGCCCATATTATTATAACATATATGTGTTTAACCTTGTGATAAGTTGCTGTGATTTTATCTGCTGTGATAATATCATCTTTAGTAAACATTTTTTTTTTTAAAAATCATGTGAGGGCAGCACTTTGTTTACTGTATTTATCATTATGTTGATGTTTAGAAGAATTTACGTGTGTATTGACTGCACTGATTCTCACAAATTTTATTTAAAAACTCTGACAGCAATCTTTACATTCTGCTCATTAACTGGTCATACGAACTTTTCCAGGCATCGTTATACATGCAATAGATTTTTTTTCTATTCCTGATGGACTAGCCATTACAATAACCAACTTACCACTACAACCACTGTCAAAGTCCTCAAACTACTAATAATTATTGATTTTGTGATTTGTATTTATAAATATAGCAAGACCAGCGACTTGATATTGACACAACAATTTGTTTCCCTTCTCCCTGTTGATATCAACTCTGCCAGCACACAAATCAAAATACTATTTCCTTCTATGCATTGCCAACCCTAGTATATAACAGATGAAATATTTGTATTTTATAAAAGTATAATATATAATAATAATAATAATATAAATAATAATAATAATAAAGGAACAAGGAGATATCACATAACTCCAGAAGATTTCATTTCTATTCTGGGAGTCGGAAGATCCCATTCAATTCCAGGAGAGTTGGCAACTGTAGCCATTTCTGCTAATTTTATCTCAATTAGCATGAAGTAGACAGAAGATTAAATTTTTTAACAATAATTCATTACAGAGAGTAGAGAAAATCATGAGAATGGAACACATCAGATTTTTTATTTTATGGAATATATTACAACATTTTGCAAGGAGAATTTTTACTGTTCAGAAATCTTAATAAAATATGAAATTAATTCTTTTTTTATGAACGAAAACTGGGAAAATTAACCAAATGGGATGGCTCTGGAATTAACATCTGTGGCTCCCATTTGGGAGGTCCTGGGTTAAAATCCCATGAGCCGGCCACTCATCTGAGGCTTTTTTCATGGTTTCCCTCAGTCTTCAATGTAAATACTGGACTGAAAAATAAATAGAAAAATAAAAAATAAATGGTAATTGCGATTACAGTGCCACCTATCTAGAGATAATGAAAACAACTACTTGCTTGTTGCAGGACGAAGTAGTATGATGTAAAAGACCTCAAAAGCTGGTTAAGTACATATGGTGAAAAAGCAGCTAGTTTGAATCACCCTAATACCATCTTCTTAGCCCAAAGCAATAGTGGTATGGTATGGGAATGAGACCATATGAAAGCTACTGTCCTCCACATACTGATCAATGAGTATCTTACTTAACAGATCTGTTGCAATATGACAAAGTAGTCAAAGCAACATTAAACAAAATAATTAAAAGAAAGAAAAAGCAAAAAACAAGTTACCAGAGGCAATAAGGGCAGAACAAGGCTGCGACTTGTTAAGATATTTGTCTTTTAGTGCCTTCTCTTCATTAACAATTATTATGAGACACTCTAGAGCAGCCATGTCCAATGTCACACCCAAAATTTGAATTCCTACACCCTTCATGAGCCAAATTTTTATTCTGAGAATTCTAATTTTAAATCAAATTTCAGGACAAAATTACTTTCTTCCAAATATCTTGCTAGATCCATGACCATGAAACTTGCTTTTTTTTACACTCAACAAATAGTAGACCTCAATTGTTGGGAATTGGAGACAGAGTCGCTTTAATCCCAATAAAGTTTTATTGCAAACAGTAAGTTCTGTTCTTTAAATATTGCTGTTTGTAACGATAGCGAGTGATGGGGTTGGTTTGTTTATAATTATACTTACACTGATAGAAAACCAAAGTTTTTAAACAAACATTCAGTATAACTTGAGAGATTGGGATTATCGGTTTAGTTATGTGCTCAGCTATGCAGTAAATCACATCAGGTTATCTTCTATACATCGCTGATTGTTCAGAAATCTTTTGAATATAACAGATTCTGAGCATGGTGACTTGATTCTTAATGCAGACATAGGGGGGAAAACTCAAAACAATTCTGCAGTCTTTTGGATGAGATAAAAAAAAAATTCTGAAATAATCGTCCAGGCAATATTGCCAAGAACTTGATGAAATATCATGGCTCTTAGAATTAGGTTTCTTGGCAGATATCATCTCGAAATTAAATGAGAAAACCTTGAATAGCAGGGGAAAAATCACAATATTTCAGCCATGATAAGTAGTGTAAATGCTTTTCAGAGAAAACTAAACTTATGTACTGCACATTTAAAAAGAAATTCCCTATCACACTTTCCAACTTTGAAATCAGTTAAGGAAACCATAAATATTGGCAAATGTAATGTTCTGTATTTTGCCCAGAATTTAGTAACAGGTTTAGCCAGTTTTCAGTAGGTACTTGAGCCAGTGATTATGCTTATCAATAACCCATTTGCTTCAGTTGACATTACTGAACTTGGAGGTAGGATATGTGGGATCTTTGCAAATTGTCATGTTGAAGAATTAGAAATGGAAATTTTAAATATTCAGGAAGATATATCTTTGAAATCCTGTTTATCAAGTGTAAGCAATTTCTGGACTCTGGTGGACAGGAGGAATAAATTTTCCAACATTGGTAGAGTTGGTTTGAAAACTTATTCGTGTTTTGGCTCTACATATCTCTGTGAGGTCACATTTTCATCTAAGAGCATCATCAAGAATAAGTCCTGATCCAGTTTGACACACTCACATCTAAATATGCATTAAGAGCAGCAGAAAAATAATTGTGGTTGTGATGTTTTTTTTTTTTTTTTGGTAGTGTTTAACACCCGCTTTTACCACTCTGACACCGCAGGCGATGACACTGATGATACATGAAGATGGAGCACCAGTGGAATGAGATGGCGGGGGAAACTGGAGAACCCGGAGAAAACCTGCCCCTGCGCCGCTTTGTCCACCACAAATCTCACATGCAGTCGCTTGGGATCGAATCTAGGTGAGAGGCGAATGGTCTGACCACTCGGCCATGGCGTGGCCATGTTGTGAAGGTTGTGGTGCCTGCACCTCATTAAGTATGAGTTAAATGTGCCCGAGCACACGAGAAAATTGGACACTGCTTTAGAGGAAAAAGCATAGCACTTTACAATGGATATGGGCCAAAGCCATTTTATCTGGAATTGCATTTAATTTTGAATGTATAAAATTGTAAGTAGAAGGATAATTATGATAATGTACAATTTTTTTTTAGGGAGGCTGCTATTCTGGTTCATATGGACCACCCACCCTTGATAAATGTGTACATATTTGCAAATATAGGGAAGCATTACTTTTATAGCAAGAGTAGAAAATGGAGTTGAGGTTAGACCACTAGAATTTTATCTTTTTATAAATCAGCTGCTTATTTTTAGTCTATTTTGTTTGTATATTTTATTCCATTCTAAGTTTTTAACACATTTAACACTTTTACAGTTGCAGAAACCCTAGTTAATGCTGTTTGTATAATACTAAATTTAACTTCACAGTTTACTGATAAGGACTTATGCTATAAACAATTTACACATACTTTGGTGTATCAGAAGAATAAAAAATGTGATAAAATTAGCAAATCTGCTAATTAATGTAGTGTTTTAACCCAAATGAAGATACATGTCTAGCAAAATGTTATCTGTATACATTACATGAAAACAATACATGAGAATGATGATTACTCTAATATAACCATTTATCTGAAATGAAATACCTCTAAATCCTGTGCAATATCCAACCAAGTACTTTTACACACTATTCATTATTCTTTCTGCTGTAAATAAGGTTAATGTAAGCAGCATAATCTGCAACAATACAATGCAACATTAGCTCATATGTTAGCATGCTACAAGGCACATCATAATATAAACTATAACATTATGTTATAGTATAAATTAAAGAAGTAATTGAGAAGTATCTTTATTGTAATAGCATATTATATTGATGGTGTTGTGTTAAACAGGTGCTATCAAGTAACTCCCCCCATCAAGGTGTGTCACTATAAAGATGTGGATAACATTTTACAAGTCTTAATCACATTTTAAATCAATATTTTCCATACCTAAATTGTTAAGTTTTTCATTCATACATCAGGAAATTATAAAATGGAAGAATTAATTATACTTCAGGTAATCACAAAAATGATAAAATTGTTGACAGCATCTTTTTAACAAAAATACCATCAATATGCTTACTTAGTTTTACTAACTATTCCACTCTTAGTATGTTATACTGCTTTAGAACAATAAAATGAAAATAAAAATATTTTAATCAAATAGCTATATCACCAAATTATCCTTTTATGATCAGCATTTTTCTGCTTTCTCTGTACAATATTTATATGTAAAAAAAAACAGCCATCGCATATATAATGATTTTAGCAATACTAAAATACTATGAGAGTACCTTAATCTCTTTTAACAACTAAACTGGATCAATAGAGCTATCACAGCCATATCCCAAAGTCTCTCTTGTTTTATTAACATTTTTGGAAGAAGATAAAAGCAATCAAGTTGCAATGATTGCAGAATTTAGAATTCAATTGGTAGTATTTAGCTTGGAATGCTTTATTTCAATTCTGAAATAGTATAATTAAATCCCATGTAAGGTTTTATTTTTCTCTATGTAAATTGCTAAAGATATTATCAGAAACTCTGTGGACATATTGAGTCAATAAATACATTTATATATCACTACTACTTACTGCTATAATACTATGTTATATATATACTGTGCGTTCCCTGTGAGACCAAACAGCCCCGCAGCTGCACCATAACGGGTAACGGCTGCCCACCATGAAACGGTCCGGTCACTCAGGGAACACACAGTATATATATAAAAACAGCAACTTTATGACTTCAGTGTTGCTATTTAGAGTTTTAGTGTCCAGAGCAATGCTGTAGTTTCCAATGAATACTAGACGATTAGGATAAAGCTCTTGTTTGCAGTGTATATATACTTTCATTATACATTTGAAGGGTATTCCCCAATTTTCTTTTGTTGGTGTATTAATCATGTCAAAAAGTACTAAAAGAAAACTCCCCTCCCCCAAAAAAAACAAAAGAACTTAGCAACTTATTCAATTAAGTCTGTGTCTCATCAGATCCATTTCTAAGCTGAAAAATGCTGCTCTCCCAACAGGCTCTGCTAGTTAATACCATGGCTTATCACAGTGAATTTTGCAGATTTAAATTTTTGTTATCAACACATGCAAATATTTACGCATCCCTTTATCTTTTCCAGAATATTCTAAATGAACTATGTAATGCATTATAATGGCATTGTCCTTTGAATTAGGTATGTTTGTGCAGTAACTATAGTTTTGCAATGAAGGCTGTATTAGCGAAAGCAAATAATGGTTTTGTAGTCACCTAATTCTGTGGATATCATTACTGCATTTGTATGTGTGATCTGCTCTATGGAGAAAATTAATAATTAAACTGAGTTTCACTTTTAGACACTCTTCAACTATGGTTCTTACCACCCCATTTTGTATTGGCATGAAAGACCAGAAATTTTGCACAGAGGCCTCTTTCAGGCTTGAAGTTATGTCTATGACATGGGAGCATTGTCTTTACTTCCCTTCTGGTGGAAGCTATGATAAGGGTTTCTATGAAAAAAAAAAACAAACAATCCATTGTCCTTGGCTGGGTTTGAACAAGTGTGGGACTACTCTCAGGGAGTAAAGAGCAAAATATCATCCAATGCTTCATTTTTATTATATTTAGGTTCCTTATTCACAGGAAAATATATAGTTTCATTCACAGCTATTTGCGCTAGCAGTTTAGACAGCACAGAGCTAAGAGAACTTTCACAGAAAAATGGTTGTTTATTGCTCAGATCACTGTTATGTAGTAGATAACACTCTCAAATGTAACATACAGCTTATTAAGTTAAATTATGTACAGTAGTCACAGTATTTACAACATTGCCTATTGTATATTAGTATTAAGTAGTTTCTCAATTTAAAAAGTGAGCTGAATAGTAAGTATACACAGCCTAGTTCACAAAAGTCTAAATAAATACCTTATAGCAAAATTTGCTATACTTTGAAATACTTTCTGATTATACAGAGAGTATCATGCTTCAGCCAAGAAAACATGCAGGAGGAACTCAGTAGTGTAAAATAAACAGTCCATATTCTAGATGCATGATTTGCTGTGTATTCTAGTCATCAACTTTGATTAGTCTATGGCATGCACCCTATAGCTATAAGGGTCTTTTAACTGCAAGGTAAGGTTATATATATATATATTTAAATAGTTGCTTTATACTTATGATATTTTGTTGCATATTATGAAAAATATGCTTTTCTAGTTCCGGTAGAATTCCTAATTGGCGATTGCTGTGATCTTGATATGCATAGTATGGATAACTGGGTCAGAATGAAAATCTGGCCACTTGTTGCAAACACATTATCTATTGCATCTATTAACACTTTAATGCTTGGTAGTTAAAATGTTATACCATCACTTAAAAGCAATTTGGTACTGATTGTACCTTTCCACCATTTTTTTGCATGTAGAGCAGATGAATGATAGTGAGTTATGTAACCACCTTCTGGAATTAATTACTTTTGCATCCAACTGTGTAACATGAACAATGCATCAACAATTTAGCTCCCCTATCACCTAAATCCACCAGCTGATGAAAAATAATGTGTTAAAACAAAATATATTTGGTTCTCCAAGTTTTCCTTGGCTGGAAAAGACAAAAATATACTGCTATGCTGTCCAAATCTTGGTGGTAAAGAAAATGTGCTACCAACTTTTGGACATACAGCATACTTGAATTGAACATCAAGAATATTGTTGCTCTGCAACAACTGGAGTACAGTTCTTTAAGCACATCTTAAGATACTAAAACAAAACCCTTTTATAAAATAAATTGTGCTTATAGGATTTGAGAAAGAAAATATTAGGTTATGCATAAGTACACTAAAGGAAATCTTAACTCAGGATAACATAATCCACAACAGTTACTCAGTCTCACACATACCTCCAACAACACAATGCTTAATGAAATGCCTTTTATGATAACACAGCATGGCTGATATGTTTCTTTATCTGTGCAATGGAATTGATCTTGGTCACATACCTATCCCTGTACAAAATAGAATTGGGGCATGAGATCCAGAGGTGTGGATTAATGCATTATAAACAATTCACCTATGTGGAAATGTGACACCCAACTATTCATGAATTACCTGTGCAAACTGACAGGGAGCTACATCTTGTTGAAAAAAAAAAAAAAAAAAAAAAAGGCGAATGGTTTGTGTGTTTGTATAGTAAGCATAGTTAAGGATTTCATCCTGAGTAGGTATTAATCTTAATCTTAGAAATAATTAGGCATTCAGATAATTCAGTTTGTTGGCTGGTTTAGAGAGCCCTCAGCTCTTAAATCTAGCAGTTTGTCAGCATCACCAATGGCTAATGAGACCTTGTGATGGTTACTTTTAACTAGATAATTCAGTTTGTTGGCTGGTTTAGAGAGCCCTCAGCTCTTAAATCTAGCAGTTTGTCAGCATCACCAATGGCTAATGAGACCTTGTGATGGTTACTTTTAACTATATTATTCGTAGTCAGCTTACCCTCCATGTATTTAGGACTGACATCCCCCCCCCAAGACTTACAACCAGATGCCTAGGGGTTAGTGGCTGTCAGGGAGCTGGGAGACAATGGCATGAAACCACAGAATGAAGAACCAACCCGTAGCCAGGTATGAGTGTGAGGAAGTGGATGATATGAAATGCCAGCAAAATGGATGATGGAAAGGTGATGATAGAGCTATTGATGGAATGAGTGGTGGGGGAAACTGGAGGACCCAGAGAAAACCTTCTCAGATGTGCTTCATCCACAATAAATCAAATGCGGGTACTTGGGATCAAACCTGGGCTACCTATGAGGAGGCAAGCAATAACCACTTGGCCATGGCATCGCCTAAGTGCATCATCCATATGTAAAATATATCTGAAACAAAACATATTACATAGCCTATAAGATAGTAGGTGTACTAAAAATGTATACAGATGCTTCTACTAATTGGGGATTATTAGTTTCATTGCATAGAAACTTTTTGCGAGCAATAAAATCAACTGAACTGGCAAATCTGGTAATTACAATTTTGAGAATGTTGCTCAACCTATCAAAATCAATTCATAGCATTTCATTCACTCATTCGGTATTCCCCACTTCTCAGTTTGTCAATAACAATATCAAATTTAAAAAAAATTCTGAAATATTATGATCACTCTAATCATCATCTACAGTAAAATCTAATTTTAACACATTTTTGAAAACCAATGGTAGAAAATGCAGAAAACAATAAAATGGCAAAAAAATTACTATTACTAATGATATGCCGTAATGCTGGCATATAAGATGTTCAACAGCATTTAATATGTAAATACAAAAACATTAATAAATTAGCAGTTACATTTAACTGTTTGAAAAATCTGAGATTGTTAAATGGAAATGGCGTGTTATTTTATGACAGTCTTTAACTACTGTGGTTCTCAGCATCCTACTCTATATTGGGCATGAAAGACCGCTTAATTTTTCTCAGAGGCCTCTCTATCAGGCTTGAAGTTCTTTTATGTGTCGTAAATCTATAATATGGGACCAACAGCTTTACTTCCCTTCCCAAGGAAGCCATGCTAAGAATTTTTACACCCGAAAAAAACCATCGTCCTCCGCTGGGTTTGAACCTGCGACCTTGGATATATATGAAATTAGCATGATAACCATTACACCATGGAGGACGACACTGAGATTGTTGATTTCCTTTGTGTTTTATTTATTACTCTTGTCAATTTCATTGCATAAAACCAATATTCTAAATCTCATGGCAAAGAGTTACATTTGAAATTTGGTGCCATCAACTGGTATACTGTGTCACAAGTTTATTCATTTCACATCTATGTGCATCTTTCCTCTCCTTATCACTGCATTAAATAAATGTCAAAAATTAAACAAATATTACATTTACTGCTTAAAGAATACAATGCCATACTTACATAAGCTTTAAAAAATCAACTGAACAAATTGTCATTTCAAAAGCAAACTCCAATATGTAAATCACTAGGATAATAGGAAATATGTTGCCAAAAGCAATGCCTTCTGGTAATAGAACTGCTCAACACTTTCCTTAAAAATGAAGCTGAAACACAAGAAATGTCCAAACTATTGCTACCATTTGAGAGAAATGCAAATTATCAAAAATTATTTATAAGCTAATAATGATGGAATAACAATGTGTTGTGTAGACAGATACGGGACCAGCAGAAAAGATAAACAAGAATAAAAGTAAAAGTCAGATTTACTGTATTTAAAGTCATAAAAAGAAAACCTATTTTGAAAAAAAAAAAAGAACTTGACCATAGGCTTTCATGCTCATTTTTATTTATCATTGTATTTTGTCCGATTTCTATCATGGCAGTATTACTTGAATTCCAATGTTTGGTACCCTTACATCACTTATCTCTGAAGGATATCTGTAACACCCTTAAAACATCAGAATTTAAATAACATTGATCTGACAACTGCAAAAGTTTTAATTATAGAAAGAATCTAATAGATAAAAACCATAATAGCAGATCATACAATTTTTTTTTCACTTATCCTGAAGTTCACTTAAAACTAAAGTTACAAAGTTTGCTCCTAGGCCAACAATGTATTTATACTGATACACTACCTTTTTTCTTCTTCATAGTTCTCTTAACATCTTCTTATGAATCTCAGATTTAAATTATTCTGTTGTACACTACTGCAAGGATACAAGTTCAAGTTCTGTGTGTTTGTGGGGTGCACATTACACTTTACAGTGGTGATGCTATCGCTTATGAGCATTCTGCTGTGCTCCAAGTGCTAGTGTCACGTATAATGGCCGAGGGTATATTAGAGATCAGTATTTGTAAGTGGCCTTGTAGTTCACAGTCCGGCTTATTAGCTGATTTGGAATCATGTGATGGGACATGTATTGCATGTTCCTTCCAGATACATGGAGGATCTTTACAGTATCTTGGAACTTTAGTTTTTTGTTGTATTTTTTGTGTCGTGTTACACAGCAGCTGCTAATATTTATTCCATGGGAACTAGCTTTAGCTTTTAAATAAACAATATCTTAAGTATGAGTGCTAGATTTGACATTGAAATCACAAAAATACTAGAACTGCTTTTATATTTAGCCTGGTTTCCTCTTTATGCTTAACAATGTATAAATATAACTACAGAATCATAATTTAAAGCCATACCTCTGAGTGCTCTCTGCTTTAACATAGACATATACCACATATTTTATTCAAGTATTATTATGCTTGCTAATTTTGTGTGTAGAGGAAATGCCAATTTATTTTGATTCTAAATTCTTGTATTAAGGGGAGATGTTAATTAAAATGGCCAAAAGTTTTATTTCTATATTTACCTTTCAATGTATTTTCTGATGTTTAAATATCAATTCCCTGAAGTTTATATCAAAATTCCATCAAAAATGGCTGAAATGTAATAAAAATGTAAGTTTTCCACCTCTTAACATAGATATTTTAGTTGACAGTGATTTCTTGCTACAGCAGTCATAGTGGACTTTGTTATGGCTATATTGTATACCAGCAGTCAGCATCTGGTTGTACTTACACTAACTTTCTGAACAAAGGCATTGGCTTTTAGTATCTATGGAAGTTTTAAAAGTTTTTTCACCTAAACCATAACTTTGCTCTTTGTTATCCAAAAGCCATATTTTTAGAAATTTATTTACCCATATTTGATTAACTATGTGACAGATTTTGATGAAATGTTGCACACTCAAGTAACTGTGCATAAGCTTCAACTCCATCTAAGGAAATGTTGATAGATGTTAATTTTGATAGATATTATGTCTCTAATTGATAGAAATGCAGTTGGAAACAGCCGTCCATTTTGGAATACTAAAACCATGAATTATAAAACAATAAAAACCTTACAAGGAATTATTTTGCTATGATGAAATAAACAATGTGCAACATTTTAATTAATTATCTCTGAAAATTATTTCTGAAAAGGTATATAAAAGAAAGTTTAAATCTTAAAAATTACTTATCTAATTTTGTAAAAAATATTCACTCAAATTTATTGAAATTTATAACACACATGTATCATATTAATGCACTAAACATATCCTAATTTCATAAAGCTGTGATCAAAGATAGGGAAGTAATGAAGTTTTTTGTAATATACTGCATTTTAATTTATATCTCCCTTTAGATGTCATCAATCTTTACTGCAGTTGTGTGAAATGACAGTAAATTTATTTACATCGATGAGTATTTCCATAAATACTGAAATGATTATGAACAAGTTTCTAATATTACTCTCAAAAAACTATTGTTACCTTGTTATTACTATAACATACCTACATTTTGTAAGGCAATTAACTGATTTGTATTGTCCATTTAAAAATGTTGCAACTTAAGGGAAGTTATACTTATAGGAAATGTGCTTCTAAACTTTTGATACTAAGAACCCAGCTCATGTGCCTTCTGTGATCTTAAAACACAGCTTTTTATTGTGTAAATACATTTATCTTTTAGGTATATTAAATTCAGTGGTGCAGTTAGTAGATAGCATAGCCCTTAAATTTTTTAATTCCTACTTTGAGAGTTACAAGCAGATTGCGTAGGAAATGATAACTTAATATAGCAGAGTTAAAAAGTAAGCACCACTGTGCTCTATTTTGGGGCTCTTATTATTTGCTGATTATTATATTGCCATAGACTCATATCTAATCTTTTTCTTGTGTAATATTACATTCTGTGAAAATAGTGGCCATATTACATCATCCTACTGAACAAAAGTACCATTTGATTAATCTCAGATTCACATCTAGTAAATAGCAAAACATCTTTTATTAAATGATGACTTTAAACCTACACAATTCAGATTCTATAATTTTGGTTCAGGAAGGAAGTAAATGTAAAAGCTAAGAATGAATATTTTCACCAAGTCAGGTAAATGGAGAAATTATATACAGTTCAATGGCACAACCCCCTCCTCAGCAATTAAAACATTTAAAGATTATGGCAACAACATTATAAATCTCAAATAAAAGTTTAAAAAATGACATGTATTAGTAAATTAATAAAAGCCTTATGTAAATTAGACCTGTATATGGTAAATAAAAAATCTGATGTGTTCCATTTACATACTTACTCTACATCTCTGTAAATAATTGTTAAAAAGTTCATTCTTCTACTTCATGCTAATTTAGACAAATATTAGCAGAAATGGTCTATTACTTGCTTCCTTGTAAGTAGAACGGAAATAAGGGAATACACTATCGTTAAAGCGATAGTCAAATCTTTTGAAAGTTGATAAGTAATGAGGAAAGTTAAACTACTTTAAAACTGCAATCAACAAGGAACATCTCCGAAATGGTCAACTCCACGAAAAAAAAAGTATGATACAAATTGTGTGTTTAAAGGATTTACATTTTTTGTGTAGTAAGTTTTTGTGTATCTCTTATGGTTTACCAGGGATGCAAAAGTCAGCCAGAATGAAGAGGTTTTCAGAGACTATTCCCAGAAAATTCAAGGTATAAATTTTAATTGTCATGTAAATAACTTTCATTTACAGTACTTTAATCAAAATCGATAGTAATTTTTGAAAATGTTTCCATGCAAAGAATAGCTTGAAGTGGGGGAAATTTCCTCAAAATATTTGTTTCGCAAACTTGGAAGATACTAAAGATAAATACCAAGTTTGGTATTTTACTGATCTTTCATTTTTGAGATCTCTCTCTCTCACACAGATCTTTTTCTAATCTTTTTTTTTTTTTTTTTTTCAATACTGGGGTTCCTAACATGTGTATTTCTGAGAAAATCTTGGCATAAATTTTTTGGGTGGAGTGCAATACCTACTCTACCTATGTACTATATATAAAGTACAGAAAGTAAAAATAAATACTGTAAGTCTGCTTGCCTAACCTAATACATGTAACTTTATGTTTGCTGATTTACAAGGGTCTGCTGAGGTGCAAGGGGTGGACAGGAAGTGAAACACAGGTACAAAAATGGCAGTTTAAACACTTATGATTCTGATGGTTGTGCCATTCGCCATTATGTGATGATTACATTTGATTTTTGTGTGGTTTATGTTTTTCAAAACTGATCTCATCAAAATTAATAAGAGATTAAATGATAATTTTTCTTCTTCACAAGTGTGTGTATGTATATATATATATATATATATATATATATATATATATATATATATATATATATATATATATATATAGGTATAAAAGAAAGTTGTGTTAGTTACACTATTTATAACTCAAGAATGGCTGAACTGATTTGGCTGAAAATTGGTGGGGAGGTAGCTTAGAACCAGGAGACGGACATGGGATACTTTTTATCCCGTTTCTGTGGGACGTGACATAAAACGTGGTATAACAAAACGCAACAGATGCTAAATGCATTGTTGTCTATGATGTTTGTTTCGAGTTTCTATAAGCTTATTGTGCCAATATTATCATTAACAATGCTGCGACCAAGACAATTGAATCTTTCCTGAAAAAGCTGTAATGCAACTAGGATTAGAAACATTGCGAATGAAATTGCACGTGAAGAGCAACTATCCAATTACATTTTTAAACTCCTTGGATGTGCCTGGCTTACCACTGCACAATTTACAACTAAAGGTTGTTTCCGTAGTAATCATGCTTCGAAACATAAACCAACCAAAACTGTGCAACGGAACGCGTTTGGTGGTAAGTAAATTGATGAACAATGTGATTTACGCGATGATACTCAAAGGAAAATTCGAAGGTGAGGAAGTTCTCATTCCGAGGATCCCAAGATTTGCTGTTTGAGTTTAAACAACTTCAATTTCCGATCCGTCTTGCATTCGCCATGACCATTAACAAATCACAAAGCCAATCCTTGAAAATTTGTGGTTTGGATCTAGAAAATCCATGTTTTTCCCATGGTCAATTTATATTGGCATGTTCACGGGTCAGAAGACCATCTGCGTTATTTGTTCTTGCACCTGATAATAAAACAAGAAATGTCGTCTATCACAAGGTGCTTCACTGAAGAGTGCAACCCATGCACCAAAATACACGACCAATAAATAATCATTAAAATACTAGATTGTTTGTATTTATATTTATTATCCTAATAAAAATTGAACTTAATAAAAATCCAAAATCTGCTCATTTATTGCTTTTAAGGCAGAAGAAAGTTCGCCAGGTCAGCTAGTATATATATACATACAGGGTGTTAATGAACTATACCAAAATATTTTCACAGAATATGCAGATTACTTAAATAAGTAATTTGAGATAGGAGACTTATGGCCTGGCTATTGAAATGTCGAAGTAACGGCTATAAGTGTCGAAATCTTGATCGAGAATGGTGCACATGGCCATAAGAGAACATGATGGCAATGACATAACCTCAACTTGTGTAAGCTCTTGTACTGAAGTCCATGTTTCATTTGTAAGTATATATATATACAGGATGTTAATGAACTACACTGAAATAATTTGCGAGATTGTGCATGTGACTGATATAAGTAATTTGAGATTGGTGATGCATGGTCCCCAGATAAACATAACGCAGCTACATAGCATTAAACGTGAGGGTATCAAGTGCTGATAAGTTGGTGATAAAGCAAAGCAGGTTGAAAAAATGGCTTAGAATGTCTTTAAAACTGCTGCCTGAGTATAGAAATATCAATTTTTAGCAGCTCGTTACTAGCGTTATCAAAATTTAATGTCACAAAAATCTGTAAGACCTCGAACTAATCACTTGACAGTGTGACACTGAGCATTCATCAACTACGTTCTTGGGGTTGCCTACTCTGGAGGCATCTTTTCAACTGGTCTGATGGCTTAATGCACAACTGCTATCCCACAGGTCATGAGTTCGATTCCTGTCATAGAGTCAATGTTTTTTATTATTATTTTTTTCATTTCAAACGAAGTGCAGCGATACGTGAAGGAGACTTGAACTCGGAAATTTATCTTTCATTTGAAAGCCAGTATCATAACCATTACGCTAGAGAGGTACGCTGTAATATGTCCCTTCATTTTTTGTGTTATGCTCTCAAATGGTTGACCGCGGGTGCTGGATCGGTCAATTCAATGGCTGCCTTTTTCGAGTTTTTTGAAGGAATTGATGATGAAATAATGTACGAGGAAGTCTTAAATGGGAACCATAGTCAAAACCAGATCATTGCAGAAATATCAAAGTTTTAGAAAAGTATGGGGACAGGAAATCTGAACAACATTCCAGGTATCAAAGGAATACAAGTGTAGTGTCTAGTAAATGAAATTACTTGAAAGGTTAGAGTTTCCTGCATTCACTGAAAAAAATTAACTCAGAAATTATGTGCTACAAAAGCTTTTAATATTGCTCTTTTGGTATTTCGAGTTTGCATTGAACAACAGAGTTGTGTATCAACAGTGATGTGTCAAATATGCTTATTTTCATAACCAATATGTATGACTTCCATTGAAACCAGAGTTGAGATCTGTGATGGGAAGATTTCATTCACTTGATACATTTCGGGGTGTCACGTGAATTAGGTATTTATTTATTTTTTATTGTATTAGCATGTATTAAAATGTCAGAGCTACTTGTTGAATGTGTTCTTTTTTTGTTTTAATGCCAGTCAATTTTCAAACAACCCTGGGGTCCATAAAGTTTAAAGTTACCTGACATTATCTTATGGATGAGGGAAGCTGTGGAATAAAACTAATCCGACTAATTGGCCATAATCAATTTTCAAACTTGGAACCTCTTGAAAGTGAAACATATGTGCTAAACTGACAGCATGAAGTTGGCTCAAAGCAATTAAAACTACAGTAAAAAGCTTGATATAACATTTTTAACCTACAATTTACGGCGTATTATTATTATCATTATAATTATCATCATAATCATCATCGTCTAATAAATTCTGATACATTATACAAATACTAGAAATAATGCAATTTGCAACAAATTTTATTTACTTTCTCAAAAAAATTACATATTATAACTCATTATTTATTGGAACCTATCTAATTACATGGCTAAATATATCTATGCCCCCTGCTAGTCCTTTAAATTACAGGAATCAATCCTTTCCATTTTGAATACCTATGGACAGCTAATTCCAATAGAACGTCTTCTGTGAGAAAAAATTGGAGAGACCACTTTATGTTTTCTGTTTTCTTTTACAGTCAAAATAATGTTCAATCATACGTTTCTAAACAAAATAAAATGAAGCGATATAGAACAAGGAGATTGTAATTGTACTTCAACCTCTTTGACTATAGAGTAGGATGCTTTCCTTTGAGTAATTCTCACAGAATCATGAGCATACAGCATGGTCAGCTGATGGCAGACAGTTGAACAAGAATTAACAATGATGCATCGTAACTACAGTTTAACTGCAGTCAAAGTTTGATCACGTTTCAGTGATCCTTGGTCAACAAGGATTTGATCTAGAATGGTGCACTTGGGCATTAAAGAGATTTGGTGGGCAAAAACACAAAAAGATCAGCTTTATAATTTAAATAAAAATGAATGGAGAAAGGAAGTTGTTTTCTTTCCCTTATTGCATATTAACATCCCTCCAGTTTTTTAACTATGCTTTTTCACTTCATGTTAAATTTTTTAAGAAATTCTTTAGTTTAAGCATAACCTTCAGTAATTTTGGAAAACTCTCTTCATGTGCATTTGACAAAGGATATACATAAAGGATATTTAAAAAAATAGAGGCACAAATTCAGGTATGTATTCCCCATATACAGACAATAAAAACAGTCCTTTATAACACATGTCTGGAGCTTGGTTTCCGAGTTATGGCCTTCAAAAAAGTGGCATTCACTGAATGTTTTTGTTCCCACAAATAGTTGCAGTGACAGAAGATGTTAACAGAACACGCTGGCAGTTCACTCAGAGGTGAAAGGTACATTGAGTGTTGAGTATAGCGTTCAACTAAGCAACGTGTGCTCAAATCAGAAACTGGCAGAAATGCACTTCATATATGGTAAGGTGGATGGCAATGCTGTGCTGGCTTGTCATTTGTACCAGGAGCGGTACTCACAGAGAAGATGTCCAGAGTGGAGGACATTTGAATGTCTCCATTGCCAACTGTGCACTCATGGGAAATTTGCATCTCCTGATTTGGAGAGGGGATGACCAGGATCTACAACTCCAACAGGAGGAGATTCTGGATTCTGTACATGACTTCCTCTATCAGTACATGAAGGTTAGGGTGAGAAGTAATAACCAAACTTTCCTGGCTTAGTATTATTTAAGAAGTTCCACAGTTCATTACAAATTTCCACAATTGGCATGTATGGGCATATGAAAACCCACATACAATTGTTCCAACTTATCAACACTCTCAACATGTGGGTTGGTATCATTGGCAATCGACTAGTTGGACCCGTATATACCCTGTCCATCCTTACTTCACCAGTAATGTAAACAAAAGCAACAGGTTGCAGTGGTTCTGATTGGTTACTGAACATTTTACCACTTTTCTCCATCATAGCATAGTTCCACCTAAACTGAGAGGGTACAGAAACATGTTATTAAACTATGCAATGTTGTTTAAATAATATAGTATGAATATTAAGGAACAACCTTCACTAAACACTTAATCATTATTTCTTTATGTAAGAATGCATATATATTATTCAGTTTGTAATGGTTGTTTATAGTGAGAAAGTAATGGCAGAAACATTTAATACCAGTGTAGGGAAATGTAAGCAAGGATTAAAAAAAAAAAAAAGGTGTTGAGTAAAGAATTATTCCTAATGTATACAATATGTTTTGTGAAAAAAGTCTTACTTTTGCATTAAACAATATTCTTAGCTTAACAGTAGAATGTACTGGTGTTTCCAAAAGCAGCATAAAGTGTGCAAAACTTTTCAATTAGCCAGCTGTGACATCTTGTGCAAGCTGCTTTTCCAACAAATGACAACTGAAAATGTAGTGAATGTGTATCACACATTGTTCGGAAGAGCAACAAAATGAGACTTGAAGGAAATGATGGACATTGTCATTGACCGATAAATTATCGATCTCAGTGATAATTCAGACAGTTCGAGCACAAATGCAATGGATGACTTAACCTTGAAGGAATGGAATCACTTTCATCTTCAGATTAGCTCTTCTGGGTAAGTCACTGGATTATGGCAGTATATTAAAGGCATATGCAATGTATCTATTTGTGAGTGCTAAAGTTTGCAAAAACCTTTGGAATGACATGCAATACAGCAACAAACTTTTAAATCAAAATGTCTGCATTTTGATTTAAAAGTTTGTTGCTGTATTGCATTTGTCTGCATTTTGTAATTTTACAGGATAATTTTATTTCAAACAGAATAATGACCTGCCCAGCTATTTTACTGTGTTTTATTTATTATACATTTCATAGAGACAACCATTATCTGTGAACAGTGAAAGTAGGTAGCTATTTCTTTTCCTACGAAACATAGGTACGCAGTTTTACGATTGTATAGGAAACAAATACAGCTTAGCACCATGTGGTGTGTGCAAGTGCATTCATAGAAGAATATATTCTGATTTGTTTACAAAACCAATGAAGTAAGAATAGAAGGATAATACTTTTAAACAGATTTATGGGGCAGGCATACACAAACTTCCTGGAAAACACCACAACTCATGTATATGAAGACACTCCAACAACTCTTCAACAAGCTCACTTCTTGAATGATGCTGCTCCTGCACATTTCAGTTGGACCACTTGCTGATACTTAGATCAAAGGTTTCCTGATCGACTGATAGGTAGATGTGGTCCAATTGCTTGGCCACCATAGTCACCTGATTTGAACCCTTTCAATTTTTACTTGTAAAAAGTTGGTGTATTTGTCTCTGGTGCCTGACTTGGAATCCCTTTAGAATTGAATTGTAGCAGATTGTAAGGAAATATACAATGCTCCTGGAATTTGGGATTTTGTTCACATGGGCATGAGACGTCAATGTGAGGCCTGTATTCAAATAGGAGGTGGACACTTTGAATATCTTCTGTACAGAAAACTACCTGCAGGAAGAAAAATGTTCTGGTGAATATCACAGATTTGAAGGCCATAACTCATTTCCAGACACATGTTGTAATGGACTGTTTTTATTGTTTACATATACAGAATTCATGTCCTTTATTTTATAAATAACCTGATATACAAATAATTCCTGCAGTGATAGCCTTCCTTAAGCTGAACATTTATAGCCAATAAAAGGATTGGAGCACTACAAGTTTCAATTTGTTTACCCTGTGTAGAACTTATTTTGTTGAAATGGCACTACAGAAACAAGATATGAACTATTTTCAATACAAAGTTGTTTCTACCTATACTTTCACATACTTTCTTCTTGAAATGATCTAAAAATTATCATTTTGATTGATTAAGGAATTTTTGTACTCTTGACTTGTAAATGCAGAATCCTAAAATACATACTAAGCAAAGCTGCAACAAGTCCAGACAGTTGCCTACTAAAGAACTATGGAAATTTATGTTTGACAAGATTTCCAATGGAGTCCTCAGCTACAACTGTAAGTATTGGCTCAGACAGGGCATCTGCAGGGATGACAAATTCTTTCACACCATTGCCTTCTAGGAAATCCCATGAGGAAAGAACTAAACCTGTGCTATCTCTGATTTCCACCACTCGGATTCCAGCTCCAGAAACCACGGTCTTCCTGTTAACACCATACATTAAAGTATATTAAACATTAACAAAAATAGATGGATGAATATCAATGAAATCTTAGTAATAATGAATTATTATGCAACATTCACTCAGAATGAAGAGGTCTTCACAGATTATTTGTAAAAAATCAAAATACAAACCTTATGCTTTAAAACCGAAGTGGTAAAGTGATGTAAAATGTATTGATGAAATTCAATATAAACATGAAATGCAAATATCTTAAAACATATTATGGTATTTAGAACAATTGTCAGTCATTTTTGAGGGGGGGGGGGGACTAAAGAAGTAAGATTGAGCTTTGGTGCAAGAGGGACAGAAAATAATCCTTACTCTTTGGATTAGCAATGCTCTGCTAACACTATAGCTTTAACAGCCATTACATGCTCTATTTATATTTTGAGAAACCATCTACATATTTAACCTAAACCAAATTAAATCAACAATCTGATAATTTTACTTCTTATTGATGTGACATTATTTCCATGTTTTTTCTATTGCATTTATTATTATTTTAAATCTTATATAATTAATATCATATTATTATATAATATTATTATTTAAAATTGTTCAACCAGATTTGTATTAGTACATTTTAACCTAACCAACTCTTTCATTGGTTAAGTAAAATAAATAAATGACATTTACTCATTTTCAGCTAATGGTCAGCTTTAGTTACAATAATAAATAATATTAGCTCCTGCTATATACATTATTTACAGTTTCATTGCTATTTTATTTTTTACCACATCCCTAATGAAGGAGAAGTATTATATTCCACTAATAAATTTTATGTGGGAATTTAACTGGAAATAAATGTTTTGAAAGTCACTTGGAAAATAAAATAAATATATATATATATATATATACTAGCTGCCCACCCCAGCTTTGCATGGGTGGTGTAACTAATTAAAAAAAACTCAGTCAAAATCTTCCGTTTACAGTACAAATCTGCAATGGAGTAAAATTGCAATTACATAATTTGACAATACTTTATTGTAATGCCTTGTAATGTACAATTTTGCTTCCGGAGATAAAATATATAGTGGCGATGTTTTGCCAACTCTCGAGCATGCAAAGTACAACTATCCATGCAAAAAACACGACAATTGAAGGTATATTCCACACACTACTAACAATTGACCTTGGGATTTATTGTCATTGCGAATGCAAGGCACGCCGGAAGCAACACGCTTAAATTCAAAAGAAAAGTTGGTTGACATTAGTGGTATTCTTGGAATAAGTATATCCTTGCCTTTGAGCTTTCCTATGTTATAGTAGCTTAAATCAAATTTTTCATAATTTTTTTAACAGTGAGTTTTGTTCCACTGCATAATTTTGGCTGATTGAGATTGCGTAGCATAATTATCACTGAGTCAACCTTGAGCTGTAAATTGTGTGGCGGTATTCCTGGTAAATCCAATGAATTTAGGAATTCAGTAAGATAACTGACGACTTCATTTTGATTGGTAATGGATCTCCATTTAATCCAAAATATTACTTGATCAAATGTATTAACAGCAGCACAATTGTAGTGTGATGGTGACACGGGTATCTTCATGTTCTTTAGCTAGCTCATGTACCACATAACGTCAAATAACCAACATCTGCAATAAGAAGTTAAAACTAAAATGGATCCCGTTATTTCTCTGCCATTTTCAGATTCCAAGAAGGGTTAATGGTTCTGTGCATTGTTTATAACTTGTTCGTTTTAAAGAATTACAACAAAAATATACTTATTTCTTTATTTATACGATATGACAAGGGAACCATAGTCAATGCATAAGAAATATATTTGATTGCCACAGATATCTTGCATCATTGTCTCCATAACCGGGCGCATTCCCTTAGCATTGAAGAAGAAAAATAAAGCAGTAAATACTACGGCCATCTGATGGCAAATAAATAAGTAGGTACCTATTTTAGGTGTTCGTCGCCAGAAAAGAAATATATTTGATTTTCACAGTTATCTTGCATCATATCTCCATAACCCGGTGCTTCCCTTAGCACTGAATGTGGAAGAAAAATAAAGCAATAGGTATTACGGCCATCTGGTGGCAAATAAATAAGTAGGTATTTTAGGTGTTCGTCAAAGAGCAAGTAGATCTGGTTGGGCAATTGATAAGCTTTTATTTGATGATAGCTTTATGTATTAAATTTCTCCATTTAACCCAAAATATTACTTGATCAAATGTATTAAGAGCAATGCAATTGTAGTGTGATGGTGGTGCGGGTGTCTTCATGTTCTTTAGCTAGCTCAAGTACCACATAGCATCAAATAACCAACATCTGCAATAGGAAGTTAAAACTAAAACAGATCCCGTTATTTCTCTGCCATTTTCAGATTCCAAGAAGGGTTAATGGTTCCTTGCATGTTTATAACTTGTTCATTTTAAAGAATTACAACAAAATTCTTTATCTTTGTCTCCATAACCGGGTGCATTCCCTTAGCACTGAAGAAGAAAAATAGAGCAGGAGGTATTACAGCCATCTGGTGTCAAATAATAAGTACATATTTAATGTGTTCGTCGCCAGAAAGCTCCTTTATTTTAAATGATAGGAGTACGGAAAGGACAGTTAATACTTAAAAATGTATTTGAATTTCACTACTGCGTTGTCATCTCGATAAACTGTTTTGTTACCTTTAACATAGAATGGGGAGGGAAAATACCACCCTGGCCATCTAGTGGCAAATAAATAAGTACTTTCTCTAGCTGTTAGTCGCCAGGAAAGTTTCTTTGCTGCTTTATTTTAAACAACAGGAGTAAGAAAAGGACAGTTAATATATGAAAATGTATTTGAATTTCACTGCTGCATTGCGCCATT
Organism: Hymenopus coronatus; assembly: GCA_030762935.1. NCBI lineage: Eukaryota > Metazoa > Arthropoda > Insecta > Mantodea > Hymenopodidae > Hymenopus > Hymenopus coronatus. Next base: position 95,249,335 of record CM060888.1, read on the forward strand.
GTGTCGATAAACTGGTGCGTTACCTTAACATTGAATGGAAAGGGAAAAATATAGCAGTACTAGGACCATTTAGCAACAAATTACTGTGATACCACTGCCATCTGGTGGCTATTAACCAAAATGCATTTGCTTGGCATGGTTTTTATTCATTTTATGAGATTTTAAATAGTTTCCCGACTATTTTTAATCATTTTCTATTCCACAAACCTGTAACACAACACAACAGTAACGAACACAACAAAAAAAGAATTGTTCAATTTGAAAAAGTAGTTTGGAAGTGATACGTATGCTTACATTTCAGCGATTCATTTTATATATATATATATATATATATATATATTTTTTTTTTTTATAAAAGTTCTGGGTATCTGTGAGAAGCATACAGTGGGGAAGGGGGGGGGAACTCTTAAAAAAGTATTTAACTCCTTTGTCTGGGCATCTATGTAATGTTACTAACTAGCAATCTTTTCTGTCTCTCTTTATCTCAGTGCAGCACCAATAATTAGACCCACAAATGCACTGTTGTGATGGTGAGAGGAGGCAATTGCAAATTGGAATGTATACCTTTTCACCTCCTGGCTCCATGCCTCATATAGATTAAAAGTGAGGTGTGCACATTTATTGAGTTTATTTGTGTGCTAAACTTAATTATCGCAAAATTAAAGCAACATTTTGATGTAACTAACTCCATTGCAACTTCCCCAACTCAATAACTTCATGAGCTGCCACTGACAGTATGACTTAAAAAAACAAAACTTGCTTAAATACCAAACTTGAAACTCAAGTTCAGCATTTTCCAAGCTTGAAACACAAATTCTCCCATCCCAAACTAGCCCCAAAAAGAACATTTTTTTCTTTATTTTTGATTTTCTCTAAAATGACTAACAATATTATTTTGATTAAAATACTGGATGTTTAAGATATTTGCATTACAACTAAAATTCAATAACTTGAATTTTTTGCAAATGGCTTATGAAGACCTCATCATTCTTCATTCCCTGACATTAACAAATGCTCTCAATGCCTTTGTGACCTTTGATGTGAACTTTGCGTATTTGGTAACACTATTCAATTTGAACCAATCTTAGTATGGTTCAATTCCAAAAGTGAAGTGCCACAAAAGAATGAAACTGCAAAGTTTTGTTCTTGACTTTAAAGACAGTTCCTGAAATATTATTTTGTAAACTATATGAAGTTACAGTTAGTGCAGTTAATGCACTATTTTAATGTGCAACAACACTGTAATACCACTCAACACTGCAGCTGTGTGAAGAAAGGCTGTAAATGTTGTCTGACAAAAGATAAAGGCTATTATCTTAGCAGATAGGTCCATCTTCATGAAATGATGGGTGTCTTACAAATCTAGTGGTGAAGCTGAAGAATGCAAGCCTCAAACAATTTTTGGAGAAGCACACAACACATTCAGTTCCAGATGAATTTATATGAGAAAAAAGTATTTATCTGTGTGCCGTGAGAAGGTGCTCACCAAAATATGACTTAAGTGTTGCTAACCAAAAGGTCTGGGGATCCATAGATGAAACCAATGATGCAGAGAGGCATTAATTGCAAATGCTGTTGTTGTTAGTGGTGGTGGTGTGCTAAAAATTGACGGATTTGCAGGCATGTTTCTCTTCACGGTAAAGCTTGAGAGAGTAAGCAATTGCCATTTGTTTGACAACTCTATGATGATGGCTGGATAGTATGAACAGAGACAATGGTACTTTATACATCACTAAAGCAGCAAAGGGGCTTCAGATTCTCTACCCCCATATGGTGTATATCACCTGTCTTACATATTCCTTACACAGAGTTGCAGAAGAGGTAAAATCAAATTAGGCTCATATGGACAAATTAACTTCCTGTGACAAGAAAATCTTAGTAAAAGCTCTACTACAGGTACAGAAATTCAAAGAGCAAGTATCTTCACACTCTCTCCTTCCTCAGACTGTTCTTACATGGAGTTTTGGCTTTGTACAGCTGTGTACTGTAGGCAAATAAAGAAAATCTTCTGTGAGCTTGAAGTATTGAATTGTACCAGTGTATCTTTTTTTATGAATCTCTTTGCTTTGGCTACAGTATGACCGGAAACTCTTCCTTAACTAAAGAATTTGTTTTGCGACATCAGTCCCTCTCTGCCATGTGGTCAGGTTTGGAGTTTTGTGAGGGAGAGTGAAGTCAGTCGCTTGTGTGGGAATGTGAGCGAAACAGCTAGAGGTGGGAGTACGGGTTCCCCTCTATTAGTTTAACTCGGTGTGAGTGTTCCTTTTTTTTTTTTTTTTTTTTTTAAATATATATATATAACAATTTTGGCGCAGTGAAAATTATTTTCATATTGACTCCAAACAAAAAATTTCTCAGCCAACATTATTATTGTTATTATTGGTCTGAAGTTTTATTCAGGAAAGGGTTTTTCAAAAATATGTTAACCTGGGGTAATTGGTTGCATCCGCTATGCCGGAAATTATGAGTTGTTAAACAATGAGAGTTGAAATTCAATTGTTTGCTTGATATCCTTTAAGGGAACCTTTTCCTTTGTACAAACCTTGAGTGACAATCCACATATGTGCCTTTGGGGTAAAATGGGGACAGGCATGGTCCAAGTTTGGTAGCCAGAGCGTGAGGTTTTGAGGCAAAATTTAACATTTTAAAATTACGCTGCACAAAATTTTCTTGGTTTTCGTGTTTCTTATTTGAGAAGATTAATATTACGCAATCTAGCCCATTCTATCTTTAGTGTTAATGAATGCACTTTCAATTTCCTTGCCTTCTTATCTTATTTGAAGTTTAGTCACACTTGGTGCATTTCTGGGGCAAAATTTTAGAAATATGTGTTTTTGTGTCACATTTTTATGAACATTATGAACCTGCTGGTAGTTTAATCACATTTTACATCTTTTAGTGCACAAATTCAGCATAAATGTTGGTGTTTGCATAATATTTTTGCGAATTTTGCATTCATATTTGTAGTTGAACCACTTTTACATAATTTTGATGCACAAACTTAGCATGCATGTTGGTGGTTGCACAATATTTTTGTGAGTTTCGAGTTTCTATTTGCAGTTGAACCACGTTTTACATAATGCTGATATTTCCATAATATTTTCATGAATTTCGCATTCATATTTGCAGTTGTATCATGTTTCACCTAATTTTCAAGCACCATTTTACTATAAATGTTAGTGCTAGCGCAATATTTTCATGAAATTTGGTTCTATTTGTCGTTGAACCATACTTTCTGTAATTTTAACTATTCAGATTTAGCCTAAAGGTTAATGCTCAGGAAATATTTGCACCAACTTTGTTACAATGTGCCTCTTGTCACATTTCACAAGTTTGGGTGCACATCCTAAAAGTTGGTTGTGCATCATCTTTATTAACTTGGTGTTTCATATTGATAGTTTTGTCATTTTTATATAATTTCAGTGCACAGTTTTAATATAACAGTAAATACTTATCCCCTATATAATTTAATTTTTTGTCCTGTTTGAACATCGCCCATCACACCTTATGCTATTTTGTGGCGCAGTTTTATCATATGTATCTTTATTCTAGATAGGTTGCTTTAGTTTAAAATTTCTCCTTTGTTTTACTTTTGCATATAGTCATGAAGTAAATTGTGGTATGTGTACACCTTTTTTGTCTGGCTTTAAATTTTGATGGGTGTGAAAGCATGTTTTACTACAGGCTGGGAGTTTTTAGGGCAGTTGTGCTTGCGGGCGCAGACAGATGAATAAAAACGAGCTATTATTTGAAGTAATTATTCGTGGAAGAGAACAGGGCTGATTTAAATTTTAATGCTTTACTAGCACTTTTTCAGCAATAGCCAAAAATGCAATTAAGTTGCTATTGACTGAGCACCCATGTTGGAGTAATGGAGTTAATGATTGTAGCTTAGCTTTGGAAGAATTTAAAATTAGTATTACCCAGTGTTTTGAGTCTCCGTCTTTGAGTCGCAGTCAATATAGACGTCTTAAGGTACGTCTCTTTCATTATGTGAATCACGTGTGTTATCTTCTGCATGTGTGCACTGCCCCAGTTACCTTGGACCAGTTTGATGAAGTAGAGCCTCTTGTATGGAACTTTTAAACTATTTAGAGCCACCTTCGAGCAAGGTGCCACACAAAATTTTGGTCAGCTACAAGAAATGTCTCTCAGTTATGGAAATGCTACACTGCAGTTACTCCATTTGGCAAATTTAAGACTAAGCCATCGATTGAGTTATCAGATTGGGTCGAGCTGGAAGGTGTTTCCACTGCTTTGGTCTGCAGGTGGCTAGCGTTTTGCTCTCTGGTCCATCCTTGGAAATATTGAGTGGGGTTAAAAACACCTCATCAGCTTAGATAGATTTCAAAGAGAAATCATTCCCAGTATTTGCCATGTTGCCAAGTGGCCAAACTTATTAATGATTGTAATAAAAAGAGACCAAAAGGATATGTTGATAATCCAATGAAATCATTGCAAAACTAGTCCAAGCAAGGATTCCAAAAGATAAGTGAAGATTTGTTGCAACTATTATTTTTATATTAATATTTTTATTAATGATTGTTATTATAGCCCTCAGGATGTTTCAGAATCATTTATTGATTATATATTGTGCATGTGTTTATTTTTGCACATGTTGTTGCTCGAGCATCATGAGGTCGAAGTTTGTGAAGATGTGTTAATGGGTCTGAATCCCGTTACGCAGACTTACAAGGTTTATGCACCCATTTCAGGACTCAAGTTGCTGCTGACCGTTGCCGAGGAAATGACCAGTCTATAGAGATATCAAACCAGGATGTTGAGCCCAGCTATTTATTAGTGCCTCCACGGTTGAGCTCCATTCCTGTTGTTGGTGCTAATCAACAGTCAAGGAACAGTCATTATGTGGTTGATGCTCGGGAGTCACCTGGCCAGTATCGGGTTCTAATTCTAGTGGGCCATATTTGCATTGCTTTAAGTGCGGTGGTTGATATTGGGCACTGGGCGAATCGTTGCCCTCGCCTGCAGTTTGTGAAACTGGCTGCATTTGGCACTCCTTGGCAACTTCCATTATGACGCCAGAACTATCCCTCTCGCCATTTTTGTGCAAATATTGCGGTACAACAAATCCGGAAAAAGCTGGTTGAAATTTTTTGTTTTAAAATGGCTATGTTGGCACTGGTAGATTCAGGGAGTATCAATTCTTTCTCTACCAATTCTTCTTTGCTATTTAAGATTTCCCATTTAACTGCATTGCAGTGAACGTTCAAGTTCTAGAAATAAAGAGGGCTGTTTTGGTTGTCATTAAAATTAAAGGCTACTCTTGCGACCTAGGTTTCTGTTAATGTCAGGTTTATTTCACACCATCATTCCTGCTGCCGAGTTTTTGGAGTGCACCAGTATGATTCTCCATGTGAGGGTGAGACATGTCTATTTTAGCTTTTGACCTGAAAATGAAATTGGTTTTCATACTATGTTATCTCCTCCTTTGCCCATTGCTCGTTGTTTCTGAGCCACAAGTTGTGATCTTTCGCAATTACCACCAGTGCACGTCCAGGAATTGACTCAACTTTAGTTGCAGTTTCTTCAGTTGTTTACTGATAATCTTGGACTTACCAATGTCACTGAGTTTCTTACTGTTTGTCCCCACCTAAATTGAAGGTGTTAAAGGAAAAGATCGAGAGTATACTAGGGCAGGGCATAATTCAGCCATCGGACTCAGCTTGCTCTAACCTAATTTTCCCTATCCCCAAGGGTGGTGATGATTTTTGCCCAGTTGTAAAACCACCAATGGAATAAGAAGCTTCACAATGAAGCTATACCTTTGCCAGAAATCCATTCCACTGTCCATTATTTTTCCAGTACCACTGCCTTTACGGCATTGGATTTAAACCAGGCTTATTACGAGATCCCTTGAGGACCTGAATCCAGGCACTTTACGGTATTTGCAACACCCTGGCGATTATACAAATTTAATCGTGTTCTCTTTGGTATCAATACTGGAGCTCAAGTTTTAACATGCCTTCCAGATTCAATTTTGTCTGACATCAAATTTAAGTATGTTTTCCATTACTAGATGATCTTTTACTCCTGACTTTGAGACGCACAAAGTTCATCTTCAAGAAGTGTTAAATCGGCTTGCCAATGTGGGCTCACTTTAAAAGGACCAAAGTCCATTTGGCCATCCCACAATTATCTTTCCTTTGCCATATAATCTCGCCGGCAAAAGTCGTTATTGACCCTGCTTACACACAAGCTCTTTGGGCTTTCCAGCCCCACGTAATTTTCATTCTATAGCACGTTTTATGGGGATGGCTAACTATTTTAGTAAGTTTATTCCAAATTTTAGTGCTTGTGCAGAACTGTTACATTTTTTCCGAAGGAAGGGTGTAAAATTTAAATGAGCTCTTCTTCACCAGCAGGCATTTGAGGATTTGAAATTGGAGGTCATGTACCCTACAGTATTAGCCCTGGCAGATTTTAGCCATGAGTTTATCCTTCAGACAGACGTATCTTCAGCAGCTATCAGTGCAGGTTTGCTGCAGAATTTTGAAGAAGGTCGAAGGCCGATCACAATTCGCTTCCAGATGTTTGTCTTATCAGAATGTCTTAACTCTGTTTAAACCATAATCTTTGGTGTCAAGAAGTTGAACATTCTCACTTTCAGCCTGAGTGTGATAATCAGGTCCTCACATGGGTGCTGACATCTGGGCATTAGGTTGGCAAGTTGGCTAGGTGGGGCATTCACCTAAGAGCTTTTAGGTTCACTCCAGTTCATATCTATAGTTCTGAGAAAGTTGTTGCGAATGCTCTTCCTCGGATGTTCGCCAGAGATCCGGCTTCGGAAAAACCTCTTTTTCTAGCCGTTAAGTGTGAAATCTTCCCAGAAGCGTTTTCTATCTCTGTTTTTCAGACACAAGATTCTGAGCTTGGGTCTGTAATTACTCGCCTAGAGAAGGGTTAACCTGTCCCACCTTATGTTCTTAGGGAAGGCGTTTTGTGTTGTCATTCTATTAAGAATCGAAGATACAAGGTTGTTATTCCTTCAAGTTTAGTCCCTATGGTTTTCCAGTATTCACAATTCATCATTGGTCGGTCATCTTGGGATTTTTAAAAGAGAGAAGATCCATAGACACTTTATATGGAAGGGAATGGATGATGATATAAAGATAAGGGAGAAGGTCTGTCATCAGTGCGTATTGACTAAGCTTGCCCAAAGGACCAATTGGGGTGAATTGGCCTTGAGCATAGCTTCTCGGCTGCCTGAGAAGTGATTTATTGATTTTATTGGACCTTTTCCACCTTCCGTTCATGAGAATACCTATGTGGGTGCATTTTCCAAGTATGTTTGGTTTTTTCCATTTGCTCGCAAAACCTCTCTGCTGGCCATTCGTGCTTTTACATCTCTATTTCGTAATTTTGGTCCTCCATCTGTTATAGTTCCAGGTAATGGTACCCAGTTTTTGTCTGTTTCGAAATTTTTGTTTTGATTGGGATGTTTGGCATGCAGCTACTGTTCCATATTATCCAAATCCGTTACATGCAGAGTGCGTCAAACGAACTTAAAGGCCACCTTGATCGCCTTTCACCATGCTGACCATTGTTGCTGGGATACCAATTTACTTACACTACAATATGTGTTCAAAACCACGCGTCACACAACCCAGTTCCTTTTGCCTTACTTCATGCGTTCCAGTCAAATTCACCTCTTTGAATGCTAGTTCACCTTCTTCCTGAAACAATTTCTCCTGATACTGTTAGAGGAACTTGCGTGCTTCTCATATTGCTTGCCAGTGTAGGTATAATCGCGGCAGCAAGTCCAGCCCATTTCAAGTAGGACATTTGGTAATGTGTCGTAACTATCCGATTAGCTTAAAATTTGATGCGTTTGCAGTGAAGCTTGCTCCACGATTTTTGGGCCTTTATAGATATTGAGCATCTCTAAGGGTGTTTCATTTGTTTTGCACCTTAAATTTGGGCACACAAAGGAGAGCTCATATTTCTCAATTAAAGCTGTTCGCCAGCACGGATACTGCTTCTAATTCATGTTTCAAATTGCCCCTTAGAGTTCTTACTGCGTGTTAGCTTACCTAGGTAGTGAAATTTATTTTCAAAAAGGAAAACACCCATTTTTGCACCTTAAATTTGGGCACATAAAGGAGAGCTCATATTTCTCAATTAAAGCTGTTCGCCAGCACGGATACTGCTTCTAATTCATGTTTCAAATTGCCCCTTAGAGTTCTTACTGCGTGTTAGCTTACCTAGGTAGTCAAATTTATTTTCAAAAAGGAAAACACCCATTTTCAACTCAAGCTGTCTCTTGCCTCCAGCTGTTTGATGAGTGTTTGGTAAAGTTTTCCTTGAAACAAGTGCTTGGCTTTAGTATAGTTGCATGAGAATGTCCACCTTTGTTTACCCTGTGTATTTAGGTATGTTGTTTATGAGTAAATATTTATGTTTGGTATGGTTTGCAAGTGGATGTTTACATTTGTATATTTGGGAGTGAATGTTTGTTAAGCATGCTTGTTTGGGAGTAAATATTTATGTTGCATGTTTGCAAGTAAATGTTTATGTTAGGTTTGTTTGTTTTGGAGCCCAAGTATTTATCTTTGATAGGTTTGTTTAGGAGTACACGTTTAAGTTTGATAGGTTTGTTTGGGACCCTGAATGTTTATGTTTGGTATTTGAGTTTTGGTATGAATGTTATTGTTTTTTTGTATATGAATGTCTACCTTTTATATTTGGGTTTGTGTTAGTGTCTCATTGTTCATTTTATTGTTATCTGTGTTGTAGTCAACCTGTATTTCTGTCTTTTGAAAACTTATTTTATTTTTCCCTTTTACTTTATTTGTTGTGTTGGGCATTGAATTAAATATACTTGGTTGCACCCTCTTGTTATTTGGTGTGCTTATTAAGAAATTAAAACTTTCTAACACAACTAAACCTTAGAAGCTGTTTAATTAATTGGTATCCTGATACTGTGCTACTTAAATTATAATTTTTTTTTATATACAAGGGCTGATCATCAAAGACTGAGACTAATTTTTTCCTGTAGCTTCCGTGATAGTTTCGTATCTGTAACATAATTATTTGAAAAAAGCCGGTTTTTATGTATGTCAGTAGGCAGCAGCACTCTCATATCGGTAGGTTGTTAGTAATGCTCTATTTTGTAGACCTACGTGCATTTCACATACCAGACAATGGAGGTGACACGAGAGGAGCAGTACAGCACAATCAAATTCTGATTTTGTTTAAACCATACAGCCACCGAAACTTATGAAAAGCTGAAGCAAGCACAGTGAAGATGCACTACCTCGTGCAACAGTGTTTAGGAAGTTCAAGGACTCCAAAGAAGGCCGACTTGTCAGTGTTAAGCAAGGTGGGCTTGGTGTTACGGCTTCTGCAGTGACTGAAGTCAACATCAACACAGCTGCTGTGATTGTCCGAGAGGATCGGCGTATAACATTACGTAACCTCAGTGAAGTGTTGAGAATTTCACATGGCAGTGTGTTTACAATTATGCACAACCATCTCCATATGACCCGAATTTGTGCTCGTTGGGTGCCAAGTCTGTCAACTCCCGAACAAAAGGCTGTTCGATTGGAGACAAGCAGTGAGGTGCTGCATCTCTTTGCTGATGGAGGGGATGCATTTTTTAAATCGATTATCACCGGTGATGAGTCATGGCTGCATCATTATGATCCTGAAGGAAAACAAGCCAGCAGTGTGGAAATCGCCAGGTTCTCCAACACCATAAAAGGCAAAAGTTGTTCCATCTGCAGGGAAATTGATGGTGATCACATTTTTTACTGTAATGGAATGATTTACCAGCATGCAGTTCCCCCTCACACTACTGTTACAGCCACATACTACACGTCAGTATTGGCTACACTGAGGAAGCACATTGCAAAGAAACGACCAGAGCTTTCTCGGACTGGGTGACGACTTCATCATGACAATGCACGGCCTCACGTCGCAAATCAAGTCATGAGGTTTCTGGCTCGATTCAACATTACCTGTGTACCACATCCACCTTATAGCCCTGATCTTGCACCCTGCAACTTTTTTTTATTCCCATCACTAAAGGCAAAGCTTATGGGTATTCGATTTGAGAACTCTGAAGCAATGCTCAAGAAAAGTGAGGCGATTCTCATCAAGGACCTGACAAAGAATGGTCTGCAGCACGTGTTCAAGGACTGGCAGAGACGCTATAAAAAGTCCATTGAAGTAGGAGGGGACTACTTTGAAAAAGATCACATAAACATTGAATTGGAGTAATAAACATCTGTGAAAAAAAAATCAGTCTCAGTCTTTGTTGATCAGCCCTCGTACTAAGTTTTTTTTAAAAAAATTGATTTGACTGTTTTCCTCTTAGTATATGTCATAGTAAATTTTCTAATATAGCTGCAGCTTTTAATTTTGTTTTAATTAAATACATTTCCTTTTGGTGTGCATGAGATGTTGTAAAGCCTTTACTACAGTTAAAACCAGTAATTGTTTTAAAATTAAGAGTTTTACAATTCGTTTAACTTTTTATTGATTTGGCCACTGGAATTTAGCTACACATTTTGTTTATATTCTCAGCATTTGTGTTGTTTATGTAACACTGTTACCACGAAATATTGCTAAGGCTGTTTTTTCTTCAGGTGCTGTCATTGGGGTGGGACCTTGGTTGCCCTCTTTCTCATTCATCTGCACCCTATTTCTGCTTCAGGATTTCTTTATGTGCTGTTCTTCTACCTGTGCTATGGGTGTTGCCCATCTGGTTCATTTTGGCATCGATTCCTGCCCAGCATGGTGTTTCATCATGCAGTTGCCTGCTGGTTTATCCTTGCCAATCTATTACATCACAAAGGCTTCCTGAAGGAGAATGCTGGGATTCCCTAAGGTTCTTCTATGTATAATTACTGGTGTTCTTCTATACAACAATATTAACTTCTCACCAGTTTGTAAGTACATAGTTATATGTTTACATGGTCACTGAGCATCTGTGCAAGTGAATTGTTTCTCTATGTGAATAAACTCCAGAAGAACTCCTTAAAGAAGAACAATGACCATGTTCCGTTGCATGGGTAAATTTGACGAACCTTAAAACTATTTAATTGAATGTTCTTCAACTCTGGCACTAGTCAAAGAGAGACTTTGGTTCAGGTGAATTGCTTCCATTCCTTTCCCAAATAAGAGAAAGAAGGGGGGGGGAGCCTTCATTGAACTATATGAGAATATTGTAAAATTAACATAACCTTTTTATTCCATATTTTATTGTACATGTCAGTTGAGAATTTCTTTTCTGGGGGAGGGGCATACTAGATTATCTTTTTTTATGAATCTTTTTGCTTTGGCTCTGGTATGACTAGAAGCTCTTCCTTAACTAAAGGCTTTGCCTTGTGATGTCAGTCCTTCTCTGCCCTGTGGTCAGGTTTGGAGTTTCATGAGGGAGAGTGAGGTCAGTCGCTTGTCTGGAAATGTGAGCAAAACATCTGGAGGCTGGAGTCTGGATTCCTCGCTATTAGTTTAACTTGATGCACTCCAAAAGATAAGTGAAGATTTGTTGCAACTATTATTTTTATATTAATATTAAATACTATTATTATTTAAGTGAACCATATAGTTATAGGGTTAGAGGGGAAAATAAAATTGTATATTGCAGCGAGTCAACAAGTGCCGTGGAACGAAAAGATGGAAATACAGTAAGCAAGGAGTTTTGCAAAGGACAGGATATGGTCAGACCAACAATTTTCACGCCTCGCCAGGTGTAGGTGTGATCAACCATTATTAACAGGTCTTACCTGCACACCGGATTATTGTTTGACCTGTCCTGAGTACTTGGCACAACAGTGCAGAGGTAGGACAATGCAGTTGTCGCTTACAAAAGTTACTGCAGTTTAAAACACATTCACCATGCTACGGGAACAAATTTCTAAAATGGAACTAGCATTTTTTTATGTTCGCAGAGTTTCAACAAATAGACCTTAAAAGTGTGGCTCTACCCTGATAGAGGACTGCTGGTCTCAATAAGGATGAAAATAAACAGTGATTACTGGAAATTGTAAGTGTTCATAGTGTTTGTATGTGAGCACTATGTATGTGGAAAACCCAGATCCCAAAAATCCACTTACAGCTTAGGTGAACGGGATGTGCATCACCCCCTGAGACCTTCAAGATCTCATGCTCTAGAGACTAGCAGAGGGATGAAAGTGGGGTGCAGGTAAAAGAAAGTGGACATTATTTATTCCCCAGACTCACCCATCCCGATTCCGACCAGGTGGGCTGAAAGTATTAATTTTTTTTTAACAATTTCGGTGTAATGAAAATTATTTCCGTATTGTCCCCATAAAAAGAATTTCTCAGCTGACATTATTATTGTTATTATTGGTCTAAAGTTTTATTTGGGAAAGGGTTTTTCAAAAATATGTTAACTGGGGTAATTGGCTGTATTCGCTATGCTGAAAATTAAGAATTATTAAACCTTGAAGAGTTGAAATTCAATTGTTTTCTTGATATCCTTTAAGGGAACCTTTTCCTTTATACAAACCTTGAGTGATGATCAACGTATGTGCCTTTGGGGTAAAATGAGGACAAGCACAGTCCAGAATCAAGCTGTAAAAGAGGTCTTTAGAAACTTGGCATACATTAATGCTAACTTTGCAATGATATCAAAAGCCATCACATGATTGGAGGCTACTGATACTTAATCGATTGACACCCTGGGTTTGTGCAACAAGTGCAGACTGAATTACATTGAGCTCAGGATATTTGGCTGACAAAGGGAACAACAAATTGTGGTATTGTTCAGTGAAAATTTGAAAATTCTACAATGTGCAGCAACATTTGAAGACAAAAATAAAAGCTGGCCTGCAGCTGACCTTACCACCTTCAAATATAATTTTTAGTGACTTCTGTTTGAATGGCAGCAACATACGCTTGTGACATGTGACGTGAGGAGGAGCTTTTCCAAGTACAAAACTAAGTTCAGCAACATATGTAATTCTTTTAAAATGAAAAATGAAAATGCATCTTGTGCAACCTTGCAGAAACTGAATTGAGAGGATGTATGAACTAATGGAATGCTTTGAACAAATAGTGTGCACCAGTAAAAATAAGGTTTTATTGTTTTCACTGTACTACTGCTTTTTTTTTTTTCTTTTGGACGCATACAACATTTTAAAACTAACTGCCAAATGCTTTCAAAAAGCTAGCTGCAAAAAGTAAGTATCATATTCACAATTTGTTGTGGAGTGAATGTTGCATGCATGTTATATAAAACATAATCAACAAAATATTTTTGAAACAAGCTTAAAGTAAAATTTTATTTTTAAGATCATATTTGTAGAAGTTATATGTCATAAATATTTTCATATTTTGCTGATATTTACATTATTAAAATCCATGCCCTTGTAATAACATTCAATTGTTTTCTGCCTATACCAAAATAAATATATCAGTATATATTTTTGTGTGCAAAGATGATTTCAAATTATTTATCATTGGTATTAATTCTATTTCCATTGAACCAGTGACGCTATATACTATAATACAGCAAATAAGCACATAATTTTGCAGACATTTCCAGTTTAATGCAAACATTTACACAAAAAAAATGAAATTAAGAACAAAATGCAAGTGGAATGGTATGGGTGCATTATTGACAATTATGAGCTTTCAAAATCCATCACCAAATAACCTCACAGTGACATGTGTAGTGTATGCAGTTATTGTGCTTTTGTGTGCATTAACTTTTTCCACAGAGTTGGTGGTTATTTAGTTAATATGTTATTTACTTTTAGCATGATCTGTTTACAATCATGTTGCCATCCTCAAGCATTATTTTAATAGTCATATGATTAAGTTGCAATTAAAAGAACTCATTATGCTGATATTTCACCATACTCTTAATACTGTTGTTTTGGAGAATATAATTTTTCATTCTTACCTTAAATCATCAAAACCTAGTTTAGGAGTTGCTTCTTGCATTGTAACTTCCTCAATGAACCACCTAAAACAAACACACTTATTGTATTAATTTTGAATATATATGCTCATTAAACAAAATGTATATCCCTGAACAAAATGATGAGTAATTTTTGGGTGCTAAGTAGTGATGTTCATGAAAGCTGTGCTCACGTAATACAGTTTTAATGACTGCAGTAAGTTCTTTTCCAGTCAATGTAAACATCACTCTGAATCAACAGGAAAGAAAGGTTATGCTAGTGTTACCATGCCCAAGGAGTTAGAAGTTATCAATTATCTTTAAAGTCATGAGTTCAAACACATTACAGCAGAATGATGGCTTCATTGCCTTCCCAAAATAACCTCTACAGACTTGCCCCCAAGTGACCCTTGCATAGTGTCTCTATTAAGAAGCAACAACAATGCGGCCATCAAGATGACCATGATTTCTGCCACAGTGAATACCACCTAGTGGCATAACATAAAATTGTAGTGATAGTACAGAAACAGTGTGGGAGAAAAAGCTTCATTATCATGTATGCCTTCAAATGTATTGACCCAAAAGGCAAATACTTCATACAACTTGCGCATATGTAAAATTCCTTAAAACAAGTGAAGATGTGTTACTGACTTTGTTGCTACATTTAATTCAGTTTAGAATAGCAGCACAGTAATTAAACATGATGGAGTTTAAATTACCACATTTACATTATGTTTAATCATATTCAAAGAAAATTAACCAATAAATCCACAAGGTTAGGGTGCATGTGCTCTTATACAGCAACTGCCACTGGATAGAAAACAGCTTGCATGGAATGATGCTGATAATGTTGAAAAAAATTTGATAAAGAGAGAAGCAAGGACAACCAACAGGAGAAGATCATCACGGGAGAAGAATCATGAGTATACTATAGAATTCTGAAACAAAGTGGCAATCATCACTATGATACATTCCCAGTAACAAGTGTTAAAATGCAGGGAAAAGATGGTGGCTTCCTTCTTCACAAAAACCAGACATTTAGCAGCAGTTATGCATAGTGGAATGTGAATGATTGCTATCGGTCACTGCAGCATGTAGTACAAAGTGTCCAAGATCAAAAACTGTTCACTTGCTGCTTCACTATGATAATACTACTGCTTATAAAGTTGCCAGAGCGCTCAATTTCTTGGCTTATAAAAACAGTCCTTTCTAATATTCTTATTCTCCAGATTTGGCTTTATATACAAAGCCTGTTCAAAAAGTATCGCGAATTTTGTGTTTTTTCAAAAGTATTTATTTATTCATGAATATCTATTTTGTCCCCTTCAAAATAATCCCCATCAGATATACATTTGTGCCAACATTTTTTCCAATCTTCAAAGCACTTAAATTCATGCACAAGCAATGATGTGTGAGCAGGGGCATTATGGTGCAAAAGCCAATTTTTGTTCTTCCACAAATCTGGGCATTTCTGATAGATTGCTTCGCGCAAATTGCCCATAACTTGCAGGTAATATTCCTTATGACGTTCTACCCTGTGGCAAGAACTCATGATGCACAACGCCCCTGCAATCAAAGAAAACTGTAAGCAAAACCTTCACATTCGGCCAAACTTGATGCGCTTTTTTCGATCTTGGCTCGTGTGGCAGCATCCATTGGGATGATTGAGCTTTAGTTTCCACATCATAACCATAAACCCATGATTCGTCACCAGCTATGACCCTCTTGAGCAAAGTTGGGTCATTGCGGACAGAGTTCAACAGCTCCTTAGCAACATTAATGTGATGGTGTTTTTGGTCGAAATTGAGCAACTTTGGTACAAATTTTGCAGCGACCCATCTCATGCCCAAATCATTGGTAAAAGTTGAATGGCTCAAGCCAATTAATATGTTTAGGTCCTCAGCAACTTCTCTAATGGTGATTCAACAATTGGCCAATACTATTTTCTGCACTTCTTCGTTTTCATCAGTTGTTCACGAGCTCCGGTGTCCGGGATGCTCTTTGCCGTTCACATCTTCTCGACCCTCTGAGAACATTTTGTACCACTGATAATTGTTGCTTTGGTCCAAGGTATCCATATGCTACAGTCAACATTTGGAATGCATCCGCACACTTAATTTTGATACAGATTTTTTTTCTCCATTTTTTGGAATAGGCAAAAATCGAAGACAAGCCAAAACACCTCCAAGCAAAATAGCTGTTAACAACTAACTGAACATTCAAAATGGCCAAGTTTGTCAACATAAGTAAGGGAAATGGGTACTAACATAATGCCACAAAACAATTGAAAATTGAATATACATAGCTGTGGAAATTCAAAATTCGCGATACTTTTTGAACAGGCCTTGTAACATTATCCTTTCTCTTAAAACAAAAGATATTCAGATGTAATTGGAGTTTATGTGAAGGCTATGTATGACATACCAATAAAAGCTTGGTTAGGAGCATTTTCGAAATGGTTTGAATGGAGGCAAAAGCGTATACATGATCACAGAGAATACTTTGAAAAGCTGTAGTACTTGTAACTCAACTGAAAAATATTTGCTTGCTGCTATAAAATTTTCGAATGAAGCTTATGGAGTACTTACCTATGATACAACAACAAGGCAGCACAGTTTCTGGACCAATGGATATAGTCCTTACTAAGACTTTTGGTGGATCCACATGGACTCTGATTCATGTTGTTACTGTATTTTTGAAGCTTCTTGCAGCAAGGTTCATCCAAGTTTATTGTACTTCTCTTCATGCTTTCTGTGGTGCTCGTGTTGGGACGAGTACTTCCACTATGTGACTTGCTGCGAGGTCTTTTAATTGGTGATGATACGGTATAGGAGACACTCAGGACAGGAGTTAAGGATATTGTGGAATGCTGTGGAAGTTCCTTGTAGACTGGACTAGAGATGTTACGATTACTATCTTCAAGAGAATTTTGCTCATCACTCAGTATGAAAACACAATTCACATCATCAAAGCCTCGTCCCATTATCCCACTAGGAGTATGTCCAAGATCAAATGTATGGCCCAGTTCATGACACACTGAGCCAAGTGTTGTAGCAAAGCAACCACCATATGTTCCTCTGGAAAAAAAAAATGTCAATTTACACATCGTGGCTTAGTCTTTACTTTCTGATAAATGTTTAAATTACATGATCCTTGACGTTTTAAAGCATTGCAAACTGTATTGATTTGTCCACTATATATCAAGATAGTCAATATATCACAGTAAATGAGTCATGCATTTCTGAAGCTTATCTTTGCGAAAATAAGTACAACAGTAACAATAGAGCAATTTAATTATTAATACAACATAATGTATTATAATTTTCTGCTTAAATACAATAGGATGTAACAACATTCAGCCAAGTAGCGTGATGTTAGGCAAATAATTTTGTATAAAACACATGCAGTCTAAAGGTTCATAATGTAATAGAATAAATCAGTTATATGAAAATACCTTGGTGATAAAACAACTCTAATGTGATGATACATATGGATATTTGTTGCAAGAATATTAAGCCAGATATGTCAATATTTAAATTTCAAATGAACATAATACAGTGCATATCAAAAATAATTATACAAACTTTGGGGACAGCTTCTCATACCAGAACCAGAAACAAAGTCAATAACAAAACAAAGTTGAAATATACTTCATTTTTGAGTGATTTATCAAATAATTCTTTAATCAGAAAGTCAGAGTAGTTGATCGAAATGTTAATCCTCTTCTACACATGCATGCTCTCTTCAGATGACACGATAGTGTTTCCTCTAAGTGTGAGGTGCTCCAGATTATGCATTGTTTATTCCAAAAACGTTAACATAACCTTCCCCGTATATGGCTGTATTGGTACTTCTTGGGTTTTGGTGGCAAAGAATGGTGTCATTCCTTGCTTACTCTATTTGTTTTGGGTTGGTTGTAGTGCACCCAGGTTTCAACTGCTGTAATGATTCCCGCAAGGAAGCCATCACCTTCTGCTTCAAAATATCATGAAAGCTCTTCACAGATAACAACGTATCAGTCTTGCAGTTATGTAGTGAGCTGTTGTGGCACCCACCTTGCAAAACAGCATGTCATGAATAACGTCAGTGCTGAGCCACGATATGTTCATATTTGAAATTATTTCACCCACTGTAACATGAGAGTTTTCCATCACAATGGCTCCAGCAGCTGCAATACATTTTGGTATCAGTTTGGTGTGGTGTGCCTGACTTGGCCAGAGAACATCTGCCTTGGAAGTAATACTGTTACTGAACTTTCTACCCCACTTTTTAACTTTCTCTATGTACATAGTGTATAGAGAAGGTATTGCATTGTACCAAAAAATTCGATACCGAGATTTCACCGGAAATACATGTTTTGAGACCACCTGAATCAAAAAAAAGCATTTTTAGAAAAATGTCCATGTGTGTGTCTGTCTGTCTATGTGTGTGTGTCTGTGGGCAGCATAGCTCAAAAACGAAAAGACCGTTAAAGACCAAACTTGGTATTTAAGTTCAGTATCTTCCAAGGATGCGACACAAAGATTTTCAAGAAAATCCCCCCACCCCCAACTATCCTTCACATGGAAAAATTTTCGGAAATTGTGATTTTCTAAAAAATGGCTCTAACGATTTTGATAAAAATATCATATATTAAAGATATATACTTGACAAATAATATGTATATCTTGAATTTTCTGGGAATAGCCTCTGAAGAATACTTTATTCTGGATGAAATTTACGGAATTTTGTGTAACTGGTAAACCGTAAGAGATAGACAAAAACTTACCACACAAAAAATGTAGAGCACATTAAAACACAAATTTATGTTATATACAATTTTTTCCTGGAGTTGAGCATTTTTTAGATATTCCTTGTTTTTTGTTTCAGCCTTAAAAAACATACTTTTCTCATTCAGGAATTTGTCTACTCCTGTCCATACAAACAAAGGAACTTCAGTCACATAGCAACCATCTTTGGCTATCACTTTAATCTATGTTACTCCCTTATTTCGCTTCTACTTATAGAGAAGCAAGTAATAAGACTATTGCTGCTAATTTTTTACTTTCTCTATACATACTATGTACATAGTGTATAGAGGAAGTATTGTATTCCACCCAAAAATTTGATACCGAAATTTCACAGGAAATATATGTTTTAGGACTCCCTGAATCAAAAAAAAAAAAAAAAAAGCATTTTCAGAAAAAGGTCCATGTGTATGTGTGTCTGTGGACAGCATAGCTCAAAAACGAAAAGACCGTTAAATACTAAACTTGGTATTTAGATTTGGTATCTTCCAAGGATGCAACACGAAGAGTTTCAAGAAAATCCCCCCACCCCCAACTACCCTTTACATTGAAACATTTTGAAAATTTTGATTTTCTAAAAAATGACGTAACGATTTTTATTATAATCCCGTATATTAAAGATATTTACATACCAAATAAAATGTATATCTTGAATTTTCTGGGAATAGCCTCTGAAGAGCTCTTTATTCTGGATGAATTTTGCTAAATGTTGCTTAACTGCTAAACGGTAAGAGATATACAAAAACTTACTACACAGAAAATGTTGATCTGATCAAAACACACAATATATGTCCCTTACATTTTTGTTGTGGAGGTAACCGTTTCCGAGATATTCCTTGTTTTTGGTTTCAGTTGTGGGTACTTATACTTTTCTCAGACAGGAAGTGTCTGTTTTTCTTTTGTTCAACTCCTGGCCAAGCAAAGAAGCGATTTGCAATGACAATCGAATAACGACAGATTTTAAAACATTTGACTATCGGTTTAGCCTAGTGTATTCCCTTATTTTCTTTCTACTTATAATTAACTACGTAGTAAGAACATTCTACTAATGATTATCTTGATTAGCAAGGTGCAGAAAGAAGAATAATCTTATGTAAGAAGTTTGTAGAAGAGCTAGAGAAAGTCATGAGAGTGTAACACATCAGATTTTTCTAACTTAGCATGAAGTAAATAGAAGCATAAACTTTTTAACAAAAATTTGCTGCAGAGATATAGAGAAAGTCATGTGAATGGATTACATCAGATTTTTTTTTTAATGTTGTTTAATATCCTTTAGCCTGGTTGATTATATCAGACGATGAATGAAATTGGTGAAATGATGCTCAAATGATCTCCTGGTCCATGGAGATTAAATTTACTTGACATTTGTCTTCTTAGGATAAGGGAAAACCCCCCAAAAAAAGCTTATTCGGGTAACTCACCCTAAACAAGATTCAAAATTTTGACCTTTTGAATGTAGGCAGAAATGCTACCCCCACACTACCCAGGCAGGCTTTTCTACTCCACTTGTAACCTGCCACACTGATAAACCCTCTTACCATATTGGACCTTCATTCATCATTCATTAATGGATTCAATAGGTTTTGTACTTTCACTGCTCAGAAAATGTATGACAGAACGTAGTTCTTCATTGGTGCATGTCTCAAGTAGGGCAACCACTTAAAACTAGCATTGTGGTTGCATTTTGCTTGTCTGCAGTATGCTGCCACCTTCTGAGCATAGAACAAAGGGGTCAAGATTCAAATTTTTGTTACATATCCATTGGAGTCTCTTAGATACATTTCCATACACTAGCTTTAATACCATAAAATAATTAAGGATATAAATTGGTGTTTTACCTGACCCTATACAACAAATATACCACACAGAGTACATTTTGTAGTTTGGACAGATTAAAAGATTACCAAAAATTATCTGCAGCTTTTTTTAAAACATCACGAGGAAAGTTTTCTCTTTTGTTGAAATATGCCAGTTTAGATGAGTCTAGGAAATTGGAATACTGCAGTTTTCAAATGATGCAAATCTAATGTTATCTGAATACTGATATAATCAATGATTTCAAAGAACAGCCTCCAGCAATGGTTTCTCTGTGATTCATCATGTAGTCCCCTCCTTTTCATCTGAATCACTTTGTCCCAGAAGACATGGTGATACAAAAGTATCCATTTCCTTTTGGAGTATGTTTTGAAGTTCAGTAATTAATTATTGCAGTACAAAATATTAACATTTCTAGACTGAAGTATGTTGTAAACATAAAATTAGGAAAATAAATTAGATTAAGACGTTCAAAATATATGGAGAGAACATATACAATGTATGCTGGATTCAACTACAATAACTATAAACAATTATAAACCATTTATTTTCTGTAACTTAAATAAAGAAATGGATCATGATCATCTTCTACATCGTCCAACTTTTACAGAAGATTACAACCTCCCACCTAAATATTGGGGTGCAAGAAAAAGAATGATTTCATTATCAAGTGTTTAACATTATATACCAACCAACAATTATAAATCACTAGGAACAAGATCAATAGGAAGACCCAGGAAAAAATGTCGGGCCAATTTTAATTTTGTTTGAAAATGGAGCAGGTTGTTTGGACTAAACCATTAAAGAAGCTGATGATGAAGTTAATTAAACATTTATTATAAAGCATATTTTAAAGATTCCTTAGGAAGTTTGCAAATCCTCTAGGTTTCATCATTTTAAGTCTTCATTTTAATTAATACAATCAAATGCCACAATTACAGATTCAGTTTTCACTGTATTGGTAAATTTAGAGGTGAAATTCCAGCAAGTAGAAGATTTGAAGATAGCTTCTTTGATATAAAAGCAAAATATCTGATGTGTTCCATTCACATGACTTTCTCTACATCTCTGCAACAAATTATTGTTAAAAAGCTTATGCTTCTATTTACTTAATGCTAATCGAAAAAAATTAGCAGAAATAGTCTTATTACTTGCTTCCTTGTAAGTAGAAGCGAAATAAGGGAGTACCATAGGTTAAAATGATATTCAAAAGCTGGTTGCTATGTGACTGAAGTTCCTTTGAATGGACAGGAGTTGACAAAGTCCTGTGTGAGAAAAGTATAATTTTTTAAAGCTGAAACCAAAAGCAAGGAATGTCTCAAAAACGATCCACTCCATGAAAAAATGCATACAACATAAGTTATGTGTTTTAAAGTGCTCTACATTTTTTGCGTGGTAAGTTTATGTCCATCTCGTTTAGCAGTTATACAAAATTCCGTAAAATTCATCCAAATAAAGTAGTCTTCAGAGGCTATTGCCAGAAAATTCAAGATATACATTTTATTTGTCAGACAAATAAATATCTTTAATATATGATAATCAAAATTGTTAGAGCCATTTTTAAGAAAATAAAAAATTTCGAAAAAAGTTCCACATAAGGGTAGTTTGGAGTGGGGGAGTTTTCTCAAAATCTTCGTGTCGTATCCCTGGAACATACTAAACTTAAATACCAAGTTTAGTATTTTACTGACTTTTCGTTTTTGAGTTATTGTGTTCATAGACACATTCACGGACCTTTTTGTGAAAATGTTTTTTATGGACACAGGGGACCCTAAAACATACATTTCCGGTGAAATCTCAGTATCAAATTTTTGGGTGCAGTGCAATACCTTCTCTATACACTATGTACATAGTATGTATAGAGAAAGTAAAAATTCATATAGCCTCTTTGGAGAGTGAGAAAAAAGGAAGATAGTATTTAAGATTACTAAAAATACTTTAAGCTCTTTGTTGCATTCTAATGATTTTCAGATAATTTATTATATAGGTTGTTCCACAATGACACTGAATGAATATAACACTTTTATAGCTTAGAACTTGAACTAGTCCGAATTTTTATATCACAGATTCAAAACTCTTTTAGGTACATTTTAATGTAATATTGCAAATTAAATCATTTTAAGATTTGTCAGCACATGAAGCACTAGTGTGTGATGTCCACATACAACTCAGAGGGTGTTCTTGGCAAGAATGCCCATGTCATGGAAAAAAACATGTTTTTCCTTGCCCTTTATCAGTAAAATTGTCCCAGTTTTCAGAGTTACCTATTCAAAAGACTACATATGACTCTGACAGTGTTGATGTTGCTTTTGAAATTGTAACATACATATTTTGCCCTAATCACTATCTTACACTTTTTATCCCAGTCATTTTGTAATTATCCGAATAATAAATTCTTAACAACTTGCTGTAAATATCAACTATGTGCTGTTAAATGTACAAATGTTTCATTTAATATTAAGTGGTTGGATGGTTGGTATTTAATGTTAAATGCGTGACAATGCAATCATTCGTTTTCTTGCACTTCAATTTAGTTGGAAGGTTGCAATCTTCTATAAAAGTCAGACAACGTAGAAGATGATCACTATCTATTTCTTCATTTAAGTTACAGAAAAGACATATAGGATTCTCTGTTATGCCAAATCTGTATAAGTATTTTTGTAAACAGTCATGTCCTGTTAGTAGTATGAAGGTTACTACTGGAGATTTTCTTGGTAATGTAGAAATATTGTAATCTTGTAAATTTTTCCATTGTTTTCCAGATGTTTTGTTTGTGTATTCTTCATTGATTTTGTTTTTGTACTTATTTGGTATTATTCTTTTAATAGAACAAAAAGGGATTAAACTAGATGTTGATTTGGGCTAATTTTACTTCCCTTTTTGGCCAAAGAATTAGCCATTTCATTGCCTAATTTTCCACAGTTTTTGTATTATTTTACGACATTCTAAAATATTAACGCTTTTGGGTGTTGTATCTTGGGTTATAGCAATAATGGCTGCTTTTGAATCAGATAGGATTACAGTTTTTTCAAATTTTTTATATGATAAAAGGGAAGACTTTGTAGACTTAAGAGAATTCCATGATTTCGCCATCAAAATTTGTTGAATACATATCTAATTTTCAATAAAATGAGAAGAGTGGGCATTTTGTTCCAGCACGGGTGCCCCTATCATTTGGTAGACTGGAACCATCTGTAAAAATATGTAACCATTCAGTAAAGGATATTGTAAATGTTTTATTTCCAGTGATATTTGTTTTAAGATGTCTGGAGAAGTTCTGATTTCTTGACATCTTCTGCTAGATGGAGGTTATATTGAATTTCAAAGAGTTCTAGAGGATTGTTTCTTATTTGTAAATTTTCTTTTAAACTTGGGACTTATAATTTCAATTTGATTTTATGTACAATGCTTAAGAAGCTTTGTTGGGTTTTAAAATGGATTATTGGTTTTTGCTGAATCCAATTTATTATGAGGTAACCTTATAAGTTTCTCATATTGTATGATTGCTGTTTCCTCAATTTCAGTTTCTATGTTTATGTTGTTCATAAAAATTTACATGGCAGTGATTGGTGGTGTTTCAATAGCTGCTGTTATCAAGCAAGGATTTGATTTTGAAGTTTAATAAGTTTTTCTACATTTGTAGTTTATAGAATTTCTTGGCAATAGTGAATAATAGGTTTTATGTACATCTGTTAGAGGGTGTTTAAGGTTTGCATATTGCAGTCCCACTTTTTCCCTGCTAATCGCTTTAATAATGGTAGTTTTTTTCTCACTTTTCTGCATGTTTTCCATTTGTTTCTTCCATGTTAATTTTGTATTAAAAGCAATTCCTAAATACTGTACTTCATGTGTTTCAGTTAGTGTTTTCCCTTCAAATTTTCATGAATAAGCAATGATTTCTTTCTTAACAAAAATAATTATAATTTGCCTTCTGTATATTTATCTTCATTATATTTTGGGATGTCCATGTTTCTAAATGAGTGATTATTGAATTATGTTGATTAACTGTTGGCTTTGGTTGTTTTGTTTTGAAGTCCATATTACAATATTGTCAGTAAAATGTCGAATTTTTGTTTGGGGATTTTCTATGTGTTTAGGTAGATCATTAATATACATATTGAATAAAGTGATATTAAGAATAGAAACTTGGTAGGCCTTGTTGTGTTTGATGATACTTAGAAAGATGGTTATCATAATTTGTAGCAATGAAATGTTGGATAATAAAATTTCTGATCCACTGAAGCATGTTACCTTGAATACTTAACATTTGCATTTTTCTAATAATTTAAATCTCCAAATAGAGTCCTTGTAGATCAACAAATATTTCTAAGCTATCTTTTCTCTTATTGAAACTGTCTTTAATATCTTGACTTAGATGTATAACTTGTTGATTTGTTGAACATAATTGTTTGAATCTAGCTTGTTTGGGAGAGAGTAAATTATTTGTTTCTAAATACCAATTTAGACGATTAGAAATAATTTTTTCCACAGTTTTCTTTTTGTCCTATTTAGTTTCCGCCCTTTATTATGAATCCAAAAGAATACTGATTCATGTTAAACTTGCAATAAAAGCATTGAAGTTAATAAAAAATAGGATGCTGCATTTCAGTCTCACTTAGCATCTTCACTGCAATATTCAGATGGTTCAAATCCTTGTTCCCTTGATGATGTGTTTTATTCCTTCCAAGAGGTGGAAACAATGAACGCATGCACAATCTAATAGAGATGTAGCCAAGACATTGCCAATGACTTGTTTATCCACATGCTGCATCACAATGCTTGCTTATCTGTCATTCCCCCCCTTTTTTTCCATTTTTCTTTGGGTGTTATCACATGACTTGCACACCCAATGGAGATGCCATTGACATGTGGTTTAGAGTTCTATAGGCTTGTGAAATGATCTTTTATGGTTATTTCCTCAGTTGATGAATTACACACCCCTCTATTGTAACAGTGAGTCTGAATAAACAGCTGAAATTACATTGCCAGTGACAGCTTTTCCTTGTTGCTAAGCTTAAACATTTCACATCTTGGATTTTGACATTCATTGTTTAATATGTATTAATAAAGTAAGGATTTTATGTTTATAGAACAGCCAAGGACTTATTACACCTACAAATTATGAAAGGTTTTGTTAATAATACTGTAAATTTTAATCTACTAAAGCCAATGTTAGCTATCTACACAGAATATCACAAATACAGCAGTGTGATAACTGAAAGCTAATTATGAACTTGATTATTCAAGTTAAATTACATTTTTATAGATCACTTCTAAACATTACCAATACTAATATAGCTTCCTCGATTTTCCTTATATTGTCATATAAGGTTAAAAAAATGGTTTTAAAGTAATGAGGCAAACAATATTCCATAGGTTACCTATCATAAGGTTAAGCCACATTTTAAAATAAGTAAGGATTTCCAAAATTATAAAACAATGTTATGAAGCAGTGCTTATAATATGTTCCTTGCTTTGTTTTTTATTTTTTCCACTTACATTCTCTCACTAACATCTCAGGTTATATTGTCTGCTTTGACCTTGCTATTGGGCATGAATATTTTTTTTAAAAAGCTCCAATGAGACCTGTCTAGATTTGATTTCTCATCCTTCTAAACCATCAAGCAGATTTTGAGCGAGAAAAACAAAAGATTAATTTGTTTGATAGCACAGGATACTACATTCCTTGTTTTCCAATGTATGAGTAACTTACATACTTATATACTCTTTTCTATCAGTGTATCTCTCCTGCAATATGTGACACGAGTAACAGTCTTTTCCTGTATTGTTCCTTCATTCTGGGGTGAAACAATCTTCTCTAAATATTCTTTCATATTTATAAACAATGTACAGTATTAGCTTGAAAAGATTCAGATTTTTTTAAAATTTAATTCATTTAGTAATTTTTTAACATTTACCTTTTTCATATTCAGCAAACATTTTCTGCAGTTTCTGCTGTGCATCCCTGTTTACAATTACTTTCTTCCAAACGTATGCAGGAGCAACATGTCAGGAGAGATAGGGTAGATAGCACCTATTATGAATGAAGAGCGATTTCATTCCATTGTGTTATGGTGCTTTTTTATTCTCTTTTCATTATATTTTCCATTTACATGTATGCAACTCTGTTTGGGAATTTAAACATCAGCGGTACAAACATGTCTTCTAAGCACATTAGTTGCAAAGCCATGTTTTCTTTTAGCCAGATTTCTTTGGCCACTAAACAGATTTGCTTCCATCTCCTTTTACTGTTTTGGCTGTGGGACTTTACTTCTGTTGGAGCTAAATGTGTTTAGGGTTACTAGATGTCTGAAATATCATGTACTTAACATTACATTTTTACCTTCTGTTCAGTATTACATCTGGGAAATCTCTGAAATATCTTTCATTTTAAGAAAATAATTATATAATAGTTTCAAATTGATTATCATACAAGAAGGATTAGACAAACATTTATTGAAAATGGTGGAATTGTTAGTATTCCTGCATAAAAGGTTTTAATTGATACCATCACAGTAAATACACAAAAGAAAGAAACAAGCCATTGATTGATCCAGTCAATTATTCTTCTAGTAAAATTTCACTTTGAACACCTAAGTTGTGTAGGTCAAAGCCATCAATTTCTTTTAAAATATGTTCCATCATTATACATCATTATGTGTAATTGTTAAGGTTCTTTGCTCTTTTTATTATCATTTGAATACTTAAGAAACTACAAAAAACCTGTGTAAATTTTTAGTACAATTTCTGTGTTTATTTATCCTGCATTTTAACATTTTTGACCAACAGTCATATGTTTCACTGTAAGAATTTGGAACGCTGATTTTCTATGTCTAAAGCATATTTCAGCAATTTTAATTTGAAGAAACAGACTAAATTTTAAAGCACATTTTAAATATGTATCACTGCATAAAATATGAAGTATTACAAGTTTAATAACTAATTAACAAATGTAACTTAAGTACTGAAAGTTTATGCCTTATGTTTGCTGGGGTGAGCAATTGTTTCTTTAAAGCAGAAAATTAAGGCGAAAGGCATACCTTATTAATTAGTTGATGCTGTGCCCCTGTACATATACCAAATTAAACTACTTTATCACTGAACACTGCCTTTTTGTTCCTCAAATAGTCTAATCATCTTTGAAGTAAACAGTGGTATTTCTTCCATTTCATTCTTCATAAAATTTGGAAATGCTACAGCATATATCTGGTAACTACTGGGAGAAAATAAGCTCTTCAGAGATGGAGGAAAACTCATCTTTATTTTTGTTTAATATCCTTTAATCTGGTAGGCCATGTTGGATGATGAACGAAATGGGTGAAATGAAACTCAAATGAGCTTGAGGTCCATTGAGCTAAAAATTACCCTACATTCATCTATTCAGATAAAGAAAACACCTTGGAGAAAACCTTATCCTGATAACTCATCCTAACCGAGATTCACTCGGGACATCTTGAATGTGAGGCAGACACACTACCCTACATTACAGAGGTGGGTGAATAAATATTCTTAATTGATGGAATAGTTGCAGAAAATACCAACATACATGCATAAAATATATTTTCACCCTATAATATTATAGACTCAAACATTTATGCACTTATCAATCCAAATGGAT
This sequence comes from Hymenopus coronatus, assembly GCA_030762935.1. NCBI lineage: Eukaryota > Metazoa > Arthropoda > Insecta > Mantodea > Hymenopodidae > Hymenopus > Hymenopus coronatus. Next base: position 95,277,446 of record CM060888.1, read on the forward strand.
AATGGCAGTTGGTAATAAGCAAACTAAATTTTTAATTCCTTTTACAAAATTGGTAAAACTTGCCATTTTAAATACAAGGTAGAAGAATTTTAAATTTAAGATCAGAGGAAAATATAAAGAACTTGGAAAGTACATTAGGTAAGATTAGAAGAGAATAGCCATGAAAGGTGGGCAATATCAATAAGAATGACAAGGTTGTGTAAGGTGTACAAGGAAATCTAAACCAATGTCTCCTTCCTGGTGTTAATTATAGCACAGTAAGGAGGAAATGTGAATCCATAAATCCAGTGTTACAAACTGATAAACATAAATGGTATTTACATATTAGTAATTTTGTACTCAAAAAAATGTATATAATGTATAGAAAAATGTATGAATAATCTTGTTCATGCATTATGTCCCCCATTTTATAGTTTACAATAAACAACTTCAGCACTTTTGATTTCACTTTCAGGAACTAAATAAATACTATGCTAATTCATGACTACTGCATTACAATTATTTTACAAGAAACATATTTAATATTATTGCTTCTATTTTGAATGCTTTTCGACTCCAAAATAAGGCTAAATGTCAAACTGAATATGGCAACATACCTATAGCAACTATCATCCAGAAACTTCTTGCTGTCCACTTTAGTAGTATCTTGAAATCTAGTGAAAACCTCATCTACATTAAGTGGCCATGTATGGAGACAGGCAGAACCAAACAGAGCCAAGCCACCTCCTCCCAAAGCCACATATGCTTCTGTTGCAGCTATCATCTCTTCGTGGGTCCTTGGAATATCTGAAGGAGCCTGATATCGTGTACAAGACAGAAAAGCTAGAAACTTGCGATCTCTGCAACCCAGGGGTGAGAGCATTAGCTCTCGCCCAAAATGCTCCCACAGCTCTCTGGGAGTCATTACTTTCGCTCTGTCCACAGGAAGTTGACTGTGAAACACAATACATGGAGGACTAGAGCGATTCAGGTCCTGCTCCAGCTGGAAAGTTGCTCGATTATTTGTAGCTTCAAATAGCTTCTCTGCTACCAAGCTCTGGATGATGCGTGCGCCAAGAGCTATTCTTGTACATGCACTTGGCACTGTGTTATCTTCACCTTCAGGAGCCTGAGAAAAAATATTTTCCTAGTTACATCACTGCATGTAATGTTTGTAATTTTATGGTTACTTAAGCAATAAAACAATAAACATAAAACAAAATAGTATTTGAACATAGGAACATCCAGATTTAGAATTATGTCTTACAGTTTATAATTTTGAAATATTAACTATATTATCTCCTTACAGAAAAATAAAACTTTATTTGGAGCAGAGAAATTCATAATGCTATCTCTGTCAGTCCTACAACTATATTCATTGTTAGGTTACCAGGTGCTAATATAAGACAGGGTCGGGGAGTAGAACAGGCTTTACGAATATATTTTGACTCATCCAAATGCTGTCTATCGCTCATCTCATATTACACATAAGATTGTTGGTGCAATTGTTTATATATCCTTAAGTTTCCAAAGCTCAGACCTCTCCATAAAATAGCATATGAGCAGAAGGGAAGACAGGCTTTCATTTTAAAGGAAACAATGTAGGAAATTATTTTTCAGTTTGACATTGGAATCATTTGCAGTATCACACTTTAATTTTTATTATATATATTTGAATGAAAATGCTGTATTTGTTAAGTTGGTGTGAAAATAAAAATATTTTCTAAGATATCATTAAATACACATATGGGTCACACTTACATAAAATATTTTTAATGTTATCATATACAGCATGAATTAGGCTTTTAGTCCTTCCATATACACATTTGAGCCATTGAAATTACTCCCTCCTCTTTTCCTAGGGAATCAAACATCCTGTCATCCTCTAAACATAGCTTTGGGAATGTGATATGACTCCACTCTATTAACATGGTCATGTCATTCTGATCAGTATGAATCAATTGTTTGTATTATATTTGTAATCTTAAATTGTTCATGAACTTCAGAATTTTGTTGGTGGTCTGGCATGAAATACCCTCCTAGCAGTCTTAATATTCTCATTTCTGCTGCCTCTATTCTTGATTTTTCCTTTTTGTTAGGATTAAAATTTCTGATTCATTGAGTAGTGATGGGATAGCCAGAACTTAATAACATTTTTAAACAGTCTCACTTCTGACTTTTTTTAGTAAGCATTCTTTTATTTGGATCCAATAGCTATAGAAATTTGGGTAGCCTAATGTCAAGGTTGCCGTAAGATGTACTGCAACCTAGATTAACTTATTTAATTGCTCTACTGCATTGGCTGATTATTTATAATAACTTTTGTTCTGATTTTCCTGGAAAGTCCATTAGTTTTAGTTTTATTTTCTCTATACATACTATGTTCATAGTGTATAGAGAAGGTATTGTATTGCACCCAAAAATTCGATACCGAGCTTTCACTGAAATACATGTTATGTGACCCAATGATACCAAAAATAGCATTTTTAGAAATGCGCGGGGGTGTGGGTGTGTATGTGGGGGGGGGGGGGGGGGGAAAGCATAGTTCAAAAGTGATAAGCTGGTTAAATACCAAACTGGTATTTAAATTCAGTATCTACCAAGGATGTGACACAAATATGTTCAAGAAAATCCCTCCACCCCCAACTACCCTTTACATGCAACATTTTTCGAAAATTTTTATTTTCTCAAAAATGGCTCTAATGATTTGGATTAAAATACCTTATGTTTAAGGTATTTTAACGGCAAACAAAATGTATGTCTTGAATTTTCTAGGTTTAGCCTCTAAAGACCTCTTCATTCTGGATGACTTTGTATAACTGGCAAACCATAAGAGATGGACAAAAAGTTTACTGCACAAAATATGTAGAACTCATTAAAACACACAATGTTTTATATATATATTTTTTTTTAGAGTTAACCGTTTTCGAGACATTCTGATTATTGGATTCAATTTTAAGCCACTTAAACTTTTCTCAAACGGGAAGACACTTTAGTGCTCGTTTCTTATTTGTTTACTCCTGGCAAGCAAAGAGAATGGAATTTCAATTGTTTCACATAGCGACAACCTTTTAAAGAACTTGACTATCGCTTTAGCTTGTGCATTCACTTATTTTTCTTCCACTTACAAGGAAGCAAGTAATAAGACAAATTCTGCTTATGTTTCTCTTGATTAGCATGATGTTGATAAAAATTAAGATTTTGAATAAAGGGTTTGTCTGCAGAACTACTAGAAAAAGTCATGTGAATGGAACACATCAGATTTTTTAAATAATATTTCTAAATTCTATTGAGCAGAAATACAGCTTAATTGAAACCTACTCTCTATAATGCATCCACTACAGTTGAACATGCTTGTGGTCATCAGCAAAAAGTAGAGTGTTTAACATATGGTATATAGTTTAATGCTAAAGGTTAGTTCCGATTCTGACAATTTTCTCAATATATGTATCAAACAAGATTGGTGACAAGGGATATCCTTGCCTTACACTTTTATTAAGGCCTCTTTCTTAGCTTAATTCTTTTCTATTTTACTTTCTCTGGGCAACGTATACTGTAGCTAGCAAAGGTATTGCATTTCACTAAAAACTTCAATACCCAAATTTCACCAGAAATACATGTTTTCAGATGCCCTGAAGAAAAGAAAGCATTTTTAGAAAAATGTGTGTATGCGTACAAAAACGAAGGGACAGTTAATACCAACTTCATATTTAAGTTCAGTACCTTCCAAGGATGCAACACAAAAATTTTCAAGAAAATCCCACCAACCCCACCTACCCTTCACATGAAACATTTTTAAAAAATGTTGGTTTTGTCAAAAAGCCGGAGCTTCTTTGTTACGAATCTTTGTTCCTCTCCAGTACAATTAATAGCACTTCTTAACTAATGTCTTTGGCACGTGATGTCAGTCCACCTCTACTGTCTAGTCAGGTTTTTCGGAGCTTCAGGTAGTCGAATGAAGGAGTCACTTAAGAGTGTGTGAGAAAGGCAGCTGGAGGTTGGAGTCTGGATTCGTTTTTATTAGGTTAACTCAATGTGAGTATTCGTTTGGTTTTTAACAATTCCTGTGCAACCAAAATTTTTTCGGTGTTGTCTCCACACAGAGGAATTTCTCAATTGACATTATTATTACTGTTATTATTGTTCTGAAATTTTATTTAGGAAAAGCTTTTCTAAAATCTATTAACTGGGTAATTTGTTGTATCTGTTGTGCCAGAGATTAGGATTCATTAAACCTTGAGGGTTGAAATTTAATTGTTTTTTTTTAATGTTCTATAAGGGCATCTTTTCCCTCTGCACAAACCTTATGCAACAGTCCTTGTATGTGCCTTTGGTTAAAATTGGGATGGGCACGGCACAAGCTCTAACAATTTTGAATAAAATGCCATAAGTTTAAGATATTTTCATGACAAATGAAATGTATATCTTGAATTTTCTGGGAATAGTTTCTGAAGACTTCTTTGTTTTGATTTGCTTTTGTATAATTGATAGACAAAAATGTATTACACAAAAAATGTTCATCTCATTAAAACATACAATTTGTCATATAATTTTTGTTTGTTTGTAGAAATAACTGTTTTCCAGATACTCGTTATTGGTTTCAATTTTAAATCACTTAAATGTTTCTCATGCAGGAAGTCAACTTTTGTTTCATCTCTTCATTTTACTCCCAGGAATGCAAAAGGGAACTGAAATTTAACTGTTTCACATAGCAATAGCTATTAAAAGATTTTACTAATACTATTATTTCTCTTCTATTTACAAGGAAGCAAGTAATAAGACCATTTCCACTATTGTTTATCTCAATTAGCAATGATTTACAAAAGAATTATCTTTTGTAAGGAAAGTTAGTTTGTTGAACAGCAAAAGAAATTCATGTGAAATATATCTAACACACCAAATTTTTTACTCTTTTTGTATTTATGTATAAGTTTCATATAGCTCTAAGCAAATGAGGTATACCTCTTAATTTCAGAATTAGAACTTCTTAGCATTGCTTCCTTCATAAGAAAAGTAAAGTCGTTGCTAGTGAATGTTTATTTGCACATAAAAAGACCCCATTCCTTAAAATAAAAGGTCCCTGGGCTAAACTTTATCAGTTTCAATCCACAAATCATGATTTCATCCTATATATCTCTAAGGGTGATGAGTTGATCCTTGATCATACCATGTGTGGATAGAGGCAAACTTATAACCAGAAATTCCATTGATCAAGAAACCCTCAGAGGAGGCCAAGGCATGAAAACGGGCTGTTACGTCAGAGAGTATACATATTGTTATCATTTCATATTATCCTATTTCTTACTCTCACTTTGGAAGTTGGGCTGACCACCCTTCCTGGTTTCTCTCTCATCCAGAATTCATTGCTGCTCAAAAGACATCTGACCCCAGGTGCTGGTTAGTGAGTTCTGGAGGTGTAAGTTCTATATAGAAGGGTGAACAGAGGGAGAAGAAGAATGCAATATGCCTATTCCCTGATAGTTGGAACATATTTAAATTGTGCTTGTTTAAATATTAGGATAATTGTAGCATCATTCCATTCCTCATTCATCATGGCCGTATCTCATACATACGTTGATAAAAATCTGTTTAAAATTTTTTCTGGAGCATATTTAATTAACTCAGTGTTTATTTGGTCAATACCTGGAGCTTTGCAGATTTGAGGTTCTTCAGTACAGAGTTTTAATTTATCCACATATAAAGAATCCACTTGTTCATCATTTATTGCTAGTTTCTCACATAAATTCAGCAGTCCATAATTTCTGATAATACTCCAACTACATACTTGAAACTGTATTCATTTGTGTGTCATCTTTTTTCTGTTCTATTAAGTTTTTTCTACATCTTTGTATGCGATACACATTGTATTATATATCTGATTTTAGTTTCTCTTGGGTATTCCTTTTTATTCTTCTAAATTCCTTCTTGGTCACAAATGTCTGTATTTTTACAAATATAGGTGGCTTTTTGTTTGTATTGTAATCTTTAAGTTCTCATCCAAGATGTATATTCCATGCAGGACCATATTCTATGGGCTAGCTAGATTATCTGCGAATCCCAGTAAATTTATGAAGAATGAATTTCTATTAAGTTTATAAATAACAAAGAATTTATTCCTAATTTGTATGTACTCTAGCCTATTGTTACAGCATAAAATAGACTCCTTTTGATTAAACTTGATTCTATTCACAATGTAATGTAGCCTGTCTGCTTAGGAGGGAAGTGGCATGACTGACCAACATGTTATAATGGGCATATTAGCAGAAGGAGCTGAGAAGAAGGAAATCACTACACCAAACCTTTCATCTTCTCTCTTACCTTCAAAAGCACAATTAACAAGTCTTGAGGACAACTGAAGAAAACCGATATATGCTCCTATAGCCACTTTAGTGATTTTCATTGCTGAGGATAGTAATTGTTAATTTGCTTACAAAAACAGAAAATATCCATCCATTTCAAAAATACCTATATGGAGGGCATTATTTTTCACTGTTGGTTTTTTAAATTTAAAGGTCTAGTTAATGAGTAATTAAAATATTGTTATATTATCATCAACATCAGCTGTGTGTAATAAATTTTATTGAAATTATTTATATTGTTAAGGATAGTGTCCATTAAATCCAGAACATAATTTGCTAAGTGGGGGAAAAAAAAAAAAAAAGAAGAAGAAGAAGCAGCAGCATACACCTCTGATCCACATTTGGTTTAACCTGTTTCATGCCTATAGAAAGAGAATTAGATTTGTTGAAAATGGAAGCAGATACTCATCCCTCTATCTCTGTTGTTATTAAGACCTGCAGAAACTTTTCCCCTAACTTGGTGGTGGAAGTGAGTGACTTTATGGTTTTATGATCCCCCATGACAAAGGAGGTATAAATATCTACTGTTTCTTCAGTTTTTTCTTTTACATAAGCTGCGTTTGCTACTTGAACTATTTATATTTCTAGACATGGGCATTAGAGTTAGCAGATTTTGTAATACAATTTTTTAATAACTTTATCTATTAACAGATTCCATTTCTAATAAAGTTCTGAAAATATGAATGGCTAGCTGGCTAATAATTGCACGGGTAGCTTTCCAAACTCAAATGTTGAATTAAGAATGAATTAAGTTCTATTACTTATTACTGTACAATTGTCTAAGATTTTATTCCCCTTTACCCTGTTTAACTGTTTTATCCAGCATTGCATTAGTACATTCTAAAAGTGTGGAGTTAAAATGATGGAGTGCCTTTTGAATATCACAAGTAATGTAATTTGTACTTTAACTAAAGCATAGGCATCTAAAGTTTTGCCCAAATTGGTGAAATAGTGACAATTGTACTTAAGGGGTTGAAAAGCATGGGTATGGGTAGTTTTTTGAACTTACGGTATCCTACTATTCTTGCCCAGTTCTATAGTCAAATGCACAAATTTTTGCTGTGGTTGAACCAAACAGCATAGCTTTATCCACAAGGAGATGAACATAACTAAACCTTTAAAAGAACATTTTTAATCCCAACTAAAATAATCTGCTGCATTCCATTCACATGACTTTCTCTACATCTCTATGACAATTATAGTTAAAAAGCTCATTCTTCTATCTACTTCGGGCTAATCAAAATACACATTAGCAGAAATGGTCTTATAAGGGAATACCATTGGCTGAAACGATAGTCACATTTTTGAAAAGCTGGTTGCTATGTGATTGAAATTCCTTTGTTTGTATGGCTAGGAGTTGACAAATTCCTGTATGAGAAAAGTATATGTATTATAAAACTGAAACCAATAACAAGGAATATTTCAGAAATGGTCAACTCTGGGAATAGCTTCTAAAGACCTCTTTATTCTGGACAATTTTTTCTGACTTTTGCATAACTGGTAAAACATAAGAGATGATGATGATGATAACAACAAATAATAATAGATAATTTATTTCATCTTTTCAAGTTACAAACATCATTTCATTTTACTTCATTTATTCCATCCATAAAACATTTACATGCTGCTAGATACATCAACAAATAGGTACAGTATTATGAAATGCATATCAAATGTAAATTACACAACATTTACATCTTGGATTACAATATATAACAATTTTACAATTCTACTAAGAGTAAACAATTAACTTAACACTGCAAAAATTCATCAATTGAATAATAGCAATGTCATTAAAACATTTTGTAAACATTGCTTAAAACCCTGGATGGATTTCATATTCTTTATTTTTAGCAGTATATTATTATACAGGTGGGTACTTTTATAGTAGACGTTATTCTCAAATAATTTGGAATTATGAGGTGTAATGTGTAATTTTGAATGAGGAATGGCATGATGCTACAATTATCCTAATATTTAAACAGGGAGAATTTAAATATGCTCCAACTATCAGGGAATAAGCATATTGAATTATTCTTCATCTGTTCACCCTTGTATGTAGAACTTACACCCCCCAGGACTCACTAGCCAGAGCCTGGGGTCAGATATTTGTTGAGCAGCACATGAACTCTGGATGAGAGAGAAACTAGGAAGGATGATCAGCCCAACTCCCTATCTGCAGACCTAAATGAAACTTGGGAAAATACCAAATTAAAAAATGATTGAACAACAGCTGCAATATAATTTGTATATACACTAGCGACAGTAAATTTAAACTCACCTTACAAAAATATCAAAGTGACTCCTTTTTGGTGGTTTATGTAAATAGTTGAGATCAAATTCTTAGTATTATGGAACAAACCTCAGCGCTCATGCCATGAACTACACAAACATCATTCATATAAAACATGTTTTTATACTGCAAAGTGTGGTTTTCTTTGCAGTAAATAAATTCCTCAAAGGTTTTGTTCATCAAAATGACCACCTCTTGCTTTGATGAGAACTTTACTAGTTTGGTGCATCCATGCAGTTAGTTTTTTCAACACCTTTGATGTTATCTTACTCCAGTTTTGTAAAAGAAACTGCTGCAACTCTTTCACTTTATTTAGGTACCATCTGTTTTGTTTCCTTTTGTAAAAGAAACTGCTGCAACTCTTTCACTTTATTTAGGTACCATCTGTTTTGTTTCCTGTCAAACTCTCTCCCACAGAAGTCAATTGGGGATAAATCCAGAGAATATGGAGGCCAAGTCATGGATTTAGCACTCCTGCCTCTTCTTTACTATCACATAGTTCTACACAATTTTGTGTGTTTAAGGTCATTATCTTATTGAAGAACAAAACCATGTCCAATAAGTCAATCCAGAAGGCACAGCATGGCTTTGAAGAATGGATAGTACTATTTTTTCTCCAAAATACCATCCACTTTCAAGGTCTCCAACTTCATTATTCCTGAAACACCCCCACACCATTACACTTCCCCCTCCAAGTTTCACACATGGGGTGAGACAAGCTTCAAACATTCCCTTAACTGGGTAATGGTAGACAAACTGCTGGTAGTGTGAATCAAATTTCTCAAATTTATATTAATATGTGCACAGAAAATTTTTCCAGTTGTTTAAGGTCCAATTTTGGTGCTCTTTGGCCCATTGCAACCTTTTATGCTTGTACTGACAGGTTAACAATGGTTTCTTCACAGTTACATGTAGATGCAATGAATCTTCTCACAGGTGGCTCTTTATTGTTGACACCGATACTGATTCTGCCTTGTAGGTAGTATTTATTTCATTGCAGATGGACAAACTGAATGTGTCTATCACGTTTGCTCAAAAGTATAATTCTTTTCTCCTCCACTGCTGAAGTTTTCCTTGGACGTCCACTGTGTGGTTAATCAACATGGGACCCAGTTTCTTCTCTGCGCTTCAATGCAGAATGAAGTTTAGTCAAAAATGCCCAGTTTATTTGCTATTTTTCTGTTGGACCATCCTGCATTTTTGTATGCACATGCCATTGTTTTCTTCTTATGCTCATATTTGCTTTTTTATCAATTCTTGTTTATTTGAGATTCTTTATATTATACTAATATGCTTACTGTGCAATACAGCAATAGTGAACATTCATACAGTTAGGCTAACACAGAACCGATCACCTTGACTGTTGAACTGCCATGATTGCACCACAAGCATTGATAAGAGCTGAGAGACACCCTAAATTAAACATTTCTTCATGCAGCATAACAGAGTATAAATGTAAACTAACATGACACCAAAAAATATCACTCAACACAATTATGAGACCACAAGGTAACATTCAGAAGCACATTACAGTCATAGGTTGAAATGATTTCACAAGTAAATGTGATATTTAATTATAGTAAGAAGGTTTAAACAACTTACTCTAAAGCATTTGCCTTATTAATTAAGAATTATAGTGGAATCAATAACAATAAACTCAAAAACCAAAATACACTTAGCGAGTTTAAACTTGCTGTTGCTAGTTTATTGCAAATAAGTACATTTTAAGGTTGAAAAACTAACAGATAGATTTCTACTACTTCCTTTATTGATGACCATAAGCCATTTGTTACCTACATTGTCTCTGATTTTGTTTCTAGAATATCATTCTATAGTTGGCACTGCTACCAACTGCCTGCATGTTCTGTAACCTACAGATGTGTCAGTTGTCAAGACTATTTTAGACCAGTTAGGCAAAAATAGTTTATGACTGAAAACAAAATAGGATACAATAAATGGAAATAGTAGGCTTCCATGGCCGTTGCCTAATATTTTGGTGGCTGCTTCTGGTATTGGCTATATTGTCTTGTAGCTCACATTTTGTTGATGTTTTATTCAACATTAAATTGCACAAAATGTTGGCAAAACCTGAGCTCCATGACAACATGGACATTATTGGAAGCAGCCACCAATAGGGTACAATAAAAGCAGCTTTAAGAGTTTTGCTTGAAAATATATTAACTGAAAAAACCAATCACTGAAATTTTCCAAAATGGATTTCGAAAATGTGGATTATACCTATTTGATGCACATTCAGTTGATTATAGTACATACAAATGTAGCACAACAAGAAGACAGTGTTCATACTGAAGTGTTTCAAACTTGCAAGTTTTGGGATAAAGCATTTGTTGTACCTCAAATTGTAAAAACAGGTCAAGCAGAAGAGTTCTGCAAATATTAAACAACAGGCTGGTATGGAGGTCCTGATGTTATAGAGCTCTTACACGTGTAGGAAATTACTCATTCAAAGAATGATATATCTGGATCTCACTGGTCAGTTAGTCAACAGAAGAAAATCTATGGATGATCCTCCGGCCATAGTTGTGCAATAAAGTGACTCAGTCATTGCTCTACAACTTAGGAATCTTTCTACACTAACTCCACAACATAACATAAAAACATAATAACTCATGGAATTTATACACCATTTTCTTCCAGTGTCTCAAGTAAAAGAAATATTGGTCCTACTTTTGGAAGCATAATTGAAGAGCTCTTTTCCAAATACCACTAAAATAATTTTTTTCATTTTTAGTTTTTTTACATTATTATGATATTATGGGTGAGATGCACATACTAATATTGAATAAACTGCAAAACTCACTTAAGTCTCATTGATATAGTGTTTGAAAAGTTGTACTTTTTTGCAAAGCTCACTTAAGCCATTTAAAATATTATTTCCAGAGTCCACCTGTCATAATTTAAGCTTTTCTTTTCAAACATAGCATGTTATCCACTGTTGCGCAGTAATCATTATTGCAACAATGGTTTGTAATTTAGAAGGATTTATTTATTCAGTTATTTTAAAACTAATAAGTAGGTTTGTCTATTGTAAAGATGGAGAATAAGGAGATGCAACCAGAAAGAAAAGTGAAGAAATGGACAAGCCACCTGGAAAATTGGGTAAGGAGAAAAAAACAGATAGCTAGAAACAGCAAAGAAGCTAGACATCCCCCAAATTAAATTGTAAATATAGTCATGATTTAACCAGCAACAATGTAAAATACTTCTCTGATCAGTTATATGCAAATAGAACGAAGATTGACCAGGACAACTTGTTACGTTTCATTAAATTAAAGAAGAAACAGCTACAACAAGAGTGCAGAATCCAAGGGATTGATGTATTGAATATAGTATACTGAAAGAAATTGGGGAGCAAGTTCCTGTTTGTGTAAAGTCATTTTTATCAGTGGCAGGCATAACCATTGACAGTCCAAAAGGCTTAAGGAAACTCATGAAAACCAATAAGGATGTGAAACGAAAAGAAAACAGGGGAGGTTCAAGAATCAAACAAGATCAGATTAGTGTCACAAGAAGTAATAAGTCATATCAGTAAGTTCAAAACCGAGGAGTTTCATTATGGAAGAGGAAAATCTGAATGTTCATACTTACCTTCTACACTGAATGTGAGGAAAATGTATCTCATGTGGAAAAAAGAATGTGCAACCTGTGGAGGGAAAATTTGTTCATAACAGAAATACTACAAAATATTTACACATAAGTTTAATTTGGGATTTGGATCCCCAAAATCAGATGTCTGCTCTTTTTGTGTAGGCAAGAAAGCAGAAATTAACAAGACAAGTGACGTGAATGAGAAACAAAAATTGATATCAAAGTATAGGCTCCATAGCTTGATAGCTAAGAAGTTCTACCAAATAATGAAACCAGATGAACCCTCAGTTCTTAAAGTGGTATTTGATATGCAACAAAATAAACCCCTACCAAAACTGAATGTGGGTGAAGTGCACTATTCCCGCCAGATCTGGTTCTACAACCTAGTTATTCTAAACTACTATGGAACACTTAATAAGGACGTGTGGTTTTACACATGGACAGAGAAGGACCTACCACGAGGATCAAACAAAGTTGTATCTTGCCCAATTTTTTACTGCAGCTGGAAGGCAAAATTCAGACCAGGCAGTACTTCACTTTGAGATTGTTTGCAGACTCATGTAGTGGCCAGAATAAGACAATGATGGCATTCTTGCTATCTTACATTATTTACCTGCAGATAGTATCTTTGGACATGTAGAGAAGGAGTACACATGCCATGAAGTGTTGAAAAGTCCTAAAGATCACCAAAGCATTCTAAGTGTTTATGGCCAGGTGAAAAAATATGGACTGGATTGGATTTGCAAACATTTTAAGACATTTTCAAGTCACTGATGCCAATAAAACTAACACAAGTACAGGTTCTTCACTTTTGCAAAGACTATAAGTCCATTAGTTACAGGAATACCTTCACCGCATCGAATTCCTATTCTGCAGTGTTAAAGAGAAACCAGAAGCAGGTTCCAAGCTTCAGAAAGGCAGCTAATGTGTTAACAACATTAGCCATGAGTAAGTGGAAGATGTAAAGAAGTTGCTGAAATTTGTGGAGCTGAACAGTGATGAGCAAGAATTCTATGAAGAAGCATTGAATAGTGCATTGTGTGGTGAAACAGAACATGTGCTGTATTTGAGTGAAGAAGAGCCATTTTTGTAATGAGTAGTGTAGTCAAAAAAATTTTGATAAGGGTTTGATAATTTTAACTTTATATTATTCTACTACTATGTAAAACTAGTAAAATGTTATTTATCATATGACTGGTACAAAACTTATATTTAGTGATTATTCTATAGTATTACGCACTCAAATTTATGACTTAGGTGCATTTTGTAAATCATTTTTTTTTGTGCTAAACTTGGACTCAAACCCAAATTCACATTTTTAAATGCCTTTAGTATGTTATTCTATAACAAAACACTATCAAATGCCATTTTAAAAAATTAAATTATCACCACAAAAAAGGCAGTATATGTTTTTCGTGTTTCCTGTAAATTTTTAAAATATGACTTAAGTGGTATTTGGAAAGGAGCTCTTCAATTTGGGTATAAAATCTGATATGTTCCATTCACATGACTTGACTTTCTCTACCTATTCTGGAACACTATTCCTACAAAAACTTATTCTTTCTACTGCATGTTAATAAACTTAATATAAATGGTCTGATTGCTTACTTCCTTATCGGTACATAAGAAATAATGGAGCACAGTAGTCTAAAGCAATAGTCAAATTATTTTAAGAGCTTTGAAATTAAATTCTCTTTGCATGGTGAGGACAATTACTACAAAAAAAAAATTCTAATTTGTTCCATTCACATAACTTTCTCTAGCTGTTCCATATACAAACTATTAGTAAAAGATTATTCTTTTATCTATATCATGCTAATCGATATAAACATTGGCAGAATTGGTCTTGCTATTTGCTTCCTTGTAAGTAGATGGAAAATAAGGGAATACATTAGGCTAGAGTGACAGTAAAATCTTTTAAAAGTTGGTCACTATGTGAAGCAATTTAAGTTTGGTTGGCTTGGTCCAGTTTGAGAAAAGTTAGTTTAAAATTGAAACCAATAACAAGGAATATCTTGAAAACAGTCAACTCTATAAGAAAAGTTTTATGTATATATATTCCATAAATTATATGTTTTAATGAGATCTACAATTTTTGTCTATCTCTTATGGTTTAACCATTATACAAAATTCTGCAAAACTCATCCAGAATAAAGAGGTCTTCAGATGCTATTCCCACAAAATTCAAAATATGCATTTTATTTGTGATATAAATATATCTAATACATGTTATTTTAATAAAAATTGTTAGAGTCATTTTTGAGAAAAATTCTCAAAAGCTTTTCCATGTAAAGAGTAGTTGAAAATCTCCTTGCTGCATCCTTTGAAGATATTAAACATAAATACCATGGTTGGTATTTAATGGTCTTTTCGTCTTTGAGCTATGCTATCCACAGACAACACACACACAGACCTTTACCTAAAAATGCTTTTATCGGACTCAGTGACCTCAAAACATATATTTTCAGTAAAATCTCGATGTTGAATTTTTGGGTGGAATTCAATACCTTCTCTAGCTACTACACACATTGTATGTACATACATGCTCGAGAAAGTAAAAATGATGACTCCCATTTGAAAAACAGTAATAATACTGAAAAATTTAAACCAATAACAAGAATATCTCAGAAATGGTTATCTCAAAAACAAAAGTTCTGAGTCTTGTGTGGTAAAGATGCATTATTTTTATTTTTGTTAGCTTTCTTGGGATACTTGAAGTTAGAATACTTCTATTGTCAGGGGCTTCTACTATGTGATTTAAAAGCTTAACGAATGGTAATGTTGCTGCTAGATATTGCATTTGCTGTAAAACATCAGGGAAGCAAACTCTGAACATAAATGTGGAAATGCATAGTGTTATACATTAGGTAAGACAATTTCTTACAACATTTTTATTACTCCGGTCTGTTATATTCTTCTGAATAAATGTCAGTAATCAATAGCAACTAAGTGGTCATACACTGAAGTGTGACTCAAAATAATGCTCTGTGTTAACTTGTGTATCTTTGTTACATAGAACCACAAAATAAAAGTCCATGCAATTGCACGAGGATATATAGGAGGGTAGAATGTCAGTCAGATGTTTAAAAATCAGGTTACCATATGTGACTATTGCAATAGTGAAGTTAGGCTGATCTGAAACAAAGGAGTAAACTTCACATTTCAAAAGGGTATTATTAAATTCAAACAAACAGAGGTGTATCATAAATGCTACAAAATTCACAAAAGAAGACTAAAATGGAAAGTTTACATAGCATAAACTGCATAGTTTAAGAGAATCTTGATCTCATAACCTTGAAAAGAGTTTTTCCTATATTTGTGAGGATTTTTGTTTTGTTTGTTTGTTTGCTCCTATTATCGAGCAAGGCTCGGAGACATTGAACACGTCATACAGAAAACCAACTGACACATTACAATTTTGACCACCACCACTAAATATTTAACTACTATGCATGTTTTTTTTTTACTACAATTGTCATATTATACAATTGCTCATTATCAATATTCCAGAAAAACAGTAAACAGTGCTTTTAATATCATGTAATCCAAATAGAAGGATGAAAAAGCATGCACAAACCTAGACAAGTATAAAGATGATTTGGGTTTTAGATGGGCCGATCCCACGATTACCTTTGTCGCCACTATTTCTTTTTTAAAACAATCCCTCGGCAATCGGCTACGCTTTGTGGCTTAGTACCCTAAACATTCAGTTACGCTTAAGTTCGCGCCAAAAAGCACATCAAATGTTGGAGATTATCCTCCAGAATATGAGCTAATATGTACACGGTAAACAAAATAAAAAGTAGGTAATGCTGCTACCACAGAATCACTTCTACTTTTAGCAAATTCGCTAAAACTCAGGAGATTTACAATTAATATCCACAAGTATTTATTATTAGTGGTCCATTAGACTAGAGAAAAACGGAAGGATGCGCAAATTATTTAACCTATACTAAAATCAAATATTCAATAATATAGTAGATATATTACCTGAAAGGAACCATCATGCCCTTGGCATATGATATATACTGGAGTAACCCTTAGATTTGTCCTCCTTGGCCGATAATCCAAAACCAACTTCAATTGTAAACCAGAGTGCTCCAGAATCAGGAAGTTGCGATCCAGTTTAAGATTTAGCAAACAATGGAATCTATCCCTCACAATGGACCAAATGGTGCTGCCTATCAAGGTTCCATTTTCATTATAATGATGTAACATAAGCTTATCGCCATTTCTATCCTTTCTATCGATACGTCCCCTAATCAAAACTAACGAATAAGATAGTACTTCCCCATTTTGCAGGTTGGTCACCTCTATACCATTAGAACAAGGCCCCATCTTCCCTGTTCAGCAGATTAGATTCCAGAGATGAGAAATATCATTGCGATAATCGAAGGCTATCTGCAGTGCGGTAACACAGGGGTGACATCAACGGGTACTTCATATATTTACGACAACCACTATTCTCAACCATTTACGGTCTTGCATTGATGTGAAAGTGAATCAAGCTCTCTTTTAAAGTAGCGTAAATGTACACACAACATAAATGCCTCAAATTGCAATTTCTCGCCCATTGGTGAATTACCCACCCCTTGCAGAAAAATCAACATTACGTGACATCACTACTTTTGACAACCGGCACGGCAGACGGCGACATGAACTGTCAGAATCAGAATGAGATTTTGTCCCCATTACTAGTTCCAGCACCCTCCGGGAGATAGCTCTGCGTTGCTTCCGGTGCTTGCTGCCATCTATCATAAGCTGTGTAATGCTACTAGAGTGTTAAGCCGTATTCATATGTGCTGCAACACTGTATAATTGTCAAGTGGTAAGACTATAGCAGACGACAATTTCAATCTTCATTATATTAGATTTATTTCCATTCTGTTGTTCGTAAACATGTATACTATATTCTGGACAAAATAAATTTATTTATAGCAAATAAATAACATATTAATACAAATATGTAACAGGCTTATTGTACTTTAAGTTAAGTTAATAACTTAAAGGTTGAAGCTTTCTTTTCTTCCGTTCTGGTCAATTGTGTTGTTTATACACTTAGTATAATTATTTAAGACAATATTTACAAACATGACAACTACATTGGAAGTACTTTCTTTGACTTTCTGACCACAGAAACAGTCGTCAATGTTAGGGTGACCAGATCCTGATAAGCAAAAAGTAGGACACCATGTTAACAATCTAACCGTAACCATAACTGTCTTAAAATTGCTTGGGAGACATTAGAAATATGCATATTAACTGTTTATCTGGATCCAATTTGCATTATCTTTATGGTGCTAATACAGTTCAAAAAATGTAAGACTAAATATTGAAAGAACTTAACTCATGTTCAAATATTTATAAGTAAACAATTATATAACTTAAGATAAATAATTAAATAAGGATCTTTATAATATTTGACATTCTTAAATGTATGACTCTTGCAATGTTAATACACACAGACAAAAATAATTCTTACATTGTTTTATTCTAAAGTAAATGGTACAGATAACAAAACACTGAAACACCATTTAATTCGTTTTTTCAAATGCTGTATGCTAATATTTTCAGTATATTTTAAGTCATTGACCAGTTATAACTTTACATACTTTGAGTTTGAATGCACAGCATGCAATAACTTATTGTCTTGCAAAATCTTAGCGTAGAATTCACTGTGCATGCATTTAAAATTGTATTTGGTTACGTATTGTTAGATGTTTCAGAGTTTTAGTTTTTATCTGAGATTTTTCAGCAGTCCACAAGTTATTCATTATCGAAAACACCCTATCGGTGGGTGCATTCGTGGCTGGAAGACACATACTAAACTCAACAATATCACACACTTCAGAAAAGGGGATGAACTTTTCCTGAAATGTTTGAATACTACCCATCTTAAATCAACCCTCAAACGAGCAGTAGTATGTTCCACTCTATCAACTTTTCAGCTGTAGCATATGCTTTTACATTTACAATCTCATCAAAGAGATAGGAATCATCTATTTCCTTTCTCATCAGTTTGCTGATAGTTTTTAAGCTATTCTGGACTTGATTCCATACAATTACTGAATTAAGTCTGGTCCACTACAAATCACAATTTCAATTATGGGAGAAGACCACTGCTCAATAAATTCAACGCAAGTTGAATAAAATGAACACACATTTTTCTTAAAATTGGAAACACATGGACCTACTAATCCACTCTCCTCAAGATTTTGTAGTTTTGACTGAACTACGAGAGGTAAACAGGCTCCTTTCGCTCATTCAATTTTTGTATCAGTTCTTTAATTAACGCTGAACCTTCTACCATAGAAATATGTTGGCCTTCAAGTAAATGAACAAAATTATTAATTACAGCTGCCTGACTTTGCACAAAATAGAGCCATATTTCAGACAGAGGATCGTCAAAAAACATTCTAATGATTGAGGGACACTTTTCCTGTGATTCAAAGTAAGATTTTAAAGCTGGATAAAGTTTAAGTGTACGTTCTACAGTTGGCAATAGTTATTCACCAGGTGTGCAAGCAACCTACACCTACAATTGGTTTGTTTAAGGAATTCTGAGAAATAGTGTAAACATTGTTTTTACCTTTTCTTGCTCCCCTTTTGCAGTTAGTATTGTCAGCACATAAACCTACAACTTTAGCTCCAATTTTGCAGTCAACTAAAGTCTTTAAAATGTATGAGGACACAATGTGAACTGTCTCACCACACTGATCTTGAAAGTCCAACACTTTTACTTGCACTCCATTAACAGAAAGAAAATAGTCTAGGTACCAATAATGGAAACTGCTTTGTAGATTTATGAGTGTACGAATCTGTGTACACTGTGATGTAATTCACTTAATCCAAGTCTTTCCATAGCTCTGAAAACGCGCAAGGACTGATCACATTCGTCACAATTGCTTCGGACGTGTTTCATACACATGAATATTGAGATTCAAAACATTTCTTAATCGATTTCGAAGTGCAGTCTGTTGATCGAAGTGACTGGTTATAAATTACTGTGTGAAATGCAAAACATGCTTCTGCTGCTGCAGAAAGCATTTGTTCTTTGTGTCCGAAACCCTTATTTCTGAAAAATGTGGAGATGGATGTAGTGAATGCAGTTGCATTAGTTGACGATTTATGTTTTGCCATTTGTAAATGGTGTGTTATTTCGGACTTCCCACTGTTTGCTATCGAAAAATCTGCCGAATATTTTTGACAATATACGTCACTGTCTGTCTTTCCCTTTTTGATGAAAGGATACAGAGACTGAAGTTCGAAATTTAAAACACATTTTCTTATCGGTGCCATCTCGAAAAAGCGACTGTATCGACATCTCAGGTAACACAGCCACTTTACAATGCCGAAGTGAATAAATAAGCAATAACGAATAAACCGCAGAGACGCAGAGCGTAACATATTGTTGAAGAAACACGTGCAGACAACCTGAATACAAACATAGCCGATGCCACATTGTCATAAACAATGGCAGTTAACTTGATTATTGTATGCCATAAATATATTATTATCATTACAATAAATTATACAATAAATAAAAACGCTAGAACTAATTATTTAAAGCCTAAACTCACAACTTAAAATTAAAGTAGGATATTTCGCAGGACATTTCTAAAAAAAAGGATATATTTGATTTTTCTGCGTGTCATCGCAACCGGCAGGAAAAGGACTGTCTTACGAAAATCAGTACATATGGTCACCCTAGTCTATGTCACCATAAAGACCATTGGTCTCTAAGCTCTGCATTGTAAGAATGTTTCTATGATTACTTACTGTAAAGAATTTATTTGCTAAGTATAAAGAGTTCATTATATACTGAAATATGGCAGCAACATGAAAGAAGATCCCCACAACTAAATCACTGGGTATTGAAAGTCCTCCCTGTAAGTGGTTAAAATATGTATCACTGATTTATGTTTCCTTTCCCTCTCTTAATAGACCAATACAAAGCTCACATCTAAAAATTTATACACATATGTGACACATAACCACAAATATACAGTGTTTCTAAGTTATTTGATACTTGATAATCTTCTAAGTAATTAGAAGAGATAACGGATGAAAATACTGTACTTGAGTCAGTATAGCTTACACTTAAATTCCATTCACAAGCTATAGTTTTAAAGCTCTCTAAGGTTTTCCCAATCATTAAGTAAGCATTTTGCTCTGATTTTTTTTTTTACTCATTTATTTGCTTTCAGGAAAAATTATAATTACTATAAGACATAATATATATTTGCCAAATCGTTCTTTTCGATCAGTTTGTAGTTTGCCTGGCAAAACAGTCAATAGACAAGAACTTTTGTACATCTGTGCAAGGCTTTAAAGGTGTCGTTCGACACTCCTGAATTTTCCTTTTCCACTTCTCTAACCACTGCAAAAATTGATTGAGGTATTTAAATTTACCATCATTTAAACTTGTAATAAGAGTTGCCCAATCATTGCACTTGATTATTCCATTCGGTGTACCCTTAGTATTTACAATATTCCACAATTTCTTTATAATACTTAAAAAAGCAAAAACAAAAACACAGTACCTTCTTAGCCTGTCACAGTTTTGATAGCAGCTACAGTTGTTTCGTAAAACACATTGTTTACGAGACCTACATTTTATCTTTCAAGTGTTGTCGGATATAATTCTTTAACACTGAGCTTATACTCGTATGATTTTTAAAAACACTGTCAATTTCATTTTTATGAAATGCTCTAAGATGTTCGAAATATGCTTTCATAATAACATTAGTTTCAAAATCTGAATACAAAAAAATATTTTAATTCATCTTTTAGGTTTGCCAATTGTTCCTGGTGCTTTTGAACCAGGAACAAAATCATAGATTAGGGAAAATTGGCAGAATCAAATACTTCGGATTCTACATGCTTTCTGGGTTTGAGAGAAGAGAGAACATGTTTTAATTGGTTCTGTTATTATCAGTTATTATTGCTATAATAATAAACCGGTTTCCTGTACAAAATTAACAACCTCTAGTGTTGCAGTTTTTAATTGGTCATCTGTCATTCGTTAGGCTGGAAATAATTTCACCACATGCTTAAAATTACCAAAAACAAGAGCTAATCATGAAAGTCTAATAGTTCTTGCTAATTCAGAAGTATTATTTTCAGCAGTTCCAACTATATCATTGCCTTTAAAACCCAAGCAACTCTTTATACATGTTTCATCTATCATTAAACATATATATCTATCTTCTTGACCAAGATCTTTAGCAACTTGTTGAAGATAATGTGCTGGGTTGCACGCAGTACTTAATTTTGACGAACTCTGCTGCACATATCTATTGTGTGGAAGTATCTAGTAATCTCCTAACAAGTTACAATATGTGATAGAGAAAACAAACATAAAATAAAAAAGCCATGTTACAGTGGAATACTGCTTCTTCTTATTCAACATCAATCTTATTTAATTACTTACAATTTGCAATGTTGTCTTACTTGAAAAATGTTCATACTCAGTGAATTTCACCGCTTTTTTTTTTTTTCCAAAGCAACGCTTGCATTTTTCAAAGAATTACCAATCGTATGAACCCCAACAAAGTGAATGCTAAGGCTATAGTACTTCTCAAATAAGTTACCTAGCTGTGGTCATTTACTTAAATTGACATTACCTAAAATATATCACACATATCATTAGCGGGTATTTCATTGTATTTTAAATATTATTTTTGTCTATCATTACACTACACACGATACAGAACCTAGAAAATACGTCAATATCTAAATCAATGTTTAACAAGTAAAACTAAACACCATTGTCTGTTACCGTAAACTGTCATTTACTGAGTTTTAGTTTCTCAGTGAAAAATGTTTCAAAATTAATCTCTGTATCTTGTTTCTCCAGGTCTAACTCTTTAACTTCATTTCTTCTTCTAATATCCTCTCTCCTGAATTCCAGATCTCTTTTCTCTGTTGGAATAGTACTACTTAAGTATAATAGCAAATTCTGGAATTTATAGGGTACTACATTTTCTTTTAATTTAGGGCACCGCAGCGCAAGTTGCAACAGAACCATTTTCATGTTTCCAGTTTTCATTAATAATTATGTCCTTTTCATAAAAGTGGTTGGCTGATAACGATGTTGGACACACAGATATAGAGAGATTAGACTGGAAATGCCCTATCCTTATGCATTGTGGTGGGTGAAATAGGACTTTCGCGCAGCCGCTATAATTAGCCACTACACTTTTGAGATGAGTACGCCTTATCTGGGTTAAATGCGCACACAAAAATAAGATTTTGTGGTGTTAAATGTTTAATAAAGCAGTAAATTTAGACTCTAAGTTTTAAACTAGTATAATGGTCGATATGTGTGCGGTATTTGATTTCAGTTTCTCGAATAGCAGAAGCAAAAACAAGGAAAAGGAAATATTTCAATACAGAGGTTAGAGTACTTATTTTAATGGTTTTCGGTGGTATACTTGGTGAAACATGTTATGCATCATCAACAGAACGATTCTGTATTGTTTTGGTACTTTTAGATTTCCAATTCGTAAAGACCTTTAGAGAAGCTTGGGTAAAGGCAAATTCACTTCATTCTGATGTATATTCGTTGTTAAGTAGGGCAGGTCACACAATAACTCAGAGTCAGGGTAAAATTTGTGATCCTATGTTGAAACCTTTTGCATTAACGTTGCATTATTTTCACTTAAAGCATATGAATTTTTAAGAAACAATGTAACATCCAATAATGTATTGCCAACTACAAGAACCATAGATTCTTGGTACAAGAAAATTAACTAAGAACCAGGAATACGTGTAGAATGCTTCAATGCAATCAAAATGAAGTAAGTAAATGTAAGGATAATTATATAGCCTATACATTAATTATAGGTTATGTATATTTGGGCAATCAAATGCAATGGTAATTTTCCCAATATTCCTCGACCGAAATTCTTGATTAATATAACACATTCTAGTAACGATTTATACAAATGCTATAGTATATAATATAGTCTTTTGTTACATTAACGGTAGTTTTAGACCAAGAAATTAGAAAAAAATTAAGTTATGTCTTTGTCGCGATGTGTACTGCAATAATTCCAATTTATCAAAAATAACTACTGACAGGTTAAAACATGTGATTGTATTAAATATTTCTTCAAATAGAGAACTCTTCCCTTCCATTGTCCTTTGTTCTTTACTTCAAGAACTTGGGGAAAAAAATAATTTGACAGATGTTGCGTATGATGTATTTGGTAGCCCACAAGATGGCGGCTGGGCGCAAGAATTGCTTCAGCAAAATGCAAGCATTTCCGCCCTGTGGTTAGACACCAGTCTTTAAGTGGGATAGCACGAATCCACGCCTGTCTTCTTGTTTCTTCTTTGGGGAAAGAACATATAGAACAATTGCTTTGTAACTTTACACTGGTGTTGTTATTTGACTTACATCCAGGGGCGTAGCACTTTCTAGCCAGCTTTCTATATTTAAAAACATTTTAATTAACAAGTTCACAAAGTTTTCAAACTCTATTACATGCACAGGCTATGTGTAATATAATACAAGAGAATGCTTCTATTGCAGCTTTCTATATGATTATCACAGCATGAAATATTATACGTGACCGAGAAAAAAAAAACTTCAGTTGTAAATACACGTGCAATATAATACAATAGAATGCTTACTAATGCAGCTTTCTATTTGTTATCACAGCATGAAATATTATACATGATCGAGAAAAAGATATCAGTTGTAATAAATGCATGTGCAATTGTAATATTACTGTGTTTGAAAATAAATTCACATGCAGCTCCAACGTGTTTAAACTTCTGCAGATTTCTCCGCCAACGTGCAGTGTTACCAAATTTACGAACATCATGGCGTGTACACTCTAGGAAGCAGTGGTAATGCTTAATATTTGCTTTCACGGATAAGGATCAAAAGGGCCAATTTATTGTTACTCATTACCACAGCCCGGATTTTTATGTAATTAAATATTTTAAATCCTGCATAATATTTCAATGAGAAGAAAAAAGGTTGGCAAATTACGTCATTTGGGACTCCCTTACACATTTTTATTTTACATTCTTTACATGTTTTGCACATTTCTACCTATTTTAACGATCTTACATAAAACGTACACATTTTCTGAGTTTCGTTACAATTTTATTATTTTTTAAAAAATACTGTAGTCACATTATAAATTACTGTTTTCACAAGCAACAAAAATCAATCTGCGAAATAGGATACAAATTAAATTAAGCATGCGATAGTAACCGTCTCGCCTCGTTCTGATTGTTGTCCGATTATATCAAAGCAGGTGCCGCTCGACAACGTTGACCTCCAGTGTCACGTTTCTCGCAGCACTTTTTTTTTTTTTTTTTTTTTTTTTTTTAATTTACAGTTTAACTGAATAAAGAGATTGTTAGAATATGATATTTCTCTTCATCCTTTGAAAATTCACTCTGGTAAACCAAATGTATTTACATCAGTTTGTATTTGAAGTCTCCAGGACAATGCCTGCTTTCGTGATCGAGTGACTGACTTCTCACTCAGCGGTCCCGTGTTTTTTTTTTCCCCCATCAAATGAATTTCTAAGTTTAGATGCTAATGACGCTTTAAAAACCTAACAAATCTTACTTTTTTGTTTTTTTTTATACGATGGTATGCCTAGTTGAAGTTACTCAAATTTCAGAAAAAAACTATACAGAAATTTATAGATTTTAAATTTCATTCCAGTGTCCCTTTTGTGCCACCAAAAATGTGGTACCAACCGCACCGAAAATGCATTATTTTTTTTATTCATTTTGTTAATTACAAAAGGTTTAAGGTATAAGGTATATTGTAAATACAGTATATCAGGTCATACTTTTTTATTATAGTTATGAACTATGTTGTCTGTGCGTCTAAATTAAACATGCGCGGCAAGATGGTAACAAAATAGGAAGATGTTGTAAGTGCTATAGAATGAGCAAGGCGAAAGCTGTTGCCGACTGCTAGAGACGCTTTTATGTTTTTGCAGATCTCTCTTGCCGCTCTAAGTTGACAACGTGAACCGTCGACGCTGGGATGCGTTTCAGACAGCATATAATGCTGAAAGCCTACTGCGAGCCACACCTGTACGAAGCGGTCGGTAGTACTTCGAGTCTCTAGTTGTAGTAATGTGCGAGCATAATCGTTTGGATTTTGCGAAGAGTAAGATGGTGCAATTGCGAAACAACCCAGTGCCAGATCTGTCGTGCTGTTTTGCAGGTAACAAAACGATGGCATAGAGTGTCCCGCTCACCGCAAATGTTGCATGTAGGGGTTCTCACCGTGCCGTATCGGAATTTTTTATCCTCTGTGGCCACAACATCATTGATGACCAAGTATGCGCACGTAGGCCACTCCGTAGAGATGTTGCGGAAATGGATGTTCTGCCATACCTGGCACCAGGGTCTATTGGGGATCCTATCCACCACATGAATTGGTGCAAGCAGCCGCTGTAGAGCTCAGTTGATAGTCCTCTAGGTTGCTGAGGTAGGGTATCGACATTAATGCCATCCAAAACATGGAGTGCTCTCTTAAAACCCGCAGGAACAGCCCTAACTGGAGTTCCAAGAGAATTCTTGAAGAGTTCCCAAAAGGCTATTTCTTGTTCCTCTCCATATCCCCTAGTGGCAAGTATAATAGATTTTACAGGAAGCGCTTTACTCTTAGGTCCCACTGCAATTAAACCCAAGCCTCCTTAGTTACGTTTTCGCCATAATTGGGTTTTAGCTACACGAAAGGGTTGTGCTCTCCATAGATAGTATCCAACAAGTCGCTTAATTCGGGAGACGGGTTTTCAGGCATGGGTAGTATCTGCGCCATATACCATAATTTTGCCAAAACAAACT
This sequence comes from Hymenopus coronatus, assembly GCA_030762935.1. NCBI lineage: Eukaryota > Metazoa > Arthropoda > Insecta > Mantodea > Hymenopodidae > Hymenopus > Hymenopus coronatus. Next base: position 95,303,519 of record CM060888.1, read on the forward strand.
GATTGATGTGCCACACTTTCTGTAGAAGGTACAAGTTCCGACCAAGATGTGCAGTGGTATTCAGCCGAATCAAATTTATTTTGTGATCCCAGTTGCGAGCAATCATCGACGTAAACGGTTTGGAGAAGACCATGCCGAGAATCTTGACACTAGATTGTATCGGGATATCGAGAAATGAGTGATCAGTCGACCACGATCCAAGAGGGAGAAGTTGCGACTTTGCGGGGTTCATTTTCACATTAGAAGCTGCCTCATAAAATGTGATGGCGGTATGTACCAAGGGAGGCCTCACGCTTACGAATGAGTAGCGTGACGTCATCAGCATAAGCCCTGGCACAAAATAATCGAGCTGGAATGACAGCTTAGCCTGAAGATAGCGAAGAAAGGGTTCTAAAGAAAGGGAGAAGAGAATCATTGAAAGTGGACAACTCTGTCGTACAGAGTTAGTAAGCTTTATAGGCTTACTGAAGTATCTATTGACTTGCACCTTCGAAGTCATCCCACTGTAAACGGTTCTGATTGCAGATATTAGCAACGGTGGAAGTTTGAATTTCTGAAGCACTTTAAACATATAAGCATGGCCAACTCTATCAAAGTCTTTATCAATATCCAGGCTGACCAACGCAGCAGCCTCCGACGGATTTCGTTCATAATGGAGAATCGTATCTCGGAGTACCAGAAGGTTGTCAATTATGGTCCTGCCCGGGATGCTACATGTTTGTCCGGAGGTTACAATTGTAGGTAGAATAAGCCTTAATCTGGATGCAAGTACTTTCATCACAATTTTGTAGTTGGTGTTTAAAAGTGTTATTGGTCTATAGTCCCAGACACTCATTGGGGACCTTTTCCTTGGGATTAAGATGACGATGCCATCTGTGAATCTATGGCAACAGTTCGATTCAATAAGGATCTTATTCACCAACTCTACAACTTCTGCTTTGATTACACTCCAAAAGGACTTGTAGAATGAATATGTCAGGCCGTCTTCTCCTGGGCAGGAATGGACGCTAGCGGAATTAATGGTGTGCAGTGTCTCGGTGGCAGAATATCGCTGCTCCAAGGAACGCTGTTCCTCGACAGTTATACCGGTGTCAACATATTGGAAGAGCTCCTCCATGGCGTCATTGCGTAGGTCAGTGGTGTCAAACATGGTGCTATAAGATGTATGGATAGTCTGTAGGATTTGAGGCACAGAAGTGACCTTGGCGCCTTCTGGTATCAGAAGAGCATGGATGTAACGACGACTACCAGCACACTTCTCCTTAATTGTATGAAACAAAGAAGCTTTCTCCTGTGCCACGACGGAGTCAGGAGTTCGCGAACGGGTCATAGTTCCCGCCAAAATATGTTGCTGTATTTCCACGAGCTTCCGCTTCACAGCTTGAAGGCGATGGGATACGCCAGGACCATTCTGTTGTCTAGAGAGAAGACCCATTAATGTTTCTTGGTAAAACTCTAAGGTGTGACGTCGTTCAATTGCCCTCTCACGACCTTTGTGCTTGAAGAAGGTCGTAATACCAGGCTTAAATATACGTCGCCATTTCTCCACCACCGACAGCGGGGAGCGTCGTGCTTTACTCTGAAAACTTTGCCACAACTTGGTTAAATCAGCAGCAATAATGGTGTCATGTAATAAAGCTTCGTTTAATTTCCAATAACCTCTGCCATATAGCGAAATGCGACTCTCAGCGATTAATTGCAGTTTGACAGCATGGTGGTCAGTAAAGGCCACAGGTAAAACACGCACTGCGTGAATCAGAGAGTTGAACTGAGCGCTTAGATAGAAACGATCTATCCTTGAGGCACAGTTCGCTCGACAGTAAGTAAATTCTACAGACGTAGCGTTCATATGCTCCCAAACATTACAAAGACGTAGCCCGGTTACCAACTGATCCAATGCCAAAGACTTGTTATAACCAGGACGCTGATCCTTAGTATGTAGCACGCAATTGAAGTCGCCTCCTACTAAAAGAAGGACATAATTCCATCTCAAATAATAGGTTAAAATGTTGGTTATAAATAGTTCTCGCTCATGGCGCCTATCACTACCTGAAGGCAGGTATAGGTTAAGTAGCAGCATGTTGTCCATTCTAGCACTTATAACACGACCACTAGGATGCATCTCTATTTCGGCAAACGTCAAACCTGCTCTGTACAAAATAGCAGTACCTCGCATATGTTCTCCAACATTCACCACACAACTGTACTGTGGACTCATAAATTCAAAGTCGGTTACATTAACTTATTGGAGGAAAACTGTATCTAAATCATGAGTCCGCACAAAATCACGTAAAAGAGCCTGTTTGGCAATGCAGCGTAGGGAGTTGATGTTAACAGTGGCAAAGGTACGTAAGACAACCATAAAACAGGCCAGAAGTAAAACAGAGCAGGTATAGTGGTCTCCATCCAAGATGTATCTAGTCATTTTCAACGGCATGAATATGTATTCCTGAAACCCGTGGAAACTTTTTCGGTAGGCTGCTAGACCGAGAAGACAAGTGCTTCCGGAGTCGAGGGTCTCTCACGGTCTCCCATGCGATATCATACTCCGTTTCTTCGGTGCCCTTCTCCTCAATAACAGACAGCGGGCGTTCTCTCCTAACCTGCACAGGTTCGTCGGAATCCATCCCACTCCATTGCTGGGTTCAGTTATTACGTGTCTGATGGATCGCAGTGGCCAACCATGTTCTTGTCGCCACTATTAGGTTACCACAACTACAGAAGATCGTGTAGGGGATGAGACACCCACTTCTGCTACTTCTGAGTGAGTATTGACAGCTACCGGTGCGGACACAGATGTCTCCTGCACCGCCGTAGACACATCGTCACGCATACAGCTGGTAGTCGAGGAAACTTCCTCTATAGGTTTAACATTACAAAGAGGCTCTATATCACTAGCTTCAGTAGCGGGCCCATTTGACGCACCTACTGTTTATTTACATTTCTCTGCCGCCCGAGCGCTAACTTTTCCTCTCACTACATCGCTGAGTAACACAGCCCTGCGCGAGACAGAGACAAGTAGTACAGACTTTTTGTATGGACAGTGTGAACGAAAATGAGAGGCTTACCCACACAAATAGCAAGTTTGCGGTTGTCCTAGATAGGTCACACCAACAGGAAACCCACACACTCTGTAGATGGAATTTCCTTGTTTAATTCCATTCGTACTGAATGAACACCAGACTTGACGGGGTACTTACAACCTGCGTTCCATTGTTCTTCTTGAAACTCTAGTATTTTCCCATATTGTGAAAGTTTCTGTTCCAGAAACGTGCGAGTGATCTCAGGCACTAAATTGAAAACCCGGACATTTACAATACGGCAGTCAGCTGTCCCAATATTTACCGTTAGTATTTCACCATTCTCATAACTGAACTTTGCAGCCCCTTGAAATTGCTGTAAATATCTTTCATAGTGTGTTACAGATATACATTTTATAAAAACTGATTTTTCTCTAGAATGAAATTGCAGTGTATCTACCTTATCAGGTGGTATTTTCATGTAGTCGTGAATCCAGTCATGCACTTCCATCGCGCTGGGTCGACGTTCAGTTCCTCGAAATGAGATTTGCAAAGTATTTTGCCGTCGTATTGCCTCCTTCTTTCCTTGTAGAACTATGGACTCACACAAAACAATCTATTTGACGTTCCTTAACGCCGCTCGATTACGCGCAACACAGACAACCTCTCGGTCCGCTAGCCGCAGTCAGACTGACTTTGGGCATTTACAAGGACTAGAGAAATTGATTGTTAACATTGTAATATAATAGCGGCGAGGAAACAAAGTAAACCGCTGGACAACCATCAACATATAGCGAGGCGATAATACTGCAGTTAATTTCTTACAAGTCTTAGTAAAATGGCACCAATTGCGTCCTCGCTATCCTGCAAGTTGAATTCATTCATGGGTGAAATTAGATAGCGCCTTTACAACCGACGGAAAAATAATAGTCTGTCAAGCATGCGGTAAAAAGAATTGGCTATTCCATGAAATCTCAATTGGAACAACATATTATCAAGAGTGTTCTTCACATAAGCCACAAACACCTACAGTCTTCTAGAAGGCAAGTTCTGTTAACACACATGCAACAGGAACCGTCCGGAAATAATCTTTAAAGACATGTGCACGGTATGGTTGCAGCTAATATTCTGTGGCATAAACTTCAAATTCCTCAATTTCACTCCTTTCTAGAAAAATATTGCAAGAAAGTTATTCCTGACGAATCTACTCTGAGGAAAAAGCATCTTCATGTGTGCTATGAAGAAGAAGCAGTTTCTCATATAGGGAATGAAATTGGAGACTCCTGTATTTGATTTGCCGTCGATGAAACTATACAGATGACATGGGTCGATACATAGCAAATTTAGTAGTAGGCAAACTAGATTCCGAAAGTCCAGCAAAACCATTTCAATTTGATGCAAGATGTTAGAACAAACAAATCATTCTACAATTGTAAGATTCGTAAATGATGGGACGAAGATTCTGTGGCCAGAGAGAGAGAGAGAGAGTGTGTGTGTGTGTGTGTGTGTGTGTGTGTGTATGTGTGTGTGTGTGTGTGTGTGTGATGAAAAGGTTTTAATTATGTATTCAGATGCCGCAGCGTACATGATTAAACCTGCTACTGCTCTTAAGATTTTCTACCCAAATGTACTTCACTTCACCTGCTTGACCCATGCATTACAACGTGTTGCTGAAGAAGTAAGAAGTAATTTTCCCTGTGTGAATAAGTTTATATCGGCAACAAAAAAGGTATTCGTGAAAGCACCGCATAGAGTTCAGTGCTATAAAATCATCCGCAACATTTCCCTTTGCCTCCTGAGACAGTACTTACAAGATGGGGTACGTGGTTAGAAGCTGTGAACTTCTATTCTGAACATTTTGAAGGAGTCCAGTCAGTGGTGAACATGTTCTCTTCAGAAGTAGCTGTTTCCATATGTCAGGACATCTTTAAAGATCCGAAAGTGGCAAGCTCCTGTGCTTACATCAAAAGTAACTTCGGCTGGTTGCCTATCACCATCAAGCAGTTGGAAACATCAGGTTCCCTTCCTCAGAATCAATGGATTTAATGGAACGTGCATCATAGAAGCTTATTGTAGTTGCAGGAGATGTAGGAAGGAAGGTAGGTGAAAAATTCATAGCTGTGCTATACAGGAATCCAGAGTACTCTACGCTTGTGTTCGTGTCTGAAGTGCTAAATGGTGACAGTGTCGATTTACCAAATCATTTCTCTGTAAATCAGATTCCTATGCTAAAATATGCTCCTTTTATTACATGTGGCGTGGAGAGAAGCTTCTCTGCTTATAAGAACATTTTATCCGATAGGAGACAAGCAATGGCCCCTGAAAATATGGAAAAGTATATGGTTATTCACTGTACTTTGAAAGAAGCAAAAGACTAAAATGAAAATGCCTGATTGTTCATTGTATGTCAAGAGATAGAAAACTGAAAATACATTCTCATTATAAAATTTAATTATTTTGAATTGATTATTTCACTCATTGATAAATTGGTTCAGTATTTAAAATTTAAAATTTAAGTAAAATAATTATGTGAAATGAGTAATTTTAATAAATAAAATCCAAAACACATATTTCTTATTTCGTAATTACCTACTTGAAAAACAATAGGTAAATTCTGCATAAAACAAAACATTTTCCCTATAATTAATTCTATATTTAGTCTTTAAATTTTAACTCATTGTAATTAATTTACTTACTCACAGACCCATCGAATTACAAAATTCTGGGTAAATTGCAGTCTGCTTTTAGATTTGAGGTGGTAATCTTAGCATTTAGAATATTACATAATTTTACATATTTTGTTGATATTACATATTTTGATGTTTTTGTTACATAAATATGTATATATTTCGCACCTTGATATTACATAAAAATCCGGGCTCTACTCATTGCTGCTGAAGAGAAATTAGTGCTGACATTAAACCTTGAACCTAGTCACAACATTAATTTACAAACCATAACTACTGTTTTATAATTCCATATCTCAGTAAGAATCAGACCACTTTCACTTAGCTAATAATACCACCTTACTAAGTTTCCCGAAACTATGTAGCAAATTTATTTCTAATTTCCTAACACAAGGAATACTGTATTAAAAGCGAACCAAGCGCGTAAGGTGTGTTTGTATGTGTGATACAAATATTTTTGTTTTGTTTTCATTTGCAGGGATCATAACGCCTCCAGTGCGCCAGAATTCGTCCCGCAGTTTTTTTACATGCCAATGAATCTAGTGACATAGGGTTGTAGCTTTTAAGTACACTTAAAAATATCAGTCTGGGCCAAGTTTCAACCTGCGACCCTGGAATGTGTGTATATATATAATGCTGGCAGTTAATCATTAATCAGTGTTGTCTAGAAAAACAATTCCGGGCAAAAAGTTAATACTTTTTAATTGGAAAATTAATCCTACCGAAATAAGAAACACACCTGATGTAAACGAAGGCGAGGGGCAGCCCTGAACACATGGCGGCAGTGAAATCTCTCACTCAGCTCCTGCAACACTCAACCTAAGAGTAGACAATAGAGTACATTTGTTTATTTATGTTTTTACTTTTAAAATACGCCATTGAACACGTTTAATACTCTCATTGCAATATACAACATTTCAGTATAATCTGGAAATTAAAAATAATTAGATTACCGAAATTGAGCAGTTATCGATAACGAATGCACGTGATGTGCAGATTTGTACGGAGTAACATAAAATATGTTTCTTACAGCGGATCTAGTATAGTGCGCCAGAAATTAAACTAAATAAAATTAGATCAATATGTGTATTGCCACCAATATGCGTATAGAGTTGAAAAATCACTAGGGATCTTCAGTTATTTTTATTTATCGTTTTAAAGAACACTACAAGTGGTCCAAATAAGATAAGAGAAACAGGTCATCTTACCGCCTATCTTTTCCCAAAAGAATTCGGGCTAATAAAGCTTAAATGTCCAGATTATTATTATTAATTATTATTGTTGTTGTTGTTGTTGCTGCTGTTATTTTGTTGTGATAGCAGTGAAGAGGATATCTTGAGAGAGATTTAGATCTATGAAGCAGCAATAACGGAGTGACCAAGAGAAGTCAAATAACAATAACAAGTATCAAATTTAACCATAATAATTTAACAACAGCTGCATTTTATCTGTCAAAACCATTGTGATACCTAGTTTAAGAAAGACAACATTACGATTGCATAATAATTTATAATGTGCGTAAGAAAATGTTCTACTTGGTGTTACTTTTAAAATAGCTTTGGAGCACCAGAAAGGAATATTACACAAATTCTACTCTAACACGCCACTTTTTTGATATAAGGAAATCAATTTTAGGATTTAACTTACATTTTTAAGTATTCCCAAGGATGTGATTCTAATGCATATATATTGACTTCGGACTGTCATTCAAAAGAAAGTGTAGAAAATCAAACAAAAGCAACGTGACTCATTCAGATTTCACCGTCGAGATTATTTATTTATTATTTGTTTGTTTGCTCTCTTTAATGGTCATATTAATTAAGAGTACAACATTTCCGATGTCACTTTAATGATGTTATACACTCCGTGATAGAAAGATGTCTGATTGAATAATCGCCTTGCTATTCCAGTTTTATTGCTTAACACTTATGGCCTATAGGGATCTATTAGTCCCGCTTATTTTAAGCGCTTTTATAGAAATAGGGTTTGTGCCCTAGGATTAATTTCATATTATACTAACCTTTAACCATAAATACAAGTATGTAAGAATCCTATTTATTGTACAATATTAAATTTTCCAGCAAAATTATAATGATCTTTTTCTTTATTAAGAAAAAAGCAAAATCCGCGCAACTGTAGTGGAGGTAGGATAGACGAATTTAGGGACTGTGATCGATCCCATGGCTGTTTTAGGGTTATTCCCCTCTTCAGTCATTTTTATTCCTTTTATTACTTTAATCATATTTTTAATATGCGTCAAATGTTATTCTTACTCATACACAGAATGTTGGCTACGACCTGTAATTTAAAGGAAGCGAAACGTAACTCAAGATGCACCATCGAAAGCCATTGTATTTATTTGTTTGTTTGTTTATTCAAGCTATCTCTCTAGAATGGTGTTATTCTAGATAGCTCAATGGTGTTATTAAATAAATGTACAGCACTCCTACCTCACTTTAATGAACATGAGTGCTCAAATGCTTCTGTGACGAAGAAATCTTTTTAGCCATAGAGTCGTTCTTGCTATTCCAATTTTATTGCTTAACCTTTTATGGCATGTCGGGAGCTATAAGTCGAAATAGCTTTTTAAACTTAATGATGAATTAATTATTTTCATTTACCCTCCCCTTGTTCTTTATGAAATTATTGCACAATCATTTATAAGCTTTTTCTTTGCCTCAACATTTGGTGGTGGAACGGTCAGAATTGCTCAGAATGTGGATTTAAATATAAGTTTGGTATGAATCCAAATATCCATTGTTTAATTATATGGTTTTAGGGTTGACACGTACGCGTTCAGGATGGTTCAACGTACCTCAAAACATGCATTTCAGGTGGTATAAAATTGTTAGTGGTATGTAAAGCCCCTCCGCTTACCACGGACAAGCGATAGAAAAACAAAAATCTATTTGGAAACCATCATTCATAGTCATAGAGAACAAAAAATACATTATTATTATTATTATTATTATTATTATTATTATTATTATTATTATTTACGTTTTATTCATTTTATACTCGTAAGATACAAGCACAAATCTTTAATGAATCATGCAGGCGTTTTTAAGGTAGATAGCACCAAGAAGATGAAAAAGAAGAGAGAGAGAGAGAGAGAGAGAGAGAGAGAGAGAGAGAGAGAGAGAGAGAGAGAGAGAGAGAGAGAGAGAGAGAGCTTTTTCCTCACTTGTACTTTTTTTTTTAATTTCAATATTTCGATTTGTGATCATTAGTGATCAACACCCAATGTCGCCCTCCGTGGTGTAATGGTTACCATGATAACTTCATATACCCAAGGTCGCGGGTTCAAACCGGGCGGAGGACGATGGATTTTTTCGGGCGTAAAAATCCTAAGCATGGCTTCCTTCGGAAGGGAAGTAAAGCCGTTGGTCCCGTGTCGTTGATTTACGGCACGTAAAAGAACCTCAAGCCTGATAGAGACGCCTCTGAGCAAAATTAAGCGGTCTTTCACGCCCAATTTAGAATGGGACGCTGAGAACCACAGTAGTTAAAGAGCGTCCATAAATACACGCCATTTACATTTTTTTGATCAACACCCAAATCACCTTCTGAAATCATGGGCGCAACACTTCTTGGTATCCTGCTTTCTGATGTCGCTGAGCGCTCTTCTGGACAGTTGCTGTTCTAGTAGAAAAATGCAGAGGGGATAGCTCAAGTATTAGCATCTGAGATTCGCAATCGGGGAGTGCCGGTTTCCATCCCCATGGGGTCAGCCTATCTGACTTTTTCTTCGTCTTTCCCAGATGGGTAAGCGAATGCTGTGATGGATATATTAACACGAACTTTATTGTCTCTCATCTCCTCCCATTTCGTTTCTTTGCATATTACATGGTAGTAGCTATGGTGGACGTGATGTTCAGTATATGTGGTGGATATGCTTTGCGCAGAAAACTAACTACTATGGTACGGAACCTTCTGTTCGTGACGATAAGGGCGAGCATATCGAAGCGATCGTTAGGGGCCACCTAGGCTGTACCTGCCGCCATCGGATCTGACCAATCATCGTACTCTGTTGCCTCATTCCTTCCTACCAGAGGTTTAGTAAGTGCAATGCTGAAAGGTCTTTAATTAATTGTTTTATTTTCAAATTTTCTGTAGGGTCGGCCTCTTATCCGTCGCCCCTGGTGATCATCCGTAGGGGTTACATCGCCACCCTATGCAGAGGCTGTTATTAACTAAACAGTGAAATGCATGCGTTAGTAATCGGTTCCGCTGAGCACCCCGGATAGTGTGGAGTAGACAACATGGTGATTCGACGTCACATGCGAGTTTGCGCAGGATAACCCGATGCTACCCATACCGACCTTTAGGAGTCGCGAATTAATCATGTAGTTGTCGGACTAGACAGAGGATTTGTGTTCCAGTGCTGCTGCAGTAGGCAGGCATGACAGACGGACGCATATAGAAGAGTGTGTTGGTTATACCTCTGAAATGCAATGGGAGTATGGTTTGATGTACATGTTACCTTCTAATTTTTGCTGCGTAAAAATGTTAAGGGCGTGTCTTACCGGTACGGCATCGGGAGGTTGCCCTGCTTTCTGTACTTCCACTGAGGGTAGAAGTGCTTCGGACTTTGGCATCTTAGGAGTTAGTTATTACCTGTAACTCTGAATTGTTGTTAGTTGTGGATGTTTTTAGTAATTTGGTATAGGTGAATTAAGACATTAATGGCGGTATGGTTGTTCGTAAGTAAGCGGTCAAAGATGAGTAGTCGTCTGCGTTGCAAGTCCCGAGCTGTCACAGATGAGGGGGTATGACTTCTTGCGGCTTTGTTGCATAGGTTGAATTTCAGCATCTTGATGAACTGCTCTGTGGTGTGCAAGCGGAGTTCGTCATTCAGTTTGGTGATACACGGAATGAAGATGGAGCACCGCTGGATTGCGATGGTGGGGGAAACCGGAGAACCTGGAGAAAACCCACCCCTGCGCCGCTTTGTCCACCACCAATCTCACATGCGGTCGCTTGGGATCGAACTCAAGCTGTCTAGGTAAGAGGCGAGTGGTCTAACTACTCGGCCATGGCGCGGCCTTTTGTAAAGTGCGATAGGTGTTTCGTGAAGACTATAGTCTGGCATTTGGGCGCTGGCCTTCTGATCTCAAGGTCGCGGGTCGCCGATGGTTTTTAAATGTACTTAAAAACGACAGCCCCTTGTCAGTAGATTTACTGGCATGTAAAAGACCACCTGCGGGACGAAATTCCGGCACACCGGTGGCGCTGATATGATCCTGGCAATTGACAGTATCGTTAACAAACAAATAATTAATAATTCTAGCATTTGGTGCCGTTGCCTTTAACGTCATTTTTCCAATCCATGCTGAGAGGTTTTTTTTTTTTTTAGCTTAACGTCGTTTAACCTGGTTGGCCATGAAATTGGTGAAATGATACTCAAATGATCTCAGGGTCTAAGGAGATTAAAGTTACTCGACATTCGTATTCTCAGGATAAGGAAAACCCCGAAAAAAACCTTATCCGGGCAACTCACCCTAAGCGAGATCCGAACTGACGACCTATTGAATGTGAAGCAGACACGCTACCACCACACTACCCAGGCGGGCAGCTGGAAGTTTGTTAGTACTGTTTGAAGCCGAGTTTGGACAGTTTGATATTCCCGAAATGGGCATAAATGTGATGTTAGTGTAGGGAATATTGAGGATGTAGATAGTGGACAGTATTGTCCGAGGGGAATCCTTGGGGTACACATAAGCGAACCAGGCGCGGGATGGAGTTGGTGAAATTAGCCGTGTAATAGAAAGTCACGTAACTTGCGATTACCTTTACAATGGAATTTATCATCTGCATTCTGTATAGGAGGTCTGCATCCCATATCCTATCAAATACGCAGTCAAATCCAGTAGAATCTATAGCGCCAGTAGATCTTTTTTTTTTTTTTTTTTTTTTTTTTTTTTCGTATTAAAACCATGGGTTTTCTAGGTAGTTGCAATGTAGCAAAATGTTTGAATCTGAAGTCGAATTGTTCAAGAAACCTTAGTTTCTAATCCTGTTCAATAAAATGTTTATTCAATTACTATCGCTAAAACTATTAATTTTTCAACTGGCAAAAAACGACACAAATTAAAACATAAATAACTAGAAAATACTGTACAAACATGACTATAATAGTGCTAATGCAACATTTCATGTGCACATTTTTAAAACATTTTCGAAATAGACTATGTTTTTCAGGGATGTAGTACATTAAATCAGCAATAATCATGCCACATGTTAGGCCTCAGTAGAAATGTTTGCATGGAAGCTAAAATAGGAAAAGAAGAAGAAAGAGAGAGAGAGAGAGAAAGAGAAAAGAAGCTTTTTCCTTACTTTGTAAAAATTTGCTTTCCAAAATAAAAGATCTGATGTGTACCATTCACATGACTTTCTCTACATCTCTGCAACAAATTATTCTTAAAAAGCTTATATTTCTATTTACTTCATGTTAATCAGTAAAAAAATTAGCAGAAATAGCCATATTACTTGCTTCCTTGTAAGTAGGAGCGAAATAAGGGAGTACCATAGGTTAAAGTGATAGTCAAAGGCTGGTTGTTATGTAACTTTGTTTGTATGGACAGCAGTTGACAAATTCCTGTATGAGAAAAGTATAAGTTTTTCATAGCAGAAATCAAAAATAAGGAATGTCTCAAAACGACGGCTTTAGCAGTTATTCAAAATTCAGTAAAATTCATCCAGAATAAACTACTCTTCAGAGGCTATTTCCAGAAAAGATATACATTTTATTTGTCAGGTAAATATCTTTAATATACGAACTTGTAATCAAAATCGTTAGAGCCATTTTTAAGAAAATCAAAATTTTCGAAAAAAGTTCCATGTAAAGGGTAGTTGGGCGTGGGGGGATTTTTCTAAAAATCTTCGTGTCGCATCCCTGGAAGATACTAAACTTAAATACTAAGTTTGGTACTTTACCTACTTTTCATTTTTGAGTTATCGTGCTCACAGACACGCGGACACACGAACACACACACACACACGGACCTTTTTCCGAAAATGCTTTTTTTTTAGATAAAGGGGACCATAAAACATATATTTCCGGTGAAATCTCGATATCGAATTTTTGGGTGGAGTGCAATAACTTCTCCATACGCTATGTACATAGTGCGTATAGAGAAAGTAAAATGTAAAGATAATAGAACGAAACGCTTCAGTAAGTTATTATTTTCGAATTACAAGTATACCAAATAAAAGTTAGAATATCTCAGATTTTCACTAAAATATTTGTCAGCATAGGCGCTGCTTAGTTTTGAGAATAAGGCACTTAACTTAAAAAGCCAGGAATAGCGACAATTCAACAGTTTTACTGAAGGTGTTCAAAAAATAAAAAAATAAAAAAAAAAAAAAAGTTTAAATAGGCCGAAATGAGTTGCAAAGGATTTTTTTTTATTTAAATAATAGAAAGTTAAAGAAAATAGTGATGTTACAAGTTAAGATTTTATTAACATCGGACTAGAATCGAAATACACAAATACCGTACTGCTCGTGTTGACATATTCGTGCTCACCTGCTCCGTCGTCTAGAGCTAACATGCTAGTCTTTGGTTCCCAAGGTCATGGGCTCAAACCTGGCAGAGGGCGATGAACTTATTCGGGGCCAAAAATCCTTGGCATGGCTTCCTTCGGAATGGAAGTAAAGTCGGTGGTGCCCTGCACGTAAAAGATCCTCAAGCCTGATGAAGAGGCCTATGAACAAAATTAAACGTTATATAATGCATGTTTTATATAGCGTGAGAAATCCACTTACAGGAATCACCATGCACCCATGTTCAGAGTTTGTGACTGTGCCTTCACGCCTTAACAGTGGTAAGCTTTTAAACATTACTTCAGCCATTTCTGCTGTCAGGGATCAAATCCCTTGCATACATCTAAAACTATAAGTATAATTTAGCATTTATAAGTGCATTTGGTATTTTTTGAGAAAATTGGCTTTAAACATTTTAATGTTTATGTAAAGTTATGGGCGTTACGCTGTTAAAATCTTAAAAGAGCTACTCAGTTTAAGCATAAACATTTCCTGGGCTTAAGAAATCAATTATTAAAACGTTGTAAAGTTCACTTGTACCATTATGGTTTTAAAATGACTGTACCAAATGTCACTTACTATCACTATGTAATTAATGAATACTGACCTTCCATTTATGCACTTTCATCCAAATATTCGTCCCTTCTATGGCTATCACCACTTAATGCTACAGAATCGTTTGGTTCTGAAATTATTTTTGGAAGGGCTGATGATCTCTGCTTAAAACCTTTAGGACGCCCACGAGATCATGGTTCGTTTTCTGGTGAATTCTGAATTGATGTTACATTTTTACTTTCTCTAGCCCCATATGTACAATGTACATAGGATATAGAATGTATTGTAATGCACCCAAAAATTCGATACCGAGATTTCAACGGAAATATATGTTTTGGGGTCCCCTAGGTCCGAAAAAAGCATTTTTTAAAAAAAGGTCCGTGTGTGTGTATGTGTGTGTGTCTGGGTGTGTGTCTGTGAATAGTATAGCCCCAAAACTAAAAGACCGTTAAATACCAAACTTGGTATTTAGGTTTAGTATCTTCCAAGGATGCGACACGAAGATTACAAAAAAAAAAAACACCAAAATTTACCCTATACATGGAAAAATTTTCGAAAATTTTGATTTTCTTAAAAATTGCTCTAACGATTTTGATTAAAGTCCCGTATACTAAAACTATTTATGTCCGAAATAAAATGTATATCTCGAATTTTTTGGGAATAGCCTCTGAAGACCTCTTTATTCTGGATGAATTTTGCTGAATTTTGCTTAACTGCTAAACCGTAAGAGATAGAAGAAAACGTACTACACAGAAAATGTACACAAGTTTTGTCCTTTACGTTTTTGTTGTGGAGGTGACGTTTTCGAGATATTCCTTATTATTGGTTTCAATTGTGAAGTACTTTTCTCACACAGGAAGTGTCTGTTTTTCTTTTGTTCTACTCCTGGCCAAGCAAAGAAATGATTTGCAATGACAATCGTACGATAGCTTTTAAAACATTTGACAATCACTTTAGCATGGTGCATTCCCTTATTCCCTTCTACTTATAAGGAACTAAGTAATAACATTCAGCTAACATTTATCTTGATTGGCATTGTGTACAAAGAAGAATAGTCTTTTGTAGGAGTTCTGTAGAGCAGCTAGAGAAAGTTTTTGGAAAAGTCCGTGTATGCGTGTGTGTGCGCGTGGACGGCATAGCTCAAAAACGAAAAGACTGTTAGATACCAACTCGGTATTTAAGTTTGGTATCTATGACACGAAGATTTTCAAGAAAATCTCCCCACCCCAAACTATACTTTACATGAAAAAAAAAAAATAGAAAATTGTGATTTTCTCAAAAATGACTCTAACGATTTTGATTAAAATCTATTATATTCAAGATATTTACATGCCAAATAATATGTATATCTTGAATTTTTGGGAATAACCTCTAAAGACCTCTCTCTGTTCTGGATTATTTTTATTGAATTTTGCATAACTGGTAAGTTGTAAGGGACAGACGTAAACCTTACTATACAAAAAATGTACATCACGATAAAGCACACAATTTATGTAACATACATATTTTTCGTGGAGTTGATCGTTTTTGAGATATTGCTTGTTATTGGTTTCAGCTTTAAATAACTTTTACTTTTCTCGTGCAGGAATTGACATAAGCTTTTTAACAAAAAATTGTTGCAGAGATGAGGAGAGAGTCATGTGGATGGAATACGTCACATTTTTTTGAGTTTCTAAGGCGCCAATTTTATATAAATAAGAATGCGATGTTTATTTGTTTGAACCAAGATCTCATGACCAACTATATTTTGCTGTATATTAAGCCATTTACAGTATAACGTGAATAACATGAGACAGCGTTTAGAAACATGCTCGTTTTTATCGCTGTAGTAGTATATAGGACCCGTATGAAAGGCTAATGCGTCTCTTTCCCTTTTGATATATTTTAAAGGAATTATACGTTTCATCAAGAAACGACAACGGATAATGAGAGCGCTTTGAATTTGTCATGTTGGTTATGAATAACTAATTGACTGCCAAGTATTTTTACATGGAGGAATATATTTAAGCTCCGTTATTTTATAAACAAAAGTAAACATATATCGCAAAATTATTAAATGATACATTTTGTGAACTTCTTCCCAGTGGTTTTTGCTTCAGATGAGTGCTAACTGGACACATTTTATAAGACTCTTTCATTTAAAGTTTAATTTATATTTTAATATTTGTTACAGGTGAAATTGTTTTCAAGTGTTTCTTCTTTTGATTTATATTCTTTACTTTTTGTTAAATAAAAATATTAAATTGAGTGTTAATTATGGGCGCTCTTTAACTAATGTAATTCTCGGCGTCCCATTCTACATTAGACGTGAAAGACCGCTAAATTTTGGTCAGAGGCCTCTTTATCAGGCTTGAATTTCTTTTACGCGCCGTATATCTACAACACGGGTCCCAACCGTTTTACTTCCCTTTCGAAGGAAGCTATGCTAAGGATTTTTACGCCCGAAAAAATCCATCTCCCGGGTTTGAACCCGCGATCTTGGGAACCAGAATTACTTTTTGTTGTTTTCATAATGCCTAGTAAGAAACGAAACCGACTTGATTGTAATGTTAAGAAGCCTGTTTCCGATACATCGATTAAAGTCATTTTTTGTTCGCTTAGCCAAATAATGATAATTTTGGTGATATTAAAACAAGCCTTTGTATAAACAATAGTGTTTTTCTCTGAACTGTAGGGTTTCTTAACGTTGGATTTGTCAGTTTTATACTGCTATTAAAGTCTCTCTCTCTCTCTCTCTCTCTCTCTCTCTCTCTCTCTCTCTCTCGCATTCATACTACCAGACTCTGTGGAGGATAGAAAATGATTCTAGTTAAAGCAATTCCCCGCCCAGCTAGGAATCGAACCCGCGACCTCAGGATGATAAGTCAGCTCACTAATCACTCGATCGCAGAGACAGTATTTGACGAATAGTCATTATGAAAGACTTACTGCTTCTCCGAATTTATATTACTTAATTGCTTATTTTCTCTACCACTTACCTATACTTAGCAGAGGAAATATTGCATTCTACCCAAAAATTCGTAGTTGATTATTTCACAAGAAACACATGTTTTGAATCTTCCCGATTTAAAAAAAGAAGAGAAAAACATTTTAACAAGGGTTCGTGTACGCACGCGCGCGCGCGTATGTGTGTGTATGAGAGAGAGAGAGAGAGAGTGCGTGTGTTTCTGTAAGAGTTATAGATATTTAAGTTCAGCATTTTCCAAGGATGCGACATGACGACTTTCAAGAAATCCTCCCACCCAAAATACAGTTTACATAATTCTAATTTATTTTTTATTCCGGGAATAGCCTCTGAAGTCCTGTCTTTTACGTGGTAACGTAAGAGATAGACAAAATCTGCTTATTCAAAAAGTTTAGATCTCGTGAAAGACACAAATTAGATCATTTATTTATTTATTCTTAGTTAACTATTTCCGATATATTCTTTGAATGTCAAATGCGCCAACCCCGGGAAGTGTTTATTCATTTTTTTCTCGTGGAAGCTCATCGATGGATCATCCATGCCATCAGGCTTCCACCTCCAGATGTCTTGAAGTATCGCAGAATCCATCAATATTCCATCGTTTTACTCTCTAGTATTGTCCATTGATTACTTCACAACCATCTTGTTAAAAACCGATGGATGTGACGCCCACTGTCTTCTATGAGTAAACCAACTGCAGCATCGTAAAAGTGTAAGGTTTCAGGAGGCATAATAGGTTTCACACAGTTAGAACATCAAATGTATTAGTTAAACTGCATTTTGGCCATATTCCAAAGATGTTTACTTTCTCTACACGTGCTATGTACAGAGTGCATACAGAAGGTATTGCACTCCACCCAAAAATTCGATACCAAGATTCACCGGAAATAGACGTTTTAGGGTACCCTATATGCAACAAATCTGATGTGTTCCATTCACATGAGTTTCTCTACATCTATGCGAAAAATTATTGTTAAAAAGCTTATGCTTCCATTTACTTCATGCTAATCGAGAACAAAACTAGCATAAATTGTCTTATTACTTGAATCCTTGAAAATAGAAGCGAAATAAGGGAGTACCATAGGTTAAAGTGATAGCCAAAAGCTGGTTGCTATGTGACTGAAGTTCCTTTGTTTGTATGGACAGGACAAATTCCTGTATGAGAAAAGTATGTTTTTCATAGCTGAAACCAAAAACAAGGAATATCTCAAAAATAATAAAATCCACGAAAAAGTGTATATAACATAAATTTTATGTTTTAAAGTGCTCTAAATTTGTGGTGAGGTTAATCAAAATCGTTAGAGCCATTTTTTAGAAAATCAAAATCCTTGAAAAAAGTTCCATGTAAAGGGTAGCTTGGGGTGGGGAGATTTTTCTCAAAATCTTCGTGTCGCATCCCTGGAAGATACTAAAGTTAAATTCCAAGTTTGGTATTTTACCGACTTTTCGTTTTTGAGTTATCGTGTTCACAGACACTCGGACACACGGACACACACACACGGACATTTTTTTGAAAATACTTTTTACTTTCTCTATACGTACATGTACATAGTGTATAGAGAGGGTATTGTACTCCACCAAAAAATTCAATACCGAGATTTCACAGGAAATATATGTTTGAGGGTCCTCTGTATCCAAAAATATCTGTGTCCGTGTGTCTGTGAACACGATAACTCAATAACGAAAAGTCGGTAAAATACCAAACTTGGTATTTAAGTTTAGTATCTTTTAGGGATGCGACACGAAGATTTTGAGAAAAATCCCCCCACCCCAAACTACCCTTAACATGGAACTTTTTTCGAAAATTTTGATTTTCTAAAAAATAGCTCTAACGATTTTGATTAAAATATCATACATTAAAGATATTTACGTGACAAATAAAATGTATATTTTGAATTTTCTGGGAATAGCCTCTGAAGACTACTTTATTATGGGTGAATTTTGCATAACGACTAAACCGTAAGAGATGGACAAAAACTTAACACACAAAAAATGTAGAGCACGTTAAATCACACAGCTTATGTTATATACATTTTTTTCCTGGAGTTGATCGTTTTTGAGATATTCCTTTTTCTTGGTTTCAGCTTTGAAAAACATATTTTTCTCCTACAGGAGTTTGTCAACTTCTGTCCATACAAACAAAGGAACATCAGTCACATAGCTTTCACTTTAACCTATGGTACTCCTTATTTCGTTTCTACTTACAATAAAGAAAGAAATAAAACTATTTCTGCTAATTTTTCTCGATTAGCATGAAATAAATAAAAGATAAGCTTATTAACAATAATTTTTACAGAGATATAGAGAAAGTCATGTGAATGGAACACATCAGATTTTTTTGGATACAGGAGATCCTAAAACATATATTTCCGGTGAAATCTCGGTATCGAATTTTTGGGTGGAGTGCAATACCTTCTCTATACACTATGTGCATAGTACGTGTAGAGAAAGTGAAAAAACATTTTCAGAAATCGGTCTGAGTGTGTGTCCGTCTGTCTGTGAACACGATAACTCAAAAACGAAAAGTCGGTAAAATACGTACCAAACTTGGTATTTAAGTTTAGTGTCTTCCAGGGATGCGACACGAAGATTATGAGAAAAATCCCCCACCCCAAACTACCCTTTACATGGAAAAATTTTGAAAATTTTGATTTTCTCAAAAATAGCTCTAACGATTTTGATTAAAATATCCTATATTAAATATATTTACCTGACAAATAAAATGTATAACTTGAATTTTCTGGGAAACCACTGAAGACTACTTTATTCTGCATGAATTTTACGAAATCTTGCATAACTGCTAAACTGCTAAAGCATACAAAAATGTAGATCAGGATAAAACACACAATAATTTGTTATATATATTTTTTACTTTCTCTATACGCACTATGTACATAGTGTATAGAGAAGGTATTGCACTCCACCCAAAAATTCGATACCGAGATTTCACTGGAAATATATGTTTTAGGGTCCCCTTTATCTAAAAAAAATCTGATGTGTTACACTCACATGAATTTCTCTAGCTGTTCTACAAACTTCTTACAAAAGATTATTCTTCCTTCTGCATTTTGCTAATTGAGGTACTCATTAGCACAATGTTCTTATTACTTAGTTCCTTATAAGTAGGAAAAAATAAGGGAATACACTAGGCTAAAGCCATAGTCAAGTGTTTTAAAAGCTGTCGTTATGCGATTGTCATTTCAAATCCTTTCTTTTCTTGGCCAAGAGTAGAGCAAAAGAAAACCGCACACTCCCGCCTGAGAAAAGTGTAAGTACTTCACAACTGAAACCAATAAAACAAAATACCTCGAAAAAAATGTATATTTCATAATTTGTGTATTTTAGCAACACCTACATTTTTTGAATAGTCAGTTTTTGTCTACCTCATACAATTTACTAGTTATGCCCAATTAAGCAAAATTCATCCAGAATAAACAGGTCTTTAGAAGCTATTCCCAGAAAATTAAAGATATACATATTATTTGTCAGCTAAATATCTTTAATATACGATAGTTTAATCAAAATGGTTAAAGCCATTTTTAAGAAAATGAAAATTTTCGAAAAAAGTTCCATGTAAAAGGTAGTTTGGTATGGGGGGATTTTTCTCAAAATCTTCGTGTCTCATCCCTGGAAGATACTAAACTTAAATACCAATTTGGTGCTTTACCGACTTTTCGTTTTTGAGTTATCGTGTTCACAGACACACGGACACATGGACACACACACACACACGGACCTTTTTGTGAAAATGCTTTTTTTGGATACAGGAGACCCTAAAACATATATTTCCGGTGAAATCTCGGTATCGAATTTTTGGGTGGAATACAATACCTCTCTATCCCTATGTACATTGTACATACGGGGTTAGAGAAAGTAAAAAGCACTTTCACAAAAAGGTCCGTGTGTGTGTGTGTGTCTGTGAACACGATAACTCAAAAACGAAAAGTCGGTAAAATACGTACCAAACTTGGTATTTAAGTTTAGTGTCTTCCAGGGATGCGACACGAAGATTATGAGAAAAATCCCCCACCCCAAACTACCCTTTACATGGAACTTTTTTCGAAAAGTTTTAATTTCTCAAAAATGCCTCTAACGATTTTGATTCAAATATCATATATTAAAGACATTTACCTGACAAATAAAATGTATATCTTGAATTTTCTGGGAATAGCCTCTGAAGACTACTTTATTCTGGATACATTTTACGGACTTTTAAATAACTGCTAAACCATAAAAGATGGACAAAAACTTACTGCACCAAAAATGTAGAGCACGTTAAAACACACAATTTATGTTATATAATTATTTTTTCGTGGAGTTCATCGTTTTTGAGACATTCCTTGTTTTTAGTTTCTGCTATGCAAAACTTATACTTTTCTCATACAGGAATTTGCCAACTGTTGTCCATACAAACAAAGGAACTTCAATGACATAGAAACCAGCGTTTGACTATCATTTCAACCTATGGCACTCTCTTATTTCGCTTCTACTTACAAGGGAGCAAGTAATAAGACTATTTCTTTTATTTTTTTCTAATTAGCATGAAATAAATAGAAGTATAAGCTTTTTAAGAATAATTTGTTGCAGGGATGTAGAGATAGTCATGTGAATGGTACCCATCAGATTTTTACTTTCTCTAGCCCCATATGTATAATGTACATAGGGATAGAGAAGGTATTGTAATGCACCCAAAAATTCAATACCGAGATTCACCGGAAATATATGTTTTGGGGCCCCCTGAGTCTCAAAAAAAGTATTTTTACTTTCTCTATACGTACTATGTACATAATGTATAGAGGAAGTATTGTATTCCACCCAAAAAATTCGATACCGAGATTTCACCGGAAATACATGTTTTAGGACTCCCTGAATCCAAAAAAAGCATTTTCTGAAAAAGACCCGTGTGTACGTGTGTGTATCTGTGTGTGTGTTTGTGTGTATGTGTGTGTCTGTCTGTCTGTCTGTGGACAGCATAGCTCAAAAACAAAAGTCTGTTAAATACTAAACTTGGTATTTAGGTTTGGTATCTTCCAAGGACGCGACACGAAGATTTTCAAGGAAATCCCCCCACTACCCTTTACATGGAAAAATTTTCGAAAATTTTGATTTTCAATAAAATGGCTCTAACGATTTTTATTAAAATCCCGTATATTAAAGATATTTACATACCAAATAAAATGTATATCTTGAATTTTCAGGAAATAGCCTCTGAAGAGCTCTTTATTCTGGATGAATATTGCTAAATGTTGCTTAACTGCTAAACGGTAAGAGATATACAAAAACTTACTACACAGAAAATGTTGATCTGATCAAAACACACAATATATGTCCTTTACATTTTTGTTATGGAGGTAACCGTTTCCGAGATATTCCTTGTTTTTGGTTTTTGGTTTTTGAGTACTTATACTTTTCTCAGACAGGAAGTGTCCGATTTTGTTTTGTTCTACTCCTGGCCAAGCAATGACAATCGAATAACGACAGATTTTAAAGCATTTGATTATCGGTTTAGCCTAGTGTATTCCCTTATTTTCTTCCTACTTATAAGGAACTAAGTAGTAAGAACGTTCTACTAATGATTATCTCGATTAACAAGGTAGAGAAAGAAGAATAATCTTATGTAAGAAGTTTGTAGAAGAGCTAGAGAAAGAAATGTGAGTGTAACACATCAGATTTTTAAAAAAAATCTGATGTGTTCCATTCACATACCTTTCCCTACATCTGTGTAACAAATTGTTGTTAAAAAGCTTATGCTTCTATTTACTTCATGCTAATCAAGAAAAAATTAGCAAAAATAGTTTTATTACTTGGTACCTTGTAAGTAGATGGAAAATAAGGGAAACCATAGTTTAAACTGATAAAACTGGTTGCTATGTGACTGCAGTTTGTTTGTATGCATAGGAGTTGACAAACTCCTGTATGAGAAAAGTATAAGTAGTAGCTGAAACAAAAAAATCTGATGTGTTACACTCACATGACTTTCTCTAGCTGTTCTACAAACTTCTTACATAAGATTATTCTTCTTTCTGCTTGCTAATCGAGGTACTCATTAGCACAAAGTTATTATTACTTAGTTCCTTATAAGTAGGAAGAAAATAAGGGAATGCACTAGGCTGAACCGATAGTCAAAAGTTTTAAAACCTGTCGTTATGCGATTGTCATTACAAATTGCTTTCTTTCTTGTCCAGGAGTAGAACAAAAGAAAAACGGACACTCCCGTCTAGTAAAAGTATAGGTACCTCACAACTGAAACTAATAACAATGAATACCACGAAAATGGTAAGCTCCACGAAAAAAATGTAACTGACATAATTTGTGTATTTTAACAAGGTCTACATATTTTGTATAGTAAGTTTTTGTCTATCTCTTACGGTTTACTAATTATGCCAAATTCAGCAAAATGCATCCAGAATAAACAGGTCTTTAGAATCTACTCCCAGAAAATTCAAGATATACATTTTATTTGTCAGGTAAATATCATTAATATACGGTATTTAAATCAAAATCGTTAGATCCATTTTTAAGAAAATCAAAATTTCGAAAAAAGTTCCATGTAAAGGGTAGTTTGGTGTGGGTGGATTTTTCTCAAAATCTTCGTGTCGCATCCCTGGAAGATACTAAACTTAAATACCAAGTTTGTTGTTATAGCTAGTTTTGGTTTTTGAGTTATCGTGTTCACAGACACACGGACACACACACGGACATTTTTCTAAAAATGCTTTTTTTGGATACAGGGGGTCCTATAACATGTATTTCCGGTGAAATCTCGGTATCGAATTTTTGGGTGGAATACAATACTTCTCTATCCCTATGTACATTGTACATACGGGGCTAGAGAAAGTCATGTGAATGGAACACATCAGATTTTTTTTTTGTGGAGTTGATTGTTTTTGAGATATCCCTTGTTTTTTTATATCAGCTTTAAAAAGCTTATATTTTTCTCATATAGGAACTTGTCAAATCCTGTCCATATAAAGAAAGGAGCTTCAGTCACATAGCAACCAGATTTTGACTATCACTTTAGCTATGGTACTTCATGTTTCTTCTATACTTACAAGGATGCAAGTAATAAGACTGTTCTCGAAGTAAATAGAAGAATAAGCTTTTTAACAATAATTTGTTGAAGAGATGTAGAGAAAGTCATGTGAATGGAACACATAAGCTTTTTTAACACAAGTTTTACTGGAACTGATTAAGCCATAGCGAAAATGCGATGGTTTTACCACTACTACGCCATTCCATTCTTCCTTTCGGTAGTTTTGAATCATTTTGGTAGTTTTAAGCGAGATACATTTCACGGCGTACAACCTGCCCCACTGGAGAAATTTCTTATAAGAGCTGGTCAGAGATGTAAGAGATGTAGTAATAGTGAACGAACTTCGATATAGGATTAATACTTAACGTAAGAAAGAAGCAAGTGGTATGAAGACATGTATTTAACGCGAACTTCTGTTGGACAGAGTTTTATTAGAAGTAGACTGGGTAAAGCATAAACTCATTAACTTTACATGAACATCATAAGCAATGTCTCCAACAATATAACACAAACACATTCACATTAAAACATCTGTCAAACCATTGAATCGGTTTTCAATTCACCACAAAACAGAAACGGTCCACAAAATGAAAGCATTGGTGCAATCTATTGCTCATCTCTACACAGTTGCCTATAGTTTCGCTAGGGTAATTATTTGTATTCAGGTATATGTATATTAATATAAAACTTCTACTATGCAATATTTAGTACTGATTTGGGGCATATTAATAATTAACCGTACTCAATTTTGGTTTAATGTTCAAAATTACAAAAGTTGTTTTAAATTTCGTAGTATTTCTTACTCGGTTTAACAAGTAGCAAAAAGCAGTACACAGTGTAAGAGAAAGGAGAGAAGAGATGTGAAAAAGCAAAGAAGAGAGCAGGCCAGAAAAGATCAGTGTGAGGGATTGAGGATAAGAAGACAAGCAAGTAAAACAGAATAAAAATAAAACAAATAAAAAAGAAAAGAAAACGGAGACGAAAAGGAAACAAATAACAATTATAGAAACGAATTAGCAGAAAACAATAAGGACAGACTGGTGAAAGGATAAAAATATATGAAGAAAGAGAAGTAAAGATAAGAGATAAAGATTGGGTATTGACGAAACGTAACGAAACAGGAAAAAAAAAAAAAATTGATCTGGTATCAAAAGAGTAAAGCAAACAGGAAGAGGGCTAGTAACGCAGTTTAGAAGTAGGAAGAACACTGAAAATGATAAAATGAATTAGAGATTTGGAGGGGAAAGTCCTAAGGAGAAGAGCAAAGAGTAAAAACGAAGAAGAAATGAGCTTCGAAAAGAGTATGAGAAAAAGACGAGGAAAAAATGGAATAAAGAAGAAAAGCAAGGCACCTACACGAACAAAGTGCGGGAACCACAAACCCAACTCCCCCGAATCCTCCCTTCCAGTGGATCCAGGTTGTTGAACTCCACTGATGTAATTGATCAAGAGGAGGGAGAGGGTTCAAGGTAAGAGAAAGTTCCACAACCCTCACAGGTAAGCAATCCAACTTTCACGTCTCAAGGTTGGGCCTCAAAGCTTTCTTTAAAGCACAAATAGCTTCCTCCTTCATTAGAGAGCGGCATCGTGTGTTTTTATTGCAGTTCCGCCTTCTGAAATGTCGCCTATTCGCGAGCAATGAGGAATAGCAACTGCTCTGTAATGCTAGACTTGCTAATAGCAGCTTACGGTGAGAATAGTTACCAAAATATTGATGATAAAATCCGGCCAGAATCTGCAAAATGCCAATCATTAGGTATTAGTGTGAAAGGACTTTAAAGAGAGTGCCACTTAAGTGGTCAAAATTGTGAATTTTGTTGTTTTTTGCCCCCTTCAATTTTGTTCTGTGAAATTTAAAGACATGCCCTCAAATTTTATTTCAAAATTCGTTGATTGGAATTTAATAAAAGGTTCAATTTGCCCACCCCAGATATTATTTTCTAAATCACCGCGTGATTTATTGCCACAGAAGACAAAAAGGGCATTGTTGTACTTTGATTACCAATGATCAGCAGCTTCTGGTACCTAAAATAATAATTTTATGAACAAAGGCATAATTACTCTTACTATCTATTCATATGTACATTTCTAAAGTTCCTTTCTTTGTGCTTAAAATAATTTTCTGAATAAAGGCCGTGATTACTTTTAGTATCTATTCATATCAATATTTCTAAAGTTCGTTTAACTTTATATAATTGTATGTGTATGTGTGTGTGTTTGAACAGCATAGCTCAAAACCAAACGTGAGCTAAATACCAAACTTGGTATCTAAGTTCAGTATCTTCCAAAGATGCAACACGAAGAATATGGAAATAAAAATGTTCAACATTTTTCCAAGTAAATGGCAGTTAGGGGTAGAGGGATTTTTTTTTTTTAAATCTTCGTGTTGCATTCTTTGGAAATACTTAACTTAAATGCCAAGTTTGGTATTTATCGGACTTTCGTTTTTGCTTTCTCTACTCGTACTATGTACATAGTGTATAGAGAAGGTTGATATTGTATTCCACCCAAAAAATCGATACCGATATTTCACCAGAAGTACATGTTTTGAGACCTCTTGAATAAAAAAATCTTTTTAGAAAAAATCAGTGTGTATGTGTGTAAGAGAGAGAGTGTGTGTGTGTGTGTGTGTGTGTGTGTGTGTGTGTGTGTGTAAGTGTGATCAGCAAAGGTAAAAAACGAACCGTTAAATACTAAACCTGCTATTTAAGTTAAGTATCTTCCAAGGAAGCGATATGAAGATTTTCAAGAAATCCCTCACCTCAAAGTACCGTTCATATGGAAAAAATGTTGAACATTTTGATTTTCGTAAAAATGGCCCTTACGATGTTGATTAAAATATCGTGTATTAAAAATACTTACATGACAAATAAAATGTGTATCTGACTTATTCTTTATTCTGAATGTAATTTGCTGAATTTTATATAACTGGTAAACGGTAAGAGATAGACAAAAACTTACTGCACAAAAAACCATAGTTTACGCCATATACTTATTTTGAGTTAGCGGTTTCTGAGATATTCCTTTCATCGGTTTTAGCATTAAAATACTTATACTTTTCTCATACGGGAATTTGTCGACTCCGGCTATTTAAACAAAGGAATTTCAATCTCATAGCAACTAGCTTTTAAAAGATTTGACTATCATTTTATCCTATGGCTATCCATTATTTCCCTTCTACTTAAAAAGAAGCAAATAATAAAATCATTTCTGCTAATTTTTCCTTGATTATCATGAAGTAGATAGAAAAATAAGATTTTTAACAATAATTTGTTACAGAAATGTAGAGAAAGTTATGCTAATGTAACACATTCGATTTTTTTGAGTTATGCTACCCAAAGACACACACATGAGGGCGCGTATCTATTTCTAAAAAGGTTTTTTTACATTCGGTTCTCAAAACATGTATTTCCGATGAAGTCTCTGTTTCAAATTTGTACATACGCGCTAGAGACAGTAAAATTTGTGTCTATCGTTTAATGGTTTCTATGAGATTGTAACTATGTTTTCGAATATAAATAGTTTACATACACGAATAATAGAAGTGAAAATTTTTTATAATATCTATCATATTTTTGTTAATAAATCGTGGTAGAAAAGTTATCCTTATAAGCTATTGTTGTATAGTATTTTTAAAAAATAATCAATTTTGATCGTGGCGAAATTTACGTTTCTTTGTGTTTCTTTTTTAATTTGTGCATCATTCAAAGCCCTTCTTTGGGAGCATATATAATGAAAATGTTGCAGGGACGAATTTTTATGTTTTTTTATCCCTGTTGAATCTACGCAAAATTTGTTCGGATTTAGTGCAATGCTATGAGTTTGTATTCAATACATATAAATAAATAAATAAATATCAGACTTAGGTTACGATATACCAAATTACATAGTACTTTTAATGAAAATGTAATACATACGCAATCGTCATTACATAAAATAACAGTGATGTGCTTAGCATGTTTCAAAATACTAGCTTACATGGTTATTTAATACCATTTTTTTTTTTTTTACTATCTAAATCCAGTGTTGTAATAAAAATGTGCCACACGATAAAGGTTTTAAAATATTCACATAAAACTTCAATCTTTAAAGTAAATGCATTTATAAATAAATCTATCATATCATATTTGTTTATATTAACGCCTAGTTATTATAGAAAATGTATTACTATTTATATTCTCCAAAATTCTTGATTTTTCAAAATACAATGATTTATTTCTCAAATTTGGAGAACTATTTCGAAAAATGTATGATCACATTTCTTTAATATACTTCAGGAGGCAGTAAAAATTGCATCGATTGGATCATTTTGAGTATGGACAAGTTTACGAAAAAAAGAAGGTTTCAATTTTGGCGTGCTTATTAACAAGCATGCAACTGTCCATTTTATCTTCAGTTAATTTGTAGTTAAAATACGCCAAATGGAAAAAAAGTTTATAATTCATGTCATTTAATTATTAAAAGTATTAGTTTAATTTTTCACATTTTTTGGCCATTTCACCTACCTGTGCATCACCTTAAGTTCAGTTTCGATTAGGAAATAACACTTAACATCTGTCGCAGCGGGTACATACAGTGAAAATGGTCAACATTCTATGTATTCATGGCCCCAAAAGGAATCTTAAAAAAACACGAGCGTTTGAATTTAGAAGAAGGATTGTAAACATTCGGCTGAAAATTTTTTGCCTTAGAAGCATTATAACAAAACATGCCAGTTCTGAACAACGAAAACCTTCGAAAACAATTCCTCGGTTTTTGCTCTTCAGTTTTGTTGTGTATTTTTTGTCAAAAAAAGAGGATAACATAGTTTCCAACATTTGGATACCACTCTTCCTTTTCTTCAAGGTCATTTAAAGAGGTGATAGGTGCTTCATGTGGTTGAAGACATGTCTATCAGACCACCCTAATAGAAATCATATATCTATTGAGATGACGTTAAGATCACAAACTTATATATATGAATTTTCTCAAGAATGTGCACTAGATATACTAAAATATTAAGGTGCAATATATGTAGTATCGAGGTTTCAATTAACTGTATAGGTTCTTCAAAACGTCATGTCTCATTTTTCAACCAAGATTTCCAAACTTTTAGCCACGGTTCTTATATTAGTGACATGGGCAATGAATGCAGTAATCTTCACTCGCAGTAAAAATAATTTGGTCATTTATTCTATATAACCAAATTCAACACTGGACGAACATTGATTCATCAAAAGAATTCAGTAATCATATAACAGAAGTTATGAAACCCTCCTCGAAGTCGCTTCCCTCCGAGGCTTCCACCAAGGGAACATTTTATGAAATAGCAAACAATAAAATCTTATTATCCATACATATGTGAAAAGTGTGACGAACATTTTCTCAAATTTCAATTTTGGAAACATTTTTAAAATGTTTCGTTTCTATAAGCGTATGCGTACGTAATCAACAATCGATTCAACCGATTGTTGTGAAACTTGATATTATATAACTTGCCTAAGAGAGCCGGTCCCGATGGCCACGCTCGCTAAAGCGTCTCGCTTTGGTGCTTCGTGGGCAGGGGATCGTGGGTTCGAGTCCCGCCTTGGGTATGGATGTTATATGTTTGTGCAATGTGTATATGTTTGTAAAAGAAACAGTAAAACCTACGGGGGAAATGTAAATAGGGATACAGTACCGGAGTCCTGATCAGACTCCGTTACTGTCTTTTAAAAAAAAAAAAAAAAAAAAAAGGACGTTATGTTGTATCTTAATTACTTTCCCCAAAGGGGGAATCTAATTGAGAGCGAAGTCAATCGAAGTATATCGCATATTACCTATTGAGTTTATAAAAATGATACATAACGAGAGCTTATAAGCATGATGATTCTAACGAGTTGCGTCATACACAAAATTTCGACAGGAAACACATCTAACGCAGTTTTTGCTAACATTAAACAATTTTAATTCTGTACTATGGGAACAATTTAGTTTTGAGTTTATGTTTTTAATTTTTTAACATTCTAGGAAAAAAATGTAATGTCCGTATTTAAAACACCGCAGAGGGTAAGAGAGAGGGACAGATTGTGAAGATGAGATAGGTGGTGAGAGGGCTAGAGTATATAAGAGGGTGTGGTAGGGGACGAAGAGGCAGGTAGGTATGAGATTGCGGAGACAGAGAGAGAAAGGAAGGAAGGAACACAGTGGAAGAAGTAGAAAAGTAAAGGAAGAGAGCGAAAGGAGAAGAGTGATAGAGTAGAGGGAGGTAAAACAAGTTAGAGAAAAAGAGACAAGAATATCTGTAGCTTACAACGCAAGGAGAGCTGCAGTTTCTGCTATTAGCGACTAAAATAACGTAACCTTCAAATGGTGCAATATTTTCTTCTTAAATGCAAGAAATGAAAATGCAATGATTTGTGTATACATATGATTTGGGTTTTCTTTGTCAGCTGCTCAAAGCAGATAAAGAAAGTGTTGAATGCCATGTATGATATTAATGTCGATATTTCAGTTGAAATACACGTTTCGAGGTTTTATGAATAACATTTTTATGTATTCTATTCACATGGCTTTCTCTACCAGTTCTGCAAACAATCTATTCTTATAAAATATTTTCTTTTATCGATATAATGCTAATCGAGATAAGCATTAGCAGAAATTCTCTTATGTTTTGCTTCCTTCTAAGCAGAAAGGGCATAAGGAAATACGCTAGGCTAAACCGATAGTCAAATCTATTAAAAGTTGGTTGCTATGTGAACAACTGAAGTTCGGTTCGCTTTGCACCAGCAATTAAAATCAAAAACGAGATGAAATGAAAGGTGATTTTCCGTTTGAGAAAAAGTTCGTAGTTTAAAAATGAAATACCCAAGCCTCCTGGGTAGTGTGGTGGTAGCGTGTCTGCCTCAACTTCAAAAGGTCGTGAGTTCGAATCTCGCTTAGGGTGAGTTACACGCATAAGGTTTTTTTCGGGGTTTTCCCTTATCCTGAGAAGACGAATGTCGAGTAACTTTAAGCTATATGGACCCCGTGATCATTTGAGCATCACTTCACCGATTTCATTCATCGTCCGATATGATCAACCAGGTTAAAGGACGTTAAGCTACAAACATACATTACATTCCACAACAAGGAATGTCTCTGAAATTTGTACATAAAATGTGTTGTAAGTTAACGAATCTGTATTTTTTGTGTAGTAACTTTTTGTCTATCTCTTATGGTTTACCAGATATACAGAATAAAGAGGTCTTCCGTGGCTATTCCCAGAAAATTCAAGACATACTTTTTATTTGTGATGTAAATATATTTAATATACGGTATTTTAATTAGAATCTTTAGAGCTATTTTTGAGAAAAACAAAATTTCGAAAAATGTTCCATGTAAAGGTAGTTTGGGGTGAGAAGAGACTTTGGAGTTGAGAGTTTGGAGAGTCTAATAGGCCTGAAAACACTTTGGATACAGGTAATGCTGAACTTATAACGACTGCTTGGTGCACAAAGTTTCTAATGGTGTTCATCAACTACTTGATAACGAATGCCCAAGGGGCAAGAATCCGATGATGATAAATGGTAAGGAATCCCAAAACGCAGCCCTGCACTATTGCCGCCTTTATTTCCAAGTAATTAAAAATGACAAAACTTCTCAAACCAACCGTTTGAATAGAGAATTGAGTTAACATGGTTGATGTGGAGAAAGACTCTGTGCCGTTGCCGGGATTTAATCTCCGTTCTCCTGTCAACATCATTGACGACTTTTAAACCATTCATGCCGGAATAATTTTAATGCACATATCGCTCTTCCTCTAATTCCTAAACCGATCTTCACATCCCTTTCAGGCCTGGCACACACGTTCCGATATACCGGTGAGGTTTACCTGTACAGATCACCTGTACCCGCAAACCGGGACGTGTGAGCCAACCGCTGCAGGCCAAACTGCACAGGCGTAAAGATCTGCGAAGGCGGCCGGAGAAGAATTGAAATTCTTCTGAGGTCGCAGGTGCGTAGACCTGAGCGCGTTTGTGTGTCTCTCCGCCACGCCTGTATAGTTTTTAGGTTAATTGTGGCTAGTTTCTTGAATAGAGAGTTTCGGATGTGTTTAGTCGTTAATTATTACTTTATATGTAATTATATAGGTATAACAATAATAATATAGCCCGCCTGGGTAGTGTGGTGGTATAGTGTCTGCTTCACATTCAAAAGGTTGTGAGTTCGAAACTCGCTTAGGGTGAGTTGCCCGGATAAGGTTTCTTTCGGCGTTTTTCCTTATCCTGAGAAAACGAATGTCGAGTAAATGTAAGGTCTATGAACCCCGTGATCATTTGAGCATCATTTCACCAATTTCATTCATTGTTCGATATGACCAACCAGGTTAAAGGACGTTAAGAAAATGAAATAAACAAATAAAATAAATAAAACAAAAAAAGTAATTAAAAATCAAAAGAGTTAAAACCCTCTTAGTAATCTTGTATGAAGGTATGCATTTCTCATTGTAAGTCAACCTTTACACCAGGTTTTGCGTTTTCGCTTCTTTTTACACTTCATGGTCATTAACAAGTCGATTAAAGCGATCGCGTCGTTTGTTTGTCTCGCTCACCATTTCTCGACTGAGTCAAAATCTTCCGATTTACCTTAGCGTGTATGTGCTCAACCAGCCAGTTTACCTGTGTAGGTTTACCTAACAGGTATATCGTAACGCGTGGCCGGGCTTCACGTGCACCAGAAATGAAGTGGTTCCAATGGCTGTGAGCGTTAAGGCGAGAGGCCATCCAGTCGAAGCCCAACGGCCGGTCCCCATGGCCGCGCTCGCCAAGGCGTTCCGCTTTGGTGCTTCGTAGCGCTGGGGATCGTGGGTTCGAGTCCCGCCTTGGGCATGGGTGTTATATGTTTGTGTTGTAAAAGTAAGAAAACAGCAATCCAGTAATAATACAGAAAAATAAGGTAAAAATGAAAATAAAGGTAAATAAAAAGTAGGGTATACAGTGCCGGAGTCCCGATCAGACTCCGGCACCGTATTATAAAAAAAAAAAAAAAAAAAAAAAAAAAATAACGAATCCAAGCAACTGCAGTCAAATGTGCCTGTGGTAAAGGACGGGGGAAGTCCAAATAAAATATTCGGTGTAATGACACGCTTGGGTGATGACGGGATTAAGTACATTTGACTGCAGTTGTAGGGATTTTGCTGTTTGTTCTAAAAACCATATTATCTTTTATTGCAAAAAATTAATATTTTTAGAATATAAAACAACTATAAATGTTTGTATTTTGTTGTTGCAGGTAGTATACTTAGAAATTAAAAACTAAAACCATTTAAAAATTAAAACTTAAAAAAAAAAAAACGTTGTGTAATACACTACACCAGCTACTGAGGGGCTAATTATCTTAAAATGTAATAAATAAACCACACAGAGTACCAAATGCTTTAGATAAAAAGCTACTCTATGGTATCAAAATTCCAGATCCACGAAATATTGCAGTGGCTGTATATTCATGTAGCATACATCTATGTTCTGTTCTCTAGTTGACCTTGATGTAAACGTAGAAGCGCCTCTAAGGTTAAATGAAGAAACCAGCCAAATGGATTGAGGACAACATGCATAAAAAATCTGATATAAAACAAACGCACAATTCTCTTTCCTACTCATATTTCTTTTGATAGTTTTCTACAATTTATTTTTAGAAAAGCTTGCACTTAACATCACAAATGTGGGCAGAAACAGTTTTATCACTTTTAGAGCATAGAAGAGGATGATACAACAGTCAGATGTGTCTACTGTTTGCTGAATTCAGGATAAACAAAAGAATGTAATCAGCGAGCTGGCTTCTCATCCGGAGGTCCCAGGTTCAATTACCGGCAGGGGCGGGGACATTTTTGTTTAACCAAAAATATTCCTTATCCCCCATAGAGTCTGGAAGAAGATGCGATAGCTTGAATTAAAAAGTATTTTAATGAAGCTTCGGTAGAGTATATATTTTTGTTGGATGATAGCAAAGGGATGAAGGAGAGTAAATTAATTTCTATGAATGTGGGAGTAAATGTGCGTGAGTTTAGTAATATAATATTGATTAACCTAATATTCTGAATCTACAGTTTCACTAGTCAAAGCCACCTATATGACCATTGAAGTTAAAGGGGCTACACAAATTAAACAATTAAAACAAAAGAAAGAAAAAGAATGTAACACTAGAAAGGCACTGTATTTTATATTGAAAAATTCAAACGAAAAACTGAATGCTTTGTAGAAGTTATCGTTACACTTTTTATTTTATGTGCATTCTATATTTAAGCAACATCTACGTCTTTCCTACCGTACGTTTTTGTCAATCTTGTGTGTTTCCTAATTATACAGCTCAACAAAAATACAGAGGATTTCACAGGTTATTCCCAGAAATTCATGATATATTTTTATTCATAATGCTAAAATTTCAAGCCTGCTAAATTTTAATTAAGATAACTGCGAATAATTTTTTTAGAAAATAAAAATACAATGAAAATGTTTCCAAGCGAAACGTTATTCAGGTAAAAGAGGTTCAATAGTCTTGCTCAAGTATGAAACTTTTCGTGTTAGGATTATGGCGTTCAAACACCAAATGACTATAGAAGACACAAAAGCAGGACCTTTTCTTAAAATACTTTTTACATGGGCCTGTATTTCCTATGAAATGCCCAACATCAAATGTAGCACTTCCTCCAATTTATATCCTATCCGGCAGAGAAATAAATGAAAACTAATAGAGAAAAACACCAAACTTTTTATACGGTGGTAGAATTAAATAGTTATAAGAGGTCATGGCTATAATTATTTGTCAATCTACGTTAAGTTACGGAGCTGCATGAGCCAAATTCCTCTTTCCTAGTGTATGTGAAGAAACCTGACCTTGGTAATGAAAGACAAGATGATAATTGATGCCAAGGTCTCTTACTGAATCCACTTTCGTTTTACTTCTCCATCCAAACATGCATGAGCAATCGACGTAAAAGTCGTGTTTGTTTGTTAGGATCGTGGTGGAAACTGGCCAATAGTTTTTTTTTTTTTTTTTTTCATCTATGGTAGTACTGGCTACTTTGTACAGATCATCCTCAAAAATAAATCTTGAGCAATGTACAGTTCCATTCACCAACTAGACCTAAAATTTCCATCTCCAGCATGTCAAAAAAGTGTTTTAATAATTATAGGAGCAGATATTTACTTTTCGTTTTTGAGTTATACTTACTTCTCACAGATACAACTGACTGCCAGACGAATACACAAACTGAGTGACTGTCTGCTGTTTCTCTTACTGGCCTACTGAATGACAAGCGCGTAGCGGATTTTTTGTAAAATATTTCTCCGTTTTATTCAGCGGATATTAAAACGTGCTCTGACTGAAATAGCAATATCGATTGTTTGTTTAGTATGCAAACCTCGGGGAAGCAAAATTTAATGCGGTTTATTCAGAGACTAAAATAGTGCACAATTTTACTGGCTATAAAAACATTAAAAAGTAGTGAGAGACCAAAACTGGAAGGCCAAGTAAGCGAGCGCATTGTAACAGATATGTCGAGTAAATGCTGTTGGTAGAATCGACGTGAGAATGATTCGAACGTTCCTTTACTAAGCCTTATTTATAAGCAACCATTATTAGAATAAGCAGCGGTTTTTTTTCGCTTTCTGACGAACAAAATTCAGTGCTAAGCACTAATTTTAAGCTAGCCAATGGTTGTATAATTACTTTGAGTGTAATAAGATACTATCAGTATCAGAAAATATATATTGGCATAATGCAATTTACAAACTTACCCATAAAGTGTAAACTGCACTAAAGTGACAAGGATGCAAAACGGTGAGTTTTCGTGACCCAGAAAAAGCTTTTGACTGTATTAATCACGATATTATTAAAAGTGAAAATCGAAACTGGTTGGTGTATATATTTGATAATATACAACAAGCATACAACCATTTTAGATATGCAAGATATAGTGTGAAAATGTATTTGTTGACTCAAAAATTGTTTACAATTGAAGTCTTAAATTCACAACTGCAAATAGCTCACTCGACGTTTCGATGCGTACACAGTTTACACCTGCTAGCCATCCATGGTGTGCAACACTACGCTAACATTCCAGTTACTCACGACTCAGTATAAATCACAACACAATAGAACAACCGGACTGCAGTGAGCAGTTATAATAACGTTATACATTTGATCATCTTCATTTAAAGATCCAGGTTGTCCTGATCCCCCCCCCCCCTTTTTAACTAGAAAATAACGCCACAGAACTTCCTGGTAGCTTCTGGAAGCCGAATTTCGGAGAAACATCTCGAATATCGAGAAGAATCCTGATGTCGCAAGAACAATCTCGTGCTCAGAAGGATTCTGTTACGTCGAGCCAATCTTATGGTTGTTTTTGCATCCCAACTGTAATGACGCACATGCCAAGGTGGCGTGAGAACCATTACATAAGACAGCATTGTCACACTGCTCCAACCTCAGGGCTAGTCGTCCCGACCAGCACCATCCTAGCGGGCTAGTTTCTTCCGTCGGGACAGCCTCTGGACTAGTGGTAGCAGTAGACGACATCAATTATCCTCTTCAACACAAGGCATGACCCTTGCCATGGTTGTTGAAGCTTGAGGCAGCGATCTTTGGTCCGAGTAAGGCGATATAGCTATACCAGATAACCTTGCTGGAAACCTCGTCGGTTGGCCTGCCAGTCGTGATGGGTCTTCATCCGCTCACTGGCACTTGGATGTTTTGATGGGCCATCTCATCCATGTCATAAATCCGTTTGGGTTGAAGAGTGGTAATCCACCAGGAAAAGTTGCATCCGTACATCCCAGTCTCTCAGGTAATTGGCCATAGCCTTCCTCAAAATTTTCTAGGGTCTTAACGTACCGCTCAATCATGTCGTCTGACTGTGGGTAAAGAGGTGTTGTGCGCGTGTTGTATACTCCAGTCGCTGCAGTGTTTCCCTCGTGATGTTGGACTCACTGTTCTTCCACGAGGCAGTTCGCGATGGTCTTGGACTCTTGGTAAGGGATGGCGTACACCTCCGGTCTCTTGGTGGTCCATGGCACCAACAGATACCTGTTACCCCTGTCGAACACGGGAATGGCACATCTACTTAGATGGGTACTCCCGCGTTATAATACTGCTTGTCTCCCCGGTTTCTGCTCTGTGAACTACAACTTGCCGCACACATTGGCGGCACCATCTCTCAGCATCTGTTCGCAGTCTCACCCAGTAGTACCGCTGACGGAGCTTGTTGATGATTCGGTTGGGGCCTAAATGTCCTCCAGAAGTCCCGCATATACTTCCTCCAGGGTTTCCGCAAATTTACTCCGAGGGACGATCAGATGTTCATCAGGTGACTCTCTTACTCTGCACAGTACCCAGTCCTTGATCTTAAATAAGTCCCATTGGACCCAGTAGAACTGTCACACAGAACTCCTTGATGTGAATGGCCTACAGCTCGGCATAGTCCCTGCCTCCACTTCTGTCATAAGTGGCCCCAAGTCGGCGCTCGCCGGCTGCTCCATCCTCAGCCCTGCGTTATCCCATCCAGCTATTCACACTGCTGAAATAATACGGACTGCTGCGGCCTGATCTTTTTCTTAAACCTCAGTGCAATGGCCGCACTCTTCTGGACAGGGTCGTCTGGACATGGCATACACATTGGTATGGTTCCTTTCTTTCCGATGTAAAGATGTACACTTATAACCTCTGGACCCAAGGGCTGTCTGGCCCTCCAGGTTGTTGAAATTAAACAGTCAGGTGAGGGTAGAGTGGTCAGTCCTCAGGCGCAAACTCATCATACAGGTACTTGTGGAAATGCTCTAGCACCTTGCTACTGTAGTTGGCAATTACCTGCTCTCGGCCATCTTGATAGAACTGAGATAGAACACAGCCAATCACTGCGTCGCTGACATCGGTGTCCACAATAAAGTTGCCTCTAAGTTGTGGAAATAATCCTAAAATTAAAGCGCCACAAATTGCTTAATTTAGCACATGGAACGCGCTCTCTGCGTATACACGTAAGACCGGTGTTCTTTCGTCAGACAAGTCAGGAGTTTCGCGATGTTGGAGAAACCTCTGACAAACAGACGATGGTGGTAGCTGTATAGGCTCAGGAAATTTCGCAGCTACCATTTGATTGGGCGAGGCTAATCTCTTGCCACTCGAGCTTTCTATGGGTTCGTGGCCACTCCAGGTGGTGAAACTATGTGGTCCAAATAGTTCACTTCTTTGCAGAAGAGTTCACGTTCAACTTCAAGTTAGCTGCCTGCATCCTTAGTCTGGTTTTCGAGATGTTATTACCCATAACGATGGTGTCATCTAAATAGAGCAAGAAGGCATCGTAGGTCAACCCTCTTATTACTTATTCCTTGAGGCGCTGGAAGCTGGCTAGCACATTACATAGGGCAAAAGGCATGGTCGTAAATTGCCAAAGCATTTGGCTAGTCGAAAACGCTGACTTCTCATTGTCTTTAGGATCTGAGTTCACTTGCTAGTATTCCAAGTTCAAATCCAAAGCCAAGAATCACTGAGCATCAGCAAGTGTGTCAAGGGTGTCGTTAATCCGGGGTAAGGGGACGGCATTCAAATTTCTGCAGTTCACGCAGAAGCGCTAACTTGCCGTACTTCCTCACTAAAACTATAGGAAAGCACCAAGAGCTTTCGGACTCTTCAATGGTTTCCCTAGACTTCAAGTCCTCCAATATGTGCCGTACTTCTGCTTGCTTCGCCAGGGGAACACGCTTTGGTGATTGCCGGATAGGTCGCGCGTCTCCAGTGCCGATGTTGTCGAGTACTCGGTTAGTGTGAAAGTAATCGCCGTGCCCTTCGTTGAAGACAGATTGGTACCGGACCTTCTCCAATTGTAAAGCTGTCAGATGGTCGGCCGCCCTCTTCAGCAAGTGTTTCAGCCGGAACCCCAGGCCCTTAGCCTGTGCTGGCTGTTCTGATTGGTCTCATGGCGTTACACTGGCAGCTGGCTCGCACTTCCCTAAATTCCGTTCCGTCCATGGCTGGTGCACCACTACGCGCTATCACTCCAGTCACTCACGACTTACAACGCCAGCACTGTAGTCCTTATTCCTTTTATAATTAGAAAATAAACTTACAGAACTTCCTGAAAGCTTCTGGAAGCTTGGAGAAAAATATCAAATTACGAGAAGAATCATGGTGTCGCGAGAAGAGACTCCCATTCCGAACGATCCTGTTACATCGCGCCAAAGTTTCATGTTGTTTATGGATCCCAATTGTGATGACGCACATACCAAGACAAACGTGAGCACCATTGCATTAGACGGCATAGTCACAACAGAAAAGCAATAACCATGCATAACCCTAAGATTCAACATTATTCTTACTTATATACTTATATACAATACCAGTAATTCTTTAAATAATGTATT
The DNA here is from genome assembly GCA_030762935.1 of Hymenopus coronatus. Lineage (NCBI taxonomy): Eukaryota > Metazoa > Arthropoda > Insecta > Mantodea > Hymenopodidae > Hymenopus > Hymenopus coronatus. The sequence continues at coordinate 95,342,677 of CM060888.1, forward strand.
TATCAAATATATTCCAAGCATTCTTCGGTTCAGCGATGACTCCAGTGTGCTTTTAACTAATAAACATTGAAATATATATATATATATATATATATATATATATATATATATATATAAAGTATACGCTAAATTGGTCACCAAACTCTTTTAGTGACAGATTATCTATCAGCCCAGACCAAACAAAATTCACCACACATTGATCATCACATATCCCAACAGAAATTGGTATTCGTGACATGCTATTAGAACAGATTGAAGACATTAAATTTCTGGCCTCAAATATACAGATATTTTGATTGAAAGGATGAATTTGAATTTATAATTCTCAAGACTATCTTCTACATTTTAAAAATACCTTCATATGTACTCTTAGTGCACCTTCTTACTAAATACGAAAACATAGGCAGTGAACACTGATGACGCATGAAATGAAATAACAGGAGACTTGAGCGAGACCGGTTGTTGACCACGACAGAAGATAAAAATACTCTGCCGCTGCGGGAATTTGATCTCTATACTCGCCCGCCAACAGATATTTGGCGACTCTTAATTTTCTAAAAATGTAGTTCCAAGTGCTTTAGCAAACAAATTCTGCTTGTGTCTTAATAATAATTCCAAGTCAATGAAATATTTCAGTAGCTGTATCTATGTAACATCCATGTCCTGTTCTCAAGTTAACCTTGATGTAAACGTAGAAGCGCCACTAAGGTAGGAAAAACATCAGCCAAATATATTAAGGACAACGCGTGCAAAAATGTGATGTAATATAAACGTACGATTTTCTCTGCCTATTCGTGCTTCTCTCCATCGTTTTCCTACAAAAACTTGTTTTTTCTACTTTATTTGAGATAAATTATGTGTTTTAACGAGATCCACATTTATCCTTCAATACGTTTTGTTGTGTCTATTATGGTTTTCGTGCAGACATAAAGCTCAATAAGAATTATGAGGACTTCACAGGTTATTCATAGATTTTATCCATGCCCAAATCTCAAGCTTATGCTTTGAAATTATTTGCCCATGGCCATTTTTTAAATATAATTAAACTATTATAAATAAAAGTATTTACAAGTTTTGATAATATTTAGATTGCATTCTTAAACAAGGTTTGACTCAAGCCTGATGGTACTTTTTCGATTTTTGTAGACCTATTCTAAACAAACGCTTATGCACGGACCTTTTTATATGGTCTACAAAGCGTGCTTTTCCTATGAAATATTGATGTCGAATGAAAACACTTTATTTACTCCATGTCTCATGGCGCAGAGAACTATATAGATATAAATGAAGATAGACAGACTTTTTATATGTCGATAGAATGGAACAGTATGAGATAATGGATATATCTATTTGTCAATCTATGTTAAGTTGCGGGCTATGTGAGTGAAATCTTCTTCCTGAATGTAAATGAAGAAACCTGCCCTTGGTAATGACAAAATACTAATTGATGCCAAGGTTTCCTATTGGATCCGAGCCTGCATGTGAAATCGATATAATTGCCGTTTGTCCGTCCGTCTGTTTTTAGAATCGAGTTGGATTAGGATTATGACTAATCAGCTGGAGGGGAGAACAGTTCCGCAATTTGGCCATAGTAAGTTCTGTTTCCAACGTGGCCCCTGGAAGGAAGGAATGAAGGGAAGACTCGAAGGGTGACCAGATGATGCGCACTAACAAAAACGGGGTCCCTGACGTTTCCAGATTTCCATCAATCCTGACGTCGGCACAATACCGTCTTAGCCATTATCAACCTGGGTGTCTCGAAATGAACAAACCGCGCCCAGGAATATGTCCCAGTTGACTAGCTAAGCGCCAGGAGAAACCTCGGAATAGAAGTTCCTTTTATCTATCATGTACTGTGTGTACATGTTAGTTAAAAAAAAAGTACCAGAAAGTTTTGCTGGTAATTCTTACCGCCACCTAATTAATATAGATCATTATTAATGTATCATTATTTGAGACATACACATTTACAAATATTTGTGGTTTATTTGATACCATATCGTAACTATTTTATATTCCTGTATGTTAGGTGTTTCACTGCAAGTAAGTTTATCTGCTTGAAAAAGTGTGTTTCTGAGATAAATCTAAATTTCTATTACCTGGTTATCAGTAGTTTTTTTGTTAGTGAAGCCAGGATAACGTTTTTTTTTTTTGTTTTTTTTTTTGTTTTTGTTTTTTGTTTTTGAGTCGTTGTTAAACTAGAAATGGCGTTAGCAAGCTCTGTGTAGGGCAAAAGTGTAGATAAATCGGACAATTTCCAAAACACGTGGCTTAGTGAAACTCGCGATCTGTAAATTTAACTAGTAGTTTAAGAGAATTAGAAATAATTGATGTTTTTAAGTTCCGCGAAATTTTGGCCAATTTATCGTAGTGAGCCCAGAGATGGGGCGATCTCTATATAAGCAGCAACTTTTTCAACACAGTAACCGGTCTTTGACGAGTATCAAACCCAAAATCCACGCAAGTCAGAGGACATTTTCGGGATTAAGGTGATCATCTGCCCCTAGCTTTCCAGGTTATGCAATCCGCATTTTAAGCACCGACATGAAAACAGCGGATCTTATACCGAAGTATTGAATATTGAAATGAGTAATAATATAGACATTATAGCATCGCCCATAAATATACTCGTAATTAAACAGCTGACGTTTGCACAACTGAAAATATACACTGGGACCAACAAATGCTAAACCTTAAATTAATTTTTATCACTTAAGTTAGTAGGTAGCTTAGTTGGAACGAGCGCGCGAATTGTAAGTAATCATCTGCGTTACTAATATGTACTAAAATTACTAATTATTTTACCTTACTATTCACAAATAACATTGGTTGAACAATATTATGTTTAAAATTGTTATTATCACTGTAATTGGTAATTGTTTTATTTACATTTGTCATTGTTGTTTCTTTATTAGTTAATTACTGGTTAATTGTTAAACATAGCTGCAGATGCAGTACAATAGAAATTGTTTAAACACATTTGATCTAAGAAAACAAAGCAATTACACTGTCATAGTTTAACATGGACATTGTAATACTCGTACTTTCACAATTTTGCAGCACATAGAAAAAATATTCCTATTTCATTATTCAAAATATCGTATCATGTGGGTATGTTTTTTGGCCTGAAATGACCCTTGATCTAATCCTGGAACACGACTCTTCTAACAAAGAAGGTGCTCGGAGTGGTGACATTGGTTAACGCTCGCCTGGGCACACTATTGAATGGAACCTTTGACTCGGTGCACCATGGCGGGTGTAACGGATCTACATGCTACTGTAATACGCTGGCGAAGGCTTTCTGGATTGTGTAGCTCCTCTACATAAACACGTTCCTTTTAAATAATCCCAGGATAAGAATCCCACAGGTGTCAGATCAGGTGATTTGACAGGCCAGGAGACTGACCCTTATCTTCCTATCCGCTAACCAGGCCGTTCAACATTTAAATAATTGCAGAAAATCATGACCTATGCGGAGAAGCGCTATCGGGTTGAAACTACGTCGTCATTCACACCTGCAGTGGCACATTTTCGATGCTCGTTAAATAGAAATTCTAAGTAGCGTGCTCCTATTAGATACCCCTCGAAGAATAATCTTCCATTAAAATGGTCACCCAAGATTCCACACCAAATGTTCACTCCCCACTGCTCAAGGCTGCCTCTCTTACCCAAATGAGGATTATCAACACTCCAATAGCGCACATTGAGGCGATTTACGGTTCCATTGTTGTGGAATCGTGATTCGTCAGAAAACAGGATTCTGGATATGAATCCCATATGATTTGCTGGTTCCATTGTTGTGGAATCGTGATTCGTCAGAAAACAGGACTCTGGATATGAATCCCATATGATTTGCTATTTGCTCCAGAGACCATTCACAAGAAGTCACTAAAACCTTAAAATCTCTCCCTAGAAGTGCTTAGTGTAGGTACAACCGATAAGGACGAAACTTATTAGCTTTCAGTATTCGCACTACCGAAGCCCGGCTAATGTTCACCACTTGAGCGGCTGCTGTGTACTAGAATGTGGATTATTCTGGGTGGCATTCAACACTGCTTCAGCATTAACACCGGATGTTGCTGGTGCGTGTCTAACAGGAGGATTTTTTTGCAAGTGACGCGGTTGCACGCAAATACTTTCAACATTCCGGAAGGTTTTTGCTGTTGGTTTTTGTCTATTAGATTATCTCTCCCGGTATAGATGCTGAGCTACTTGTGCATTGGCTTTTGCTTCTCCATAGATCATGTGCATATCAACGTACTCGACTATCGATTATATCGTAAAGGACTGGCACAAAATGTCGGGAAACAAGATAGCCGTGAACATGGTGGAAGCATAGTAAAGGTATAGGACAACCGCTGTTTATTTTCGTTCGTTCTGCGTAACAACATCAACTTGACGGCAAGGAATGGGACATGGATACTAGTTTGGTGCTGATTGCGGTGAGAACAATAGTAACAACTGTAAAGTGAGAACCTGCATACTTTATTTATCCAATACAAAAGAATAAATTTAAACAATGTGAATCATGGACAAAAATGCTTACCTTGGTCAACGAAATAATTTGCTATTGTAAACTGGAGCAGGACTAGGCTCTGGTATACTAAGATGCTCATACTTCGTGGTTTTGAAATAAAATTATTCATTCCTAACACTATTATAAGCATATACTTAACAATTATAATAAACACGAATATTTATGACTTAAAATATAGTACAAATAATCTGATTAAAGTACTATCAATTGCATTTTGATTACAATACTTGATATAACACAAGAGAAATCGCAATTTTACATTGAAAGTAACTGCATGCTAAGCATGTGCTTGTTACTTCCACAGCTTTCCTTTAGAATACTAATGGATGAGAATAAGATCAAAAAATGATAAACATCATAAAATTGGATTTTAGTGTCATTAAATACACATGCTTTTTACTTTAGTTTTCTGCAGGTTTTATATCCATGTTGTCATATAAATTTTGGGAAATGGCTATCATAAACTCAGGCGTTCTTATAAAATTGTGGTCAGTAAAGAATACTTTTGCGCGCATTAAAGTGAACAAATTATTCTAGACAAGCGCAATAACTTTGAAATATCCAACTCACGTGCACAGGGGCGAAGACGAAGGAGAACATGCACATGTATTGTTTTTAAACAGTTTTAAGGTCGGAAACAGTTTTAGCTTAATGTCTTAATTGTAAATCCTGTTTCCTTTTCTTTCTTTCTTTTTTTTTTTTTTTTTTTTTTTCATATGTTGAAACAATATTATTTTCAAGTATTCCACATAATGCAGTTTTCGGTATATGTGTGAAATTTGGTATACCCAGTTCCTTATAAATAGCGACATCCAACATGACGATATTCTTTTTGTTAACATTCTTAACTGTGAAGTAATTATATCATAATGTCAATATTGAATAAATACTTAAGTTTAAATTGAAGAATATATTTAATATTTAATTACAACATAATTAAACCATCATCTCGAGAACCAATTTAATAGATCCACGGCATTTGACCACATTAACACCCTAAATGTTATATTAAATTGTAAAAGAATCTATCTGAAATTGATTTTAGAAGTTTTACAGATTGAAATCTTCAAGTAATCCTTTTTATTGTATTTGTGATTTTTGTACTTGAGCTTTATTTTTATACTTTAATTTAATTCCTTTAATCTATTAAAAGTTTTCGTCATAATCAATTTTAGTACTACTTCCTATGGAGTGGTAATAGTTATATCTTTTGTTTACGAATGCTTCATCCAATTAATCTACGATTATTTTGATTATATTATGTTTATCATGGGACACAACCCCCTATGCACTTTATAAAGTTTTTTTTTTATTTTTATAATTTGGCAATCAATTGGAGTTTAGTATAAGCGATAGCTAAATCTTCTATTGAAACAAAGCTAGTCCAGTCTGCCGGCATTACTTCTGTATACATTCTTAGGTCTGAATACGGCTTAATGTGTTCAAATGCTGCATAACCCGCAATACATTTAAGCCCCTACTGAGACTTTCGCTTTTGTGCGGTTATTTCATAGATTCTAGTGCATTTTCTTTCTCATATTCTTGAGCTTCTACAACATCAGGTCCTAGGACTTTGAAACATTTCTACCCTTGTACAAAGCTTCACTTGTAATTCATTTACCTTTCGGTTAGGGGGGTTCTATCACAAGCATAAGCATTTTCTGTCTATTCAAACAGAATATAAGATTGTTTCTGTGGGAAATTTAAACACAAATACGTATATTCCTGAAATGTAGATAAAACAGATATGATAAAACGATATCCCTAATTACAATCTGTATAGTACTATTATGTTACTATTACGTCTATTAGTTATAAAGCATCAAGTTACCTAATTGAAAAAGCAAGTTTTGCCATTACGAATCTGCTCATTTTTTGGAAATGGAACGTATTTTATGCCATTTTTTGTTTTCTAATTATTACACCCATGCAAAAAAGTCTCAAATTGACTCATTTTAAATTTGGAATTGGCACTGAATAAAAAGAAAGCTAATAATCCAGTATCAGTGACATCGAAAATATCCAATTAATGCATGTATAACCATTGTTATCAAGAGTGTTTACAAACTAGGTGACGTCACTCATTCCCGCAAAACTCCATTTATATGCGCAGTCCTTCACCCGTATTTTTCGTCCATACGCGTGAACAATGAGGGGAGTCGGCATTCATGATAATACACTGCATCGGTATAATACCAATCCAATGGGACAGAAGTTATTATACCTATTCAATTGTATAATGCATACAATTTTTTTGATAGTATTTAACGCCCGCTTTAACTGCTTATGGCACCGCAGGCAGTGACACTGATGATACCTGAATGATGATGGAGCACTGGTGAATGAGATGGCGGGGGAAACCGGAGTACCCGGAGAAAACCCGCCCCAGCGCCGCTTTGTCCACCACAAACCTCGAGAGGCGAGTGATCTAACCACTTGGCCACGGCTCGGCCGTAATGCATACAATGAAAAACGATTTATATTATAATGCGCTAAACACTCAGGGACTTTAAAAGTAAATTATTGTGAATTCGATTTCCAGCTTTTGAAGAGACTTTATAATTTAAGGGGGGGGGGAAGAAAAAAAAAAGGGTAATACAACGCCGAGAAGCGAAAAAAATGTGACCCTGGGGCTACCGCGTAGTCACAATCCCATTGAACCATTTGGAATCTTGGCTGAAAGCACATTCCGAGTTCAACCGTAGAACTGGTATGCCAGGCGTCGTTCATTGCCACTTTTGACTTTTCGTGCGTATTTTAGCCATTTAGTACAGCTTTAATCCTTTGCTGAACATTATAATAGTATTACTTAAATGGCTAATGCTATTATGCATGTCGCCCTCCATGGCGTAATGGTTACCATGCTAACTTACTACTTACCCAAGGTCGTGGGTTCAAGGACGATGGATTTTTTTCGGGTGTAAAAATCCTTAACATGGCTTCCTTTGGAGGGAAGTAGAACCGTTGGTCCCGTGATTTACGGCACGTAAAAGAACCTCAAACCTGATAGAGAGGCCTCTGAACAAAATTAAGCGGTTTTTCACACCCAATTTGGAATGGGACTGAGAAACACAGTAGTTAAACAGCGTCCATAAATAACACGCCATTTCCGTTTCCATGTTATTATGCACGTTGTTTCAGGCGAACGAGACGTAGTTTACGCCAAGGCTTAAATAAACCAATATGTAATAATATGTGCATAGTGACTGTACAAATCCATGGTGAATGTAATCATGCCTCTAATTTGTTGCAGCCAACTCCGGCTCTAATTACATGATTCCATAATTTTATTTTTAGCTGATATTGTTAGTGTACTCATATGATAAACCCAATTTTTCAGAGGCGTTTACTAAATTGTGTCAATATGTATACTGTAATTATACATGAATAAAAATTTGTAAAATCGGCTGGAAACCCGGAATTTGCTCTCAGTAAACGAGTCGTATGTTTTTGAGGTGTGCTTTAGTGCGGGCTGGTACCTGTCCCTTAAACCACTGTTCCTCTGAATGTTTTGCAGTTGTCTATCAATGAATGTCAAGTAATACATACTACTGTGTCAAGAAAATTCCGGGAATTTGCCAATAAAACACAAAAAATGAATTATTCATCCAATTTTATTTTATCGCCTTCAAAGTAGGTCCCTTCTGAAATTATACGTGTAGGCACTTTTAGGAATCGATGTCAATTGGCGCCGCGAATTTTCCTTTATGTCTTCTATCGACTGAAAACGGGTGCCTCGAAGTGGTAACTTGAGTTTTGGAAAGAGAAAAAATCAGCAGGAGCCAGATCAGGTGAATACGGTGGTTGTTTGATGAAATTTATTGAACTTTTGGCCAGAAATTCGTTCACAATAATAGCCTTGTGAGCTGGTGCTTTATCGTGGTGCAGAATCCATGAGTTGTCGTTCCACAAATCTGGCCTTTTTCGCCGTATTTGTTCTCTCAAACGCCACATAAAGCTCATATAATAGTCTTTATTTACCATCAGACCTTCTGGCAAGAACTCTAAGTTCACTACACCGCGATAATCGAAAAAAACTGTCAACATGACCTTCAGTTTTGATCGAGTTTGATGTGCCCTTTTAGGTTTCGGTTCAGTTGGAAGGCGCCATTCGGAAGCTTGTTGACTGGTTTTAGACTCAAACTCGTAAACCCAGTCTCATCACCAGTTTCAGGAATGTGGGGTCGGAACTGGCTCGTTCTAGCATGTCTTCAGCAATCCTTACGCGATTGATTTTTTGTAGAAAATTCAAGACTTTCGGAACTAACCGAGCTGCAACGTCTGTCATGCCCAAACAATCGTTTAAAATGGTACGAATCGATTCGTGAGACACAGAAAGTTCAGCGGCAATCTCCCTCAGACCTAAATGACGATCTCCAGACACCATTTTCTTCACTTTAGCGATGTTCAGTTCAGTTGAAACCGTTGATGGCCGACCAGAGCGAGGCAAATCTTCCACCAAATTTGGACCACTTTTGAATGCACTGTACCACTCATATGCACGCGTTTTAGATAAAGCCATTTCACCGTAAGCCCTCTGTAATATTTTTAGCGATTCGGCACACGAAATACCATTTGCAATGCAAAATTTGAGACAGATTCTTTGTTCAATATTTGTATCCATCGTAAAATCACAAATCACCTTTGTGATGAACTAACAAAATGGCGTACTGTAAACAAACTAGATGACAGATGACGATCAAACTCCGCGTGGGTATAAAGGAAAGTAGTACCAACTTAAAAGGATTTTTAAATGATCAATTCCCGGTGCTTTCTTGACAGAAGGTAATTAGCAAGCGTTTAAAATGGACTTAAGACAGAAATACAACTTGACGGGTGGCCTACCTTCTAAAAAAGGAAAGCGCGGCTGAATCACCTGGTATATACATATATGAAAATGATAAGTCCGTGAATGTGATTCAGCGGAAGAAATAGTGATATTACTGAATTGTGAAAGCGAGAGTGAAATTTCGGCTTAATAAATTGTGATTGCTGAAATGTAGGATTGACGAAAGAAGGGTAATTAATTCACACGAAGTCACAAAGCGTTGTCGCTAAGCGCTTCTACAAGGATGTGAGTTGGATGAACCACTGATTTTTACTTTCTCTACACTTACTATGTACATCGTGTATAGAGAAGGTATTGCACCCCGCCAAAAAATTCGATACCAAATTTCACCGGAAATATATGTTTTAGGGTACCCTATATCCAAAAAAGCATTTTCAGATAAAGGTCCGTGTGTGTGTCCGTGTGTGCGTGTGTCTTTGAACACGATAGCTCAAAAACAAAAAGTAGGTAAAATATCAAACTTGGTATTTAAGTTTAGTATCTTCCAAGGATGCGACACGAAGTTTTTGAGAAAAATCCCCCACCCCAAACTACCCTTTACATGGAACTTTTTTTCGAAAATTTCGATTTTCTCATAAATGGCGCTAACGATTTTGATTAACATATCATATATTAAAGACATTTACCTGACAAATAAAATGTATATCTTGAATTTTCTGGGAATAGCCTCTGAAGAGTAGTTTATTATAGATGAATTTTACGGAATTTTGAATAACTGCTAAACCGTAAGAAATGGACAAAAATCTATTACACAAAAAATGTAGAGCACGTTAAAACACACAATTTATGTTATATACATCTTTTTCGTGGAGTTCATCGATTTTGAGACATTCCTTGTTTTTGGTTTCTGCTATGAAAAACTTATACTTTTCTAATATAGGAATTTGTCAACTGCTGTCCATACAAACAAAGGAACTTCAGTGACATAGCAACCAGCTTTTGACTATCACTTCAACCTATGGCACTCCCTTATTTCGCTTCTACTTACAAGGAAGCAAGTAATAAGACTATTTCTGCTATTTTTTTCTGATTAGCATGAAGTAAATAGAATGTAAGCTTTTTAAGAATAATTTGTTGCAGAGATGTAGAGAAAGTCATATGAATGGTACACATCAGATTTTTATATTTAGATGCAATAGACATGCATAAAATTTAATTCCAAGCAATTTAATAATCTTAAATTAACTGAACCCTTAACGGTTAAAAACCCAATGTTTCTCTAGTTATGGCTTTAAAGTTACACAACGTCCAGAAGTTGCAATAATACGAGGGCTGATCAACAAAGACTCGTAAATGCAAGATTTCATTATAATTATTCACCTCTTCCTTGGATTTCAATGAGATAGTTACTTCTGCTTTCTATGGCACAGAGCCTTGAACTCAGGACTCACAGTAGTTAAATAAAGTCTCAAATTACTTTCAGCACTAAGTCTGCTTCTGTGTTTATTTTTAAATAGCTGTATGAAGAAAATGACTTTTCGCACAAATATGTGGATGAAAAGCGTTATGGCTTTGTTTGCTAACACGGGAACTCCTTTAAATTTAACCAAAAACTAATTTATGACAAACATTTATAAGGTTTCTGTCACTGAAAATCACAGGAAATTTCAAGAAGCTCCTCTTTTTCATTTAAGCTTAATCTGGATACTAAAATTGTTGACTCTTCGAAACTCGTGATATAAGATAACTTTACATGTGGTACAAATGGTGTTATAGAATCACACATTTGGCAAATAGACAACAAACGCAAAATTCAGTATATAGAACAACCGCCTAGGGAAGTGCCCAATAGAATTACTATTACATTCCATTGCCATCCATCCGTCCGAGATCCGGTAGACTCATGGTGAGCCTAGGTGTAGCTTCTGATAAGGGCTTAACCACAGGAATGAGATGGATGGTTTAGGTGTGGTAATTTGAGGTTTCGGGTGATGATGTTAAGCAGGATAGCTTGATAGGCTCCTGGAACGGTTGTATTCTTTTTAGGAGCAGCAGCATTTTCCTCTGCTCCGCTGATGTTTATTTGATTAAAATGGTTTTTTGTTGGAGAATTTTGATTGAACACTCCCAATGGTGGGAGGGGGGGTACTTAGTTCAGCTAATTTTCTGTTGGCTGGTTTGAAGCCGTTGTTCCGTGGGTGCCCGCAAGCCATGCGGGGAACCCCATACCACCTGTATCGGCGTTCAGTGGGTAAATACTTCCCCAGCGAACTGATAAGTGCGTTTTCATGTTCGCCCAATTGTGCGTAAAGTTTCTGATCCCGGTGCCAATAACATCTTCCATATATGGGAGGGCCGAAGTTTTGTGTAGTAGCCTCAAAGGGAAACTTCGACATACAGAATAGATTGACCGGAGTCCTTCATTCTGTATCCGCTGTAACCAGAGAAGCAGGAATCTGCTGCCATACCCCACACTTCGCAGCCATAGAGCAACAGGGAGACTATGAGCGCATTGAAAAGACGTAACTTTAAGTGACCTTCACCAGAAGAGGGTAAAGGGGGCTGCCGCCCCCTTCTCTCTATCCGACGTTCCCTGCACGTGTTCACGAAAAGTTAGAACCTTATCAAGAGTGGCGCCTAGGTATTTGATGGTAGTTCCCCATTCTATCCTCTGGCGTTGATAGGAAAAGTTGGGTATCTGGGCTGCGGCGGGGCGTTTTCGGGAGAAGAGAACAGCATGACTTTTGCCCGGGCTAACGGACATTCGCCACTGTCTGCACCAATCCTGGACGAGACGGAGGTGTCTCTGTATTGGGTTGAAGGCTCTGCGTATGTTCTTGTCTGTGTGGTAGAGCAGAACGTCGTCAGCAAACTGGGCCATGTTGATGCTCTGCACTATAGGGAAGTCTGCCATAAAGAGGCTAAACAAGGTGGGTGATAGACAGAACCTTCAGGAACTCCACCTCGTAGGGGTTTCTGAGTTGATGTTTGCCCCGCAACCGCCACTATGAAGGTGCGTTGGCATAGGAAGCTGTGTATAATGTTGATGAGCTGTCTGTTTAGGCCAATCTGGATGAGTTTGTACAGGTGATCGAGAAGAACTTCTCGACGTCCAATGGACACCGCTGCGTGAAGGCACCGTCCTGGAACAGCAGTGCGCAGCCTCCACGACCCGCAGCAGCTGTTTGGTGGTTGAGTGCCCAGGACGAAATCCAAACTGATGGAGCAGGATGGCTTGAATGTCGACCAGCTGTGGCGACAAGCGGTGGAGTATTAGCCTCTCGAAGACCTACTGGTTTCGTTGGCGTCGGAAGCTTTTTGCGATTCGCCAGACATCACCACCCTCGCTTCGCGTAGTCGGACACGGACCTCTCGACAGAGGCGCCGTAGAAGACCTGGTTTCGCTAGAATAGTCTGCGGGCTGCCCAGGAACGGCGGATAAGTAGTTCCAATTCTGAAGGGAGGACCTCTGAAGTAGGGTGTACGGATGGTGAGGTTGTGAACCGTCCTTATCATTGGTTGTGAAGGTTTGAACTGCTGTCTCTAGAGTGGGTATGTTGGTGAATCTAGGGTTGAATCTAAGATTGATACGCTGAGGCAATCCTTTATGCATTCCCAGTCTATTTCTCTGGTGCGAACTGAATGCCAACGAGGGCCAGAATGCCAACGGTGATGTTTGGCATTAAAGTCCCCGGCAAGAATCACGCAAGGATAAAGGGTGAAGAGGGATTGGTAGTCAGCAGGTAAGAATGGCCTACCGGGTGGGTGGTAAACAGAGACTATTACTATCTCCGTTCCTTCGAGTTCAACACATACTGCCGTCGCCTCAAGGGCTTGCAGGGAAGGGGGGGGGAGTAGGAATGGGTTTGTGGACCACGTTTTGCCTCATAAGAACCGTGGTGCCGCCTCCAGGGCGGGGCATCCGGTCACTGCGGTGGCAGTGGGAATGTCAGGACGCAAATGTGTTTCCGAAACTAGTATAAGGTCCAGAGCATATTGGGCAGCAAAGCGCTGAAGCTCATATCTCTGATCCCTCACGCCATTGGCATTTCAAAAGACGTATCGGAAGGAGGTACGAGACCTAGTTCCGTCCGCCATTCTGGATCAATGGAGCCAGGCTGAGCAGAAAGGTGAGTACCTCAAAGTGAATCAGCGCCTTGCTGGTTGGATCTGTAGCCTGAAAATACCTGGTGAAGAGATCCCGGACTCTCTCAGCGTGGTTCAGCAGCAATTGCTGAAGTCACCCCGGTAGGTTCGAGAGCTCCAAGCAGATACGATGGAGTGTGGGGTTGAAGTTGGTGGATTGGACTGAGGAGGTGGAGCATCCACCGCTGGCTGCTCCTCACGGGAGACAGGCGTCGGCGCCGGTATTGGACTGGCTACCGCAGGTGCCTCCCAATCGGAATCGGATTCGTGGGCATCCTCTGCCTATTCAGGCTGGGTTTTAGGTTGGCCGGTTTAGACTGGCCCTTGTGTTCTGTGGCGGGGGTGTTCAGTGTTCCTCCCTTCCAGAGACCAGCGCACACACAACTAACCAAAGGACACCACTCACCTACAGGCTGCAGGTGCCCTTTAGTGTGCCGAAACAGTGGGCCGGACACCGAAGTGCGCCTTACCTAACCCAGGAAAGGTGGCTGTGGCCTTGTTCGGCTGCCCGCTGCCTACACTTCCGATGGGCTGGAAGTTCGCTGCTGATTGGCTGGTTACGCCTGAAGGTGCCCAATGGGTCGCTGCCTGAAGTGGCGGCCGACCAATCAGAGTCTAGAAGTTCTTTTGTGGCTGATAAAGAGAAGATTGAAGATTGGAGTATTCTTAGCTGGAATCTTGATTCGTAGACCTCTGCTGTAGTGGCGCTAAGAAGCATCGTGGACGGCAGACTACCGCTTTGTAGTGCTAAAAAGCACTGAAAGTTCCTGTGAGCTCTGGAACGCACGTCTTCAGTCGAGCGCTCCTCAACGCAGAATGCGTCCATTGTCGTGATTTTTCCAGAATTATTTATTTGTTCCTCTCGTTCCTCCATGGGAACCTGAAACGACATACGCGGTTGTTAACTTCCAATCTAAGCCAAGAATCTCAAAGGTCTCCTTAACTCTGATTTTGTAATCAAATTCTCTAATTATTCTGATTAATGTATAAGATTATGTTGAAAATATGAACATGACTATAAAACGTATATCTTTAATTTTCTACAAATGCTTTATAGTGTGCATTTGTATAATTCTGTATAGCCGATAAAGCTTAAGCGGTACACAAAGCCGTACACAAAAGTGTAAATCATATTAAATCACAGAATTTATTCAAGTAAGATTTTTTCTGTCGGTAACCAATTTGAAATATACGTTAATTTTGTTGCTTAATTATATAATTTTGAACTATTAATTTACAATACTTTTATTTCTCGAACGGGAAATTCACTTTTAAATATTTCACTATCACCTTGTACTTGAATGAAGCTTGCAATGAAACCATGTTACAAAATTTTGTCTCGGTTAGCATGAAAAAAAAAAAGAGCTTTCCTAAAAATAATTTTAGAAGAGAAATAAAAAACTTCTGATGTGTTCTATTCACATGATTTCTCTACATCTTTGTAATAATTTATTGTTAAAAAGGGTATTCTTCTATTTCTTCAGGCTAATTGAGATAAATATTAGCAGACAGTTTTATATTGCTTGGTTCCTTGTAAGTAGAAGAGAAATAAGTGAATGCACTAGGTTATATTGACAGTCAAATGCTTTAAAACATGGTTGCTATGGGATAAAAATTCGTTCTTTGCGTAGTCAGAAGTTGATAAGTTCCCGCATTAGAAATGTATAAGTATTGTAAAACTGAAACTGAAACAAGGAATATATCGAAGACGATAAACTCCACGAAAAAGATGTATATGACATAACTTGTGTATTATTTTATATTTTAACGAGATCTACATTTTTTGTGTAGTAAGTTTTTAGCTATCTCTTACGGTTTACCAGTTATGCAAAATTCATCTAGAATAAAACAGGTCTTCAGAAGCTATTCCCAGAAAATTTAAGATATGGATTTTAATTGTGATGGAAGTGACTTTTATAATTGATATTTTAATAAAAATCATTAGAGCCATTTTTGAGAAAATCACAATTTTCGAACAGTTTTCCATGTAAAGGGTGGGGGGATTTCTTTGAAAATCGTCGTGTCGCATCCTTGGAAGATACCAAACATAAATACAAAGTTTTCGTTTTTGAGCTATACTGTCCACAGTCACACACAGACATACATGAACCTTTTGATAGAAATGTTTTTTTGTTTTTTTGATTCAGGGAGTCCTAAAACATATATTTCCGGTGAAATCTCAGTATCGAATTTTTGAGTGGGCTACAATACTTCCTCTATTCACTTTGTACATTGTAGGTGTAGAGAAAGTAAAAAGCTAAAATGGGCAAAGAAAGTCATGTCAATTTAACCGATTATTATTATTATTATTATTATTATTATTATTATTACATTTTGTTTTTACTTTCTCTAGCCCCATATATACATCGTACAATGCATATAGCGATAGAGAAGTTATTGCAATGCACCCAAAAATTCGATAGCGAGATCTACATATGTTTTTGGATCTCCTGAGTCCGAAAAAAATATTTTTAAAAAAAGGTCACTAAGTGTGTGTGTGTGTGTGTGTGTGTGTGTGTGTGTGTGTGTATGTGTGTGTCAGTAGACAGCCCCAAACGAAAAGACCGTTAAATACCAAACTTCGTATATAGGTTTAATATCTTCCAAGGATGCGACACGAAGATTTTTAAAAAAAAAAATCCTCCCACCACAAACTACCCTTTACATGGAAAAAAATTTAATTTTCTTAAAAATGGCTCTAAAGATTTTGATTAAAATCCCGTATATTAAAACTATTTATGTCCGAAATAAAATGTATATCACGAATTTTTTTGGAATAGCCTCTGAAGACCTCTTTATTCTGGATGAATTTTGTTGAATTTTGCTTAACTGCTAAACGCAAGAGACAGAAAAAAACTTACTACACAAAAAATGTACATCACTACAAAACACACAATTTATTTCATTTACGTTTTTACTGTGGAGGTAACCGTTTCCGAGATATCCCTTGTTATTGGTTTTAATTGTGAAGTACTTAAACTTTTCTCAGACGGGAAGTGTCCGTTTTTCTTTTGTTCTACTTCTGGCCAAGCAAAGAAGTGATTTGGAATGAAAATCGCATAACGATATTTTTTAAAACATTTGACAACCGCTTTAGCATAGCGCATTCCCTTATTCCTTTCTACTTATAAGGAACTAAGTAATAAGAACATTCTGCTAGTATTTATCTGGAATAGCATAGTGTACAAAGAAGAATAATCTTTTGCAGGAGGTTTGTAGAGCAGCTAGAGAAAGTCATGTGAGTGCAACACATCAGATTTTTCGTTTACGATTTGTAACTACACTAGAATGTGTACCTAATGCAACAAGTTTGCACAGTTAAACGCTTGCTCAGAAAGCAGCATGTGCGAGGTAACGTGAGATACCCCACGTGAACTTGTGTTTACCCTCCAATTTGAAGGTGATTTATTCCCCTGCTCTTTGATCGGTAGATATATAGGTAGTCGAGTGGAGTTCATCAACATCAATTTCACATTCATCTCATCAATTGTTAAAGAGGTTTACGAAATACATATACATGCATTCTGATTTAAAGAAACACACACATTTAAAAAACTTGCTTCGTGCCTCCCTTTCAGAAACAAAACTGGGCTCTGCTGCAATGGATAGCTATGATTCTTCATAGTCATCGTTAGCGATGGTAGCTCGATGTAATTAAAAGAACAATGTAAAATGGCAAACCACGTAATAAGCAGCAGTGTGCGGCGCTACGTCTCAAGTAAACAAAACAAAATCTCGGTGGGATTCCAGTGTATACAGGTATGATTTGAGGTGCCTTAAATTGATGCTTTTTTTTTTTTTTTTTTGGTAGTGTTTTCTTTTACTGCTCTGGCACCGCAGGCGATGTCACTGATGATAGATGAAGATGGAGCCCCAGTGGAATGAGATGGTGGGGGAAACCGGAGAACCCGGAGAAAACCCGCCCCTGCACCGCTTTGTCCACCATAAATCTCACATGCGGTCGCTTGGGATCGAACGGCGAGAGGCGAATGGTCTGACCACTCGGCCACGGCGCGGCCTAAGTTAATGCCCACACGCAGTATGGACAGATAGAAGTGTAAGTATTAGAAATGAGTTTATCCTTGAAGAAGGGACACGCAGTGCATTCATTTAAAACAGTGCAAAATAAATTACAAATGAACGCTCTTAAATGACTTTTGTAGATTTATCTAGTTAGCTACACATTTTAACGCAATCTACAATTTGTGTGTGTTTTCTTTTGATTTCTCAGCTGCTAAGATTTAATGTGAACGAAGAGGACATCATAAACTACTTACAGAAAATATCAGATATACATTTTATTCACATATATTTGTTACTCTCAGCAAATAACCGAAGTAAAACATATAACTTTCTTTAGTAATGATAACTTAATTCCTTACACATGGAGGATGACATATTATCGTTCTTTTAAACTATAAAAGAGACTTTTATTTCAGTGTTTTTCCTTAGTAATTTTTACTTTCTCTCACCTATGCACAAACTAAATAGTGGATAGAAAAGGTTTTGTATTCCACTCAAAAATTCGATACCGAGATTTAAGCGGAAATGCATGCTTTGAAACCCCCTGAATAAAAAAAAAGCATTTAAAAAAAATTATCATGTGTGTGTGTGCGGGAGGGGGTGGAAGGCAGCATAGCTCTAAAACAAGTCTAGTTCAGTATCTGTCAAGGATGCGACACGAAGATTTTCAGATAAGTCTTCCCATCTCCAACTACGCTTTACATGTACTAATATTTTACGAACGTTTTTATCCTCTCAAAAATGGCTCTAACGATTTTGATAAATATGTCATATGTTTAAGATATTTTCATGGCAAACTAAATGTATATCTTCAATTTTCTGGAAATAGCCTCTAAAGACCTCTTATTCTGGCTGAATGTTTTTGAGTTTTGCATATCTAATAAACCGTAAGAGATAGGCAAAAACTTAGTGACCAAAAATGTAGAGCTCTTTAAAACACACAATTTATGTCATATACACGTGCAGTTGACCGTTTTCGAGATATTCAGTTCAAAATGCTTAAAACTTTTCCCATACAGGAAGTTGTCAACTCCTGGCCACGCAGAAAAGCGGATCTCAATCCCATAGCAATCACATTTTAAAACACATGGCCGTCGATTTAGCCTAGTATATTTCCTTCTACTTATAAGGAACTAAGTATCTTAGTGTTTATCTCGATTAGCATGATGTGGATAGAAGAATAAGCTTACTAGCAATTCTTTGTTAAGAGATGTAGAGAAAGTCATGTGAATGGAATACATCAGATTTTTTTTACTTTCTCTACACGTACTATGTACATAGTGTATAGAGAAGGTATTGCATTGTACCCAAAAATTCGATACCGAGATTTCACCGGAAATACATGTTTTGAGACCACCTGAATCCAAATAAAGCATTTTTAGAAAAATGTCCCTGTGTGTGTCTGTCTGTCTGTGTGTATGTGTGTGTGTCTGTGGGCAGCATAGCTCAAAAACGAAAAGACCATTAAATACCAAACTTGTTATGTTCCATATCTTCCAAGGATGCGACACGAAGATTTTCAAGAAAATCCCCCCAACCCCAACTACCTTTCACATGGAAAAATGTTCGAAAATTTTGACTTTCTAAAAAATGGCTCTAACGATGTTGATTAAAATATTATATATTAAAGATATATACTTGACAAATAATATGTATATCTTGAATTTTCTGGGAATAACCTCTGAAGGCTACTTTATTCTGAATGAATTTTACGGAATTTTGTGTAATGGTAAATCGTAAGAGATAGACAAAAACTTACCACACAAAAAACGTAGAGCACATTAAAACACACACTTTATGTTATATACATTTTTTTCGTGGAGTTGATCGTTTTTGAGATACTCCTTGATTTTGGTTTCAGCTTTAAAACTTATAATTTTCTCATACAGGAATTTAACAATTGCTGTCCATACTAACAGAGGAACTTCAGTCACATAGCAACAATCTTTTGCCATCACTTTAACCAATGTTACTCTCTTATTTCGCTTCTACTTACAGGGAAGCAAGTAATAAGGCTATTTCTGCTAATTTTTTCTCACTTAGCATGAAGTAAATAGAAGCATAAAATTTTTAACAAAAATTTGTTGCAGAGATATAAAGAAAGTCATGTGAATGGATTACATCAGCTTTTTTTTATTCCTTCCGCTGCTTGAAGTATCCTTTATTGCAACGTTTCCACATCAAACACTTCTGTAATATATACGCGAGCTGTTTTGTCGTACTGTGTGTGGTTTGTCGTAAACCCAGATGTGTGTACATTTTGATACTTAGTTACTCAATTTCTGCTAAACATTGCTCTATCCAGTACAAGAATTTTAAGGGGAAACTCCCCTCCCTGATGAAGAAACCATTCGGAAAGTGCTAACCTTGGTGCATAATCTACTTCAAGAGAGACGTGCTAAATATGATAAGGGCGAAGCAATTCTTTTAATGTTCTTAAAACAGTCAATGAGGTATGCCGTTAGTGCGAGCTATATTATGGCTGCTCTACCAGGATCTCTTTTCTTTTTTGCATTATAATTTATTTTTTGTCGCTTTAACAGCATGGTCATATCGCGACCTTTTAACTTCTACCAAATGAAAGATTTCTTCTTATGCAACATTTCTTTGACCAACTCTCTCAATATGAGAAGATAGCTTCCTGTATCTAGAGCTCTGTCAGATGAAATTAAAGAAAAGAAAGAAAGAAAAAAAGGTCCCATGATGCGATACTCGTCTATTCTAAAATCTTTATCGATAAATTCTTGCTTCAGCTGCAGCATTACAACCTTGGAATGCTACGTAAAGAGTAGGTGACGTTCCAAGACAACTCAGCATTAGTAAAGTGAGCCATTTTGTAACTGATAAACCGCTGCTTCGAAAATAAGTTCCGTAAGAGTAATAAACAACAGCTGAAGTAAGTTTCTCAGCAAAAAGTAACTGAAGCGCGTTTCTTACAATCCTAGGAGTACTGCCATGTTGTGTAAAGTCATAATTAAAGATATATGTAGATTCAGCTGAAACATATTTCGAAAGTCTATAATAAGTAAGAGTGCGAATTGTTTTAATTCAAAGACATTTAAACATGTAGAAAATACTCATCCTTCAATCTCTTCCCAGAAATATATGAAAAAGAAGTTTCGTAAAATCGTCATTTAAAATATAGTTAATTTTACGCAAGTTTGCTTTATTTCGATAAAAAAAAGCAACTACCTACTTTAAGTGCACCAAACATGCACTAAGATTTTTTGTTCTATTCGATAATGACCATAGTGGAAGGTGACCTTCTACCTTGTATATTGCAGTTTCATAAAATTGTGATTCGTGTGTTCACTTTGTTACTGATTAGGGACAGAATTTTAATGTTGATGCATTTTTTCCTCTGTTGTCAGAAAGTAGGTATGTGGATTTGGTATGTGAGCTGATGAGTAAATTTCCAACAGTTTAAAAATATCTTATGTTGTATTTAGCATATGTTATCTATTTTGCTAATGGGAATAATATTTCAGCAATTTTGAGATTATGCTGCATTTTTCTTATTTTAAATGCATATTTTATAAATATATTGTTTATTTTCATTTTATACACGTATTTGATTTTGCAGATGCGATATTTCCAAAGAATATATGACATTGAACCAGGTCTGAAACTTGACAATACTGGATCA
The DNA here is from genome assembly GCA_030762935.1 of Hymenopus coronatus. NCBI lineage: Eukaryota > Metazoa > Arthropoda > Insecta > Mantodea > Hymenopodidae > Hymenopus > Hymenopus coronatus. Next base: position 95,363,818 of record CM060888.1, read on the forward strand.
CATCGTTGAATTTCCACCATCTGGTCGTACCGTTCCTCCGCGGTGAGAAGGTAGCTGTTGATGAGTTCTCGCCATTGAGTTTAAATGATTATACGTAGTATCACATTTAGTTTAAATCTATTTTTTTGATATTGCTTTTTTATGGCACGTAAAAGAATCACAAGCTTGATAAACAGCAAAATTAAACGCTTTTGCGCTCAATATAGAATGGGATGCTGAGAACCATAGCAGTTAAAGAGCGTCCATAAATAACGATCAATTTCAATTTCATTTTAGCACTAACATAAGGAAGAAACAGTAAAGAAGCCCAATACTATGCACATTGAGGCATAAAACTGAAATTTGTTCGCAAAATAAGAAAAATAAGAGTTAAACAGCAAATCAGTTATTTGCCAAGGCGGAAAAGGAAAGCTGGTCTATTAATATTTATTTGAACCATAGAAAATTTAAACAACAAAATCAACTAAAATACCTAGGAATTTTCTTAGATAAAACATTTCATTTTAACAAACGCCCGGATAATACAACAGAAAAGCATTTCTCTTAATACATATGCATGCTAAACTTGCAGAATTAAAGTAGGGTCTAGGCCACCAAGCATTGAGGATTATTATCTATAGCTGTTTTAGCTTATGTATCGTCAGTTGGAGAATATGCAGTGGCGTAGCGTGGTTTCGAAAACTGGGTAATCTCCTTATATTTTTCATAAACTTCCCTTATCACATATAGCGACCCGTTTATTGAGCATTGATTTTATAAGCTCAATTCTAGGGTATGGATCTGCCTCTGGTCGGCGGTACAGTGCATTTTTATCATGCATTAGTACCACCACCACCACCACCACCACTAATAATAATAATAATAATAATAATAATAATAATAATCAGATGTCTAGAGGTAGAAGCCTGTTGGAGAACTAACGGCACGAGTCCACAGAATGGAGAACCTGGAACGAGTGGTCGGCCCGTATTATTATTATCATTATATATATTATTCTGACAGAAGCAGAATGCAAGATAAGGTTAGAGCAGCTAACTTTTTCAAGCAAGGAGTTTTAGTAGGCAAAATAAAAGCTAAACTTTATTGTAATTGTTCACATAATTTGGCAGAGCAGCTGTCTTTTTCAAGCAAGGAGTTTTGGTAAGCAGAGTAAAAACTAAACTTTATGAAATTGTTCACATAATTTGGCGGAATAAGTTGCAATGCTAAAACCCTGGAAACACTACAATTTTGGTTACAATACCTGAGGAATCATCGCAATAAACCCAGACAACAAAAACAACAAAACAAGGGAAAAAACAACATTAATATTAATAATTAACAATTGCAAACACAGCTACCTTGATAGAGGACATTTATGACCATATGAGCATTGAAAGATATATTTTGCTTGGATCAAAGCTCATTCAGGATTCATTGGTAATGATTCGGCTGATAAATTAAGCAAGGAAACCGCTCTTGAAAACTGCATTGTCCTAGGGTATGATAAGTAACCTAAAACTTCAGTCGTCACAAAATTTAAAAGGAAGGACTTCTTCAACGGCAATATGAATGGACCAGTACAACAGAAGGTGTTGCGCGCAAAAAGGGTACCACACCTTATTTGTAGAAGCTCAAAATATCAAAAAGAAAAGGATCACCTGAAACTCGCTATAGAAATCCGGAAAAATAAACGGCTAGTGACTGAGGGTTTTCTTATAAACAAATATCTCAGATGTTTTAATGCATTTGACAAACATTAGACTTTAATGCCCTAAAGTGAAATCTCATTGTAAACATGTAAATAGAAGTACTGTATATAAAGAGTATGCTACGTTAATTAGAAAAGTTGCGCTGTTAACAAGTAAATGATGTGATGTAAAAATAGTATACAACACTACGTTATGTAAAGGAGCATACTCAGTAAAATATTATGAATTTGGGCATATTCTAACTTTTCGATATTAAACATAAATGTTGATTAATTAAATCATTTATATGGTTTTCGAAATAGTTTTATTCATGGAGAGGCTACATAAAATTCCCTTATATTTGTATCATATGTCAATATGATATCTTAATACTTTATATGGGACGTTCATGTGTAGTTTGTGAAAGTGTTCGGTGCATAAATGCATACATATTAAAGGGATTATTATAACATCAAATTCCTCTGCCGATTCATGATGACTAGAAATCTAATCCAACTTAAGCAATACACATTTTGTTTGATAGATGTTACGTAAAAATACATAACTATGCTCTCTCCAGTAACTGTGTCTGTAGTAGAATGGTCAGCGTAACAAATGCAAGTAGCTTTATCATTAAACATGACATATTCAATAGATTTCGTCAGGATGAATAGAAGATTATAAGTAAGTATTTATAAATTCAAATAACAATCTAAATGGAATGTTCAAAATAAAGTTAATAATATTTAAAATTATCTCCTACAGTACAATCAAATTCAATTACATTGAGTACACTGATGTATATTTAGAAGAAGAAAAAACGAAATACGAAGTCAGGCTAAAACATGTCACTCTTACCTGATATGAAGAATCCTTCATATCAAGCTTATAGAGTCATGGTTTCATTTACTTTTTATGCTAAGGTAAAAGTTCTGGCTTCTCAACTCAAGAGTTCCCGGTTCGACTCCTGGCTGTAGCGGGAAAGTTTGCTCTAAAAGAATCATTATCTATACTCTGAAAAATCTCTAAGTGAGTGTGTTTAAATGTAAAACAAACTTAAGAAAACTTACATGTTTAGCGAGTAAAAACAGTGTAAGTTGTTTCTCAATTCAAAGCTCCGATATAATCTTAGAAGTTAAAGTGGTTTTGCAAATGAAATAATAATAATAGTAACAATAAAAACAATATTAATAATAACTATTCCCATATTATATATAATCTGTTTCTTACGATGTTTTATTCATGTTGCGTGACAATTAAGCCTGGGAAAACTTAAACGAATATTAAAATAGAAGGCGTTACATAGAATATTTAAATTACATACATAGATATCATATTTCATCGAACTCTAAATGCTTTCTGCGGCATGTTTTTTCTGCCTCTTATGGTTTACCATGTAATCTCTCATGAAAGAGGAAAAAAAGAAGCATTTGGAAATTACGGAATAATTTGAGCTATATCAGCCATTGGTTTCTTAGGTTTTGTTATATAAAATGAATTTCGAATAAAGAGAACATCACAACTATTCATAGAAAATTCAAGATATACTTTTTTATGCCCGATATGGTCAACCAAGTTAAAGGACATTAAGCTAAATAGAAAAGGAAAACACCAGCCAGACGTAGTACAGTAGAAAATTTTAACCCGTTAAGTTGGTGTTATCACTTCAAAGATGTATTAATGCAGGCAGAAAACAGTTTGAACATTAAAAATAATAGCAAATATTGTTTGTATTTGTAATGAAACATAAATTAAATCTTTGTCCAGTGACTTTTGCGCCACTCTGTGTATATATAAATTATTTTTATGCTCAAACTGTTTTCCGCGAGAAGGGGGATTTTCTGGAAAATCTTTGTATTGTGCCCTTGAACATTTTTGAACTCATATTCCAAGGTTGGTGCTTATCCGGATTTTTTTCGGTTAATACTTGTGGATATTTTAATAATAATTAGAGAAAGTCATATGTGACCCAATAGATTTTTCTTTCTAAACATTTTTTTTTTATTTTTATTTATTTTATTTTTATTTTTCTACCGGCTTGAACAGGTAACATATGTGGACCATTTTGCTCTGAAAGAAAATGTTCTACGAAATATTTGGCATTGTTGAAGCTATGTAATAATTTAGTAATTTTCCTAAATAAAATGTTTATGTATTTTGCGTAACTTAATAGTTTGTCATTGTTTCTTGCAAACGCCCTAAATGGAAGCTGCCAAATACTGTATTCGGTGTCACACACGGCCATAATCCTGTCCTTGACATCTTTCGCGCGTCTTGGCAACTTGTTGCGAAAATAAAAATTAAGTATTCGCAAACGCATATGTAAGATTGGTAACTGGCACCGGCCGATGTTCCACACCACTTCAAAATCAGAAGTCAAAGTGCTTGTAAGTTGAGCGTCCTGCAACAGTACACAGTAATACCGTCTCTGCTAAATATCTACTGTCACTTGGCTCTATGTTCATTAAAGTGATTAACCCCATGTACATGGAACCAACATTATAATAATAAATAATAATAATAATAATAAAAATTATTATTAATAATAATTTATTTATTAGTCTGACTCATAAATGAGTTTGCCTAGTGACACAGAATAAAATATATATTTAGGGATTTTTACAAAAACTGTTACAGGTGACAATTATAAAAAATCTTTTACCATACATTATAATGGTTATATAAAATTAAGCTATGAGAACAAATTGTGCCAAAGATTGTAAAAGATGTGCAACAATAAAAGTTATAACAATAAAAGAAAAAAAAACACAAAAATAAAGCGATTTATAAACCATAATATATTTTACGTTCAGTTTAAACCATACAAATGATTTCGAAAAATGACTGCGGAATGTTTTATTATATTTTCTGTAATTGTTTGTTCCACACTTCTTTAATTTTATACTTTGTCCTCCATTTCACAAACATTACATACTGTTATCATCAACACCATCATATTCTCGCAGTCCTCCTCCTGCTCTATGTCATACGATGTTTAGGGAACTGGTTATAGGTATGCGTGTTTACTTCCTCTACTACTGACCGTCGATTTCAAGATTACCCCGTGAACCCTGATGGACCTCTGAAGGCCCCCTCCCAAATAGAAAAGGTCCGTATATATATCTTCGGGCGAACAATTACACGCATTAATATTCACATAAACGAAGTTCAGACCACTCACTTAAACAGTAGTGCAAATTCTCCTGTATCATACTCAACATTAAAACCTGAAACACATTCAGATTACCCTCAAATAATAAGCACCTTAAATTGATAACATAACATTAATTTTTCTCAAGCCAGTTAATCTCATTTAAGTAGCGTGTGTGTGTGTGTGTGTGTGTGTGTGTGTGTGTGGACAGCATAACTGAAACGATTTTGATTTGCTCAAAATATTCTAATGGCTTAATTAAAACACCGGAGGTTTAAGATATCTACATAACAAATAAGATGATACTTTGAAATTTCTGTGAATATGCTGTATAGACTCCTTCATAATGAATTCCTTTAGTGCAACGAATAAATTATAAGATTAAGAAGTTCGCAGTGGGCAGATCGTGTTCTAAGAGTGATAGAACAGTCCCTAAAGGAGAAAATGTATTGTAGGTAGGCCAAGCGACAGATGGTTGGGTGAGGTCAGAAGATATACGTAGTATGCTGGAGAAAGTGGCCCCCTGGCTTGTACGACTACCGTCCAGGGGGCTCCTCAATTCTAATGACCTCGCATCTATCAATATAAGCGAGGTCGTATTGCCCTTTACGCACGATAAATATAAGGTAATTTCAGTTTTAATGAAAATCTTAAATTAGCTTAATGATTCACTTCCCAAGTACATCTTCCGATACACCTACTGTGATAGTCTTATCAAAAGTATAGAGACATACCCACAACATTATTGTATATGGTATTGGAAAGATAGAAGGCAAAATAAATGTAGAGCTTTTATTAACTTGACATCCTTTACGCGTGTTCATTCTTTGTGCTGTCCGAGGAACTCAGGGATATAAGTTAAGAGGAAGCTCGCTTAGGCGCATCGACCGCAGCAGGGAAGACTATCGATAAACCTCGGCGGGGATGACAGTGTCTAGTCCGCGACTACCGGCTCACTTGGTTGGAGCCAGAGGACATAAAGGTGTCTCATACCCTCATCCGAATTTCCCCAGATGCACCTCATTTTCCAAGGGTGTCGCGAACCATTGTCCCGCTGAGTTGGGTTCAACCCAATCCGAATAGATCTCTTTCGGAAAGGGCTAAGATATCCGTTTCGGCTCAGCGTTCTTGTCACATCAGAAGTACCACGGGTGATAGGGATCTGCACCAAGACAGCTGAAGGGAACGAACCTCTCTCCTATGGTCCGTCGAAAACAGGTTAAACTTAACATTAGGGTTTTCATTTACATGGCATTATTTATCGTGCGATTCGATGTAATCTGAAGTTGATAGTATTATTTTAATTAATGCTTTTATAAATATATAAATTAATTACATTTAGGATCACTAAGGCCCAGCATTCTTCTTATAACGTCAGATATATCACGGGTGCTGCGGGTCCGCAACACCTGCACCAAGACAGCTGAAGGGGTCGAAAGGTATGCTGGGAATAGGAATTTGGAAAAGGATGCCTTAAATAGAAAAAAAAAATATGCAGTGTCCGAGAGAACCCAAGGCCCGATTTGGGCTATAGTGCTACAGAATAATAATAATAATAATAATAATAATAATAATAATAAGAAGAAGAAATTAATTATAAGAAATATGTATAGAAACTTGCATATTGAAAAATTAAGATATCGTTACAACACAAAGTTTGTGGTAAATAAGTATTTTCTGAAATTCATCATTTTCAAGATATTCGTTTCAAAATGATTTCAATTGACTATATCTTATTAATGCTCTAAGGTAGCATTCTTTTGTTTCTCGCGATGTCAAGCAGATAGCGGAGTGCAAAACTATAGGAATCCGTTATTTTAAACATTTTACTGAATTTTGTATCCCCCTTGTACTTTCAAAAAAATATGCGACGAAACTATTTCTGAAAACACCTATCTATAGGTTTACAATTCTGAAAAGAATATTGAAGACTGCCTCCGTGGTCGAGTGGTGAGCGAGCTGACTTCTCATCTTGAGGTCCCGGGTTCGTTTCCCGGATGGGACGGGGAATTTTCTTTAACCAGAAGTATTTCCTATCCCTCGAGAGTCTGGAAGTATGTACGTGAGAGTGAATGTGTGTGTTTGAGAATAATAAAATTATTTAAACCCAATGTGAAGAGCCTACAGACAACGAATTGTTTCTAGCGGAATTATAGGAGCAGTAAATTTTATTACTACCACAATTAATAATAAACCAATTTATATAAACCAAGCCCAAATAGAATTATTTGTTTGATCAGTTGGTATTACTGCACTCTTACTTTTACTATCCCTTCCAGTTTTAGCAGGAGCTATTTCTATACTTTTAACTGAAGCCCCCGATATGACCTTAGATGTTAAAGGGGAATATATAAATGGAAAAAAAAAAAAAAAAAGGATATTGAAAACGGAAGTTACCATTGCTGCTTGATGGACTGTTTGCCTCACTCTTGCCTCTTCCTCCCTATGTCTCTTCCTCCATGCTGCCCTCAAGCCAGTTGCGCATCCAAGGAGTCGTGTAGATTGAAGTTTTCCTTGGATCGTCTGGGCGGTCACGGCTCCTTCGACCTCTATGTTAAAAAACCCATTAATTTGGAAAAGTTGTTTTCAGCAGTCATCTTGGAATACGTAATCCATCGACGGTAGAGTTCAGCAGGGGAAGCTCCTCGACATTTCAGTGTCAATATTCTCCCACATACATCAACGGCTTCTCCCAAAGCCATAAGTACCTGGAAGCGCCGATGGCATTCTGCGTATATCGCATACAGCGCTTCACTGAGCCAACCAATTTCTCGTGTTGCGGATCGTGTTACTGAGGTCTACTGAAATGAACTAATCTCACCAGACATGTGGTGGTTTGGCCCATAGTAGTTTAAGCAACCTAAGTCCCAATGGCCTAAAGACAGCACATCCCAAAATCACGCCCTTCTGCAAACGAGACGACCAAAGAAGCAAGTGCTAATAACTACTACTCAAGGGATCTTACTTCAAGGCTCTCCACATTACGGCATGGGTCATGAAATTTTTCCGCAGATTGAAAGAAGATGAGATTCCGCAGAGACATCTGTGAGCTTTTGAGATACATACTGTCACAATGTACTGGATGAAAGTAATGGAATTAGAATGTTTTGCAGAAGAGTTCAAGTGTTTAGAGGAGAGCAACCTACTGCCGCAAAAATCTAGAATCGCTTGTTTTAAACCCTTTGTAGAAGACCTGATTCACCAGGGAGGCAGATTCCACTTTTCAGATTTGACATGCAACTAAAAACGCCCAATCCTGCTACACGGTTCACATCACTTCACGAAACTTCTGATAAGGCACACCCTCGTGAGGCTTCATCATTTGGGAACACGGAATCCAGGAAGAATCCTGGATTCTGAGAGCTGGATAAGCTATTAAGAAAATCTTGCACGAATGTGTACCCTGCAAGATAGCCAGAACAACCAGCACACAACATCGAAGCACCTTTACCGGCAGATCTGGTTCAACCATTAAAACCTTTCTCAGTTACGGGCAGTGGCGTTTCTAGAATTTGGCCCCCGGGAGGGGGGCACAAGAATATTTTTTATAGTTGGTTTCCAAGAGTTTGAAATAACCCTCTCTCCTCATCACGCCATTAAAAAAAAAAACTGCAAATCAATAGTCTTCCGTGGTTTAAAGGTAACATGCTAGCCTTTAGTTCCCAAGATCGTGGGTTCAAATCCAGCGAAGGCGATTGAGATTTTCTACTATAAGAATCCTTAGTATAGTTTCCTTAGGAAGGGAAGTAAGAACGTTGATCCCGGCAACGTAAAAGAACCTCAAAATGATAAAGAGGCCTTTGAGCAAAAGTAGGAGGCCCCTCATGCCTAAATGGGACGCTGATACATGTAACATTAAAAAACTCCATAAATAAAACCCACTTTCTTTTTAAATACACAATATCAACCTACTTTTATTTTTGGACCTTTCATTTAATTTTAGATGATATTGCAGATTACCTAGAGCAAATTAAAGGAATGAAAGAGTTTCAGTAGTAGCCTCATTTGTGATCTAATAGAGTATATTCCTATATAATATTGTTGTTTAAAATAGTATTAATTATTCAACCTTCATATTTTATGTTTAGCTTGTATTTTTAGTTTCTCTATCACTTACAATGAACATAATAGGTAGAGAAGATATTGCATCCCATCAAGAAATTCCATTGGGATATTTTATCGAAAATACTTGTTTTGAAGACACATGAGTCCCAGAAAAATAATTTTAGAATAAGATCCGTGTGCGTGTCTGTGAACAACATAACTATAAACAAAAGTAAGTTAAGTACCAAACTTGGTATTTGAGTTTAGGATCTTTCAAACATGTCATGCGAAGGTTTTGGGAGAAATTTCTCATCCATCCCAAACTACCGTTAATATAAAATATATTTGAAGTTTATTTTCTCAAAAGTAGCTCTAACGATTTGGATTAAATGCCATGTATTACAGAAATTTAGAGGGGGGAAATGTTAGATATCTTGAATTTTCTGGGAATAGCCTCTGAAGCCTTCTTCATTCTGGAGGATTTTAGCAAAACCGATAAAGAGTAAGATATAGACAAAAACATATACTACACAAAAGCGTAGATCTCATTAAAAACGAAATATATGACAAGCACATCTTTGTAGAGTTAACCATTTTGGAGTTATTTCTCGTTATTGGTATACATTTTCTAATAACGCTTTTCTCAAATGGGAAGTCGTCATTCGTTTATTGTTTTACTCCTGACTATGCAAAGAGAACTGAATTTCAAAGTCATCACTTAGAGACCAGCTTTTAATAGATTTGACTATCGTATTGGCCTAATATATTCCTTTATTCCTCTTGTATCTAGAAGAAAATAACTAATGATTATAATTCGTAAAAGGTTTATGAAAATCGGCTTAGAAGTTGTGATTATAATGCATTTGCTATAAATCGGCTTTCCTGGTTCCTCAGCGGATATAGAGCCAACCAAGGAATGACTATCACTTAAAACAAAGAAGCATATTTTGGGCAATTTTAAAACTTGTTTCGAGAAACTGGACATTTGCCAATTATTTCAGATATACCGCAAAGCCTAAATGTTTCTTTAGTAGTTTAAATTCAATCATTTGTTTATCATGTTTTTTAACATAACATGGATTATCTTAATGATTTTATTAATGTTTGATACAATAATGCTTAATTTTTACTTTCTTTAGCCCCGTATGTACAACGAGAAGTACTGTATTCCACCCAAAAATTCGATGTCGGGATTTCACCAAAAATACATGTTTTAGGACTACCTGAGTATTTTCAGAAACAGGTCCGTGTGTGTGTATGTGTGTGTCTGTGTGTATGTGTGTGTCTGTGGACAGCATAGCTCAAAAACGAAAAGACAGTTAAATACCAAACTTGGTATTTAAGTTTGGCATCTTCCAAGGATGCGACACAAAGATTTTCAAGAAAATCCCCCAACCCATAACTACCCTTTTCCTGAGAAATATTTTCGAAAATGTTGTTTTCTTAAAAATGGCTCTAACGACTTTGATTAAAATACCACATATTAAAGCCATTTCTATCACAAATAAAATGTATGTATTGAATTTTCTGGGAATATCTTCTAAAGACCTGTTTATTCTGGATGAATTTTGCTTTATTTGGTATAACTAGTAAACCGTAAGAGATAGACGAAAACCTACTATACAAAATATATAAATCTTGTTAAAATACACAAGTTATATCATATATATTTTTCGTGGAGCTTACTGTTTTCGAGGTATTCTTTGTTATTAGTTTCAGTTGTGAAGTACTTTTCTCAGATGGGAGTGTCCGTTTTTCTTTTGTTCTACTCCTGGCCAAGCAAGAAGCGATTTGCAATAACAATCGCATAACCACGGCTTTTAAAACATTTGACTATCACTTTAGCCTAGTGCATGCCCTTAGTTCCAAGTTATTATTATATTATGAGTACAATTTTTACCTAAGACTACAATCAACAATTTTTTTTCCATAAAAACTATAACATATACCAATGAATATAAAATTTAGTAATAAAGGAATTTAGTAATAAAATTCTGCTAATGTTTATCTCGATTAGCGTGGTGTTTGAAAGGAGAATTATCTTTTGTAAGAAGTAGCTAGTGAAAGTTTGAAGAGTAGCTAGAGAAAGTCATGTGAGTGTAACACACCATATTTTTATTACTTAAGCTACAGACACTACTTTTAAGTAACAATGCGATTTGGTTTATCAACTTTGTAGACTTATTCTGTATTATGATTAATGTACGGTACTTGGGTTTGATTTGCCTAAATAAGTTGTACTGTACGTAATTTTAACGAAAAAAATCCGATTTGTTCCATTCACAGGACTTTCTCTACATCGCTGTAATAAATTATTGTTAAACAGCTTATATTAGTATCTGCTTTATGATAATCGGAATAATCATTAGCAAAAATTGTCCTAATTACTTACTTCCTTATAAGTAGAAGGTAAAATAAGGGAATACACTGGGCTAAAACGATTGTCAAATCTTTTAAAAGTTGGTTGCCATGTGCTTGAAATCCGTTTCTGTGCATGAAAAGGAGTCCATAACTTTCCGTATGAGAATATTTGTAATTATTTTAAAGCTGAAAAAAATAACAATGTATCTCTCAGAAATGGTCAACTCCGCAAAAAAAAAAAAAAAAAAAAAAAAAAAAAAAAAACAAACAAACAAAAACAAACGAATATGACATAAATTGTGTGTTTTAATGAAATCTACATTTTTGTGTAGTAAGTTTTATTCTATCTCTTACTCATTCAGAAAAAAGTTCTTTAGAGGCTATTCCCATAAATTCAAGATAATCAAAATTATTAGAACCATTTTTGAGAAAATAAAAATTTTCGAAACTTGTTCCATGTAAAGGGTAGTTTGGGGTGGGGGATTTTTTTTTCTCAATATCTTCGTGTCGCACCCTGGAAGATACAAAACTTAAATGCCAAGTTTGGTATTTTACCGAATTTTCGTTTTGAGCTATCGTGTTCACAGACACACGGATACGCAACACGGAACTTTTTTTTTTTAAATGTGTGTGAGTGTGTGTTTTTTTTTTTTTTTGTGATACAGCGGTGTATTTCCAGTGAAAACTCGATATCGAATTTTTGGGTGGAATGCAATACTTTCTCTATACACTACGTATTAGAACGTGTAGAGAAAGAAAAAATCAATAATTCAATTTAATTGATTAGAAAATCGAATAAAGACCAGTAAATAAGGTTCTACAAAATGGACATCAAAAACCGGTTGCAAGTACTAGACTGCTCATTATCGTCCGTCAATTGTTATCTTTGTTGCGTAGCTGTTGCGACTACGATTTGCATTAGCATATTTGTTATTTATTTATTATCTTATTATTACATGTTTACCTATTTTTTGTATTTGCTCGTGACGGGCTACAATTCGCGCGTAGTTGGCGGGCGAGCAATCTGCACACGGGGCCCGTTTTTCATGCGCTACCCATGCGGAAAAAACTATCTAATTTTTTTTTTTAATAATAACAGAATTAATGCATACAAAGCAGCTCTGCGAATCTTAATGTAACTAATAAATTAGCACCATTCTTATGCTTACCTGTCTCTCTATATACAATGCAATGTTATTATGATTGATGAAATGAAATGTGTGTTTTGGTGACCATGACATTAAGACGCTGTACTACTTGAAAACTCAGCAGTGCATTATTTGTCCGGTATTGAATTGGTCAGATTTAACGTCTTTGACACTTTCTGAATTTGATCCAGTTTTCTTTTTAAAAAGGAATAAATAGTACTGCTACCGGTATAAGCCTACCAATTTTTTTCGTTAAAATACGGGACGCCTGAAAAAATTGTGATTAACTGATCAATACTTTATGAATATGACATTAACATTACATTAGAATGAAGGAAACATGACATTGAATAAATACACTTTACCATATCCGAGTTCCCACCATGTCGACTGCAAAGTCTCTGCGAGGAAAGGATATCTTTCCTATAAATTGGAAGAGAAGAAGCATTTCCGTTTAGGCATAATAGCTTAAGTTCTCATAAATAACAACATAGCACACCAACTGCCAATATCAGACTAGACAAACTTTGTTTTCGCTGTTCGCAGAACGCGCTAAACAATGACAACAATAAGTTAGATAAACGCCGACTCAGTATTTCTCACAAGAAATGACAATTGTAATTAGGTTTTTAATTTAAAAAGACAGAATGTCAAGACGGGACCTATTCGCTTCCCAACAAAAATTCTCGGGACGCTGGACATTAAAGTAAAAAAAAAGGGGGGGGGACCGTCCCGTTCTTTTACGGGACGAACGGCAGGCTTATACTGGTATCGTTAGCTTTGCGCTTTTTTTTCATATCAATTACATTGAATAATGAACAACAAAGCAGGTAAACTGTTGAGGTAACGGATAAACGAACCAGGGGAAAAGAGCACAGGTAACTGAGGTAACCATTCACTATCGTATACCAAGATACACATTACACTAATGCTATGCATAAGTAGAGGTTGTAGATAGTTGTAGGAATGGACGCCGTTGGCAGTCCCTGGTTGGGGAGCTCAAGAGATGAGTGACTAACACAAATAATCTTATTTTATAGTCTTGTTTATATTAGGCTAAATATATTCTTTTGTTTCTTTAGTATAGCAGAAAGTTGTTTATGACGGAGAATTTCAATGAACGTGGCACTTTTTAAGCTTAAAAAGAAGAGAAGAACTTGTACGTAGTTTTTTTGGGAGAGGGGCTTCTGGGGGGACCCGTTTCCCTTCACCCCCTCCCCCGTAAGTACGCTCCTGGTCACGGATGTCGACTTTGCTGGTCCTATGTTTATTAAGTCAGCAAATACCACAAAATAGAAATACCGTCCTTTTCACACATGTTGTAATAAGGACCATTCATTTTGAATTCGTAACTGATCTCGCAATGGCTTTCCAGCGCTTTGTCGGAAGAAGAGGACTCTCACGGACATTATACAACGTTCAGACCTTCAAAGTTGCGGGCACAGAACTGTAAGGCCTCCACGCTATGTCCGCAGATCTCACCAGTATCTTTCTCATCACAATGGGTTACAGCAGTTAAGTTAGGGCTATTGCGTTCAGCGTATACAATTTCTTTAAGAAGTATGCAAACGAAGACAACCGCAAAAATCTTAACTTTACCACCCCGGCAGAGATGTGCTAATTAAATGCATCAACTGTATCGCAGGTGTGTAGGGAAACAAAAAAGGTGCACCCAGATGGATCTCCGACATTGTTTACATCGCCCAGAAAGCACATACGCGTAACTAAGAGAGTGACAAACCTGGACGATTTCGAAAAAGATGTTGCAGTGTTTTTGAATTTTGTGATAAAGGAGAATTTCCGACAGCAAAGAAAATAACGATGGTGCTTGGGAAAAGATAGGGTATGCAGGTTCTGTTACTTCCACTAGGAGGCTTCTGAAAGGTTTAGAAATTAAAGATAGAAAAACACTTGATGGGCAACAGTTTCTAATGGAACGAAGGGACATTGTTGCTGCGAGACTGAAGTTTCTGCGCATCATACATGATATCAATCACGTGACACACGGCCTATATATTATTTGGACGAAACATGGGTAAACCAGAATCATACAGTGAGATATATTTGGCAGGACCCTTCTAGAAATGGAGGTCTAAAAGTTCCAGTAGGGAAAGGAAATAGACTTATAGATGTCACGCAGGATCAGCTTATACAGGTTTTCTTTCAGAAAGTAAATGGGTGTTTAGATAGGGGAAAAAAACGGATGACTGTCATAAGGAGATGACATGCGATTCATTTCGGGAGTGATTCTAAAACAGACTTTTAAATTATCTAGAGGAAGGTAGTATAATTATTATGGATAATGCGCCTTATCATTCTGATACTGTAAACAAAATTCCTAATACTTTCTCCAGAAAAGGCGACATAGTTAAGTGGTTAGAAGAAAAAGGCTTTGTGTTTTCTCCTTTGGAAACAAAAGCCGGGCTTTCAGAAAGGGTGCAACCTTTCAAAAGTAGTGGAAACATTTTTGAACTGGAGGTATTGGCTAATAAAATGGGACATCGGGATATAAGACTTTCCCGCTTATCACTGCAAGTATAACACCATAGAGCTTATATGGGCACAAGTCAAAAGCGAAATTGCTAAAAAAAAAAAAAAAAAAAAAAAAAAAACGATTCTTTCAAAATTGCGGACGTGGAACAATTAGTTAATGATGAACTTGATAAATTATCAAGACAAGACTGGGTTGCATGTGTAAAACATTGCGAAAACTACAAGAGGAAGATTTCCAAAAAGAAATAGGACGCCAAAACATTTTAGAACCCATTATCATTAACCTAAAAGACGACAGCTATTCTGAAGACAGTGAGTTTGATGACGACGACGACGACTGCAGTAATATCGAGGACGATGAGGATATTCTGTGCCACTTGAATAACAAAGGACGCATAGAAAGGTGTGGTTTTTCTTTCTTTATTTGTATATTACATTTCTATTCTTGTTTTCTTGTAATTTTTAGGTGAACGTTGCGATTACATTTATAACAAATGCGTAACGTTCTGACGAAGCGAAGTGAAGCTTGGCAACCGCGCGGTCGCACCGTATTGGCTTTCACGAAACGTCAAGAGGTTTGGCCCGCACTTTAGAAGTTCATTCTCCTTGGTGGGGAGATGGTGGAAGAGAATAATTGGTTCAGTGAAGCGCTGCAGGCGAAAAAGACTAGAAAACTACAGATTGGCATTACTATCTAGCATTGAAGCGTCCTTCAATTCGCTCGCAGAAAATGAAGACATCTTAACGCCATCACACTTCTTGACTGGGGAAAAGTTAACCACTATACCATCCGGGCATGGAGACCAACTGTAATAGCGAATCAGAATCTCACTAAAATGTACCGGCATAAACAAAACATTGCGATGACTTTCGTAGAAGGTGGACAAAGGTCTGTCTATTGGAGCTAAAAGTTTCTATACTCTCCGCAGTCCGTGGAGTAAACCTACGGAGTTCAAAGTTGGAGACATTGCTTTACTACAGAACGTTGCTTTACCACAGTATAGGAGGAAGTTCGCCCCGTAGCGGAGTTGAGGCCAGGCAGAGACGGCAGGATACGGACCGTGCTGCTGAGGACTAACCAAGGGATCTCACATCTTCCCACCAATAAAGAGATCATCCTGGTAGCGATCGGGATAGATTAGAGTGGGGATGATGTTAAGGATTATAGGCAGCAGTTGCCATCTCTCGGGAAGCTCTAAAAACATTGGCTAGAGCTTTTTTTGGTAGAGGGCTACACACGAGCCGAGACTCGGTGTCATGGTGGATAGCAGGATAGCAAAAGAGTCGAATGTACAATAGTGATACGAATAAAGATTTCCAACAGAATAGTGCTTAAATAGTGATTATTACAGTCTCCTTCCAAATTCCTCGTGCAGCATAGTTTCGTGCTTCAGTCCTTGTATATTCCCGGGTTTCGGCACCAGAAAATGTGGGGGAATACAAGAACTTGTGTAGTTTGGAGTAATTGAAGGGGAGTGAACCACTATTTAAACACTATTCACATATACGTAACTATTTAACTCTTGTCTCTTTCTCTACCCTCCATGACACCTAGTTTGTGCTCGTATAGAGCCCCATATCGAGAAAAGCTATAGACAGCGCTTTCGGTGTCACCCGAGAAAATGCAACTACTGTCTATAATGCACGCAGTCATCATTTGTAATAATCGTCACTGCAGGGGAAATGTACTCACTGTTTATGTGCGCGTGCTTAAATGAAGGGAAACGTTCTAACTACTCACAGACGCACCTGCGCAGAACAACATTCCTATAGATTGGTATGAGATACAAATATAAGCTTTAAAAGTATAGTGCAGAAAAGATAAAGTAAACAGCAGAGGATAAAGTGCTTAATATGAATACAATATAGAGGAAAATTTTTCTTGAATATCAATGCAAATTAAGAAGTACCTAAGTGTTTTTCACAAAATTGTGTGAATCTTCCTTATGCTTGTTGTGTGAACTAAATTAAAATTTCGATATGTGACTTTGCAATCCAGTGGTTTGGTTTCTGGACTTTAAGGGCTGTGAAGTACGATCGCCAGATAAATAGTATACGAGGGTCGGCTGATAAGTCCCGGGTCTCATCAGATATGGCGCCACTAGGTTAGTTAGACGGTTGCATCGTACAGTTTAACTCTAGACTAGCTTGTATCCATAGTTACAAGTCAATAGCTTGTTTAGTTTTCGAATGACAGCATTTTAAACAAGACACATTTGGAATTTTCACGAAAATGGAGGATTTGGAAAAAGCGAGAACTGATTAAATACTTTCATTTGAAAGCCTTAACGCCTAAAGGAATCAAGGAAGAAATGGACAGTACATTGAAAGACTCTGCCCCTTCATATTCAATGATGAAAAGGTGAGTTGCAGAGTTTAGTGATGAGTCTCGCTCTAGACGCCCTGTAGAAGTGACAACTCCAGAGATCATTGAAAAAATTAATCGTTTAGTACTGGAAGACCGCAAATTAAAGTTACTTGACATAGTAGAGGCTGTAAACGTATCAAAAGAGCGTGCAGGTAATATTTTAAGCAATGCTTTGGGCTTTCACAAGGTCTGTGCAAGATGGGCGCCGCGTTTGTTGACACTTGATCACAAGTTGCAAAGAAAACTGCTTCTGTTAAGCATGTGGAGCTCTACCGTAAAAATCCAGCAACTTTTTGAAACGGCTTATTACCATACATGAAACATGGCTACATTACTACATTCCAGAAAGTAAATCACAGTCAAAACAGTGGAATGCGCCAGGTGAGCCAACTCCAAAAAGGCAAAGTCAATTTTGTCAGCTAACAAGGTTATGGCTAATGTTTTCTGGGATGTACAGGGAATTATTTTTATTGATTACTTGGAAAATGGTAAAAGTAGCACTGGTGACCACTACGCAAGCTAACTGCAACGTTTGAGTGATGAGGTGAAAAGAAAAAGACCTCATTTGGGGCAAAAAAAAAAAACAAAAAAAAAACCCTTGTTTCATCATTACAATGCTCCGGCCCATTGTTCAGTCAATGCAATGGGAAAAATTGCGAATTAAAGCTCCAATTGTGACTACCACCTGTTTCCAAACCTTAAAACATTTCTTGGAGGACGAAGATTTCACAGCAACGAGGTCATTGATGCGGTAAACAGTTATTTTGAGGACCTTGATAAATCGCACTACAGAGATGGTTTAATTAAATTAGGACATCGATATGACAAATATATTAGCCTTTCTGGAGATTATATTGAGAAATAAAGCAAAAAAAAAAAAAATTAAATGCCGTTCTCATTGAGAGGCCCGAGACTTATCACCTGACCCTAGTATATGGGCACTAGAATTTACGTAATCGCGAAATAAACGTGTTCTCATGTACTATCAGCGGATTTCAACTAACCCATTGGTATCCGGAAGATCTGCTATTAAGTTTATTAAGTTGATAATAATTGACACAAAACATTAGTAATTTTACTTGTAAAGTATGTGGGGACCCTCCTTTGTTTCCTTCCCCTTTTTCTTCATCTGTTACTTTCATCTTCATTAACAATCCTGTAAATAGGTTTTTAGAGGCGTATTTCAAATTATTTCTAAAAAGTAAAATGGGTATTCATTAAAACATATTTGTTAATATGTTCAGAGCCTAACTCCAGTCACACCAAAAGTAACTCAAGTGTTATTTTTATTTACATTTTAACGTTCTTCAACCTGATACCTCATGTCGAATGATGAATGAAATGGGTGAGTCCGGATCCAAAGATCTTAAAATTTCCGGAAAATGTCCTCCAAGGATAACGGAAAACCTCGGAAAACATTTTATCTGGATAACACATCTTAATCGAGGTTCAAACTCCGGACTACTAAATAATACTTTCTTTTTATGAAAGTAAATATTAAAATTAATTTTAGATATAGGTAAATAATATTGTGTTTTAAAATGTAATTAAAGTTAAATACTGAAATAAAATTTCATATTCATGTTTTACGAAGTGCGCGCGCGCACGTGTGTGTACTCGAACATCAGTGCACTTACATTGCTAAGGTATAAGCATTCAGCTAACATTCCAGTACAAGGTTAGCTTCTTATACATAATAACTTCATACGCTATGTTTAATTCAGTTATTCCCATAAATGAGGTAGCCAGTAGTACATTGCATACGTATATATGTGATATTTCTACATACGTGTACAGAAAGGGGGAAATAAAGGAGTGGAAATCTTCGCAATGAACAACTTGGCACGGTGGCTTCCACAACGATGGATTCAAATTGCAAACTCCACTTAAAGCACGCCTGAAAAATAATGGTTCACAAAAGGTGTGTATGCACTTTCTTGGGAGCTAATATGCATTCGTGATGCTTATGGGTTACAAATCCGTAATTATTACGTACAAACATCTTTGCTTTTTACTTTCTCTGGCATGTATGTACATATAATGCACATAGTAGTTAGAGAAAGTATTGTATTCCAACCAAAAATTAGATGTCGAGGTTTCATCGGAAATATAGTTTTTAGTCCACTGAGTCCGAAAAAAGCATTTTTAGAAAATGGTCCATATGTGTGTGTGTGTCTGTGAACAGGACAGCTCAAAAAGGAGACATTTAAATATCAAACTTGGGATTTATGTTTAGCACCTTTTAAGGATGCGATACGAAGATTTTCAAGAAACTCCCTCCACCACAAACTACCTTTACATGGAACAATTTTTGAAAATTTTGTTTTTCTTAATAATGGCTCTAACAGTTTTTATTTAAATACCGTATATTAAAGATATATACAATGGAAATAAAATGCATACTTACAATTTTCTGGAAATATCCTCTGTAGACCTCTTTATTCTGGATGAGTTTTGCATAACGTTTAAACCATAAGAGATAAACTAAAAGTCACTTAAATGTAGGTCTCGTTAAAACACATAATTTATATTATATACGTTTTTCTTGTAGAGTTTCTTGGAGATATTCCTTGTTATTGGTTTCAATTTTAAACTACTTAACTTTTCTCAAACGGGACCATGCAAAGCGAACCGAACCTCAATTGCTTCAGATAGCGATAAGTTTTTAAAGGATTTGAATATCGTTTTAGCCTAAAGTATTCCCTTATTTCCCTTCTACTTATGTACGAGGAAGCAAGTAATAAGACCAATTCTGCTAATGCTTATCTCAACTAGCATGATGTAGATAAAAGATTAATCTTTTGTAAGAATAGTTTGTGTGTGGAACAGCTAGAGAAAGTTACGTGAATGGAATACATCAGATTTTTTTTATCTGTATCTGCTATATTGCAGGTTAAACGCTGCTCGATATATCAACTGTGGAGAATATTCTTCCAGATTTGGAATATGCGCAAGCCGTAGTACTGGCTATCAATTTAACTTTCAGGAAAATGTGCATTTATTTCAAACACTGAGTTTATCTGCCAATCGTAGTATAGGTCCTAAATTACAAATCCCTAGGGAGCATGGTTGCATAGCCCTAATGGTTGTGAGTATCTCGTAAATTGAAAGAAAACATAGCCTTTTAAAAAGTTAGAGCATAATTATTTCTTTTATGGTAATTATTTTTACTTTCTCCACCCCTTATTATAGTAGATGATATTGCATTAAAAATTCTGATGTGTCCCATCACATGACTTTCTCTACATCTCGGTAACAAATTATTGTTGAAAAGCTTATATTTTTCTACTTCATACTAATCGAGATAAACATTGTCTTATTACTTGCTTTGTTGTAAGTAGAAGAGAAATAAGGGAATACATTGTGCTAAAGCGATAGTGAAATCTTTTAAAAGCAGATTGCCATGTTTCTTTGAATTGCCAGGAGTTGACAAATTCCCATATATGAAAAGCTTAAGTATTTTAAAGCTGAAACCAATAATAAGGAATACTTCAAAAATCGTCAACTGCACGAACAAAATGTATATGTCATAAACAGTGTGTTGTAACGAGATATTCATTTTTCGGTAATATGTTTTTGTCTATCTCTTCGGTTTATCATATATGCAAATTTCAGCAAAATTCACTCAGAGAGAAGAGCTCTTCAGATGCTATTACCTGAAAGATCAAAATATACATCTTATTTATCATGTAAACAGCATAAATATTCGATTTTTCATCAAAATCGTTAGAGCCATTTTGAGTAAATAAAAATTCTCGAAAAATTTTCCATGTAAAGGGTAGTTTGAGGTGGGAGGATAGTTGTTGAGATAGAGCGCTCCTAGCCCAGGGGCTAATGCGCATGCATGGCAGAAATGGGAAATTCAACGCTCAAAGTATTAGATATGTTTTTCAACTCTTACGGGTCCTTGTAAGCTCGTTTGCTCTATTTGTCAGTTATTTTGACATGTTTATTGAATTTTGTATTGTGGGCGATGTTTGATGACCTTTTTTGTAATTATTATTTTGCAAAGTTTTGTTCTGCATTTTTAGTGCTTGCAGTTTATTTATAACACTTCTTGAAAGTTTTTTCGAGTGCTAGGACAATTTTTTTTATTGTTTCATTTATATAGCCCCCTTTAACATTTAAGGTCATATCGGGGGCTTTGCATTTGAAACAACTCGTTGTCTGTAGGTTCTTTACGTTGGTTTAAATCACTTTATTTTTCTCAAATACACACACATTCACTCTCACATACATACTTCCAGACCTCTGTGGGGGATAGGGAATAAATCTGGCTAAAGAAAAGTTCCCCGCCCCAGCCGGGAATTGAACCCGGGACCTCCGGGTGAGAAGTCAGCTAGGACAATTGTTTCAAATGCTTTAATGGAATTTCAAGCCATTTAGAGGTATTTAGGACTATAGAACAGCTAATTTCAGGTATGTATCAGAAATTTAGCAATTTCAGCCCATTTTGAGGGTATTTGGTGCCCTAAAACTGGTATTTTAGGCTTTTTAAATGTTTTTGCTCATATTTTACATTATTTTGCAGTGTTTTCTAATGGTTTTTAACACTTTTATAGGCATTTTAGCATATTTTGGGGCAATTTTTCTAGTTTTAAAGTGATTTTTCATGTATTCTAGGACATTTTGAAGAAACATGTGTTATAGTAGGAAAATCGGAATGCTTTTAATCGCATTTCACACCATTTTGAAAATATTTAATACTCGAAATATAATTTTTGCCTCTTAAGGAACTAATCAGTATTTTACAGTATTTTCTAATGAGTTTTAACACATTTTAGATATTTTAGCACCTTTTAAGACTATTTTTTCGGTTTTGTAGTGCTTTTCCATGAATTTGAGGTGCACTTTGAAGACAGAGAGTGTTGGAACGGGTATGTTGGTGTGCTTTAATGGTATTCTATACCAGTTTGAGGATAAGTAGAACTTTAATTAAGGTATTTTAGGCTTTTTCAGATGTTTTTCTAATATTTTAGAGTATTTTGCAGTGATTTCTAACGGTTTTTAACAATTTTACAGGTATTTTAGCACATTTAGAACTATTTTGCAGTGTTTTGTAGTGCTTTCTGACTCCTTACAGATCATTTATGACTTTTAAGGTATTCAGAACTATAGGGCAGCGTTAAGTCCTCAGACAATAGGTATTTCAAACCACTTTGAACTTATCTTTTTAAGCTCTTTAAGAACTTTGTGACAGCGGCGAAGGTATACTGATGATATTTTTAAGTATGTTTAGGAATGCTTTAAGCATATTTGAGGTGATGTCCTTTTCATGATGCCTTGTAGCTGCTTTCTTATGTTCGATAGTAATTGGTGACAGTTTATGCTAGTTTATGTCCTTTCTGCAGCCATTTTCTACATTTCTGAAGTAATTTCTGTCATTGTTTCAGTATTTCTGACGTTTTTCACACTATATATTACATTTTATAGCATTTCCACATGCTCCTGGATGATATGATCACTTTTGTAGACTATCCAATATTTTTACAGTTTTATCATATTTTATTTAAGAATGAAGAGGACTTCAAAGGCTATTCCCAGAAGAAACGCCTGCACCACCGGGCTCGGTTCGATACCAGTTCATTATCAAAATACCTTTTCATGTTCACTGTATAAATGTGAAAATTTTTCGTTACAAATTAAATCCCATACTATTGGCGATACAATGCGATTACTATGGTATTAACCAAGTTAAGGAACTTGTTTTATTGTGTTAACACTCTAACACTTATTGCCATTGCAAATATGTATGTTACAACTACCAGTTACCACCAAACCTAAAATATGTGATGTTCATATCGAAGCATAAGTAGTAATCCAAGAGACACATTAGAAAAAAAATTCTACCAATCATGAATTTACAATAGAAGTATTAACTTATTAAAGGAGGATTAGTAATTCAAAAGCAAAATTTTGCATACTGCCATAGCACTGAAGAAATTGTTTTTGTTTTCCGCGCAGTTACGCAGTGTACAGTAGGCATTTGCAGGAGCATCGAAAAATATCTGCTCCCTTTGGTTTACTCAAAAGACAACCAGTTGATGACCTCTGTATTAGATGCTGTAAATGAAAGAATGGAGGGATTATGGCATTCTTAAGATGTATTCCATTTAACCGGCAGATAGAAAGAACTAAAGGCTAGCAAACCTTGCCTGTTAATCGAAGTTGTAACATAAGACATTGTTAGTTGACACTCTGGCACACAAACAGATTCATCCTTTCTTTCCGTGAATTATGCGGTACAATCACTGCTCCTTCTGTAGCTTCTAAGTAGCCTGTATATGGCGAATTGCCAAACGATTCACTCTTGTTTGCAAATTGATGTTCGGCAGGTAAGCTTAAATCCTCGAAGAACTTCGTATAACTAGCATACTAGGACGATTGAACAAGTGCCGTGCTAGGAATGATGACGTGTTAGGAATGATGGTGTTACTCTTAATGTTTTCAAACATAAATTATTTATTTCCCAACGTAGTCCCTTTAAGGAATATATACTTATCCCGACGTACCTACCATTTTAATCACTCCCAAAATAACAAATAAATACAAATAGTCAAGTTATAAAAATACATCTCTGTCTCGACGAAGACCTCCTTTTTTGACATACATTTTGTACCCGCGAGCCATCTCTTCATTTTTGGGAACAATAAAAAATCACAGGAGCTAGCTTCAGCGAATATGGGGGTGGGGGTTATGGCAGCAATCCATAACGTAATTGATTCCGTTTGGTGGCCACAATTCCGGATGAATTTGGTGAAAGACTACTTTCTTCTTCGCCAAATGGGGCATTATCTCTTTCCACTTCTTGTCAAATCGGAACAATAACTCGCTTAGTATGGTCCAGCAATCGTTTCTCATTTTTCTAAAAAGTCAATGACTACGATACCCTTCGCATGCCCCAAAAATCCTGCAATGAATTATCTTTAAATATAAATTAAATTATTATGTTAATTTGTTTAGATATTATGGGATAATTATTTTTTCACTTTTGCGACCGATAGAGGACCATTTTTGTCTTAGAGCAGATTCACCGAAAACAACCCCTTGTTTTGATTACTGACGTGACAACTCGACGCAAAAAGTCTTTCGGATTTTGCTTTAGTAGCTCCAAAAATTTCAAAGCTGAAAGCTATGAGCAATCGCGGCACCCATCGGGTGGACAAGATTTTCATGAGCCCGCCTGGGTGGTTAGGCTGTAGCGCGTCAAAAGATTTTCATCTGCAACTTGTGGAAAATATGAATTGCCGTTTCCGTCGACACACTTCGTGTTTGACGATCAGCGAGAATCATATCGTGGACTTTTTCTTTGATTTTATTGGTAACCACATCTGTCGGACGTCCTGGGCGCTCCTCATCAAAAACAAATGTTCCAACACGTTTAAAGTAGTTGAACCAATATTTAAGTGATGGTGAAAGGTATCCATCAACAGCATACGATGCCCTTTTATCTCTTTGTAAGCTTTCCTATTCAAAATTAGAAAGAGAACCACTGAACAATACAGCAGTTCTTCCATTTTAGCGAAAATAGGTTAAATGATTAACTGAAATGCCTGCTAATTCCAAACTAACCTATGAAATCAGTACCAAAGTTGTTTTTGCGATGTGTAACAAATGACAGCAACGATGGAAACACCGGCTTCCCTTAGCAACACAATTTATTTTGACACACAAATAGGGACTTATTAAACCATCCTTGTACCACTAGTCAATCCGTCTACATTATTGGAAAACGATTACGACAAAAATCCGAATATAAATATTATTTAATGATACTCCATAGAGGACTATTGGACAGGGTGCCAATAACAGCTCTCCCGCTAGGTGTCATGCTCCGTGATCTAGGGGTGCTATGCTAGCCTCTGGTTTCCGAGGTCACGTTCCTCACGGCGGGGGATCACAAATTTCTTCGAGGTAAAAATCCTTAGTAATGCTTCCTTCAGCAGGGTAAAGCCGGTGGTCCCGTATCGTAGATTTATCGCACGTAAAAAACCTCAAACCTGAGAAAATTGTCCAGTCTTTCACGCCCAATGTAGAACTTGGTAGTTAAGAAGCACCCATATATAAATCTCAATTTCATTTTCTCCCGCTGGGCACACATAATAGTTTCTGTTAATACTTGGAAATGACACAAGGGTAAATAACAAATGCAGAAGTTACATTAATTCATTCCCTGGTGAGACAAAACTAGACTAGGTCAAGGGTAGCGCTGCTGGCTCATGGTCAATATGCTAGTTACGTCATTCACAGCAGCACGAGATATGCAATGTGTGTGAAAGTGATCGATCATCTCTTACTCCCATCCACGTTATTCAGCGGTTATAAGTATTAGCAGTATTGCTTATTATAAATAATAATAATAATTAGATATCGGAATTGGTTGCAATAAATATGAAAAATATGCATGCATTTATGCCGTCAAAATCTTTAAAATGTGCTACGATTTTGAAAATAAGCGCTATGCATTCCTTAAATTCTTAACTTAAAACTTATACTTATCGTTTTTTACCCTGATTAGACATCATTACGGTTGTAATAATTTGATTTGCAGTATATGCTGATTGTTTTCTCCAAACATTCAGATGTACATTTATGACGATTATTGGTTAACACAAATTTGTATGCTGAGAAGGATCTTTCCTCGTCCAAAGATGTCATTAGCAAAATTTGAAAGCACTAGTTAACTTTGAGGAAACTTTTCACGGAGCACTGTGTCGTTATCTTCAGGATATTTATTCCACAGAACACACACCTTTAATGGCATGATTTTTTTCTAACACTGCACAAGTTATCGCTTATTTATCTTGCATCCTGAAGTTACTCTGAGATTCTACATCATTTTATCACTATGTTTATATATTCATTTTAAAATACGTATTATATGCTGAAGGGATAATTATATATGCGGCAACATCACAAATATGCACTATAAAACTTGACATACAGGCACAGAAGAACCAAACATATTGCAAAAGTTATTTCCATACCACAACAACAAACTAAATTCCAGATATACATTATATTAGTGATGCATGTACATATCTTTAGCATATGGCATTTTAATAAAAATCAATAGAATCATTTTTGAGAAAATAGACAATTCTGAAAAATGTTCAATGTAAACGCCAGTTTGGCGTAGGGGGATTTTCCTGAAAATCTTCCTTTCGCATTCCTGAAAGATACTAAATTTAGATATCAAGTTATGTACACTCGATTTATTTAGTTATGCTGTTAAAAACGACACACACACACACACACACACACTGGGATATTTTCCTTCTTTTTTTTTTTTTTTTCCTTCGGGGGTCCTCAAACATGTATTCCCGGCGATATCTCGGTGTCGAGTTTTTAAATTGAATGTAAAACCTTCTCTATCTATCCACTATACAGGGCTACTACAAAAGAAATAGACAACTTCAACTGCCTGTAAAACAAAAACTATTAGAGATAGCAACCTAATTATTTTAGAGGTATGTTGAGAAACTCTCAAAGTTTCGTTTGTTACTATTGGTAACGCTGCAGTGTTTTGTTTGTTGTTGCAGAAGCTGAAATGGCGGAAAATCCTGTGGAAAAGGCATATTGCGTGTTGGAATTTGCTAGAACGCAATCAGCAACTGTTGTCCAACGACATTTTAGAACACGTTACCACAAAACGCCACCGACTAGACAGTCAATCTACGACTGGTATAGAAAATTCGAGACAACGGGATGTTTGTGCAAAGGGAAGAGCTCGGGAAGACCAAGAGTTTCGGAAAAAAACGTTGAACGTTTTCGTTCTGCCTACATAAGAAGCCCACAGAAATCGACATCTAGGGCAAGCATGCAATTACAAATTCCACAGCAACCTGTATGGAAAATCTTGCGGAAGCGACTGCACATGATGCCTTACAGATTACAGATGTTGCAGTTTCTGAGTGAAGAAGATAAGGTCATACGGCGTGACTTTTGCATCGACATGTTGCGACATGATGAAGACGATGCTGGTTTTTGTGAGCTCATCATTTCATTTTTGCGGTAACGTGTTCTAAAATGTCGTTGGACAACA
The DNA here is from genome assembly GCA_030762935.1 of Hymenopus coronatus. Taxonomy (NCBI): domain Eukaryota; kingdom Metazoa; phylum Arthropoda; class Insecta; order Mantodea; family Hymenopodidae; genus Hymenopus; species Hymenopus coronatus. Next base: position 95,391,098 of record CM060888.1, read on the forward strand.
GTTGCTGATTGCGTTCTAGCAAATTCCAACACGCAATATGCCTTTTCCACAGGATTTTCCGCCATTTCAGCTTCTGCAACAACAAAAAAAACACTACAGCGTTACCAATAGTAACAAACAAAACTTTGAGAGTTTCTCAACATACCTCCAAAATAATTAGGTTGCTATCTCTAATAGTTTTTGTTTTACAGGCAGTTGAAGTTGTCTATTTCTTTTATATAACCCTATATATACGTGTTAGAGAAAGTAAAAACAGCATACTTATACTCATCTGTAGGTTGCAGTTATTTATGTATATCTTCTTTGCAACATTTTCTTTTAGATTTTTCGATGCTAGGTCGAAAGTATTCATCTGCATTCTCGATTTAACTATCAATAATGCTGTATAGACTTTAACCAAATTTAAAATATATCGACAAATTGTGTTCAAATTCTTGAGTATAAATTTCAATTGCAATGCTTTACTTAAACATTGAAAATGTGTAGGATCTTCATCATATAATTACCCCTAATTCTATACACTTACAATCAAATTTTAAATGTGTCACAAATTTTGTCCAAACTCTTATGTAGAAAAAGGCAATTACTTGTAACTTTTGGCGAGTTGGGTACCTAAGTAAGTGAATATAGAGAGACGGATAACGCGATGCAGTTACTCCGTAGTAGTGGACGCACCCAAAAATACAAATGCAGATTGCATTCAGTATATGTAATGCTATTAATTAAATTAGAACATGCGCAAGCAGTTGATCTAAATAAAAATCAAGCTAAGGCGGCAATTTTTGGGTCAAGGTGCCTCGTGACCAACGAAACACGTGAGTTCTCTTCCACATGTGCTTGAAAGTAAACAGGTGCTTAACTCCTTCCCTGCCAACGAGGGCTTCTTTCGTCATAGGCCTCTGCGATTTGATTCCCATGTGGATACAAATGCATGCTGTGGAATGTGCTATCTGTTTTCTGAGATATTATTAATGCATTTCACTGCGTTTTACTTTCTCTATCATTTACCTATGGTAGTTAGTGGAAGTGTTATACCGCAACCAATACAGGACCGAGATTTGAATGTTTACTGAGCCACAAAAATAAATAAATAAATACATAAATTTAAAAAAGTAGATAAACTACTTCATGCTAATCAAGATAAACATTAGCAGAAATTGACTTCTTACTTAGTTCCTTATAATTAAAAGCGAAATAAGGGAATACAGAAGGCTACAGCTACATCCAAATCTTTTAACAGCTGTCGCTCTGATGTTTTAACTTTGGATTGGAATTTTAAATGTTATAATATTACTGTTGAAGAAGTTTACAAGGCTATATTAGATCTCAATAATAGTAAAAACATGGATTTGTACTATTTAAATCCTTATATTGCTAAACTAGCTTATATATATAAATCTGCAGTATTAGCATACTTATTTAATGACTGCGTTAAAAATGGAATTTTTCCATATTGCTTAAAAAGAGTCTAAGTAGTCCCCAACCATAAGAAAGGCGCCAAAGGTAATAATGATACCTGAATCTATTAAACCAATTATAAGAAAGGTGTTTGAAATTACTTTAAAAATCAAAGTATTAAATATTTTGAGAACAATGCTATTTTTATGATAACCAGCATGGGTTTAGAGCTGGGCGATCCACAGAGAGTGCATTGGAAGCTTTTATAAGTATATCTGTTATGAGTAGTGAGAAAAAGAAAAAAAATGAATATTAGATTTTATTACAGTATATCTCATTGTGTTTTATTGAATAAATTAAAGTTCTAGGGATTTAATGATTTAACTCTGAGTCTTATAAACTCATACTTGAGTGATAGATTTCAATCTACATTTTTAAATGGTACATTTTCACAATGTGTACCGATTGTAACTGGAGTACCGCAAGGTTCTATGTTGAGAGAGGTGATGTTCATTGTTTATACCAATTATTTGCCTGCTGCCATTGATTGTATTAGTATGTCAAGTTTTCTATACGCTGAAAATTTAGTTATAAATATAATTGGAGAAAGTCAATATATTAATAACTTTAAGTTGGATGAAATTGACAGTATAATTAATGATTGGTGTATGGCAAACTCTTTATCCTAGAATTTAGATAAAATTGAGAATCTTACCATTAGCCTCAATGCAAATTACAAAGTTGAGAAAGTAACGTTCTTAGAAATTTGCATTTATTCAAACATGAAATGGAAATCATGCATAGAGTACGTTTGTAAAAAAATAGTCATTGGGATACTTTTTGTAAAGAAGTTGAAATACCAAGGGAATACATGTTCTAAAAGCTGTGTATTACTTATATATTAATTCTCACTTGACATGTGCTATATTAGTATGGGGAAATGATCCAAGTGTCAAAATACTTTTGAACTTAAAAAACAAGGCAGTAAGTTTGAAATGTAATGCAGATAGTAGAACTCATTGCTGGAAATCATTTGGGAAGTTGAAAATTCTTACAGTTATTTCTTTATATGTTAGTAAATGTTTGTTTCATGTAAAAAATAATATTGACACTGATTGAAAAATTGATAAAAAATGTAAATCGATTCTCTTTGCCAGGAATAAAACTACATAAACAGGAATGACAATTTCCCGTTTGAGAAAAGTTTTAGGTATTTTAAAATTGAAACCAATAACGACGAATAGCTGGAAATGGTCAACTCAAAAAAAAAAAAAAAAACAAAAGTAGGACACATTTTTGTACACCTCTTACGATTTACCAGTTATACAACAGTCATCCAGAAAGAAGAAGGCTTCAGAGGGTGTTTCCAGATAATTCAAGACATACATTACGTTTGTTATGTGAATATCTTTAGCATATGGCATTTAATCAAAATCGCTAGACGCAATTTTGAGAAAATCACAATTTTCAAACATAATTCCATGTAAAGAGTAGTTTAGGGTGAGAAGAACTTTCTAGAAAACCTTCGAGTCATAAACTTGAAAGATTTTGAACTTAAATATCAAGTTTGGTATGAATCAACTTTTCGTTCTTTAATTATGCTATCCAGAGCACAACACACACGCACGAGGACATTTTTGGATTTATGGGGCTTCAAAACGTTTATTTCTACAGAAATCTCGGTATTTTTGGGTGGAATACAATAGCTCCTCTATCGACTACATTGCATTGTAAATACGTGCTAAAGAAAGTAAAAACAAGGTTCTTGCGTACACAATGTATCTGTGTGTATGTGCGTATGTGTATAACTTTTAAGTTTAACGTGTTTCAAAAATGCATTACGAATATTTCCACGAAATTGCCCCATCCCAATTACAATTTGCATGGAAAAGTTTAGGTATTTTTTATTTTTCAACAGCAATTTAAACGTTTAGATTAAAATATCACATAAAAATTATTGATCAATGGCTATGAAAACTCTTTATTCCAATAGAATTTTGTATAATAACTTGGGGTACATTACGATAAAAACTATACACAGAATTACTAACGACACTGCGGTTTATTTTACTGTTACAGCGAGAAATTCTGTGGAATTTCTTCAGGTGGTTTTTTTAAGAAATTTGAATATATTTATGTATTTTTTGTAATTTTTATCTTCAGATTTATTTTGTTTAACTAATATTAGATATGAGCGTTTAGATGGATAAGATTATTAATTAATAAAGGTTTATTAAATGTGATACCGAGAATGGTGCTATGATGAGTTTTATTATCTTCTTTCAGCATTCTAGAGAATAGGGTAATATTTGCTGGTGTGGTGTGCACCTCGAAATAAAGAATGCTGTAAGAAGAGATCAATTTCTCCGGCATGGTTGAACTGCGGGTCTGGTAAAGCAACGTCTGGAGACAAGTTATAGTGGCCAAAATTTGTTTGTGACGGATAGCCGACTGCTCAAGTTAGTTCAAACACTTTCTGCAATTGCTTACTCGTGAAGAGAGAAGTGATTGGAAAATGTGAGGGGATCCAACAGCCTGCACGTTACCATTGGTGGGATCAACTTAATTTTAGTCCTAACCTAGCTGCAAGATTGTATATAGTAGCGTCGTGAATATCGTGTACTTGCTGTCTGTGACGTTGAGGACTACTGCAGTCAGGAGAACTTAAAGTTGCCGAAGAGAGCCCTTTGTGCTTGTGCGAAATGACCTTAGTCTTGCGTGTACTAACAATATATTAATTTTCGTTCCATAATTCCCAAGCTATTTGAACTACATGCTTTCTAGAGATAGCTAATTCCCAGAAAATTGTCGAAACGCTTGTTATTCTTTACAATATTTATGCGTTAGTCAAACTGCAGTTCCTTAAAGAAAGTCGGCTGCTGCACAACTAGAAGATGGACAGCGTGTGCAGGCGAGGTTTATAAGCGGTCTTGTGAGATGCAGCAAGTTCTAAATTTTGATATGTATGTTATTTATAAGAACTAATTGTGTTTTAACGAAGTACACATGTCATTGCAACACTTTTTTCTCGCTGCTTCCATAGCCCGGTGCTAATTTCTCGAGAATTAATTGGAAAACATGCCTTCACGTAGCCGATGTTTACCTTATTAGTGACTCAGTTGCTACATAATTGGTTAATTACCGCCCAGTCTTTAAGAGTGTCTTATGATTTTACCTTCGACAATGACAAAAGTTCGTTTTCATAAATATCTAAAATATGTCGTAGATTATTGGATTAAAGTTTTCTGGCTGATTAGTAAGTTCCAGATGGGTTGGATATACATGTCAGAAAACAGAAATGTCGCTGTCTATTAGAGACTCATTTTGAATAATATGAGTAAAACGTATCATAAATTATAAACTCAATTGAAACGTATTTTAATTTCACCAGAAAAATATTGGACATTTAAGCGTATGACTTCTGGTTGCAATGGCAACATCCATTGGAATGCTGCACAGTTTTCACTAGGTGAATAGTTCTATTTTTGGACTGAACATCCTAACCCAGTTCCACAATGCTTCCATATTACATCATGTGATCGTCATCTAAATGTATTTTCAGCTAAGACGGTAATTCATTATACTCATCCTTGCTGGTTACCAGGCGCTTCTATTTTACGATACTTTTAATGAAACTACTTAGGCGTGATGCAATATATTTAATTAAATTAATTTTTTCATCAGCACGTCCTGTTGGTTTTCGCTCATTGTAGAACAGAATAGGTAAGAAATAAATGCGATAAAAACCAGACTTTACTCACGAATACCGGAGTTAGTTGCACTGCAAACTTCAAGCTAATTTATTGTACTTGGCCCAAAAATTTGATACCAAGATTTCATCGTAAATATGCGTTTTATGGTCCCCCTATATCCATAAAAAGCATTTATAGAAAAAGATCCGAGTCTGTATCCATGTGTCTGTGAACACGATAACTTATAAACGAAGAGTCGATAAAATACCAAACTTGGTATTTAAGATAAATATCTTCCAAGGATGCAACATGAAGATTTTCAGGAAAATCCTCATATCCCAACTACCCTTTTCTCAAAAATGGCTCTACGAATTTGATTAAAATACCGTATATTAAGGATATTTACATGACAAATAAAATGTATATATTGAATGTTCTGGGAATAGTCTTTGAAGATCTCTTTATTCGGGATGAATTTTGTACAACTAGTAAACCGTAAGAGATAGACAAAAACTCCACAAAAAATATAGATCTCGTCAAAACACCCAATTTATATCATATGCATTTTTTCATGGAGCTAATCATTTTTAGATATTCCTTGTTATTGGTTTTAGTTTTAAAATACTACTGTCAGTTCTTAGCAATTCAAAAAACGGATTTCAATCACAATATTGGACTATCACTTTAGCCTAGTGTATTCCCTTATGTTGCTTCTACTTACAAAGAGACACATAATAAGCTAATGTTTATCTCGATTAGCTTGAAGTAGCTAAAAAAATTATTAAAATATTGTTACCGAGGTGTAGAGAAAGTCTTGTTTTCGTTGATCTTCCAAGTTATTATATCAATGCAGCTTGCTATCATGACTAAGCAAAGCCATGGCTTCACTGTTGGAAGTGGCGCCTCACAAAGATGGGCAGGGTCCGTTTGGTGTTGCGTAGTTTGGTAGTGTTTAACGCCCGCTTTAATTACTTATGGCACCGCAGGCGGTGACACTGATGATACATGAATGATGATGGAATGCGATGGCGGGGGAAACCGGAGTACCCGGAGAAAATCCGCCCCAGCGCCGCTTTGTCCACCACAAATCACACATGTGGTCGCTTGGGATCGAACCCCGGCGCGGCCGTTGCGTAATTTGTACGACGTTAAATTATTACTGCATGTGTAATGCTTGCATTCGATTATAAATCGTCATTGTTCGTATTTGAGCAAGAGAACTGCGTGGTGTCATGATGAGTATACTCTTATTCTGTGGTAATGAGTTGCACTCTACGTTGATCTTTGCTCCCGCAAGTTATGCCGCATGGGATTGCCAAGTCTAATTTTTCTCTATCTCTTACCGTTTACCAGCTAAACAAAATTCAGAAAAATTCATTCGGAACAAACAGGTCTTTAGATGCTATTCCCAGAAAATGCAAGATATATATTTTACTTGGCATGTAAATATCTTAAAGACATGGGATATTCAATAATTGGCAGCAACATTTGAATTAACAACAATAAAGCATTTTTGGAGCAGCAGGCATATTATTGCAATGCTTAGAAGTAATCTTCTCCAAGATGAACTCGCCTCCACACAGCAGGGTGACGACGGATGCCATCCACAGCGTCTTGTTGTCCTAATATTCGAACAGACCGCTCTACTTCTGCTATAATTCCCTGTCAGGTTCTAAACCGAACTCCTTTAAGTGTAATTTCATTTTCTTAAAAAGGCCGAAATCACATGGGCGTATGGAGGACGCTAAAGCATTTTCCAGTTCTATCTGCGAAGAAAATTAGCAATAGGGGCAGTCGTGTGAGACCGAGCACTTCATGTGACACAAAGGATGAGAATTCAGGAGATTTGGACGTTTACGACGCACAGCTGACTGTAAATAGTGTTCCAAAAAGTAACAGTAATGTGCACCATTCACGCGCTTTCTTGAGGAATTGAATGATTGATAAGAACACCGTCAAAATCACAAGCAACAATGAGCATGACTAGGTGATTGCGGTCTGCCAGCTCCACGTTTTTGATGAACATCATCTTTTCCTCTACGAAATTCATTCGCCCATCTAGCCACGGTACGATATGGTAACGTCTCTCTACCACAAGCTTCCATTAATTTGTATGGCATTGTTGAGCATTGATATCTCTTGCAACCTGAATTTTAATAAATATCTTTGTTCGTATTTACTAAACATATTTAAAGCATTAAAGTAACAGCCTATAATTTAACTTACTAAAAATGTATTATAAATAAAATTATTGTCTTCAAACTCACAGCTAACACGCTTTAGATGCTCTTCTGTTTCATTGTTATCAGCTTACATCATTTACCGCTGATGACGCCAAATGCAGGCAATGTTGCCACTAATTTTTGAATGGCATGAGAAATTTTAATCAAAAGCGTTAGAGCAATTTTTGAGAAAACCAAAATTGTCGAACTTTTTCCCATGTAGAAGGTAGATGGGAGGGGGGGGGTTCTTGAAAATCTTCGTGTCGCATCCTTGAAAAATACTGAACTTAAATATCAGGTTTGGTTTTTTAATGGACATTTCGTTTTTGAGCTATGCTGCCTACAGACACACACACACACACACACACACACAAACACACACATACACACACAATCTTTTTATAAAATTTTGATGTATTTCAGTCTCATGACTTTCTTTACATCCCTGTAACAAATTACTGTTATAAAGCTTATGGTTTTCTGTACTTCATGATAAACATCAGCAGAAATTGTCCTTATTACTTGGTTCCTTGTAAGCAGAAGGGAAAAAATCTAATGTGTTCCATTCACATGATGTTCTCTAGTTGTTCGGTAAACAAACCGTTTATTCAAAATATTTATCTGTTATCTACATCATGCTAATCAAGATAAACTTCAGCAGAATTACTCTTATTACTAGCTTCCTCGTAAGTAGAAGGGAAAAAAGAAAATGCACAGTCTAAAGCGATAGTTGCGTCTTTTAAAAGCCGGTCGCTATATGTGAAACGATTAAAATCCCAATCTCATTGCTTACCAGTATTAAACAAACGAGAAACGTGAAGAAAGATATCTTCCCGTCTGAGAAAAGTTTCAGTGGCTTAAAATTGAAACCAATATTCCGGAATATCTCGAAAACGGTTAACTCTAAGAAAAAAAAAAAACAAAACAGATGAGTTCCATTCACATAACTTTCTCTACATCTCTGCAACAAATTATTGTTAAAAAGCTTATGATTCTATTTACTTCATTCTAATTGAGAAAAAAAAAAAAAAAAAAGCAGAAATTGCTTGCTTCCTTGTAAGTACAAGCGAAATAAGGGAGTACCATATGTTAAATGATGGCCAAAAGGTGGTTGCTTGTGACTGAAGTTCCTTTGTTTGTATGGACATGAGTTGACGAATTCCTGTATGAGAAAAGTATAAGTTTTTAAAAACTGAAAGCAAAAACAAAGAATATCTTAAAAACGATCAGTCCACGAAAAAGAGTATATAAAATAACTTGCGTGTTTTAATGTGCTCTACATTTTCTGTGTGGTAAGTTGTCCATCTCTTGGAGTTCAGCAACATTCTGTAAAATTCAGCCAGAATAAAGTAGTCTTCAGGGGCTATTCCCAGAAAATTCAAGATATACATTTTATTTGTCGGGTAAATATCTTTAATATATGACATTTTTAATCAAAATCGTTAGAGCCATTTTTGAGAAAATCAAAATGTTCGAAAAAAGTTTCATGTAAAAGGTAGTTGGAGGTGGGGGGATTTTCTTGAAAATCTTCCTCTCACATCCTTGGAAGATAACAAACCTAAGTACCAAGTTTGGTTTTAAACGGTCTTTTCGTTTTTGAGGTATGCTGCCCACACACACACACACACACACACAGATACACACACATACATACACACACACACACACACAGGCAGACAGACACACATGGAGATTTTTCTAAAAATGTTTTTTTTTTTGGATTCAGGGGTCTCAAACCACGTATTTCCGGTGAAATCTGGGTATCGAATTTTTAGGTGCAAGATATTTATCTGACAAATAAAATGTATATAATATAAATTGTGTATTTTAAGGAAATCTACTTTTTTGAGTTATCTGTTAACCAGATATCCAATACCTTCTCTATTCACTATATACATAGTGCATGTAGAGAAAGTAAAAATCTTATGTGTTCCATTCACCTGACTTTCTCTACATCTCTGTAACAAATTATTGTTAAAAAGCTTATTCTTCTCTCTACATCAAACTAATCGAGATAAACATTAGCAGAAATTGTCCTTATTACTTGGTACCTTGTAAGTAGAAGGGCAAAAATCTAATGTGTTCTATTCTCATGATGTCCTCTAGTTGTACGGCAAACAAACCTTTTATTCAAAACATTAATCTGTTATCCACATCATGATAATCAAGATAAACATAAGAAGAATTAGTCTTAGAAATAAAAGGGAAATAAGAAAATGCACAGGTTAAAATGATAGCCTCATGCTCTAAAAACCGGTCCTATTTGAAACAATTGATATTCCAATCTCTTTGTCAGGAGTAAACAAACGAAAAAAGTTTAAGTGGCTAAAATTGAAACCAATAATCCGGAATATCTCGAAAACGGATGACTCTACAAACATTGTGTATGACATAAACTTGTGTTTTAATAACATCTACATTTTTGTGTAGTAAGTTTTTGTGTATTTCTTATGATTTACTAGCTTTACAAAAGTCATCCAGAATGAAGAGGTCTTCAGAGGCTATTCCCAGAAAATTAAAGATATTCATTTCGTTTGTCATAAACATTTCTAAAACATAAGGTATTTTAATCAAAATCGTTAAGAGCCATTTTTGAAAAAAACAGCATTTTCGAAAAAAACAGCATTTTCGAAAAAAGTTCCATGTAAAGGGTGGTTTGGGTTGAGGGGGTTCTTGAAAATTTTCGTGTCGCGTCCTTTGAAGATACTGAACTTAAATGTCAAGTTTGGTGTTAACGGACTTTTCGTTTTAGAGTTATGCTGCCCACAGACACACACACACACGTACATTTTTCTAAAAATGCTTTTTTTTTTTTTTTTAATCAGGAGGTCTCAAACATGTATTTCCTGTGAAATCTCGGTGATGAATTTTGGGTGCATTAAAATACCTTCTCTGTACACAATGTATATAGTACGTGTAGTGAAAGTAATAAAAGGAAATCCAAGATTATTGTCTCTAAGAAAGAGTATAAAATTAGGGATGAGAAATAGTGATTAGAGGCATGCAATATTGAACCGGTAAACACATATGATTATCTAGGGTTAATGCTAAATAACGACGGAAATAGAAGAGCAAATGAAAAATGCACTAGCAAAGGTAAAATTAGATACTGTAAGAACCTGTCTGAATAAAATACAAAGTATGCCTATGAACAGACTAGAGAGAACATGTTGAACCGAAAATGACTCATGGGATAAGAATATGTGGGACAGGAAAAGGTCGGGAGTGTATTGATCAAATTCGCAAAAAGTTTGCAAAATGATACTGGAATTATCAAGAGCAGACTCGAACAGAGTAGCCTTAGCCGAACTAAGAAGGGTTAGGCAGGATAGGAGGAAGGTTGTGGCCAATCGCCAGAAAGCCTGGACTGTCAGGGTGCGACTTTTGTTTCTAGCATACCTCTCTTCAACCTACGGCACCACCGCTTTGGCACCGGTTAGTTTGCTCTTTGGGAGAGCGCTGCATCTACCATACAACCTGATATTTGGAAGTCCTCATGAGGCAGAACAACCAGCAGTCGACTACGTGGAGTATCTCGTCCAGAGTCCAAGAACAGGTCGTCCAGGTATACCTGGACGGAGTGTAAAGTCGCCACAGTACCTAACCGCTAAAAGCGGCTTTACCTGTGCGATATTATAGGTTCACAAGCTTTATTGTCTACGTCCGCCGGGCGGTGTTAAAATTCCTCCGCAGCCTTAGGGCTGAGTGTAGTCAGTCACTTGGGCGGTCACCCACCCAAGTGGTGACCACGCTCGATGCTGCTTAACTCGACGTGCCGCTTGTATGGCCACCGGGTTAAGCAGGCCAGGTGGGAGGAAAGTTGGTAGGATTATGGATTTGGGTGGGTGATATGTTCCAGGTTAATCAGGGGGGCAGGGTTTCAGCCGGGCGATCTCCCAACCGGCTGCCACCCCTTCCGTTGCTGTATAACCTGGGGGCTTGTTTGGATTAAGGGATGGCAGTCTCTCAGGCCAGTGGACCGAGAGCGTCCCTTGGGAGGGGGTAGGATTTTCTCCTTCTTGGCGCCCTATGGTCGTAGACGCCTAAAGTGCGCACCAGAGGGTTAGGGTGAAAGGGGAGTTTATCATACAACGTGCGGGCTCGTTCCCTCACGACGTCGATGATATACGGGATTCCGGAGTAGGTATGTAGGATGAGATGGGAATCTGTGCCCAGTATCGTAGATCATCCTTAACGCCCTGTTCTGGACGACTTGAAGTCTGCGAATTGTGGTCGGCGCCGCTGTTCCCCAGACCTCGCAGCCGTACAGGATCAGGGGGGGAATGATCGCCTGATACAGGCACAGTTTGAGGTGTTTAGGCATGGCGGATTTAAAAACCGGGTACAACTGCCTGAGGGCGGCGTGGCCTAGCCCCACCTTGCCCCTTACATGTGGTGCGAAAGTTAGCCCGCGGTCGAGGAGAACCCCCAGATATTTGGCGGCGGTGACCCATGGGATCTGCCGCCGCCTCAACCTCAGGGCACGTATCGGCCGCCAGCGACGGACCTTCGCCAGGAGAAGAGCCGAGCTCTTCCCCGGACTGATGGCCATCCTCCACTTTTCGCTCCACCGGCCGATGGCCCGGAGTAGTCGTTGTAGTGGGGGGAAACAGTAACGGGCGTTCTTGTTCTGTGCCATTATGAGGACGTCGTCGGCATATTGGCACAGGACAGTTCGGGGTTCCGTCGGGATGTCAGACATGTAGGCGGCGAAGAGTAATGGCGACAGTACACTGCGCTCAGGCACTCCCGCAGCTATGGGTCTGACGGTGGAGAGTCTTCCCTCCACTCTCACCCGGAATGAGCGTTCCCGAAGGAAGCTGCTTATCAGGGTGAGATAGGGGGGAGGGACGCCTGCTTGTTTGAGTTTGTAGAGGAGCCCCTGATGCCAAGTAGTGGCGAAGGCCTTCTCCACGTCCAGCAGCACCGCGATCGTCTTGAGGTTGCACTGGAAGCCCAGGGCAGCCTTCTCGGCGAGGCGCAGTAGCTGCAAAGTCGTGGAGTGCCCTCGACGAAAACCAAACTGGTGATCCGGTAGGAGGTGCCTTTCCTCGAATAGAGGGGTGAGGCGGGCAGGAACAACCGCTCAAAAACTTTTGAGACGGTCGGGAGTAAACTGATGGATCGGTAATTACATGGGAAGACCGGGTCCTTGCCGGGCTTTAGAATGCATACCATCCGCGCCTCCTTCCAACAAGTTGGAAAGTGACGGAGTTGGAGGCATGCATTAAAAATCCGGGTCAGGTGGATCACAGCCTTTCGGGGTAGGTGTTGGAGCATGGGCGTCGTGACGCCGTCGTGCCCCGGGGATTTGCTTGGGTGCAGTTTTTGAATTTCGGAAGTCACCTCTTTCGGGGTGACTATAGGAAGTTGGATCTCGTCGTGTGGCGGCGGTGTCTCCTCATAGAGGTAGTTCACCGTCGCCTCCACAAGGTCACTGAAGTCCTCGTCCTGGGGGTCCTCCCGGGGTTCAAACTGACTCTCCAGGTAGTCTGCAAACACTGTGGCCTTCTCGCAGGGCTCAAAAGCGAGACCCCCACGAGTGCCATGTAGAGGATGCTGGTATTGCGTCTTGTCCGTCCTTAGGGACTTGATAATCCGCCACGATTTCTTTTCTTGCAGGTTGACGGTCTGCATCAGGTTTTCCCAGGCCTGTTTCCTGTGCGCTCGGAGCAGTCGCCTTGCCAGGGTTTTGAACCGCTGGTATACTGCCCCTATCCTAGGGTGGCGGAAGCGTTGCCATAGCTTCCGGACAGTCGCTTTGGCTTTTATCAGCCGCCGGAGTTCATCAGGGATGGTCCGAGGGTTAGAGGATTCAGACGGGATGCGGTGTGTGTGTGTGTGATCTGTTGGGAGAATGCCCTCGCCGCCGCTTCCAGCGCCTCGACAGAGTCGATGCGAGGCCGCGGGTTGATGGTCTGGGTGAGTTCTAGGACTGCTGCATCCCAGTCGACTTCGTTAAACCAGTCTGGGATTGCCAGGGCTGGTATGTGAACATTGGAGTCCACCAGGACTGGGTCGTGGTTGGAATCCAGTTCATTTACCACTGAGAGGTCTAGATGGAATGGAATGTTTTTGGTGATCATGATGTCAAGTACGTCCGGCCTGCCGCGGGCCGGGTAGAACGTAGGCCTTCTCGGTCCGTGCGCATGGAGGTTGGGATTTCCGCTGATGAGGCGGTAGAGTCCGCGGCCCCTCTGGTTAGAAACACGGCTATACCAGTGCCCGTGCTTAGCGTCTAAGTCGCCTGCAATACAGACTACAGGATGCAGGTTTAACAAGGCGGTGTAATCCGCCTCGTAATAGCGGGCGTCAGGAGGGTCGTAAGCAGCTATCAGCAGCGTGTCGAGTCCACCAATGGCAAGCCGAATAGTGCACGCCTCCACGTGCTGAAGCTGCGGGAGAGGAAAAGGGGTGTGGGTAATGTGGTTTTTGATGAATATAGCGGTACCCCCACCCTGTCGGCCGATTCTATCCGACCGATGGGTGGTGTAACTTGGCAACGAGAAATTTATACCAGCATGCAGGTGTGTTTCGCAGACTAGTAAGACGTCAATCCCGTGGGATTCTACAAACTCAAGCAAGCTTGGGTAATGTTCCCTAATTCCGTTTGCGTTCCAAAACGCGGCTCGTAATGGTCTCCTGACGAGTCTGGAGGCCATTACATTGCGGAATTAGGGAACAGCACCTCCAGCGTGTCAAGCAGGATTTTGTGCTTGACCAGGGGACTAAGCCTCGGGTCGGACAGTTGCTGCTTACATTTGCGGAGTGTTGGAAGAGCCCTGTTAATGTAATCCCCAAACCACAGGGTTAGGGTCCTAAACTCGTCCATATCGGACGGGGAGACTGCCTCGCCATGGGTCGGCAGGGGAAAGTAGGCGGGATCTTGGAGCGTCGCCGCTGTGCTGCCAGTGTCCGCCGTGTCAGTGACAAGCTGCTCGGCGGGCGGCTGGTTTTGTTGCGCCGCTGAGGGCGTGGCTTGTGTCTGCTGCTCGGTCGGGACCTGTGATTGGCCCGGGCGAGCGTTAGGCTGGGCCCTGCTCTTATTGTTTTTTCTTTGAGACTTGGACTTCTTCTTCTTCTTTGGTCTTGGTGTACCCCTTTCCTGCGCCTATGTCTTGGTCTTTATGGTCCTAGTGGGCTCGGTCGTCTGCGTCGTGGGCGCCGCCTCAGTCGCCGTTGGTGGTGCCTCCTCCGTCGCTGTCTCTGCCCGCTGTAACGTCGTCTGTGCTCTTGTGAGAGCGGCCGAGAAGGGGTCCCCGGGTGGGATTGGCTCCTCCCCACGGCCTCCTTGACGGCGGTTATCTATGATCTTTTGCCGGGTTCGGCAGCCCTTATATACGCTTGAGTGTGCCTCCCCACAGTTGGCACACTTGCTCTTCTCAGGAGGGCTCGTGCAGAATTGCACAATGTGGTCTCCTGCACAGCGCAGGCACGCAAGCTTACGCTCGCACACCTGGCTGGAATGGTGGAAACCCATACAGCGGTGGCATTGTACTGGTCCACCCTAGCCGTAAAAGCGTTCCACCTTTACGACCGTGTGGAACAGCACTCTGATGGTGTCTAGTGGTTGGATCTCGCCGCCTGGCACCTTGTCCACGACGACCATGAAGAGCGGCATCGGCACTTTGACGGCGCCCTCGTCCGTCTGTACTGTCTTTCGTAGCTGTGCTACGGAAGCGGCGGCGATGCCGTGCTCCTGGTGAAGCGCCTGTTTCACCTCCTCAGGGGTACACATAGAGTCCAAGCCTCTTATTATGCGGCGCTCCTTATGGGGACGCTGAGGCTAGTAGGAATAAAAGGGTATCTGAAGATCTCGAAGCGTCTGTTTGGCCGCTTCAAAATCCTCAGGGGTGTTGGTCTGGATATGGACCTTTCTGGGATTCCTTTTTGCTTCGAAGCCGGCTTTTATTTTTGATGCCAAGCGTCGCATGACTCCAACATGATCCTTGAAGGAGTCTGCGATGATTGGCGGCAGCCTTGTGCCCCTCTTGGTTAGGGGTGCTTGGGTGCCCTGTGGGGGTGCAGCGGCTGTCTGAGCCGAGGCGGCAGGACCCGGAGAGGCCCTACCGTTTCTCCCCACGACGGTGAATCCGTCCGTAGGGGGTTCTAGGGGTAACTCGTCCTCGACCGCCGATTCAGGCAGAGGGGGAATGGAGGGGGTATCCCGAGGAATGGTGCCTAACACTTTATGAGGAGTGTTTTTCCTCCGTTTCCTGGTAGGTTCTGCCTCAGGTGAGGTGGAAGGACCAGGTGTTTGCCCGTCTTTTGGGTCCAGTGGCGCGGGTGCCCTCCCGCGTTCCACAGCGGACCGGACCTCTTTTACGGAGGCGCCTGTGCGAGCCATTATTGGCTCGAGGTGTCGGGCCGGATGCCCTAACCCTTGGCTGTGGTCTTGTGGACCCGCTGTCTCGTGGTCAGTCGGTCTTAAGGTCACAGTAAGTGGAAAGATAGATGATAGTGAGAGAGTAGTAAGAAATAGGGGAGAACTGTTCCTGAACTACCGCTCTTGTTGCCAGGAAGGGCCTTTTTCCAACGGGCTAGCAGGGGATCTAAGTCCACTGCCCGTCGGTGGGGGTGGTGAAGTCCGCTCGCACTCTCGCGGCGGAACGGCAAGCTATTAGGGGGTGCTAAGCCCACTGCGTTGCCGCTATGATGTTGTGCCGGCGTGTACCATCCGAAGTCTGGCCGTAGAGGTGTTGGCTGGTTCAGGTTCTGCCGTAACCCAGTGTAGCTGCTGCTGCTGCCCAAGAAGTGCCGAAGAGTTCTGTCCTTCTTGACGGTCAAGTCGCATCTGCGTCGGAGTATCTCGTAGGCGACTTCATGACATTTATGAGTGACCCGTCAAAATATCCAGATAGTGAGCGATCGAATGAAGACCCGTTACGACCAGCAGGCCAACAGTCAAGGTTTCTAGCAAGGTGATCTGCTGTGGTTATATAGCTCAACGCTGAGGAGGCAGTAATGTAATAGTGTCGTCCGTCTGTGGTGTCTAGTATGGAGATAGTGAGAAATGAATAATGACTGTGTATTATGCGGTGGAGAACATGAAGACAGAGCTATCAACCAAAATAAACAAACGACAGCCTGGCGTTCAGAAAATCTTGGAAGAGTTTTGCGGAAGGATGAAGGAGCTTGATGAACGCGTTGACGCCCTGAAAGACCTCAGGGAACGCTTAAATGTTCTGGAAAGAAGAGTCGACGCTGCGCCTTGGTGGAAAAGATGCTATAAAAGGTTGAAAGACTTGAAGGTCAAGACGCCAGAACGCTACACAACATCCGCGAGCGTCAAACCACCAAAGTACGACGCGGCGTCAACCCTCTAAGTCTTTCGCTGATAGTCCGCCGCCGCTGCCACTCATAACCGAAAGTTAGCAGAAGAGGAAGCCGCACAGATAATATTAAGCCTACAGGGACGGGCGGCAGAAGCACTAAATCAGATCCCGACGTCGGGAGATCTGGGAGGCCCTCGAGAACCACTTCGGGAACCATCGCTTGGCCGCAGCCTACCACGGTTAGCTTAAGGCGAGGCTGCAACAGCCTGGTGAGACGGTGCAAGAGTTCACCCTTGCCATCGAACAATTGGTGAACAAATTCCTAGTGAACCTTCCACCTAGTTACGTGTCCCAAGAGCTGCCTACTCCTTCGTCGACGTGGTGCGTGTTACCGAGTTACAATAGCGCCTTACGCTCGACGACTATAAGGCGAACCACAAAGCATTAACGGCAACACTTAGAATGGAGGCGGCAAAGACAACAGTTGCGTCTACCTCGCGATACATTCGCGATGACAGGGAGAGTTAGGCAACCAAGAGGCGGCAACAATGACCTTCAGGTGGCATGTGCTGATGGTGTGGCGAGTCGGAAGGGCTGTCTAACAACAACAATAACAACAACAACAATAATAATAATAATAATAATAATAATAATAATGTTTTAACACTACACACGATGGGCCTAACACATGGAATAATTTTTGTTTTCTTATATTTAACCAACATTTAAACTTTTCTTCTTCTGCATTAATTATGCATATGGCGCAAACCGTTTTTTATCGAACGATCAGATACTTTTAGGGCAAAACAGATAAACATGCAAGATAAACTAGCTATCCAAAATATGTCTATCGCAGGATATGCATTTATTGTAGTAAACTACCAATTGAATGGAAATTTCGCTGTTGAATTTTACAAATAGTTTGATTCAAATATCACATATTTCAGTTATTTACATAAAAATACAAATTTAAGTGCAGTGCTACTCATTCGGAAGGAATTTTGTACAGTTGTAAATCTTAAATAAATAGAAAAAGATGTATTATACCAAAACGTAAGCCTCTTTTAATTACAAACTTATTTAAAACGTTACTAGTTTGAATTTTGCAATGCGTTTGCCATTTTTACTTTCTCTGCCAAGTGTAGCAGAGTAGGTAAAAATGATATCCATTCATTCCAAGAATTCCATATCGAGATTTCGTCGGAAATATGTTTTGAGAACCTCTAAATTAAGAAACAAGATATTTAGAAAAAAAAATCCGTGTGTGTGTGTGTACCGCATAACCCAGATACGAAAAGTGGATTAAATACCAAACTCGGTATCTATGATCTATGCTTATATCTAAAAAATTGCGAAAAATCTTCTGTCCCAACATGTTTCAACCTTTTTAATGTTCTCATAAATAAATTCCGATTTTGACTAATATATTAGCTTTTTAAAAATATTAAAGATATAGGCACATAACCATGAATTCTTGAATTGTCTGGGAATAGTGTAAGAAATGTATTTTATTCGGAAGCAATTTTGTATAAACTTACATAACTGATTTATTTAAGAAATAGACAAAACCGCACTACAGAAAAAATGAGACATTTTTAAACACACAACTTATTCCAGATAAACTTTTTTCGAGACATAAACCATTTCCGAGATATCGGTTATTACTCTTCAGCACCTAACGTAGAATAGTTTTTAGAGTCCCTAATTAGCGATAAAGGGTAAAGAAAGTCATGAGAATGTAACGTATCAGACTTTTAAAGTTCTATTGCTATTCGCTTGTGTAAGGGAAGAGTATGAAACATCAGGGCCAGCAGAGAACTGAAATATTTTTAAAATTCTATCAATTCGGTTTCCTCTATTCCCTTCTACTTACAACAAAATATACAGGACATATCGCATAATTGCGGATTATCTCAATTCACACGAAAAGAAAAAGTTCAATAACAAGTTATTTAAAATAAACGAAAGTGGGTAAATAAAATAATGTGAATGTATACACCATCTTATTTTTATTTTCTCTACTATGTACACTGCACATAGTAGGTAGAGAAGGTATTGTGTTCCGCCCAAAATTAGATTCCGAAATTTTGCAGGAAATACGTGTTTTGTGGTATCCTGAATCCAAACAAAATTACAGAAAAGATCCGTGTGACTGTGAATAGTATAATTTAAAAATCTGATGTGTTCCATTCACATGACTTTCTCTACATTTCTGCAACAAATTATTATTAAAAAACTTATACTTCCATTTACTTCATGTTAATCCAGAAACAATTAGCAGAAATAGTCTTATTTCTTGTATCCTTGTAAGCAGAAGCGAAATAAATGAGTACCACAGGTTAAAGTGATAGTCAAAAGCTGGTTGCTATGTGACTGAAGTTCCTTTATTTGTATGGACAGGAGTTGTCAAATTCCCGTATAAGAGAAGTATGTTTTTCAAAGCAGAAACCAAAAACAAGGTATATCTCAAAAAGGATCAACTCCACGAAAAAAAAAAAAATTATATAATATATAGTGTGTGTTTTTTGTGCGGTAAGTTTTTGTCCATCTCTTGCGGTTTAGCAGTTATTCAAAATTCCGTAAAATTCATCCAGAACAAGAAGTCTTCAGAGGCTATTCCCAGAAAATTCAATATATACATTTTATCTTGCAAGTTAAATATAAGACAATTTAATCAAAACCGTTACAGCCAATTTTAAGAAAATCAAAATGTTCGAACTTTTAGCCATATAAAGGGTAGTTTGGAGTGGGGGGATTTTCTTGAAAATCTTCGTGTTGCATTCTCGGAAGATAAACTTAAATACCAAGTTTGGTTTTTAATGCTCTTTTCTTTTTTAGCTATGCTGCTCACAGACACTCACACATACACATAGACAGATACAGACACGTGGACATTTTTCTAAAAATGATTTTTTTTTTTAATTCAGGGGGTCTCAGAATATATATTTCCGGTGAAATCTCGGTATCGAATTTTTGGGTGCATTACAATACCTTCTTTATACATTATGTACATAGTACGTATAGAGAAAGTAAAAATTAAAAGTCGGTTAAATACCAAACTTAATATGTATGTTCAGAATCTTCTAATGATGCGGCACGAATATTTTCTAGAAAATCCCTCTGCTCAAACATGGAATATTTTTCGAAAATTTTGATTTTCTCAAAAATGTTTCTAAATGACTCATATGTTTAAGATATTTTATGCCAAACAAAATGATTATCTTGAAATTCTGGGAATAACCTCTGAAGTCCTGCTCATTCTGGGTGAATAATGCATAACTGGTAAAAGGTAAGAATCAAATAAAGTCTTGCTACACAAAAATGTATAGCTCAATTTATATCAAATACATATATTTTTGTTAACTCTATAAAAAAAATTATGTGATACATTCACATGACTTTTTCTACAGCTCTGCAACAAATTATAGTTAAAAAAATAATGCTTCCATTTATTTCATTCTAATCGAGGAAAAATTAGCAGAGATAGTTTTAATACTTGTAAGTAGAAACGAAATAAGGGAGTACCATAGGTTAAAGTCAAAAGCTGGTTGCTATGTGACTGAAGTTCCATTGTTTGTATGGGTAGGAGTTGACAAATTCCTGTGTGAGAGTTATAAGTTTTTAAAAGCTGAAACTAATAATAAGGAATATCTAAAAAACGATCAACTCCACGAGAAAAGTATATAAAATTGTGTAAATATAATAGATATAAATATAGTAAAATAAATTGTGTGCTTTAACATGCTCTACATTTTTTGTGTGGAAAGTTTTTGTCTATATCTTACGGTTTAGCAGTTATGCAAAATTCCGTAAAATTCATCCGGAATAAAGTAGTCTTCAGAGACTATTCCCAGAAAATTCAAGATATACATTTCATTGGTCATGTAAATATATTTAACATACGACATTTTAATCAAAATCGTTAGAGCCATTTTCAAGAAAATCAAAAATTTTGAAAAAAGTTCCATGTAAGGGGTAGTTGGAGTGGGGGCTTTTCTTGAAAATCTTCGTGTCGCATCTTTGCAAGATACCAAACTTAAATAGCAAGTTTGGTATTTAACGGTCTTTTCGTTTTTGAGCTATGCTGTCCACACACACACACACACACACACACACACACACACACACACACACAACTCATGTCGCTCTCCATGGTGTAATGGTTACCATGCTGATTTCATATACACAGGTCACGGGTTTAAACCCGACGGAGGACGATGACTTTTTTCGGGCGTAAAAATCCTTAGCATGACTTCCTTCGGAAGGGAAGTAAAGCCGTGAATCCCGTGTCGTAGATTTACGGCACGTAAAAGAACCTCAAGCCTGATAGAGAGGCTTCTGAGCAAAACTAAGCGGTCTTTCACGCTGAGAACCACAGCAGTTAAAGAGCGTCCATAAATAAAACGTTATTTCATTTCACACGCTCACACACACGGACCTGTTTCCAGAAATACTTTTTTTGATTCAGGGGGACCCAAAACATATATTTCTGGTGAAATCTCGTTATCGAATTTTTGGGTACATTATAATACCTTCTCTATACTCTATGTACATAGTACGTGTAGAGAAAGTAAATATGTATGTATTTGTTTCCGAGATATTCCTTGTTATTGTTTCAATTTTAAAATACTCAATCTTTTCTCAAATGAGAAGTTGTTTTTCGTTTAACTCCTGAGCATGTAAAGAGTACCAAATTTTAGTCACATAGCGATCTGCTGTTAAAATATTATCGCTCTAGTTTAAATATTCCCTTATTTTACTCCTACTTACAAGTAAGTAATAAGCCATCTCTATTTATTTCGTTTAGAATGAAGTACATCGAAGAATAAAAATAAGAATAATAAACCGAAATGTAAGAACAGCTTGTTGCAGAATAGGTAAAGAAAGTCATGTGAATGGAGTATATTAGATTTTTTTAAACGTTAAAACAGCAAGTCTTTTTCCTCTAGTTCTTCTCAAGTTGACACTCACACTTCTCGTCGAAGGATAGAAAACCTGAAAGTTGTCCCGTGATAACCTAATTTCTAGTAAACTGTTACCACTCAATGGAAACAGTTCTCAGAGAAAGAATTCGCAAAGTTTCAGAGGAAACGCAGGTGACAAAGAATATCGCACACCGGTAAGCGGGGGTGGCTGTTTGTCCGTGACCCTATTCTCCGCGACCCTATTCCCGTTTTTGCAAATGTGTTGCTTCAGGTACAGGCAGCTGTGTAAGGAAATAACGCCATGACCTAAATACCGCTACAGGAAATAAGCCACCAGAAGGGGTTGTAACGGACTGCTACGTGACCTTGTAACGGTGGGACATGGTAAACATAAGGTTATTGTACCGTAGAAAGGGAAACATTCATAAATTACACTCTCTTTTGTGGAAGAAGTTGGTTGACCCCGGGTCTATTGCTTTTCCTTCCAGGAACAAAACTGCTCAAGGGCACTGCCATCAATTATTATTTCTCTGAAAAGAATCAGGTTAAACTTTACACGAAACTATCCAATACGCCTGGAAGTTTCAAATTTCACAACCTATCTTCTTTGTCTTCCAAAAATGTCACCAGAGCTACCTTCTTTCTTTTTCCTCTGTTAGAGGCATTCTTTTCAAAAAGAAAGTAAGGGGACGTTAATAATAAAAATTTTTATTTAACGACGTTAGCAACTGGGACGTTAGGTTCTTTTAAATGCTTGTAACTCTACTTACTAAAATGAGGCTCTCGCAATTAAATATCCAGGGTCAAACCTGTAACTCTGGGCGAGAAAAATGGCGTTCAAACAATATATTCCCGGGACCGGGTAAGGCAACTATGCAAACTGACCTGGCTGGCACAAATCTCTACAAACTTCAGGGTTGCAAACTCCACTCAAAATTAACAAGAAGTGGCCATATAATTAATTTATGTTTCATTTTAATAGCACAATTACTCCGGAGTATTCGAAAGTGATCAATGAATATTAGTGAAATCGCTGAGACAGCCTCTGTGTTTGACAGATCAGTTCTGACTTCTCGGTCTGATGGTCCACGATTCGTTTCCCATTGAGGCGAGGGGATTTTATTTGGGAAGAATCACGCCTACTCTCCGCGGATTCTGGAATTGTGAATATGAGTGTGCTTCATTAACCTCGGCTTGAAAAAGCTACAGTGAACGAGTTCTCAGTTATATCAATAATAACGCAAAATTAAAACTCTGAGTATTTCATTCGCATGACTTTCTCTTCATCTCTATAACAAATTATTGTTAAAAATCTTATTCTTCTATTTACTTCATGCGAATCGAGATAAACATTAGCATAAATGCTTTCTTGTAAGTAGAAGGGAAATAATGGAATATACCAGGCTAAAAGACAGGCAAATCTTTTAAAAGCTGGCTGCTCTATGGTTGAAATCCCCATGCATGGCCAGGAGTTAACAAATTTCCGTGTGAGAAAAGTTTAAGCATTTTAAATCTGAAACAGATAACAAGGAATATCTCAGAAATGGTCAACTCCACGAAAAAAAACGCACATGACATAAATGGTGTGTTTTAAGGACATTGTTTGTGTAGTAAGTTTTTGTCTATCTCTTGCACTTTACCAGTTATGCAAAATTCATCCAGAAAAAGGAGGTCTTTGGAGGCTATTCACACAAAATTCAAGATATACCTTTTATTGGTCATGCAAATATTTCTAATATACGATATTTTAATCAAAATCGTTAGAGCCATTTTTGAGAAAATGAAAAATTTTTGAACATTTTCCCATGCAAACATTTTGGGGTGGGAGGATTTTTCTCAAAATCTTCGTGTCATTTCCCTGGAAGATACTAAACTTAAATACCAAGTTCGGTATTTTACCGACCTTTTGTTTTGGAGTTATCGTGTTCACAGACACATGGACACACCTGAACCTTTTTCTAAAAATGTTTTTATGATACAGGGGACCCTAAAACATGTATTTCCGGTGAAATTTCGGTATCGAATTTTATGGCGGAATGCCATACCTTCTCTATACACTAGGTATATAGTAGGTGTAGAGGAAATAAAAAGGGGTTTTACATGAAAAATCTGATGCGTTCCATTCATATGATTTTCTCTACATCGCTGTAACAAATTATTGCTAAAAGGGATATTATTCTGTAAACCTTATTGTAATCGAGATAAATAAACATTAGCATAAATTGTTTAAATAACTTGCTTCCTTGTAAGTAGGAGTAAAATAAGGGAATACACTAGGCTAAAACCTAGTCAAATCCTTTAAAAGCTGGTTGCCATGTAGTTGAAATCCATGTCTATGAAGGGCCAGGAATTTACAACTTTCCATGGGAGAAAAGTTTAAATATTTTGAATCTGAAACAAATAACAAGGAATATCTCAGAAAGGCCAATTCCACGAAAAAAATGTATATGGTGTAAATCGTGTTTTAACGTGATCTACATTTTTTGCGTAATAAGGTTACGGTTTACCAGTTACGCAAAATTCATTCAGAACAAAGAGGTCTTCAGATGCTATACCCAGAAAATTCAGGCAATACGTTTTATTTGTCATATAAATATCTTTAATATGCGGTATTTTAATCAAAATCGTTAGGTACGTTCTTGAGAAAATCAAATTTTTGAAATATTTTTCTTGTAAAGGGTAATTTGGGGTGGGGGGATTTTTCTCAAAATCTTCATGTCACATCCCTGGAAAATACTATACTTTGGGGTTTTACCAACTTTTCGTTTTTGAGTTATCGTGTTCACAGACACAGACACACAGATCTTTTCCTAAAAATGCTTTGTTGGATACAGGACCCTAAAACATATTTCCGGTAAAGTCTCGGTATCGAATTTTTGGTTGGAATGCAATTCCTTCTCTATACATTAAATACATAGTACGTGTAAAGAAAGAAAAATGAATGCTGCTTTCTAAAATTCTTAACAGACGTGGAGCAACAGTTTAATCCCGAAAATATAAAGATACAAAAAATGAATATTTTAAAAACAGCTAATTCTAAGAAAACAAAGTTGGTGAAGCTTTCCTGGGGACGTATACATATCTCAAAGGCTGCATTCTTTTCCCCTTCTGCGTTAGGTTCTTGTACGTATGGTTTTCGAGTTATACCAAACTACATAACGTTCATTTAGAATGATGAGGGCTTCACAGTTTACTCAGAAACAATTCAAAACATACATTTGATTATTCATGTAAAAGCCTTATAACATTTTAATCATCACTATTAGAGAGACTGTTATGAAAATAAAATATAATTTTCCACTTAAGAATAGTTAGGAATAAGAAAATTTTCCTGAGCAAAATTGGGTAACATCCTTGCTAGATGCTGAGCTCAAATATTAATTTGATATTTATCTGACATTTATTTTTAAGTTAATACTACTCTACATACTCATAAAAATTGAGCTTTTCAAAAATGAATTTTATTTTTGTATATATCAGATGAAATATAAGAGTAACAATGGAATAAACAGGGATCATCACAATGGTGCAGACCTCTCTTCTTCCACTAATATTACGCTCCTTCACATACATGGTTCCTTCTACACCCTTTAAGAGCATAATACTATAAATGGGCACTGTCCAGAGTGTTTGTTTCATACCTATAGTGAAAAGTTATAGGTTTTCTATTGGAGTCTTCACCTATGGTAAATACGTTAGAATACATAGAAAAGATTCGTTGCAAAGTTGTTGTAGATAGCGTAGCGCAAGGAATCATGGGATAGGGGAAGACAACTTGTTTCATTCTCTCCCTAACAAATGAATGACATCCCCCCTCCCTTTTATTCTATACTCTCTGGGAAAGGTATTACCGATCAATCATCATTGCTTTACATGCCCATAACACAAAATTATGCTCGTAAATAACAACTTGTTAAACGGCTCTTTGCGAAAATCACCTCCATTGTTGAGTATGCTAAAATAAGAAGTTAAGAGAATTATGATTATGATGATGGTGCAGCTGGTGGTTATGTACGCAAGTCTGGGAGACAGACGTTTGAAAGTGGGTCAAGGCTCGCGTCTGCCGAGTGAGGACCTACTGTCTCCTTCCTTCCGAAATATGCGTGAAGGACAGCCAAATTTACGACACTGTTGCTATAGCTCCAGGTTTGTGAAGCAACAGGTAACTTGCTCCATTCAGTTCTCGCTCTGCTGTGTTTTTCAAACAGGAATAAATATTCTGCACGTATTCAAGTATAATTCGGGTTACACCTCTCATATCAGCCAGGGGGGCCCAATAAGCCGAGGTTTTAAATATATCTAAATACAATCGTATGTGTTATATTCACGTGACTTTCTCTACCCATCATCGTGTGCTACTTTCTGTACCACTTACCAGTAAAATATTTAACGTCGGGATTTTACCGAAAATATTTTGATCAAAATATGTGGCGTTTGTGCATGTCTATTCAAATTTAATTTTGAAATAAAAAAAAAAGGCTTCATTCTGTATTTTTTTATTTATTTATTATTTTTTTTTTATAATTTTGTATAAGCGATAAACCACGTGAGATAGACGAATGCTAACTCACAAAAACGTATCTCGTTAAAACACACAATTAAAGCTTTTTGTGTCCTAAAGCATGTCTGAGGTATTTGTTTGAATTTTTATATACGTTATACGAGTGTTAGTAATGCTAAGCTGTCATTATTGTGTTTCTTAGTAAATATAGCAGGATTCCGAGGCTGCCACACACTCTTAGCTATCCACTTTTAAAATTTTGACTACCTTCTCAGCCTCCTGTATCCCCCTTTGTAGATACGACAAAATTTGTAATGACAACTACCTGGTACGCTCTTATCTCGATTGAAATGAAATCGAAAAACTGATGCGTTACTTCACATGACATTCTCTTTTCACTCTTATAGAAACTGCTCTTACAACAGATTATTCGTCTTTTTTCATTTCTTGTTAAACGAGATACATTTTCAAGCATTTTTTGTAGGTTTAAGAAGGATATATTAAAGTGATAGTCAGATTTTGGATAAGCGGTCGCAATGTAATGGTTTTGAAATTCCAAAAAATGAAATGGAGTTTTATTTATGGACGCTCTTTAATTACATCCTTCCGAAGTAAAGCCATGCTAAGGATTTTTAAACCTGAAAAAAAAAAACTCGCCCTCCCCCATGTTTGACCCCACCACTTTGAGTACATGAGGCTAGTATGATAACCACTTTCGCCAGGGTGGTTGACAGAAGTTCCTAACGCCTTATATGACCATAAGAAATAAAAGAAATAACCACTTAGTATTTTCAAAAGAAAAAAAAAACTACTCATTTGAAAATACAGATCAATAACAAAGAATATTTCTAAAATGGGGGATAACACACAGAAAAGTTTATTACGCATAAATTGTGTTTTAACGAAATTTCATTTTTATCTAGTAAAATAAGATTTACCAACTACATACAAAAGTCATTCAGAATGAAAAGGACCTCACAGGCTATTCGCAGAAAATTCAAGATAATTTTGAGAATATACAAATTAACGAAAAATGTTGAATATAAAGGGTAGTTTTGGAGGGGGAATCATTTTATAAATATTTTTTTGGTATCCTCGGAAAACACTAAACTTAAGTATTAAGTTTGGTATTCTGAGTTAAGTTGTTCCCAGTCTCTCTCTCTTTCTCTCACACAAATACACGAAAAAATGACATTTTTTAAAAACATTTTCTTTCTGGTTCAAGGAGTTTCAAAACTTGTCTTTCCAGTGCAATCAAGGTATCCAAATTTTAAGTGGAATGCAAAACCTGCTGCAATTACTATAGGAAATTAGTAGAGAAAGTAATAAACTTTTATAAGAAGCTTTTAAAAGAATGGATACAGGAGATTCTGTATATAAGTAACACATCAGGCTGGTTTATAGCAAATAATTGGATTCATAAACTAAAGTATTAAGTAGTGACGAATGAAAGGAAGGACTTACGATGGCAGCAAATACTTGACAACTTAAGAACAACACTAGACAGGTCCTAGGACGATAGTGAGATAGAAACCCTTGCACGTGTCCTTGGCCCCTGTCCACGTGGAAACATTTTCAGAAATGCTAGATGCCATAAAATAAGCTCCATGATCGCCGAAGCCCTGAAATATGAGAAAGGAAGTTCAGTGTGTTGGCACGGATGGGTCACATAGAAGAATTGATATCATAGCCATTAAATCTGACTCATGTGGTGGATTCATCATACCCTACCATCAAATGGGAAACAGGTGAACAGCAGCCGACTGTAGTCCTCGATGAGAAGTGTGCAATTTAAGAGCCAAAAACTTCATATTTCTGTAGCAAATACCATCTTACTTCCATCGAAGTTGTAGGTGTGCTAATTGAAGCAAGAGACACCATTTCTTCTTCTTTTGTTAAATTTTGAAGAAAAAAATCAAATTATATAACTAATTTATTAAAAAAGTTCCCCTTGGTGTTATTAAGGAATCACTAGTAATATTGATTAATCATTTTATTGTGCATAATAATTTTATACCCATTGTATTATTTACATCTGTCTGCTTAATTGTTTACAGATTGTACCTGTTTTCTAGAATTTCATTATATTGTTTTAAACTTTGTATTGTGTATTTAAATATTTTGTTTCTTTGTTTCATGTGCTTTATTTTTTGGGAATCTTCAGTTGGAGAAATCAGAATTTATTTTATTTTATGAATAAATACCTAATAATTATTCGAGATAAACTTTTTCAGAAATGTTTAATTACACACGTGGTTGTAAGTGCAAGAGGGATGCCGAACACTGAACCAATAGCCAACTTTTTAAAAACCGTGTCGTTGAATGCAATAATTTCTCCATGTCTTTAATCGCAAGTATTGAATTACTTTTAGAGCTTAAAGAGTATATTTAACGCAAGCTTCAACATGTTGACTTAGACACACTATTTTAGCTTTCAAGCTGAAAATGTATCGAGAAAAGAACTGACGTTTCAGTAACTGTTTTCCTTATTACCAACAAGAATATTAGAATACTCTAGATTAGTATACCAGAATAGATCATCACAACAATATAACATACAGGTCACAGAAAGATGTTTGAAAAAGACTCTATTCCACAAATACACATAAGATGTACACTAAATCTCAGATCTTGGAAAAGCGAATCAAGCTAATTAAAACTAGGATTCGGCAGAATTCTGCAACTCGCAATTTTCCTGCAAAGTCAAGTGGGTAAGTTATAGGCAGTCTGCAGCCTAAATAACTGCTGAAATTCTTTGGAAGGAGTTCGTACTATGTGTATCTTAACCGAGCTTATAGGTACTCACATTTGTCTTTTCAGGGTAAGAGAAAACCTCTAAAAACCCTTATCCCGGTAACTCACCCCAAGCGCCATTTTTGGCCACGCTGTGGTCAAGTGGTTAGACCACTCGCTTCTCACCTAGACGGCCGGGGTTCTATCCCAAGCGGCCGCATGTGAGATTTGTGGTGGACAAAACGGCGCTGGGGCGGGTTTTCTCCGGGTATTCCGGTTTCCCCCGCCATCACATTCCACCGGTGCTCCATCATCATTCATGTATCATCAGTGTCACCGCCTGCGGCGCCATAAGTAGTTAAAGCGGGCGTTAAACACTACAAAAAAAAAAAGCGACATTTGAACTGGCAACTTCTTGAATGTGAGACAGACACGCTACTCCAACACTACCGAGGATGGTAATGTTTTACTTTGAATAACATGATGAAGATAAAAGAATAATATTTTGTACGAATAGTTTATTTGCAGAACAGATAAAGAAAGGCATGTGAATAAAACACAGATTTTTTAATTCATCATTGACAATGTGCAGCTTTTGTTTAGTTCTGTAGAAATGTTAAATGTTACTATGAATCTTTGAATGAAAATCACAAGTGTCTAATAAATCCATATTATTTTGGGTATTCGGAAAATCATAATTCGTGTCTAATAGGTCGTTTTTAATTTAGGTATTCGCTAAGTGGAAAATCACTAGCTCTATGTGAGATGGGAGAATTTTTCTGAAAATCTTCGTATCGCATCCTTGGAAAATATAAACCTAAATACCAAGTTTGGTATTCAACGGCGCTTCTTTTTTAGTTAAACTGTCCACAGATTCGCACGCACAGACACACATGGACCTTTTTCTAAAAATGCTTTTTTGGATTCAAGGGTCCTCAAAACATGTACTTTTGGTGAATCTCGGTATCACATTTTGGGTGGGATGTTATACCTTCTTTACCTAGCATGTAAATTGTGCAAGTACGTGCTAGAGAAAGTAAAAAAATAATAAATATATACTTACTTAATGTTATACATTCAAGTTTCACAAGAAAAAAAAAAATAACTGGCATCTTAATAAGGTGCCTTAAAGAAAATTAAGCAATAATCGTAGACGGATATAAATTAGTGAAACTTGTGTCAAACCAATATGAAACTCAAACTCATGTTCCTGTTAATTTTTTGCCTGTCTCTCATAATTTCATTTTACATTCTCATTTTACCATCGCTTTTCAGCCGTTTGGTGGGCGTTCCCCATTAAATAATTCTTTGGATGTCACTTCCTATTTTATGCAGTGAGTACAAAAGTAAAAACTCCATATAATTATATTTTATATTTATTGTGCGCATTTTTCACATCACGCTTCTCCTCCATCTTGGCAAGGAAAAGCAACATAAGTTTTCGGTAGTGGATAATCCTGCGCTGGAAACAGTGGTGAGAAAACAAAGTGCTATCGCAGAGAGCAGAATTTTCGATTACCCACATCAATTGACTAGCAAATTGCGAGGAAATGAAACATCCGATAACAAACCCATTATAGAATACCAAATAGCTCTATTAAAATAAGTTCTTTAAGCTTAGCGACACTTATAGCCAACTCTTAACGACGTTATAGAACAGCCATGAAAGGGGTTAAGCCCTAACAAAAGAAGATACACTTCGAATATTCACTCGAGCTTCCTTATTGACCCGTTCTAGCTATCTAATGGAGCCGTATAAATAGAATTTGATCTTGGGCGAGAACCGTGAACATGAGCCGAAACACTGCAGAGAAACTTAAACTCCGGCATCAAAGTCGGCATGTGAACACTGAATAGGGAAACGTGTGTGGTCGCATTCATGCACCCTCACACCCAGCAGCTGCGCGCCAACGCCAGTTCTAAGGACGATATTGGAAATTGTCATGGAGGACACTTCGAACAGAATGGGCTAACAGTTTAGTGCATCACAGTATCTCAATGTAAAAATGCGAGAAGATCTGGCATAAAGGTGCATGACCCCTCATTGTCTACTCATTTTCTTATTAATGTGCTTCTGTCGCACACAGTATTGCAATTGTTACAACCGCACCACAGAACCTTCATCATAAATATTGAACTCGGGTATGACATGATATATCACATATAAAGATAACTTCCCTAATTTTATAAATTTGTAGAGGTTGAAGTTTGGAAAAAATCTGATATGTTCCATTCATATACTTTCTCTGCCTATTCTGTAACAAATTATTCTTTCAAAAGCTTATTATTCTATCTACGTCATGCTAATCAAGATAAACAATCGGATAACTGTTCTTATTACATAGTTTCTTATAAGCAGAAATACAACAAGGGGATATACTGGTCTAAAGTGACAGTCAATGTTTTACAAGCTGGTTTCTATGTGATTGAATTTGATCCTCTTTGCATGATCAGGAGTAAAATAAATAAACTTGAATGTCCAATTTACTTCGAGAAAAGTATTTTATAACTGAAATCAATGAAATGGTAACTTTGCCAAAACAAATAAAAAATGACTGACACAAAATGGTGTTTTAACGATATCTCCATTTTTTGTGTTTTACTTTCTCTACACGTACTATGTATATAGTGCACAAAGAAGTCTTGTATTGCACTAAGAAATTCGATACCAACATTTCACCGAAAATACATGTTTTGGGACACCTTGAATCAAAAAAAAAAAAAAAAGAATTTTTAGACAAATTTCCGTGTGCATGCCTGTGTGTGTGTCCGCTAAATACCAAACTTGATGTTTAAGTTCAATGTCTCAAGGATTCGACATGAGGGTTTCTAAGAAAATTCTCTCAACCCAGCTACCCTTTACATGGAAAACATTTAGAACATTTTGGTTTCCTCAGAAATGGTTCTAAGGACTTTGATTGTAATCTCTTATATTTAAGATATTTATATAACAAATAACATGCATATCTTGAATTTTCTGGGTATGCCTCTAAAGATCTCTTTATTCTGTATGATGTTTCTCTGAATTTTGCATGACCGGTAAATCGTAAGAGATAGAAAAAAAAAAAAAAAAAATGTAGATATCCTTGAAGCATACAATTTATGCTCATATACATTTTTTTTCGCGGATTTGACCGTTTTCGAGATATCCCTTGTTTTTGGTTTCAGTTTTAAAATATTGTTCTTATACGGAAGCTTGTCAACTCCTGGCCATGCAAAGAAACGGATTTCAATCCCATAACAACCACATTTTAAAACATTTTTCTGTCGGTTTTAGCCTAGTGTGTACCCTTATTTCCCTTCTACTTATGAGGAACTAAGTAATAAAACCGTTTCTCCAAATGTTTATCTTGATTAGCATGAGGTAGAAGAATAAGCTTAATATCAATAATTTATTACAGAGATGTAAAGAAAGTAATGCGAATGGAACACACAAGATTTTTGTCTATATGAAGCGCTTTACCAGTTATAAAAAAGTCATCCAGAATGAAGAGGTCTTCAGAAGCTGTTCCCAGGAAAATTTAAAATATACATTTAATTGGCCACAAAGTTATATTAAGCATATGATATTTCAATCAAATCCCTAAGTCCATTTTTGAGAGTCAAAATGTTCCGTGTAGAGGAAATTTGGGGGTGGGGGATCTTCGGGTCGCATCCTTGGAGGATGCTGAATTTAAATGCCAGGTTTGATGTCTAACTGTATTTTCGTTTGTAAGTTATGCTGTCCACAGGCACATATACACCTGGACCTTTTTATAAACATATTTTTTTTATCCAGGGGATCCAAAAAACGTGTAATTTCGATGAAATATCGGTATCAAATTTTTGGGAGGAATACATAACTTCTCAATCTAGTATGTACATTGTTCGTAGTACTCGGTAGAGAGAGAAAAAAAAATCAGCTGCTATCAGGAGCTGGTATAAAAGTTATGATAGGAAACATAAAAGCTATAAGACAAATACATAATTTGTTTTGCATAAAGTTTGTTGCTTTACTCCATGTCATTATATTTTAAATCGCGCTGGTTGTTATTGAATTCGATATTGCTTAGATGTGAGACGTGTTACAACACTGCTAACACCCTCCAAATCATTTAAGATTTTTACGTAAAGGCTGCTTTAAAGGATTCACAAGGTAAACAAATAACTTGGTAACACGACTCTTAATAATAACGCAATAAATGTTTAATGTGCGCATATTTACTAACAATTTTGGTAAAAACAAGAGACTGAATTGCGCCAAAACTCACTCAACTTATTGCCGTTACCAATGTTCACATTTCTATTAACCACAGCATCTTCTTTAGCCTCAAATATCAAGGCTTACGGTGATTTAGGAGAACAGATTTTAGAAGATCCCCGAAAAAAGCCCCAAAGTACCGATTCATTAATATCATCTACTGGATATCTTGTCAACTAGCTATCAAAACTGATGTATTCTTTATTATGAAAATGCTTAGACTTCACTAGCAGTTGCTTATTTATAAATATATTTTCAGCAAGAGTTTCACCAGAATAATTTTATTCGAAACTGGCTGCAAAATCCGACCTTGCACTTGGTCAAACGGTTTATCTTTACCACATTTTAGCCTTGTCCAAAATCCATGCGTTTTTTTGTTCATATTTAGAAATTATTAAACGACACATTCAAATTATTAATTACAACTCAGAGCGCTACAAATAAAGAAAGGTAATAGAAAAAACAATATGCAAGAACACGGTTGAGCAACCACAATATTACAATGATTGCAGCTCTGCTTGCGTTGGCACATTCGAGTTGACTCGTCGATATTTGCAGAGAAAATCTCGGTTTAGAAAGAAATAATACCTGTTTATGTAACGTCAATATATGCTTGTTTATTCTCAGTGACCAATATAAATAAAACCACTACTAAGAAAACGCAGGAAAGAGAAATAATAATAATAAAAAAAAAAAATGAACAAACGAAAGAAGAGGAAGAAGGGGTACTTCGTCTGGTTTGATGCTGTTACTGCTATTCATGCCCGCTTATTATTTTTATGTTATTTAGTTTGATTTTCTACTTACAAAACATCACAAAGTTCTTTAGAGAAAGAAACCCTACGGTTACAAAAATTGAGAAACTACAAAATTATGGAGGCGAGTGTCCAAACATCGGAGTTTGATTACAGAATGTGTGGATCTTAACATCTTTCATATTTATTACTCTATGTTAGTAATGCTTGAGCGCCATAGAATTATGTAAACAATGCAATAATACTGAATCTTTTTGTGTTATTTTATATCAATATGTATTCATATACAATAGATAATAATATGAAGATAATATAATACAATGCTAATGAAGAACTATTTTGTCTGGCTTGATAATGTTATTACAGTCTGATATAATCCAGTACATTTTTTCCAACCATACGATTATATCACCTTTGCATTAGTGCAAGCATAATAGCTGTTAATAATTTTATCCGACTATTTTATTACTCCATGGTCAATGTCAGATAGTAGATCATGGAGTAATATGTGAATTTGCTGTTACTTTATGGGTTCATGAAAGCCTAAGTAGGGATTTTTTTGTATATTGGCAATGTTCGAGCTATTACGACAATCACTGAGTAATATATAGATAGTCTTGCAAGCTTTCGTAAGCATTTTATGAAATGAAATAATTAATCCTGTGAAACGCAACGGAATTGTGAATTCTAAAGTAAACAGTAATTTTCAAATGTTTTCTGTGCCAAGTTTGTTCGAATTTGGTGCAACGGTGTAGAAGCCCATAAAAATATACATACACATATTACAATACATGCTCACAAACATAACATTACATACATACAAGCATACATACATAATACGTACTTACAGACACATACATACATTACATACATTACAATACATGCACATATACAAACATAACATTACATAATACAAACATACAGTCTCAGTTATTTTTGTTTTTTTAACGTCCTTTAACCTTCTATGGCGCTCCTTTAACGTGGTTGGTCATATCGGACGATGAATGAAATTGGTGAAATAATGCTCAAATGATCTCAGGATAAGGGAAAACCCCGAAACTCCCTAAGCGAGATTCGAACTCACAACCTTTTGAATGTGAGGTAAACACGCTACCACCACACTACCCAGGCAGGCTATTTGTCTCAGTTGATTAGGCGCTGGCCTCCTGAACTCAAGGTCGCGGGTTCAAACCCATGGTTTTTAAGCGTGCTTTAAAGCGACAGCCCATGTCAGTAGATTTGACTTGTTAATGAACTCCTGCGGGACAAAATTCCCGCACATCAGGCGTAATAATAATAATAATAAATACACATTACTTTTATATATTATATGCAACAGTTTTATTTATTAATTAGAGTGTCCATAATGATCTTCTCTAGGAAACTGAAGTTCAGGAACCTAATGAGTAAAGAACTTGGGAATTGTTACTGACTATGCTCTTAAACAACTTGCAAGTTGTCCTCAGGGTGAAATAATTTGACAGTTTAATTAGAGTGCTGAAAACCATATTGCTACGGCCATTATACAGTGAGCACATGCTAGTTATATATTTCGATATCTGAAAATGGATAAACACTAAGTTTATTTTGCTCTCGTTTGATTCAGGCATTGGTGAAATAAGGTACTTACTACTGGATAGTAATTAGAATCAATAACTATATGCTATACTGTGACATAACCACAACTTAATGGCAAACGTCTAGACACGGATCCAGGACGGTAACCACTGTAAACGGACTAAATCCACGTTTAGAAGTTGTAATTTGTTATGTAAGCAAAGCATTGACACAAAAAAGAAAAGTATCCTATTTGTTATATTCACATTACTTTCTATTTCTATAAGTTTGGTGAATATACAAACTGCTCTTACGAAAGCTTATTTTTCAAGGAGCTTAAAACATCTTTTTCCGGAAAATTCTTGATTGAATTTTTTAGTACAATGCAACACTTTCTCCACTTACTGTATGTAATGGAGATGGTAAAAATCTGATGTATTCCATTCACATGACTTTCTCTACGTCTCGGTAACACATTTTGTTAGAAAGCTTATTCTTCTATCTACTTCATGGCAGATTGAGATAAAGATTATCAGAATTGGTCTTATTGCTTGCTTCCTTGTTAGTAGAAGGGAAATAAGAGAATACACCAGGCTAAAGATATAATGAAATAAATTAAAAGCTGACTGCTATGTAAATGAATCCGTTTCCTTGCATTGTCTTCAGTTGATAAATTCCCGTATATCAAAAGTTAAAGTACGTATCTCAAAACTGAAGCCAATAATAAGGAATATCCTAAAAATTGTCAACTCCACGAAAAAAATGCATATGACATAAATTGTGTGTTTTAGATAGATCTCTATTTTTTGCGGAGTAAATTTTTGCCTATTTTTGCTATGCAAAATTCAGCCAAATTCAACAAAATTCATATGAATGAAGAGCTCTTCAGACACTATTCCCAGAAATTCAAAATATACATGTTATTTTTATATAAATATTTTAATATACGGTTTTTAATCGAAATCGTCAAAAACGTTTTAGAGAAAACGAAAATTTTCGAAAATGTTTGCATGTAAGGGTAGTTTGGGGAGGGTTCTTAAAAAGCTTTGTGTCACAATCTTGGAAGGTAGTAAACTTAAATACCAAGTTTGGTATTTTACCGATTTTTCGTTTTGAGCTATCGTGTTCACAGACATATGGATACACACACGAACCGTTTTCTAAAAATACCTTGTTTTGATACAGCGGACCCGAAAACGCGTATTTCCGGTGAGATCTCGGTATCGAAATTTTTATTGGAATGCAATACCTTCTCAACACACTATGTACATAGTAGGTACGTGTAGAGAAAGTAAAAATTGGTGTTTTTGAAACTTTAAAAGATTTATTTATTTGTGTCAGAATATTTTGTAAATATTGGAGGCAATTTTATTAAAATAACATTTTTTTTGATAAATCGGTAAAAATAAAATATGTATTTTTAGTTTCCTACAGAAAGTATGAATTTTTCTTCATTCTGAATGCATTTTGTGTTCCTTTTACTTTCTTTACACATATTATATAGAGCAGTTATTGCAATCACCCAAAAATTCAATACCGAGATTTTACCGGAAACACAGGTTTTTTTTTTTTTATTGCTTCATTTGTATAGCCCCTTTAACATCAATGGTCATTTCGGGGGCTTTCACTTGTGAAACTGTAGGTTCAGAACATTAGGTTAAACTTTATATTACTAAGCATTCACTCTCACATTCATACTTCCAGACTCTATGGGGGATAGGGAATAATTCCGGTTAAAGAAAAATTCCCCGCCCCAGCCGGGATACGAACGCGGGACCTCCGGGTGAGAAGTCAGCGCGCTGACCACTCGACCACGGAGGCAGTCAACATAGGTTTTAGGGTCTCCTGTATATAAAAGAAGCATTTTTAGAAAAAGGTCCCTCCGGATGTGTCCGTGTGTCTGTTAACACGATAATTTAAAAACAAGAAGAAGGTACAATTTCAAACTTGGTATTTAAGTTTAGTATTTACCAGGGATGCGACACAAAGATTTTGAGGAAAATTCTGCCACCCTATACTACCCATTAAATGGAAAACATTTAGAAAATTTTGGATTCCTCCAAAATGGCTCTAACGATTTTGGTTAATGTCTCTTATATTTAATATATTTACATGACAAATAAAATTCATTTTTTGAATTTTCTGGAACTAGCCTCTGAAGACCTCTTTATTCTGGATGAATTTTTCTGAATTTTGCATAACTGGTAAACCATAAGAGAAATGAAAACGTACTACACCAAAGGTAGATTCCCTTAAAACACACAATTGATGTCATACACAATTTTTGTGAAGTTGACCGTTATCGAGATATTCATTGTTATTCGTATCAGTTTTAAAATACTTAAAAACTTTTCTCATACGGGGATTTGTAAACTCTAGGCAATGCATAGAAACGGATTTCAACCACATGGCGACCAGTTTTTAAGAGATTTTACTATCACTTTAGCCTAGTATTCTCTCTTATTCTATTTTCTCTTTCCATTCTATTTACAAAGAAGCAAGTAATAAATACAATTTCTGATAATGTTTTTTTTTTTTTTTTCGTTTAGGATGAAGTACAATATAAGAATAAACGTTTTAACAATAATTTCTTTCAGAGATATAGAGAAAGTCATGTGAATGGATCACATTAGATTTTTAACTTGTAAATTGCAACGGATATACAAAAATTTACCACACAAAATTTGCATTACTCGTGTAATATCACCCTCCGTGGTGTAAATATTATTATGCTAATTTCATATGCCCAAGCTCGAGGGTTCCAACCCGGCGGAGGACGATGGATTTTTTCGGGCCTAAAAATCATGGCTTCCTACGGAAGGGGAGAAGAACCGTTGGTCCCGTGTTACAGATTTACGGCACGTAAAAGAACCTCAAGCCTGGTAAAGAGGCCTCTGGGCAAAATTAATCGGTCTTTCACGCCTAGTATAGATGGGATGCTGAGAGCCACATCAGTTAAAGAGCGTCCATAAATAAAACTCTAGTTCCAGTTTGCATTACTCGTAAAAACTCGCAATTAATGTAAATGTTTGCGCATTAACAATATTCGGGATAATCGATATTGTTATATATTTTCAAATACTTCATACTGTTGTGAATCACTAAGGCACCGTTCCTTTATTTCTCGTGGTCATGAAAAGGCTAGATTCACAGCCGTTTACAGTGATCCGTTTTTACTTTCTCCATACGCACTATGTACATAATGTATAGAGAAATAATGTATTGCACTCCACCCAAAAATTCGATACCGAGATTTCACCGGAAATATATGTTTTAGGCTCCCCTCCCAAAAAAAAAGCATTTTCACAAACAGTTCCGTGTGGGTGTGTGTCCGTGTGTGCGTGTGTCCGTGTGACTGTGAACACGATAACTCAAAAACGAAAAGTCGGTAAAATACCAAACTTGGTATTTAAGTTTAGTATCTTCCAGGGTTGAGACACGAAAATTTTGAGAAAAATCCCCCCACCCCCAACTACCCTTTACATGGAACTTTTTTTCGAAAATTTTGATTTTCTCAAAAATGGCTCTTAACGATTTTGATTAAAATTTCGGATGTTAAACATATTTACCTGACAAATAAAATGTGTATCTTGAATTTTCTGGGAATAGCCTCTGAAGAGTAGTTTATTCTGGATGAATTTTACTAAATTTTGAATAACTGCTAAACCGTAAGAGATGGACAAAAACTTACTACACAAAAAATGTAGAGCACATTAAGACACACAATTTATGTTATATACATATTTTTCGTGGAGTTCGTCGTTTTTGTGACATTCCTTATTTTTGGTTTCTGCTATGAAAAACGTATACTTTTCTCATACAGGAACTTGACAACTCCTATCCATATAAACAAAGGAACTTCACTGACATAGCAACCAGCTTTTGACTATCACTTTAACCTACGGTTGTTCCTTATTTCGCTTCTACTTACAAGGAAGCGAGTAATAAGACTATTTCTGCTAATTTCTTCTGATTAGCATAAAGTAAATAGAAGTATAAGCTTTTTAAGAATTATTTGTTGCAGGGATATGGAGAAAGTCATGTGAATGGTACACATCAGATTCTTTACTTTCTCTATACGCACTATGTACATAGTGTATAGAGAATGTATTGCACTCCACCAAAAAATTCGATACCGAGATTTCACCGGAAATATATGTTTTAGGATCCCCTGTAACCAAAAAAAGCATTTTCACAAAAAGGTCCGTGCGTGTGTGTGTGTGTGTGTGTGTGTGTGTCCGTGTGTCCGTGTGTCTGTGAACATGATAACTCAAAAACGATAAGTCGGTAAAATACCAAACTTGGTATTTAAGTTTAGTATCTTCCAGGGATGCGACACGAAGATTTCGAGAAAAATCCCCCCACCCCCAACTACCCTTTACATGGAACTTTTTTCGAAAATTTTTATATTCTCAAAAATGGCTCTAACGATTTTGATTTAAATTTCGTATATTAAAGATATTTATCTGACAAATGAAATGTATATCTTGAATTTTCTGGGAATAGCCTCTGAAGACTACTTTATTCTGGATGAATTTTTCATAATTACTAAACCGTAAGAACTTAACCCACAAAAAATGTAGAGCACGTTAAAACACACCATTTATGTTATATACATTTTTTTCATGGAGTTGATCGTTTTTGAGATATTCCTTTTTCTTGGTTTCAGTTTTGAAAAACTTAAACTTTCTCATACAGGAATTTGTCAACTCCTGTCCATACAAACAAAGGAACATCAGTCACATAGCAACCAGCTTTTGGCTTTCACTTTAACCTATGGTACTCCCTTATTTTGCTTCTACTTACAAGGAAGCAAGTAATAAAACTATTTCTGCTAATTTTTTTTCTGATTAGCATAAAGTAAATAGAAGTATAAGCTTTTTAAGAATAATTTGTTGCAGTGATATAGGGAAAGTCATGTGAATGGTACACATCAGATTTTTAGAGATTTGACTATCCCTTCAGACTATTTTGTACGCGCAAGGACATTTGCAGGGAAATCATTTCTACATACGTACCTGGATTAACATGAAATAAATAGAAAAGGGAGCTTTGGTAATAGAATAGATATTGTAGAATAGCTATTATATAAACAGATGATAGCGGATAGAGAGGGTCTGCGAATGTAACACTTCATATATGTTTGGTCCAAGGGAGTTTGGGCGTTGACTGACTTTTATGAACAGCTCCATTCACATGACTTCCTCTACCTCTCTATAACAAATTATTGTTAATAAGCTTATTCTTCTATTTACTTCATGCCAATCGAGATAAATATTAGCAGAAACGTTTTTATTACCTAATTCCTTATAGGCAGAGGGGAAATAAGGGGTAATACTCTGGCTAAACCAACAGTCAAATGTTTTAAAATGTGGTTGCTATGGTATAGAAACTCGATAGTTTGCGTGGTCAGCTGTTGACAAGCTTCCGCATGGGAAAGTATTAAGTATTTTAAAACTGAAATTAATAACAAGGAATATTTAAAAACGGTGAACTCCAGGACAAAAAATGCTTGTAACATAAATTATGTGTTTTAACGAGCTCTACATTTCTGTGCAAAAGGGTTTTGTCTATTTCTTACGGTTTATCAGTTATGTAAAATTCTGCAAAATTCATTCAGAATAAATGTCTTCAGAAACTATTCCCAGAAAATTCAAGATATACATTTTATTTTTCATGTAAATATCTTTAATATATGACATTTTAATCAAAATTGTGTTAGAGCTATTTTTGAGAAAATCAAAATTTTCGAAAACTTTTCCATGTAAAGAGTAGTTGAAAATCTTCGTGTCACACCCTTGGAAGACACTGAACTAAAATACCAAGTTTGGTATTTGGACTTTTCGTTTTTGATCTATGTTGACCACAGACACACACACACACACACACACACACACACACACACACACACACACACACACACACACATACACACACTGACCTGTTTTCTACAAATGCTTTTATGGATTCGGAGGTACCAAAATATGTATTTCCGGTGAAATCTTGGTATCGAATTGTTGGGTGCAATACAAAACCTTCTTTATATACTATGTCTATAGTAC
Organism: Hymenopus coronatus; assembly: GCA_030762935.1. Lineage (NCBI taxonomy): Eukaryota > Metazoa > Arthropoda > Insecta > Mantodea > Hymenopodidae > Hymenopus > Hymenopus coronatus. The sequence continues at coordinate 95,432,458 of CM060888.1, forward strand.
GTGTAGAGAAAGCAATAACGGTTTAATAATGGTTGCCAGATTATATGCCTGAATCAGACACTATTTAAACGTACTAGGCAAAGACTTTTCTAGTACACTTCGCTATCTTAAACTATCCTTTATATGGAATATTTGTCTTAATTTTTGGTTTCCTCAAAAATTACTTTTCGACTTTAATTAAAACACTTATATGCTTGTAATATTTGTATGCATGATAAAATGTATCTTGGATTTTCGACGAATAACCTACGAAATCCTCCTGATTCTGACTTAATTTTTCTAATTTATAAGAGCTGATAAACTATAAAACAAGAGCTGCAGTGCAGCTCCTTTAAGTATAGTTTGTATCAATTAATTTGATCGCAGTAATATGTATTTTCGAAATAGTTATTGACAAATTTGTAAATGTTCCCAAGTTGAAATTTCGTGTGACATCTATAAGGCATGTTATACGATTCTTCCTTTTTACCGCTTGGGCTTATTAGTAACTATAACTGACTTATCATAAGCGAACAGTTCTGTTCTGTTTTTCCGCATATGGAAGCAACAAAGTCCATATTTCTTAAGTTTAAGTAATTTCTTATCCAAACCTTATCATAGTACAACGAGCAGAAAATAAGTTTATACGAATGTTGGACTTTGTAATAAATTAAGTGAATGGTGGTGGTGGTGGTGGTGGGCTCATATTCGGGAAGTTCCGGGTTTGAGCCCCAAGGGTCTACTAATCTGGCCGAAGGTAATTTCGCGGTCGCTAGGCGGATCATGTGTTGGTTAATTTGATCAGCAAGTTTTCCTATCCTCCCTTTAATCATTACATTTCATTTCCTTCTTCTTCACCGCCATATCACGCATCGGGCTGCTAATTCTTGCTGGATATGCTATGATCCAGAGTATGTTTGCTCCTCGACAGTTTTGGCCTAAGGCATTGGCTTATAAGTCCTTCAATTAATAAGGGTAATCTGAGTGAAAATGATAATGATGTTAATAATGATTATAGTAACTGGCCATGGAAACATCAGTTTATATCTGCACAGGCTTAGGACTGCAAGCAGCAACAAGTGTAGTGCGAAGAAAACCTAGTAAATTATGTTCTTAGAAATAGCACTGCACAAGTCCAACCCAATTAAAAAGTTGATAAAACCATTCTAAATATCTGTAAACTCAAACTTTCAAATATTGAAAACTCTATAAATCTGTATCAAACTGCAAATAATGATACTAATGCAACTACATTAGACTACTGAAGGACCAACTAATAAAAACTGACGTAAAACGATATAAAAACTGAAACTATTTAAGTTTTAAGGGTAAAAGACTGAAAATCAACAACTATCAGCAGATAAAATATTAAAAATCAATTAATATTATTAACAATATATAAGGTGATTGAAGAACATGTGGGATACTACGCAGGTAGTGAATGAAGCATGTAAAGAGTATTTAATAAATAAAATACCAATAATAACGATGATGATAATAATCATAGTAGAGTAAGAATAGCTTGTAGGTTAGTATTGCAGAGGAAATCTTAAAAGTTTTACAAATGTTGCAGTGGTATAATCCGCTACTAGTAACATTAGATGCAAAAGAGTTACGTGCTCAACTACGGCGCGTTTAATTAAGCTTGCCAATTGATACCAAACCTTATTCGGAAACCCGTTCAAGTTTTGAAAACAGCCCATTACCGGAATATTCTGGAGCTGTTACGGTAGTCGCTTTCAAAGCATCCCAGGTAAGCCTCTCCTGCTGATGGATCACTTTTACGGTTTAAATCTGGTATGCCAACATCCCTTGGCGGTAGAATGGGCCAAGAAGTTAAAATAGGAAAGAGAAAGTTTAGGTTGTTAGTAGCCGTGTCACTTGATGTATTGCCCGTTAACGGTCAGTAGCGATTTCTCCTCCACTTTTGGATTTATTATCCACCCTGTTAACAATACACGTCATTAGTTTCTCCCAGGTAGCATTATCTCAAGATGACAGCAGCGTTAGCACCGCATTGACACAGATATTGTTTCCAGCAAAAGCAATATACATGAACAACGTACGCATTTGTTCGTGCATCAACCGTTTCATTTCAAGGGCTATTAATTGTACTTATTGAATAGTAGTTTCTTAACAGGGGCCGCATTTTTAACCCATATTTTCCCTTTTTTAAATAGCTAATTTGACTTATACAGGATCACTCAATAATACTTTCTTTATAATTACATCATAGTAACAGAGTTCAATCTGAATTAATGTTTTTGTGAGGTTTCTCTTATTATAAAAAGAAAATATCGGCTTAATCTCAGCTCGTTCTACCTCAGTCTCATTTAAGCTCTCAAAAAATCTGTTTTATTTTCTTTCTTTTTTTAAGTTTAAGGTCCTATAGTGCGCTAATGACGCATTAGTTGAGCGCCCTTAAAACCCAGTCTTCGTCATTTAAAGTCCTTTAACTTGGGAGGTAATATGGGATGATGAATGAATGAAATGATGCTCTAATAATGCCGAGGCTTAACCCCGAAGAAAACCTCACCAAACCTTGTTTGTTGCAGGCGACAAGGAATTACGTGGCTTATAAAATGAATCCATGTAATGATCACGCATTAAACTTATCCGCGCCAGCGAAGCCGCGGGTAGAAACTACTTCAATAACAGTTGAGACATTCAAGAAACGATTTTAACAGCTCTCATTCTCATTTTTAAATCCGTTAATTCTTTCCTTGGAATGAACATCTTTAGAATTTTGAGTTGTGATAGATTGTTTACCATGGATGTGGTGGCACGTGGATATTTTCGTTTGTCACACAAAAGACCAGGAAACACACCTTGTCCCTATGGATTGCCTTTTGAAATCTCTTCTTAAGAGTAGGCGCGTGTGCTGTTACACCTGGCTACTGGACATCTGCGATATCTCTTCCGCCAGCAAAGGGGAAGTTTCCTTTACCTCTTTCTTTACATCTTTTTCTGAAGTCTATTTCAATCTTAATGCATCTAGCTAGTCGCAAGGAAATATATCGAAACAACAAACACTATACTTATGAAATTGGTTGCATAACATGTAAAAATCATTCAGAAACTCCATATATGATTTGAGAGAAGTTATTGATTGATAACTTTGACAGGATGACAAAAACTTTTCTGGTTTTACAACCCAAATCTCGTATTGAATACATAGCAGTATGTAACAATATTCCACTGTTCACATTATACATGAATATAAGATCATGGTAAACGCAAATGATGACTTATTTTCAAATAGCTTACATAGTGACAAAAGTAATCTTCACCCTAAAAAATAGCTTGAAACACAACAGCGATTGTTTTAGAAATTATTAACACATGATGTAACTGTATTGGTGTTTAATATTTCGGTGACGCCTTCCCAACATCAGCAGTAAAAAACTTTCATATGAATATGGGTCTGAAAATTGTTTCTTAGAGAGTTATTGTTTGAGAGCTGAGTGTTTGCAAACAAGTGATAATCAACTAAAATAACTTGCCATCTGATTGATTGTTTTTGTTTGGTTGTTGGTTAGAAATTTGGAAAGCAAAATAAAATGTATTCTGAGAGTGAACTGACCGATATGCATTACACGTATGACTTTGCTTATGAGAATGCATCACGAGCACGTGGAAAAGAAAAGAATATATTTAATCGACAAAAAGTACAAATAGCATTAATAGATATCAAAATTATAAACAAAAATGTATTATATACTTTTGATCTTTATGCAAAATGGTACCCCGATAGGTAGCTGGATTTTTGTTCACAAACATTCTTAAGTATGCAGCAACGCTTGAGAAGTTTTTTTTTGTAGTGTTTAACGCCCGCTTTAACTACTTGTGGCATCGCAGGCGATGGCACTGATGAAACATGAAGATGGAGCAGCAGTGGAATGCGATGGAGAGAGAAACCGGAGAACCTGGAGAAAACCCGCCCCTGCGCCGCTTCGTCCACCACAAACCACACTTGCAGTCGTTTGGGATAGAACCCGGGTCGTCCAGGTGAGAGGGGAATGGTCCAAGCACTCGGCCACGGCGCGACCTAACCTTGAGAGTGGCTCATATGAGAGGAGTCTTTAGGATATTGGGGTACCAAGAAAGGTAGTACGAAACATTGACCGTGCAGAACGATTTCTTCGTGATATCATGCAAACCCATGAGAAAGCATAAGACGCATTGGAACGAGGGGAGGCGTTAGTCGTATGACGTTGGAGCATTTTACATGCAAATCTTTTGTACTCATATCCCCTTCAGCGGGTGCAAGGATTTAATGTGGCGGACTTGCCATTGCATATGTTCATGGATTTATTAGCATGCACCTTGTTCACTGTTATGCTGGATTTACTAGCAACAAATTTCATAATACTCATAATTGAGCCTGTGAAAACCCGTATGAAATACAAAAGAAAACACATCAAGAGGATCTGCCTAAAAATTGAGAGTGGATTGATTCAATATCGTCTTATTGATCTCTATTTTTTTTTTCTCCACGCCTGAATGCAGAGACGTATCTACAGTTTCTTAGAGATAAGTTAATTTGAGGAAGAGCCTCTCAACATCATAATGTGGTTTTTACACAAGTGTGCGTCAGCACATTTCAGATAACACGCCATTCCAGGAAAACATTTCCATATAGATTAATTGTATGACCTGCTCAAGCTCCTCATTTGAAAAGTCCCTGATTTATGCAACTCTTGTATCGGATATTGGCACTCTGAGATTTGACTATATGCGAAACACTTAATGAATTTGCAACGGAGTATGCAACAGCAGAAATATAAGTTTAGGATATTGAAACAGGAGAAGCCACTTCGAGCTATGTCTGCAGCCTTTAGTTTTGTCTTGTAGCTAAAAAATAAATTATTTACAACAATATTCATGTGAACTATTTTTACTGTTTTGATATTGGGAGATCCTGAATATTTGACACCAGAAATATACACTTCTATATCAATATATTATCTATTTCAAGCTGTATCCTTAATGCGATAATCGTTCTCTGTAGTAAGTTTTCTTTTAATTTGCGCATTTCCAATTTATAGAATCCTACAAAATGCAGAATATGTCATAGCATTTCATTATATTTCATATAATATTATTCACAAAATTCTCTTAAAATCATAAGTATGAAAATAAAAATCTTTATGATCACTTCTGCAGAAAGTTAAAATATTCAAAAGGATGAATTAATATGATGCATGAAATTTCTTGACAATCTTGCATGCTCAAAAGAATTTAGACTGAATTACCAAATAGGCCATTTTACGAAAATAAAATGCGATAAAAAGAACGACATCTAACCTCCTATAAAAATGGTTGCGCTACTGCACTTCATCCCTTTATGTACTGTTTAATTTTTATATAAGATATATATATATATATATATATATATATATATATATATATATATATCAAGAATTCAGATTTGTCTCACCAAAACATAATAACAATAAAAATTACATAAAGGGATTAAGGTATTTATATAACATCGAGAAAATGGTTCTCCTTTCGTATGTAGATTTGATTATGTTAGATATTCACGTATGCTTTTTGGAATTTTATTAAATATCTACAGAATCTCAAAGACACACGCAAGGTCAATTTACCAAAAATTACTTTTATGTACTCACACGCAAAATACGTATGTACTTCCTTGGAATGAGATACATATAGAATATTTGGGTCGAATTAAATACTTAGAACAATCTCTACCATTACTAACAATTGGTACAGGTTCCAACTAAGAAATCAATATTTAGATTTCATCGAAAATACCCCATAAATCCAATAGGATCCATAGGCATTTTAAAACAGTGTGTCAACAGCATAATTCAAGAACGAAAAATCACATAACTATCAAACTTGTATATAAATTCAGTACCTTCCGACGATGCAACACGATCTACAGAAAAATGTGTTTACCCAAACTTTAATGGAAAATATTTCGTAGTTTTTTATTTTCACAAAAATGCCCTTAACCGTTTTGATTAATATGCTATGTCTATTTAATATATCTAAATGTTTAATGAATTGTATAGGTAAGCATAACTGATAAAATATAAGAAGTAAACAATTTTTGTGTCACTAACCACAAATTCCTTCTTATTAAATCGAAATTCGTTGCATTTGTTTTGAATTTTTGAGTACTCTATCATATATTTTGATGCGACATACGTCATCAGTGGGCCGCGCTGTGGCCGAGTGGTTAGACCACTCAACTCTCACCTAGATGGCCGAGGCTCGATCCCAAGCGACCGCATGTGAGATTTGTGGTGGACAAAGCGGCGCAGGGGTGGGTTTTCTCCGGGTACTCCGGTTTCCCCCGCCATCGCATTCAACCGGTGCTCCATCATCATTCATGTATCATCAGTGTCACAGCCTGCGGTGCCATAAGTAGTTAAAGCGGGCGTTAAACACTACCAATAATAATACGCCAGCAGTCTTATTTCCTGTAATTTTATGAATTTTGCAGTTTCAAGGTCGTAAATAGGGATTCACTGTTGAAACATAGGTAACACTTTTGAAATATGCAGAAAACATTTTTTTTATAAAGGTTTAGCAATTAACGTGCAGCAGATAGAAAAAGAAGAGTTTGTAGCCCGCCTCAGTAGTGTGAGGGTAGCAAATCTACCTCATATTCAGAAGGTAACGAGTTCGAATGTCGCTAAGGGTACGTTACCCGATTTTTTTTTTTTTTTTTTTTTTTTTTTGCGAGGCTATCCTTATCTTAAGAAAACAAAAGCCGAGTAACTTTAAACTCCTTGGACCGTGAGATCATTTGAGCATCATTTCACCAATTTCATTCTTTGTCCGATATGACCAATCAGGTTAAAGGACGTTAAGCTTAAATAAAAAAAAAAACAACAAAACATTGCAGAAGTGATATAAATTAGAGTGGGTGGAGTAAGTCATACGAAAGTAGCACAACCAGTTTTTCTTCCTCTAGGTAGATATACGAGGTACGTCCAGAAAGTAAGTTCCGTTTGGTAATAACATTAAATTGTGTACAGATACAGAATAATTATTTATTGCACAAAATTCTACAACTCTTAAACTACTTTTCCACATAACTGCCGACATTTTGCAGGTATTTGTCATAGCGTGGCACAAGTTTTTGTATACCTTCTTCATAGAAGTTTGCCGCCTGTGTCTTCAAAAAGTTGGAAACATTTTCTTTCAGCTCTTCGTCATTGTTGAAGTGTGACCGCCAAGGAAAGACTTGAGATGTAAGAACAGATGAAAGTCACTAGGAGCGAGGTCAGGGATGTACGGAGGATGGTCAAACACGTCCCAGTCAAATCCCTGTAAGAGGTTTTTCGTCACATTTGCAGTGTGTGGTCGTGCGTTGTCGTGAAGAAAAACAACACCTTTTGACAGCAATCCTCGGCACTTATTCTGTATTGCGCGGCGCAATACCCAACGTGAGCAAAGTTTACGAAATTTCAGTTTTTCGGTAACAATTTCATGAATTAATGATCGTGAGCTTTGGGGAAATTCCATAGCGAGAGCACTAATTGTAAACTTGCGGTTTTCCTGGATCTTGTCATTAATCGCGTGAACTATTCTTCTGTAACCAAAGATGGACGCCCACTTCGTTCTTCATCGTGCACTCTACTACGTCCTTCATTGAACTGTCGGACCCATCTTCTCACCATTGAATCACTCATCGCATTTTGTCCGCAAACTTCGCAAATTTGCCGATAAATTTCAATTGGTTTCACTTTCCTAGCATTCAGAAAACGAATTACAGATCTGATTTCACAAGCGGCGGGATTTTCACTCAACACCGACATTGTAAACAAGCACAACAAAGCGTATGTGGCTGACAGCGATCTCAAAATGGCGCACGTTTCTTCTCCTTGATACAGAGCGTCTACCGCGCATGTGCGGAACTGCGATCGCAGCGCTGCAGCGGAGATAAATTGAAACGGAACTTACTTTCTGGGCGTACCTCGTAGATAAATTAGAAATGCGTGATTTCTGCTAGACTACTACCTATAACGCAGATATCAAATGTATTAGCTGCTGAACTTTTAATTTATACTTTTATTACAAAACGCAAGTAAGCGTTGGGGACGTTTGAGATTCTTGGTCTCGCTCATAAACTACTGGGGAATTCTTAAAGGTATGATAATGAAGTTCCTGTTTTTATCTTTTCAGTACATTTGATCTGAGTTATACCTTCTGATCATTACCATGTTATTTCCTTCACCCTAATTATTTGTGGCAAGGATTCTTTTGAGGACTTGTGCGCACGAGCCTTTGTATTGTACTGTGAAAAGAAAATCCTTTAAGACTCGAACTGCGGTGGATCTGAAGGAAAGGAACACACGCAGTGGTAAACAGATTCGACAGATGGAGACAGTTGCGACCTGTCCCCTAATAAGCAGCTGAAGAGTTCTGAATTGTGTGTAATATCCGGCTAAAAATCGAGAGCCCACCACCAGGTGCCGATATCCTCAACCTGTTGCTTTTGTACGGTCAGAATACTTGAAAGGGTTTAGGACCAGGAAAGCTGTCTCCATCCGCGATTATTGTGTTTGTCTCCATACATCTGCTGCCGGTGGACCTTCCGCGTTCTGTCCACAAAACAAAATATGATACCTTCCTCTGATTCTTCACATACCTCTGGGCATAGGTGACCATAAAGATTTGAGGGTGAAGTTTTCCTTTTGTCTGGCAACTGGTGACCGTAGGTGAGTTTTTCCAGAATGTTTCATGTCTTCAAGCCTGGACTTGCTTGTTGCTTTATTACTTCACTAACAGCACCCGCAGTTTCGCTCGAATTGCACTAACTGCATAGGATCTCTCACTTCTCTTTCTCTCGCACTTTTCTGATCAACTTACACCTCTTATAAGACGCCATATTTTGAAAACCATGTTACTTACTTAAGCTCCTAATAAAATAGACTGAGGAAATGCATTCCACCAAGAAAAAAAATTCACAGGTCACACGTACTTGAGGTACACTAATAAAAAATCTGATGTGTACCATTCACATGACTTTCTCCATATCCCTGCAACAAATAATTCTTAAAAAGCTTATACTTCTATTTACTTTATGCTAATCAGAAGAAATTAGCAGAAATAGTCTTATTACTCGCTTCCTTGTAAGTAGGAGTGAAATAAGGGACAACCGTAGGTTAAAGTGATAGTCAAAAGCTGGTTGCTATGTCAGTGAAGTTCCTTTGTTTATATGGATAGGAGTTGACAAGTTCCAGAGTGAGAAAAGTATACGTTTTTCTTAGCAGAAACCAAAAATAAGGAATGTTACAAAAACGACGAACTCCACGAAAAAAATATATATAACATAAATTGTGTGTTTTAATGTGCTCTACATTTTTTGTGCAGTAAGTTTTTGTCCATCTCTTACGGTTTAGCAGTTATTCAAAATTTAGTAAAATTCATCCAGAATAAACTACTCTTCAGAGGCTATTCCCAGAAAATTCAAGATATACATTTTATTTGTCAGGTAAATATGTTTAATATCCGAAATGTTAATCAAAATCGCTAGAACCATTTTTGAGAAAATCAAAATTTTCGAAAAAAGGTTTCATGTAAAGGATAGTTGGGGTGGGGGATTTTTCTCAAAATCTTCGTGTCGCATCCCTGGAAGATACTAATCTTAAATACCAAGTTTGGTATTTTACCGACTTTTCGTTTCTGAGTTATTGTGTTCACAGACACACGGACACACGGACACACACACACACACACACACACACACACACACACACACACACGGACCTTTTGGTGAAAATGCTTTTTTTACCTTCTCCATACGCACTATGTACATAGTGTATAGAGAAAGTATTGTACTCCACCAAAAATTCGATACCGAGATTTCACCGGAAATGTATGTTTTAGGGTCCCCAATATCCAAAAAAAAGCATTTTAACAAAAAGGTCCGTGTGTGTATGTGTGTGTGTCCGTGTGTCCGTGTGTCTGTGAACACGATAACTAAAAAACGAAAAGTCGGTAAAATACCAAACTTGGTATTTAAGTTTAGTATCTTCCGGGGATGCGACACGAAGATTTTGAGAAAAATCCCCCCACCCCCAACTACCCTTTACATGGAATTTTTTTCGAAAATTTTGATTTTCAAAAAAATGGCTCTAACGATTTTGATTTAAATTTCGTATATTAAAGATATTTATCTGACAAATGAAATGTATATCTTGAATTTTCTGGGAATAGCCTCTGAAGACTACTTTATTCTGGATGAATTTTTCATAACTACTAAACCGTAAGAGATGGACAAAAACTTACTTCACAAAAAGTGTAGAGCACATTAAAACACACAATTTATGTTATATACATTTTTTTCGTGGAGTTCGTCGTTTTTGTGACATTGCTTATTTTTTGTTTCTGCTATGAAAAACGTATAATTTTCTCATACAGGAACTTATCAACTCCTATCCATACAATCAAAGGAACTTCATTGACATAGCAACCAGCTTTTGACTATCACTTTAACCTACGGTTGTCCCTTATTTCGCTTCTACTTACAAGGAAGCGAGTAATTAGACTATTTCGGCTAATTTTTTCTGATTAGCATAAAGTAAATAGAAGTATAAACTTTTTAAGATTTATTTGTTGCAGGGATATGGAGAAAGTCATGTGAATGGTACGCATCAGATTTTTTTTATATTGGGGACCCTAAAACATATAGTTCCGGTGAAATTTCGGTATCGAATTTTTGGGTGGAGTGCAATACTTTCTCTATACACTATGTACATAGTGCGTATGGAGAAAGTAAAAAATAGAAAAAGATCTACGTGAGTATGTGTGAACTGTAACTCAAAAACGAAAAGTTGGATAAACATGATAAAATACAATATGCTTAATATATTTACGCGGTTAACAAATGTACATGTCAATTTTCTCCGAATTGCCTATGGAGCTCTTATCATTCGGAATAGATTTTGTTTGGTCGAATGGCCACAGCAGACAGATAGAAACTTATTACACAAAATTTTTAAATCTCTTTAAAACACAATTTTTATTTTTGAAATATGTAGGTTTTTCTTTTGTGGCACCAACCGCATTTCTTTCTCTATAACGCACTATGTACTACATCTGTGGTAGATAAAGAGGTTATTGAATTCCATTATATAATTCTATGTTGAGATTTCAGTGGTAATATATGTTTTGAAGTCCCCCCAAAACTAAAAAAGCATTTAATAAAAAGGTGCGCATGTGTACGTGCGTGAGTGTGCGTATTTTTGTGTCTGTATGTCTGTGAACAGCGTAACTCAAAAAAGAAATCCGTTAAATACCAAAGTTGGTATTTAAGTTCAACATATTCTAAGGATGGGACACGAAAATTTTCAGAAAAATCCCTGCACCCTAATTACTACATGGAACAATTTTCGAAAATTTTGATTCTCAAAAATAGCACTAACGATTTTGATTAAAACACCATATCTTGAATGGTGAAGACCTCTTCATTCTGGATGACTTGTGTATAAATGGTAATGTAAGAGATAGAAAAAAACTTACGAAGAAAATATATAGATCTCGTTAAAACACACACTTTATGTCATAAATCTTTTTTGTAGAGTCAACCAATTTCGAGATATCCTAGATAATTGGTTTCAATTTTAAAATACTTTAAATTTTCTCAAGCAGGACTTTATGTTCGTTTCATGTCTCTTTTGTTTTCCTCCTGCCCGTTCGAAGAAAAGAGATTTTGAATTTTATTACATATCAACTAGCTTTGACTATCGGTTTAGCCGAATATTCCCTTATTTCCCTTCTACTTATAGGAAATCGGGTAATAATATATTACTGCAGATGTTTGTCTCGATTAGCATTATGTAGATAAAAGAATAATTTTTTAAGAATAGTTTGTTTGCAGAATAAGTAGAGAAAGTCATATGAATGGAACACTTTTTAGCGTTCTCGCTTGATCTATCATGACTAATTTTTCTTACATAGGTCCCAAATACCCTTTGTATATTCTCCAGAACTCTCGTTTGTTTGTTTGTTTTGTTTTTCTAGCCACGTTATCGGTGTTGTCAATAGGAAAGCTACTACTTATTCATATAAAACTTTTCAAGTCAGAATCAACCAGTAACCCCAGACAAATTGCTATAACTACAGCAGTTTATCTATAAAAAATGGTAATTCTGATTTCACTACATAAAAATTGTCAGAGCAATGTAACAGAATGATGCAGCTAGGGGTAACATAACACGAGCTAAATTACGTCATCTCATAGTTAAGGAATTGCGACATTGATTTGTTCTGTAATGTTGGAAAGGTCTATTCTGACGGCGAAAGAGGAAAAATGCAACAAATGAGTAAATATTTTCTAAACGACGACTAGTAGATAACATAAAAAAATGCAAAAACACGCAAAATAAAATAAATTTATTTTTGTTCATTTTGGGAGAACAATGTATTCCTATCCGGAATTTTGTGCGATATCTCAGAAAAAATTAACGTTTCACCACTCTGAACTCTACCCATAACAGCTTAAATCTCTTTGGCGGCTTGTCGGTATATAATGTATCACTTAAGACTGCAATGTATATTTGAGGGTCTCAGAGATAGCTGTGGTTCGAGTCCTGACCGTGGCAATGAATGCTTGGAAAGCGATTTAAAAAGTATAAAATATTTGTATATTTTTGACCAACTGTAAACGGCAAACGTCGTTTTTCCCGTAACAAGAAAACTCTATCGTATTAACATATCACTTTCTATATCGACTATATTATATACCTTTACTAACTTCCGCAGCTCTTCTGCGTTTTTTTCTTTTTGATAGTGTTTTATGCCTGCTTTTGCTACCATGGCACCGTAGGCAGTGACACTGATGAGTGAAGATAGAGCACCAGTGGAATGCGAAAGCGGAGGGAACCGAAGAACCCGGAGCAAACCCGCCCCTGCGCCGCTTTGTCCACCACAAATCCTACATGTGGTCGCCTTAAGGACTCGAGTCACCTTGGTGAGAGGCGAATAGTCTAACCATTCAGCGGTGCCATATGTAGTAAAAAGCGGGCGTTAAACACCATTCTTCCCTAGCGCCTACCTCTGGTAGGTAAAGAAAGTATAGCATTACACCCAACATTACTAGAAATACACAATAGAATCTTCTAAATGAAAATAGAGAACGAGAGAGAAGAGGTAGAGAGAGGGAGGAGGTAAAGAGAGATAACGTGAATGAAGCTGCAAGTTCGGCTAATGTGCTTATACAGTTGTGTCTCTGTTACCTGTAGTATCTTCTATTTTAAGATTAAGATTTAAAATTAGTTACTTAGTCGTAGAAACTTTACAAAGTCTACCTTAAAAGATTGATTGGTGTCTCCCAATTAAAAAAAAAAAAACAAAAAAAAAAAAACAAAAAAAAACAAAAAAAAAAACATGCTCTCCTTGCGACTCTAAATATTGCCTTAAAAATCATCACGTGTATCTGAGCAGAATGCCACGGAAAGTAAATATTTATATACTCTATCTATTTGCAAAAAGTTCGTTTATTTTATACTTGTCAAATTCATAAACCGTATTCTGGAAATGAAATTCGAATTAGATTTTACAAACATTTCTATCTAATGAGAAAAATATTAAGTGTTCAATTCACTTCTGTTCCACACACAAAGTTTCCTTACAAAATAATGTTCTTTTATCTACGTCATGCTAATCAAGATAAACATTAGCAGGATTGGTTTTAGTCTTGCTTCAATGTAAGTAGAAGGGATAACATTAGGTTAAAGCGATAGTCAAATCATTTAAAAGTTGGTCGCTGTTCGAAACAATTGAAGTTCCGTTGCACGGCCAGCATTAAACAAGAGAGATGAAACGAAAGGTGTTTTCCCGTTTGAGAAAAGTTACGTAGTGAAAAATGAAACTAATGACACAGAATATTTCGCAAACGGTCAACTCTACAGAAAAATGTATAGGGTATAAATTATGTGCTTTAACGAGATCTACATTTTTGTGCAGTTAAAATTTTGTGCATTACTTACAGTTTACCATTTATGCAAAATTTAGCAAAATTCAGAAAATTCAATATACACATTTTATTTGTGATATAAGTATATTTAATGCGCGGTATTATAATAACAATCTTTAGAGACATTTTTGAAAAACACGTACATTTAAACAATTGGTCCATGTAAAGGGTGGTATGGTGTGGGGCATTTTCTTGTAAATCCTCGTGTCGCATCATTGGAAAATACTAAATATAAATACCAAGTATGGTATTTAATGCTCTTTTTGTTTTTGAGCTGTGCTGTCCACAGACACACACGAACGTTTTTCTAAAAATCTTATGTGTTCCATACCCATGACACACAAGCAGCTGTGCTATACAAACAACTTTCCTTACAAAATATTATTCTTTTATCTACCATATGCTAATCAAGATAGACATCAGCAGAAACTGTGTTATTACTTGCTTCCTTGTAGGCAGGAGGGATATAAAGAAATACATTAGGCTAAATCGATAGTCAAATCTTTTAAAAGCTGGTCCTAAGTGAAACAATTGAAGTTCGGTTCGCTTTGTATGGTCTGTAGTAAAACAAGAGAGATGAAACGAAATGTCACTGCTCGATTGAAAACCGTTTAAGTAGTTTAAAATTGAAATCAGTAACAAGAAATGTCTAAGAGATAGTCGAGTCTACAAATAACGTATATGTCATAGATAATGTGTTTTAACGAGATATAGATTTTTTGCGTAGTAATTTTTTGTCTATCTCTTATGGTTTAACCGTTATGCAAAATTCTGCAAAACTCATTCAGAATATAGAAGTCTTCAGAGACTATTTGCAGAAAATTCAAAATATACATTTTACTTGTGGAGTAAAAATCTTTATTATATGATATTTTAATCTAACTCATTAGACCCATTTTTGAGAAAAACAAAGTTTTCAAAATTTTTCCATGCAAAGGGTAGTTTGTAGATGGGGGATTTTCTTGAAAATCTTCGTGTCACATCCTTAGAAGGTATTAAACATAAATACCAAGTTTTATACTTAACGGTTATTTAGTTTTTTAGCTATGATGTCCAGACACACACACACCCACACCTACATATACACGGACCTTTCTCTAAAAATGCTTTTTTTCGGATTCAGGGGACCTTAAAACAAGTTTCCGGTGAAATCTCGACATCGAATTTTTGGGTGGACTACAATATCTTCTCTAGCTACTAGGTACATTGGATGTGCATACGTGCTAGAAAAAGTAAAATATACATACACAAAATATGCTGTAAATATAACGTGATTAAAATATGTTTGTTTACGACCTTCATTTTGCTATTTCTGGACAGTTTAAAAGGAACTTTTGGTCTATATTAAAATGTTTTATATAGCTAAATATTCATTGTATGGAACAATGAGCATATCCGTTCAGTAGTTCAAGAATTCCGGATCCTTTCCACTGTGAGCCTAGTTTCTCAAGCAGTGACAGTATGAAATTAAATGAAGTGTAAAGTTATGCCTATACAGTGTGCTCCATGCTGTGATTAACCCTCGTAGAAGAGCAAATAAGCAGTTACCGAAATGGACTTCATATTGCTGGCTACAATTTTCCGTTAAGCTAGTCTTTCCTTCTTGGGTGAATCAGTGAAAACTAGTGGGAAAATGCAAACTCAATAAGGATTAGAAATTGATTTTAAACATTCTTAGCATCCTGCAAATCTATGTTAATCAGTAAACAATTTATTATAATCACATTTACTTAAATTTGATGCACATAGTTACCTGAATGGAATACTTTTGCTAATGAATACTGAACACATACAAATTGTCACATAATATGAGGTGTAGTGGTTACCATGCTTCTTTTGTATCCAAGGTCGCGGTTTCAAACCCAGCGGAGAGCGAAGGATTTTTTTTTTTGGTGTAAAAACTTAGCATGACTCCCTTGGGTAGGGAAGTAAAACTGTTGGTCCTGTATCGTAGATTTACGGCACGTAAAAGAACCTTAAGCCTGATTAAGAGACCTCTGAGCAAAATAAAACAGTCTTTCAGGCCTAACATAGAATGGACCACAGGAGTTAAATAGCATCCATAAATAAAACTCTATTCCATTTTATTTCAGTAATTAGAAAGGGACAAACTCTATTTTAACCGATTTATTATTTCTGCATTTTATAAATAAGTAAACATGTTTGACATTGTAAATATTTAAGCAAGCTTCTCCTTTCTCTATAAAATTATGATGTAATTTTTCAGTTAAAATAATTCACATTAAATATAATTATCTAATTTATTTCATTTTATCAGTTTTAATGCTAAGATTATATAACTTGTTGTATATAACAAAGTTATATAACACTGAATATCCTTTTCATGCCGTTTGTGTTCATTCGTGTCGCATTCCTAATATCTGTTCACTAGATTCTCAATAACATTCATTTTTTACATTATGGTCTTTTGATTAAAAAATTCTGGTGTGTTCTATTCACGTAACTTTCTCTACATCTGTGTAGAAAATTATTGTTAAAAAGCTTATTCTATGTACTTCATGCTAATCGTGACAAACATTAGCAGCAATTATCATATTACATGCTTCCTTGTAAGCAGAAGGGAATTAAGAAAGTAGCATAGGCTAAAGTGATAGTCGATTCTTTAAAAACTGTTTTTGAGCTTTCGTGCTCATAGATACAAGGACACACTGACACATACACACACGGAGATTTTTCTAAAAATGCTTGTTTTTTCTTTCTTTCTTTCTTTCTTGAATCAGGGGACCTAGAACTTGTATTTCCAGTGACATTTTGGTATCGAATTTTTAGGTGGAATGCAAGACCTTCCTTACCCAAGTACAGAAAGTAAAAATTCCTTCTAGGCTTCAAACTGTCACCAAACATATATTGAATATTCCAAACAATGTGCAATACCACAGTGGCACTGCCTGATATGTAATTCGCAGTAACCATAATCCAAACACGATTTGAAACACAATGGGGCCGTAGAAATTCGGTGGTGTGAATTTGTCCTTCGAATGCTAAAGAAATAAGAAAATATTAGTGAATTTAAATACCAAACAAGGCGATTTGCAATGTATATTTACTCTATGAACCTTAGCTGCCTTACCTCAGAGTCCATATTTGCCCTGTTTTTTTATGTTGCAATTACAGATACGGCTAGTATTACAATACAATAGATTCTGGTAATGAAGGATGCTATGGTAAATCGTGCATGATGTGCTAACATTCCTAGCATTTTAAAGCCACGTGTAATTTATGACTCTCAGCGTGAATGCTTAATAAAAATGTGTCAACATCAACTTTATTGCGCCTGCTTTATTTATGGATCTTTTTTCTTTTCTTTTCATCTGAATTAAACATTCATTTGTTAAAGTTTGCAAATGTATGCCCTTGGAAACTGGCAGCGTTTATTCATTTGAGGGTAGCTAAAGGAAAACTTGGTCAATCATTTAAAAATGTGTTACGTCCACATCATTTGCTCTAACCACTCAAACTATTTTTAAATAAGTATATTTTTATAACCTACTTCATGTTATTCTAGATAAACGTTTGCAGAAATAGTTTCATTTCACATTTCGTTGTTAGTGCAGGAGAGCGAAATGATAATCAAAAGCAGATCGTTAATTGAAATTCCTTTCCATAACATCATGAGAAAAACTGAAAGAAAAATAATAAAAATCTTTGAGGCATTTTTCAGGAAATTAATATTTTGGAAAATGTTAAATGTAAACAGTAGTTTGAGGTACGAGATATTCTAGAAAATCTTCGTGGCACATCCTTAGAACTTGCTAAATTTAAATATCAAGTTTGGTAATTAATGGCTTTTCGTTTGTGAACTATAGACAAACACACACACACACACACACACCACCACCACCACCACCAACAACAACAACAACTTCTTCTGCAGGTGTTTTATTTGTTTCTTGTATCCGGTGAACTCTCGATATCAAGTTTTTGGTTAGAATGCAGTATTTCCTCCATTTGCCATATGCGTAGTATATTATATAATTATATATGTATAAGATAGGTAAGTAGCAGAGAAAGTAATATTTTAGGTCGGGCTTGAAAGACATTGAAGACTCATGGAAATAAATGACGTAGAGAGAAGTGAAAGAACAAAGGAAATGAAATACATACACTTAGCTATTATGCTTGCTTCACGAATTCGTCACGACTCGTACTACCGTGAACATCGTAAAGCGGTGGAATTTTGGAGTTTGTTGACGGCCATGTTGCAGGATACCGGAATGTTTCACCTCATGCTGCGACACCACCCTGGAAGACAAGGCGAGGGACAATCTGCACAACTGTTACAACGGGAGTATCACTCCTGAAAACGAAACTAAGGTGAAACAAATTGGCACAAAGAGAGGTTTCACTTTCTTTTCAGAAAAGTTCACACCGTTTAGGTGTCCTACTTTTCGATAGAGGGTTACCTTTGTCCCATGTAAACAGAATACTTCGGGAAATGGGTCACAGCTCAAGGTTGTGGGAAAGTCTTGCTTCCGATAGTCCTTCCTGGAAACAAGGGTGCATGGGCCCAGCTGCTCCGTTAGGCGCCTGCTTTGCGCTCTTATTCCAATAATCGTCAAGTAGCAATTCGAAAGTCTGAGAGAGCTCATTAAAGCATGAAGAAACACTTCAAGGGCTTTCAGAAAGGGCATGTTCTATTACCGCAATGTGATTTGTTGGCATTTTCTTTCCCCCGAAACGTTACTTGCAGATGTGAACTGGTTTTGCTTTCTCTTCTCTTTAGCTAAGATAAAGGAATTACTGCTTTCGTCCAACTTTTCAGTATTGAAAAATCACCATTCCGAGACACAGTAAATACACATTTGTGGTGATATAGGTGTTAAACTTTTGAGTTGCACAATTCCAAAACAAGTATTCGAATGAACTAGATTCAATTTAAATTCCGTTTTTTTAAGGATACAAGCAAAACATTTTCTTAAATTTCCTCCATTCCAAACATATTTTTCATGGGGTAATAGTAAAAATCATTTATAAAACTATTAATTTCTCGAGAAATATGATTAACACAAACTGTATCTTGTAACAACAATTTTTTTTCGATAGGATGTTGTCAATTCAATGTGATTACCCAGTATAGTGTTCAACTAACAATTAAGAGGAGCTTAAATGTAAAAAAATCAAGGTTTGTCGAGCCAACATCTCAAGCTCGTTTTAATGCAACCAAAATCGATAGAGGTATTTGCGAAAATGCGAAATAAAATTTATGTAAAGAGTAATTTCCAGTGGAAAATCCTTGAAAATGTTACCTTCTATTCCTACAAGATGTACGATTTTTAAGAGTGAAATTTGGTATTTATCTGACTTTCCTTGTTACTTTCTTTACCACCTACACATTAGGTACAGAAGGTAACTATTGCATTTCTCCCAAAAATTCAATGGCGACATTTCATTGGAAATAGATATTTTTAGATCCCCTGAACCCCAGAAAAGCTATTTTTGCTTTCTCTATTACACATATAAGTATAGTAAGCAAGGAAAGTACTGCATTTCACCCAAAATTTCGACGTTCGGGATTTCATTATAAATATTTTGAGGTCCTCTGGACCAAAAATATGCATTTAGAAAAAGTCTGTGTGGTGTGTGTGTGTGTGTGTGTGTGTGTGTGTGTGGTGTGTGTATGTGTGAGCAGCATAACTCAGAAACAAAAAGTCGTCAAATATAAAACTTGGTATTTAAGTTCATCTTCCAAAAATGTTAAAATACTATATGCTTAAGATAAAATATGAAAATCTATGACACAAAATGAAATATATTTCTTGAATTTTCTAGGATTACTGTGAAGTCATTCTGTATGACTTTTGCACAACGGGTAAACATAAGAATAAACAAAATTTTACTTAAAATTAAATTTCGTTAAAACTCCAATTTATGTCAAATAAATCTTTATGGAGTTTTTTTTTTTTTGGTGGAGTGTCATTTTGGGCATAATTCTTGTTATTGATTTGAAGTTTCCAAAACATTATTTTCTCAACTGGAAAGGCGTTATTATTATTGTTATAATTATTTATTTGTTTATTTTTCCTACTGGTCATCCAAAGAGAATGGAATTGTTCAATACCATTACATAGCAATCAGCTCTTGCAAGTTTTTGTTGTTGTAATGTTTAACGCCCGCTTTAACTACTTATGGCATCGCAGGCGGTAACACTGATGATACAGGAATGAAGATGAAGCACCGGTGGAATGCGATGGCGGGGGAAACCGGAGAACCCGGAGAAAACCTCAGCGCCGCTTTGTCCACCACAAACTATACACACATACGGTCGCTTGGGATCGAACCCGGGTCTAGGTGAGAGGCGAGTTGTCTAACCACTCGGCCACGGCCTTGCAAGGTTTGATTTTCTCTTAAGCCTACTGCATTCTCCTATTCAAATTGTACTGTTAAGAGCATCTATAATAAAACTATTTGTGTCGATCTCTTACTGGATCCACTCAAACTTTCGAAACTGCGATTTCACTGTAAATACACATTTAAATATCCTTGAATTCCACAAAAAAAAAAGAAAAGAAAAGAAAAACAAAGTTTTTAGAAAAAGATACGCCTATACGCATGTGAGTTTTGTAACAATTCTTCTGCTGCCTGTAAACTGCTCCGGTGGTATTATGTGTAAGATCTTTTCCTCAGGGTATGTGTGGGAAGATTGGACAACGGCAATCAACTTTTATGAGAATATCTAATGGTGGCCAGCGCTGGAATTGAAAAAAAAGTAGGCGGCACTCGCCATAAACTCAGTTAAGGAGGTCCCAAATAGATTGATATGGGTTATCTTTTGGCTGATAACATTTCCTATTCACTGTTTCTTCTGCTGATCGACGTTTAGATCTGAACCAACACTGCACTTATTGTTGAAGATTAACATTTTCAGGTTGTAGTCCAACACTTTTTAGAAAAATTAATTTACCGATTCGCCACACCAAACATTTCCGCAATATAGATATGCTCCACCAGATAGATTCCTTCGTACAAACGTACGCAGTAACGTAATAGATGTTATTTTGCAATTTAATAACATTCTATTATATTTCCGTATTTTTCTTTAAAACATAGCATTTTTCATTATTTTATTTTTGAGACTTAAGGGCGAGGTTTTTCCGGTACTTGTCTTCTTGCTCAGCTTTCAGCTGTCACAACTTATCACCCTGCAACACTCCAACTTCAGCCCTGTGTGGATAATATCTGATCTGTTTGCGGATTGTTATAATCCACTGTCCTGCTTCTAAGCACGAGCAATTAAAAATGTATCGTATTAAATCTGCAAACCTTAAGAGTATTAAGAACTTAACGTTAAGACAACATTTCTTCGTAAAGTAAAATATTACTAGGTGTCGCTAAACTGATATACGGCGAAACATATGCATTCACTACTAAACGGATGATGTACCTAGCACTGCGCTACGATCCTGTACCAAGAGTCTTGAAGCGCAAGAATTTTTCGAAAGACATACCCTTATATTAACTAAGTCCCACCTACATCAGATTACCCCACCATAATTCATACAGAGTTCCTACGTTGCCAAATTTTACACTAAATATTGGTTCTGAGATGCACTTTTAACTCTGTTTTACTGCTCAATTCCAAGTTATTCCACTTTGCTAATTTCTTATAAACGGTTTACGTGCACCTTTAAGCGTCTCTTAGGTTTCTGAACACACACTGCTTTGATTAATTTAACCTTGAGCCAAAGATGTTTCCTAGTTTATTGAGATTTTTAGAACTTAATTACTTTCCCTACTATTTGCTCCTTCCAACATAACTTGCCTTCACAGTATTAATTTAACTTGTGATTGTTTACATTAGTTTGCTTTAATATACAGATTTGTTTATCGCAAATAATTCGTATTTGCCCATTATTGTATATAAAATATTTTTAATTCAATTTGAAAATCATTTATGGTATCAACACATAACAAAAACAAAAATAAAACGAATAGTCGAACGATTACCAAATGTTCTATTTAGATCCGGCATCTTTAGGAATACATAATAATTAAAAAAAAGCAAATGAAATTATATACATCTCATTCTTATTAAATAAACAATCCAAATAAGAAACATAATTTCATCTTCCAAAATTTATTATTCATGCAATAGCCATTAAAAAAAAAATCCACCTCCTCAAACTATCCTTTATATACAAAACATTTTCGTTACCTCGTTTTCTCAAAATCATTTTGATTAAATTGTTATATGCCCAAAATTGATGATGTATAAAATGAATACATAGAATTTCTAGTGAAAAGCGTATGAAGTGACTTCAGTCTTATTTTGTTTTATAAAAAAGCCAGATAAGTTATAGACAAACTTACTGTAGAACTACATAAAATATTCAATTTGTGCTGAACTGATTTTTTAAAGCGTTGGTTGTTGCAAGGTTTCCTGTTATGGTATTATGCAACGTATTGCAACCTGGTTTTAAAACACTATAATGTGTGCTTTATCTCCTTACAACAATCTGTATTGGACGCATTTCTTCTAGCTTTTATCATCTTTAACAGATAATTAAGTAGACAGCTTCTTTTATCAACATTGCAATGCATAGCAACGCCAGGAAAAAAATAACAATTTTAAATTACTCGTATAAAAATCTGATACGGCTGCATTCACAACTTTCTCTATTTATGCCGCATCAAAATATTCTAACAAAAGCCTATTCTTCTACCTACTTCGCGCTTATCAAGATAATATTAACAGAAATAGTTTATTACATATTTCCTTATACAATAGGAATAAGAATAAACACTTATTTAAAGTGATAGCTAAAACTTGTAAATGCTGGTCACTATATGGTTTACCAGAAGAAAGAAAAATAACGACTTCCCACTTGAGAAAATTTTAAGTATTGCAAAGTTGAAACCAATATCAAGGAATATCTCAAAATGGCTAACACAAAAAATTACGTTTAAATTGATATTAAAATAATGATTATTTCTCTGGATTATAATAATTGCTCACTGATACGAGCTTCGTGGATTATCAGTGTCATCGCCTGCTGTGCCATATGCACAAATTAAAGCGGGCGTAAAACGTTATAAAAATAATTGTGGATTACTAGCCATACTCCTATGTTAGTTCTAAATTTTTTGAAATACTTGTATAAATGTACATCCTGGATGAATATTGCTATTCTTGCTTTCTTGCTTAATTCCTTTATTGCGTTTATTAAATGCACAGAATGTCTTTAAAGCGTTTATATTTTTGCCGCCGCTGCTTAAATCTTCCACTAGAGCAGCTGAGGCGATGTAAACATTTCCTTTAGGTAAGAAAAAATTCAGGTAGCGGTACTTAATTCTACCGTATAGTAAAATACCCCGGGTCTCAAATTACACCCTTTTCTTTCATATGCCTGATGGTACTGAATTCATAGTATGACCTGGTTTTTCTTAGAAGTGTGTAACTTGCTTTTTATGGCGCTGAAATGAATACCTAAGAGGTCATAGACAGCAGGGATCAATGCAGAGTAACACCATATGTGACGAAATAATTGCTCAGGTTCGAACATTCGAACATACGACTAAGTTATAAAGCAGATGCATTACAATTTGAAGTTATGGTAACTATAAAGCAATGCATATGTGAAATTTGGAAAATGCAGCGTAACTATATGTAACACATCTTGTTGAATTTTATGCCAATTACAAGTGAAGTAATTGGCATAACTTAAGCATTTTGACTTGTAGCTAATGTATTTGCTTCATAGTTCATTACAATTACCTTATTAGAAAGAACAATAATATTATCGCTTTGGCTTTAGTAATTATGCAAAACATTTTACTTTCAATGAATATGCAGCAACTATTATCCAAAACTATACTATTGCCCTAGCCAAGTTTCAAAATTCTAACTTACATTATCATTTTAATATTATTTCGTTATTGGTAAAGTCATTCTTCTTGGTCTACACGATGCATTTTAAAACTGGTAAACAACATTTTCAGTTGTTAAATAAAACCCAGTTTTAAAAAGTATCTGTATCAGATTTTCATATGAATACCTAATTAATATACAAACATTATTCATTTTGGTCCTGTAACAAAATTTTGATTGGAGCATTCTTATCAGAAAGAGAATTGCCATTTTCTTTAATGTGCTTCTAATGTCAGCACAAAACTTTTGAAATAAATTAGTAAAAATTGCATCGTGGGGAACACTTCAAGTTAAACATCTGGTGCATTCACATAATTTTCTCTATCTATAGTGTAATGCAAAACATGATCTTTGTTCGGTAGCTTGTCTAATGTGACTACTACCGAACATCGCTACGTTCGTTGGACTTTGCCCCTTGCATACTAAATAGACTCTCTCTCCTTTACACAACAACACAGTCAGAGTTGAAGTTCTATATGGCTTTCGTGGAAATGGATAATCAAGCTCATGCGCTATCACATGATACCTAAACACTTCATTTTTTTTATGTACGGAAAATAAAATACAAATTATTAGGTTGTCCTCAGAGACGTATAGGCTGTACACTTTACTACTGGTATTGTGAAAGATGTATTTTATAAGAACATACCATAAATTAATGAAACTGCGTTTATGAAAAAAGAAACTGTTAGTTATAATCCCTTTAATATTGTCGGCACATATTAAGTCATTATACCGCATAAGCATACTAAATAGATATATCAGAGCTAATAAAACTAAATATGTGTTAAACTCACATGTCTTTTTCAACCTATTTTGCAACAAACTATTCTCACAAGAGCTTATTATTTTATCTACTTCATGCTAATCGAGATAAGCATTAGCAGAAATGTTCTTATTACTTATTTCCTTATAGGAAGGTACAAGGGGCATAAGGAAATACATGAGACTAAAGCGGTTTGTCAAAGTTGATGCTACAGGATGATACTGAAATGGCATTCTCTTTATGTCCAGGAGAAACAAAAACATAACTTTCCATTTGAGAAAAGTATTCGTATTCGAAAAATGACATAATAAGGAATTTCGAAAAATGTAGGATGTAAAGAGTAGTTGAGAATGGGAAGATTGTCTTGAAAATATTCGTGCACCATTCTTAAAAATCGAATAAGTTAAATATCAACTTTGGTGCTTAATAAATTCTGTTTTTTTTTTATTTATGTTATTCAGAGAGATATACACTTCTTTTTTTATATAAAAATACATTTTTTTTTGTTTCAGGGTACTTGAAAACATTTTCGTGAAATCACGACATCGTTTTTGGGGGAATACAATACTTTCCCCACTTACCGTATGTAATAGATAAGGTAAAAAAATCCCCCCCTGATCTATATTATAGCCAAAGGGAAATAACTAGAGTAGAGACGCTAACTGCAAATGGAAACGAGTTACACATTAATTACTGATTATCGTTATATTGTGAATTAATAAAAAAGCGTTGACTTGGTCTGGGTTAAGCCAATGATTACCAACGAGTTCCACAACTTTACTATATTTTGTAATCAAAGATTTACTCAGCTCAAAGTGAACTACGCCAGTAAACCAAGCCAGGCCATCCATTCCAATTAGCAAACATCGCTTTGAACATACCCCTTAGAACGAATTTGACCGCGTTCGGACATTGTGCATTATACGCTCCGAGCATACGTTTTGATGCAGCAAGGCTCACGTTGCCCTGTCTTGATTTCCCGTCTCACATACGAAAGTTAAACGATACTATTACCTATACTGCAGCAAGCTATTTTTATAAAATCTTTTTCTTTTACCTACTTAATGCTTATCAAAAATAAACATTGGCATTAACGGTTTTATTACGATATTATTTTCTTTTACAAAGGGAATATAAAATACAATAAGTAAAAGCGTAGTCACATGTTTTAAAAGCCTGTCGCTATGTGCTTGTATTGCAATTGCGTTCTATTTGCTTGATCAGAATAAAAAAAGTATAGAATGACGACTTTCTATTTGAGGAAAGTATAATTATAACAGCTTTAAGCTATAAAAATTAATATCTTGGAAACGGTTAGCAAAAAGGTATTTTCTATAAACGGCGTGTTTTGACAAGATCTACACATTTTGTGTATTAAGTTTTTATACTCTTATGGTTTACCAGTTATGCAAAAGTCATCCAGAATGAAGAGGACTTCAAGGGTATTCCTAAGAAATTCAAAACATACATTTTATTTTCCATGTAAACATCTTTAATATGCAGTATTTTCATAATAATAAAATAAAACGTTAGTCTTTTTTGAGAAAATCAAAATTATCAACATTTTTTTTCCACAGAAAGGGTAGATTGGGAGGATTTTCCTGAAAATCTTCGCGTCGCACCCTTAAATGACAAATTTGGCATTTATCAAACTTAAATCCAAGTTAGAGGTCTAATCGAGTTTTTGTTTTAGAGTTTTGCTGTCTCCTCGCCCCTTCCTATACACACACACGCGCGCGCGCGCGCACACACACACACACAGTATATGATTAAGCAGAGAAAAACGTATAAAAAGAATTGTGTCTAATATGTGGAAATGGAGACAAAATATATGCATTAATAGAATGCCTGAACAGTTATGAATGTAGGATTGTCATTAAGTAGAGCATCACTACAAGGAGAGGCCTAACTTGCATATTAATAACTGTTGAACAACACCCTAAGTCCATCCAAGGTTTCTCTAGGACATTTCTAGGACTTCCGTCGAGATTTTTTTAACCAGGTGGCCTAACAGCGCCATATTTCAAGTGTGCAGATAACCTTTCGTGGGATAAAAGAGTTGCAGAATTCAACAGGGTAATTGGAAGTAAACACCGGTCAGTGGCGGGTTAGCAAATAGCACAAGCTACCTTCATTACACACTTTTAGCAGCAAAAATGGTGAGGGAATCGCGTTCATCAAGAAGTTTCCAGATTTTATTAGAGTCCGCGATGATAAACATACATAAGTAGTGTAAACAGATGAAGAAATTGTTAACTGTTTTCCTCTTCAGTTACACAGCCTTTATTTTTGAGAGAATAAATTCACCGAGAAGTATCCACGAACAGCTGCTTTTGTAATTATGTATATACTGTTTTTATTTAACATTAGAGACATAAGGTACCGTAACAAAAACCATGCATGAGAGCACGTAGTTGAACTGTATTATTATTATTATTATTATTATTATTATTATTATTATTATTATTATTATTATTATTATTATCATCATCATTATTAACGTTATTATTATCGTTATCGTTATTATTACTTTTTATTATTATTATTCTTGTTATTATTACGCACTCTACGATAGCAGAATAAGTCAAAACACGAAAGCGGTAACATACTAACAGGAAAACACGTAGTGTTTCATGTACTATTATTTAGGGTTAGAATTTTTGGGTGCGCATCTTTTCTCTTAGGGTAAATTAAAGCTCTTGGGAATGATACCACACAGTGACATTCTTTCACTAGTTGACAAAGGAGGCATTTTGTAGCACTTTTTCCCTCTTTTTTTTTTTAGCGTTTTTATCCCTTTTTTCTCTCAATAGTGCCCATAATCCCTTATTTTACCCTTTTCACCTTCTCTAGCTCAATATTTACAATGTAAGTACATAGTGGATACAGAAGGTATTGCATTCCACCAAAAATATGTTTTGCGATCCTCTAAGTCTTTAAAAACATTTCTAGAAAAAGATCCGCATGTGTTTGTGTGTGTCTGGACAGCATAGCTCAAAAACGAAAAGATAAAAAGCTGCCTAAAGGCTAGTTGGGTTGGGGGGATTTTCTTGAAAGTCTTGTGTTGTATCCTTGGACGAAATTAAACCTAAATATCATGCTTGGCACTTAACGGACTTTTCGTTTTTGAGCTATGCCGCCCACTGATACACAATCACAATAATATTTTTACTTTCTCAAGCCTGATATGTACAATATACATAGTGGATAGTTTTTCAAGTAAATCTCCCCACCTCAAACTACCTTTCACATGGAACATTTTTCTAAATTTTTTATTTTCTCATCATTTTGATTAAATTACCGTATGTTTAAGATATTTTTACGACAAACGATATGTATATCTTGTATTTTCTGGGAATAGCTTCTGAAGACCTCTTCATTCGGGATGACTTTTGTATAACTGCCAAACCGTAAGAGATATACAAAAACTTACTACACAAAAAATGTAGGTACCATTAATTTATGTTATATACATCTTTATTGTAGAGTTAACCATTTTCGAAATATTCCGGATTATTAGTTTCTATTTTAGCCACTTAAACTTTCGTCAAACGGGAAGGCATCTTTATTCTCGTTTCGTTTGTTTACTCCTGGAAAGCAAAGAGATTGCGATCTTCATTGTTTCACATAGCGACCGCTTTTAAAGGACGAGACTATCGCTTTAACCTGTGCATTTTCTTACTTTCCTTCTACTTACAAAGAGCTAGGAAAAAAGACTAATTCTGCTAATGTTTATCTTGATTAGTATGATGTGGATTACAAATTAATGTTTTGAACAGTTTCTTTGGTGAACAACTAGAGGATATCATGTAAATGGAAGAAATTAGATATTTTCCCTTCTACTTATAAGGGATCAAGTAATAAGGACAATTTTTGCTAATGTATATCTCGATTAGCATGATGTAGATAGAAGAATGAGTTTTTTAATAATAATTTGTTACAACGGTGTAGAGAAAGTCATGTGATTGCAATACATCAGATTTATTTTATTCAGGGGGGCCTAAAACATGTATTTCCGGTGAAATCTCAGTATCGAAATTTTAGATGCACTACAATACCTTCTCAATACACTATGCACATAGTACGTATAGAGAAAGTAATACGCAAACACGAGAGCAGGTAACTGTTTTGCTATATTATTATAATTAATATTATTACGCTTAGCAGACTGAATCAAAACATTACTGCGTCATAACGAAAAGTACAGAAACACGAGAACACATAGTAAATACTTGTTTTCATGTTAGCTAGTTTTTCGTAACGACTTTTTCCAGATTTTTCGTCACGACGCTTTCATATTTGTTTCCGCTGCTACATAAGTAAATAATAGAGTGAAACACTGCGTATTTTCGTGTTTTGACTTATACTGTTTTCAGATACTTGTAATAATAACAACTAATAATAATAATAATAATAATAATTATACAGTGTAACTCTACTACTCTCATGCATGGTTTTTGTTACGGTACATTAATGCTTTTATTTACCCTTCAGTGGATATACCCTCTAATGTTAAATAAGAACAGCATATATACAACTACAAATTTAGCTATTGATGGGTATTGTTAATTGACTCTCTAAAAACTAAAAGCTGTGTAACTGAAGTGCTGGGCTACGTGGTAAAAGACAATTTAAGTACCATATAACCTGGTGTATTAGAAGATTTGATGACTATTATAAGACTATACTGAATTTAGACATACATTTTATAAATCGATGTTAGATAGCATCAAGGGGGCGTTAAATTCTGTTTAAAATATTTTGGTATAATAAAGGAACAGTCTGTTATCTTGTATTGTAAAATGCATAGTTGTGCGCACTTTATTCATAAAATATTCAAGTAGTTCTTAAGAGACTACCTAAACAATTTGGTGTCTGGTTGCAATGGCATCTCGTGTCATAAAATCCTGGAAACTTAGACTTTTGATTAAGCAGTAATATCAGAGCAGTATTTACAAATGTTGACAATTTTATTTAATTCCAGGAATTAACTACAACTTTACTCTACTTTATTTTCAACATAATGGAGCTACATCACATTATGCAATAATTATGCTTCAAAATCAGACTCAAGCCTTGACTTAAAACAACCATGGATGATGTTTTTTCAAGACACTGATTCGAATGCTCACCACGTAAAACACAAATTAGCTGCAGAAGGATATTATCTCAAAGTCTACAAATAATGTTTAGTTTCAATAAAAGGTGATTTTATCACTCGATTTGCTTTTTCATGGAATTAAATGTATAGTTATTTATAAGGCATTTATGAGCTTTAAGCACAACTGAACGTAGGCGGCAGAACCAATGCACAATGACTGGTTAAAGTCCATTGAAGACGGAAATTTGTTGAATCTGTAGAAAGATGATGCAGCGAGGGTTCAGGCTCTCGGAGAAAATGGGCAAAGTAATAACAGATCAGTGTTATGAATCTTAAGAAAGTTGAACAGGTGAGAAAAAAACCGTTTTCATCGGACCAAGTGCCGTAATAAGAAGGAATTACATTGACTGGGCTTTGAATTTACCACATACAGTTAACTTCATGTAATTCAAGAAAACTCTTTTTGTTACTAGTATATAGTTTTGGAACAAAATCTTTTAAAAGTAATGCAGCAATTGATTCTATACAGAGGGAGCCGTGATGAAAACATAAACAAGGAGATAGGTAATAGGAATAAGAAAGTCATGAAAGAATAATTCTGTATTCACATGACTTTCTCTATCTATTTACCACAAACTATTCTTATAAAAGCTTATTTTTCTATCTACTTCACGTATATCTAAATAAACATTATCAGAAACACATTACATACGTGTCGTTGTAATTATGAGGGAATAAGTATACACTAAGCTAAAGTGATAGTCAAATCTTTCAAGAGCTGGTCGCTGTGTAATGCCGGGATTACAATGAACTTAACGTAACTGACTTGACTTAACGTGATTTGGTCTTAATATAACGTAAAAGTCTAACATATTGTATTAAATGGAGCTATTTAGGGTTGACTTAACGTAACTTAACGCGGCTTAACTTACGAGTTCGGCAGTGTTAAACTTTGCTTCCCGTCAACTTAAACGTTGGCATATGGTAATTAGAACCAATCAGCGTGAAATAGTAGCATAAAGCAATAAAAAGTAGCAATCAAGAGTAGTTGTAGTATCATTAAGTTAAACTGCATCCTAATTGATTTTCAGTTTAGCAGTATGTCTTAACTTCGCGTTACGTCCCGTCACGTTAAGTAAATTTAATCGTAATCCCGGAATAATGCAGTTCGTTATCTTTGCTTGACCAGGAGAAAGAAAATGAATAACGATTTACCATTTTAGAAATATGCCTAGAACATTTTAAAATTGAAACCAATAACTAGGAATATCTGGGAAGCGGTTAGCTCCATTTGATACAAATTGTGTGTTTTTACGGGATCTAATTCTCTATCTCTCTCTCTCTCTCTCTCTCTCTCTCTCTCTCTCTCTCTCTCTCTCTCTCTCTCTTTGTGGGTTACTAGTTATGCAAAAGTCATCCAGAATGAACAGATTTCAGTGGCTATTTCCAGAAAATTCAAGATATGCACTTCATTTGACATAAAAATATATTAATCATGTGATATTTTAATCCACGTCGTTAGTTTTTTAGAGAAAATGAAACATTTCGAAAAATGTTTCTAGGAAAGCGTAGTATGAAGTGCATGATTTTCTGTAAAATATTCCTGTTTCGTTTTAAATTACAAAGTAGTGCTGTTAAAATTAAGCTCCTGAACTCATTTATGTCTCATTTTGAAGTTTATTAGGAAATTGTGCGAAATAACAGGAAATAAGGGAGTGCACTAGGACAAAGCAATAGTCAAATCTTTTAAAAGCTGGTTGCCATATGATTGAAATTCATTTATTTGCATCGCCAAGATATGACAACTTTCTGTAAGAGAAAAGTTTAAGTATTTTAAAAATGAAACCAATTACAAGAATATCTCGGAAATGTTCAACTGCACAAAAAGTGTATACGACATAAATTGTGTGTTTTAACGAGATCTAATTATCTGTGTAATTAGTTTTTGCCTATCTCTTGCGATTTACCAATTATGCAAAGTCATCTAGAATGAAGAGGCATTCAATGGTATTCCCTGAAAATTCAAGATATACATGTTATTTGTCGTGTAAACATCTTTATAATATATGGCATTTTACTCAAAATAATTTTTGAGAAAAAAATATTTTCCTTTTTCTTTCTAATCTTCGTGTCGCATTCTGGAAGATACTAAATACCAAGTTTGATATTCTACCGTATTTTTGTTTTTGAGTTATCGTGTTCACAGACACATGAACTCACTGAACCACGGACACGCGCGCACGCACACACACACACACACACATACACACATACGGATCTTTTTGTGAAAATTCTTTTTTTGGTTTCAGGGGAGCGTTAAACGCGTATTTCCGGTGAAATCTCGGTATCAAATTATGGGTGAAGTGCAATATCTTCTCTGTGTACTATGTACTAAATAGAGTAAGTAAAAATTCTCAACTTTTTAAACAGTTTTACTTTGAAGCTGGTTTACTTGAAATATTTGAGGTTGATATCATTTTACATGTTCAGAGCAACACATTGGTGTATTTGAGTCTGATTAGTTGTTACACTGTTTTACAAAATATGTATTTTTACTTTCTCTACACGTACTATGTACATAGGGAGTAGAGAAGGTATTGTATTGCACCCAAAAATTCGATACCGAGATTTTACCGGAAATACATGTTTTGGGTCCCCCTGAATCAAAAAATTTTTTTTGGAAAAAAGTGCGTGTGTGTCTGTGTGTGTGTGTGTGTGTCCATGTGTCAGTGCCAGCGAGTCCGTGAGTCTGTAAACACGATAACTTAAAAACGAAAAGTCGCCAAAATGCCAAACTTGGTATGTAAGTTTAGTATCTTCCAAGGATGTGACACGAAGATTTTGAAGTAAATCCCCCACCCCAAACTACCCTTTACATGGAGAAATTTTCGAAAAATTTTATTTTATCAAAAATGGCTTAAACGCTTTTGATTTACACGTCAAACACTATGAATATCTTGAATTTTCTGGGAGTAGTCTCTGAAGACCTGTTAATTCTGGATGAATTTTAATGGATTTTGCAGAACTAATAAGCCATAAGAGATATCCCTATGGCAAACAGCTTTTAAAGATTTGTTTATGTTTTAGCCTAGTGTATTCCATTATTTCCCTTATACTTACAGGAAATCATTTCTGCTAATCTTTTTCTCGATTAGCATGAAGTAGAGAGAAGAATAACTATTTTAATAATAATTTGTTACAGAGATGTAGAGAAAATCATGTGAATGGAACATCATAAAACTTTTAGAAAAAGGTTCGTGTGTCCGTATGTCTGTGAACACAGCTCAAAAACGAAAAGTCGGTAAAAGACCTAAACTTGATATTTAAGTTGAATGCATTCCCTGTTATTGGTTTCAATTCTAAATTACACTTTTCTCTTTTGTTCTAATCCTGCCCAAGCAAAGAGGCGATTTGCAAGTACAATCGCATAACGGCAGCTTTTAAAAAAATCTGATGTCTTACACTCACATGACTTTCTCTAGCTGTTCTACTTCATACATAAGATTCTTCTTCTTTCTGCACCTGGCTAATCGTGGTACTCATTAGCACAATGTTCTTATTATTTAGTTCCGTATAAGTAGGAAGAAAATAAGGGAATACACTGGGCTAAAGCAATAGTCAAATGTTTTAAAAGCTGTCATTATGCGATTGTCATCACAAATCGCTTCTTTTCTTGACCAGGAGTAAAACAAAAGAAAAACGGACACTCCCGTCTGAGAAAAATATAAGTATCTCACAACTGAAACAAATAATAACGAATACATCGAAAACGGTAAGCTTCACGAGAAAAATGTATATGACATAACTTGTGTATTTTAACAAGTCCTACATTTTTTGTATAATAAGTTTTTCTCTATCTCTTACGGTTTACTAGTTATGTCAAATTAAGCAAAATTCATCCAGAATAAACAGGTCTTCAGACGCTATTCCCAGAAAATTCAAGATATACGTTTAATTTGTTAGATAAATATCTTTAATATATGGTATTTTAATCAAAATCGTTGGAGCCATTTTTAAGAAAATCAAAACTTTCGAAAAAAGTTCTATGTAAAAGGTAGTTTGGGATGGGGGGATCTTTCTCAAAATCTTCGTGTCGCATCCCTGGAAGATACTAAACTTAAATACCAAGTTTGGTATTTTAGCTACTTTTCGTTTTTGAGTTATCGTGTTCACAGACACACGGACACAGGGGGTCCTAAAACATGTATTTCCGGTGAAATCTCGGTATCAAATTTTTGGGTGGAATACAATACTTCTCTATCCCTATGTACATTGTACATATGGGGCTAGAGAAAGTAAAAATTGACTATCCCTTTAGCCTAGTGTATTCCCTTAGTTCCATTCTACTTACAAGAAAATAAGCAATAGAACATTCTGCTAATGTTTATGTCGATTTGCAATTTGTAGAGCAGCTAGAGAAAGTCCTGTGAGTGTTATACATCAGATTTGTTTTTGATACACCAGTTCAACATCGTACACAAAATTCTCTGAATCCTTTACTCCCTTATCTCCATGGTAGATGAACACTGTTATTTCCATGAAGCATAGTTGTGCACCCAAAACATTCACATTAAGTTACCAAAAGTGGTAGGTGTCCTGAACACGAATGCAAGGTAGAGAGATGTTGGCAATGAATACAATACAGATTCCAACAATTCGTTTAGGCTCCTTCACACATTTTGTAGTGGTTGTACAGTGTGGTGTAAAACCTCAACGCTCTGTCCTTAGGCACTAGAAGTTCAGATAGACACTCGTTTCGCAAAATCATTGAGGAGGGAACTATTAATTTATAAGCTGAACTCCTCGCATGTTACACAGGCTCTTACAGGTTGCCCAAAACAAAGAGAATAGTTTTCTTTAAAATATGACCGAGAAATCTTTAAGGCAGCCTATTCTCACTCCCTAGTGTGGTGAATAGGAAATCCTGTTCTTTTTACTTTCTCTACACATACTATGTGCATAGTGTATAGAGAAGTTTTGTAAAGCTCCCAAAAATTCTATACCGAGAATTTACCGGAAATACATGCTCTGGGACCCCCCGAATAAAAAATAATAATAAAAAAAAACAGTTTTAGAAAAAAAAGGTCAATGTGTGTGTATGTGTGTGTGTGGACAGCTTGGTATTTAAGTTTGGTACCTTCCAAGGATGCGACACGAAGATTTTCAAGAAAATCTCCCCACTCCAAACTACCCTTTACTTAGAACAGTTTTTGAAAATTTTGATTTTCTCAAAAAAAGCTCTATTTTGATTAAAATGCCTTAAATATAAGAAATGTTTATGACAAACGAAATGTATATCTTGAATTTCCTGGGAATAGCCTCTAAATATCTCTTCAATCTGCATAACGTTTGTATAACTGGCAAATCATAAGAGGTGCACAAAAAGTTACTACACAAAAAATTTAATCTCATTATAAAACTCAATTTTTTATATACATTTGTTGTTTTTTTTTTCTAGAGTTAGCCGTTTTCGAGATATTCCGGATTATTGATTTCAATTTTAGCCACTTAAACTTTTCTCAAACAGGAAGCTATTTTTTTCTTGTTTCTTGTTTGTTTACTCCTGGAAGCAAAGACATTGGAATTTTGATTGTTCCATATAGCGACCGGCTTTTAAAGGATGAAGCTATCGCTTTAGCCTGTGGATTTGCTTTCTTCCCTTCTATTTAAATGGAAGCTAGTAATAGGACTAATTCTGCTTATGTTTATCTTGGTTATTATGATGTAGATAAACTAATGTTTTGAATAAAAGGGTTGTTTACCGAACAGCTAGAGGACATCATGTGAATGTAACATATTAGATTTTTATTTCCCT